>CM067333.1:7155000-8355000 GCA_034376525.1 Nicotiana benthamiana | reverse complement strand
GTTATATTCAATCCCTAATGTGACAGGGAGTGATTAAGAAAAGATTTCAGTTGGGAATTTGTTGGTTTCCTTGTCATATTTGGTGTTTTGACTTCTAAAAGGTCGATATTATATTTCTAGTTACTTTTGGTTCACAGGTTATTCTCATCGTCTTTTCCTATGCTTTGTATTTTTGGTTGTTCTTAATGCCATGTGTCTCATTGTGCGAGCCATAGGGAATTAAACATGGAAAATGGCAGGAAATTTAATTTTAGCTTGTTTATTGTTTTGACCTCTAGTTGAGCATATTTTAGGCCGACCACACGTGGGTAGGTAAACTTTTAAGCACGTAAATAAAATTACCGTGACTATGGATACAGTTCTCGTGAAGTAGTTGTAATATATAATTTTTCAAATCTGGGGGTACATTTATGTGGCCTGGCCACAACTTCTAATAATGTTAATAAATAAAACATATTGTAGATCATGGATAGGCTCCCGTGACACGATTCGTAATGTGTACCAAACAAACGAGTGCGGGACACCGCGACTTGTTCAAATAAATTCCATAAATGTTTAAAACGGTTAAAAGGAATAAAATGTACATAGGTTTTAAATTTGTATTGAATCAGATAATTAGACAAATATTACTAGTTGAGCGACCATGCTAAAACCACGAAATCTGGAAATGCATAACATCTTCTCTCGAGTTAACATAATTCCTTACCCGAATTTCGATGTTTCGCGGACTGTAAAACATAATCAAACTACCTCGATTAGGGATTTTAAACCAGTAACTTGGAACATAACAAATTATCCCAAGTGGTGACTTTGAATTTGAATAAATAATCTTGTTTCGATTATGATCACTTCAATTGGAAAAACTCTCTTATATCCCCTCTCGGGTAGAAAACAGAGATGTGACAATGACCATTCTCTGAATTTCTCATGAATATTTTTCTGGTGTGACAATGACCATTCTCTAAATTCTGTTGAATTTCTCTAAATCTCTGAAATTCTCATGATGTCGACTATTATCAAATTACTTAGTTCCCAATTCATGTTTAGCTTACCTTATGCATCAATCTGTACTGATTTCTATTATTTTAAGGTCTAACTTTTCCTTCTAACAGTTGCATTGGAATCATGAAATTATTTCTCGAAATGAGAATACAACTTTATGGCCTATACTCTTTTGTTTTCTCCTAGTCTGGCACCTATAATTTTTTTCCTTCCCTAAATTATCTTCTATGTAATACTGTCATTTCATTTTATTTTTCCACCATTATCATCCATGTATTACATCTTACTCATAATTCTTCCTTATCTCACTTCTCATTACTCTGCTAATATTTCTGCCTATCTCTTTCTAGTGAAACTTCAACAAGATATTCTTTTGTTTTCATCTCCCCCTGCTTCATTCATCGGCTCTTCGGGTTTCTCAATGTCCTTGCTCTACTAGGGACGAGAGTCACATTAAGGTACTATTTATCCCTTCCAGTGTTTTAGTGCCTACCTTCTGATTTTATTTTTATTTTTTTATCATGCTAGTATTCACATCTAATTATAATATTCTAGAGTGCACCATCAACGATGTCCGACAAGAAGATCTACTAGCACTATTGTAATATCCTTCAAAAATGTCAACTAATATGACTAATCCATTCATCCTTTTGGATTACTATAACCCCAGCCACATCCTGATGTTCCATCCTTTTCTTAAAATACACTTGTTAGCCCTCATAGGGCATAACTGAGATGGGTGCGGCCAATTACACATATCTTTGTTATCGATGAAGGTAACTCCAAATGCTTATATCTCCTTTCCTGAATGGTAAATAATGATAATCTTTATTAACTGGGTGCCTCGTACCCTTCTTCATCTTGCTTATTTTACTTCCTAAAACACGTATTTATCTTTTTAGTCTCTCATTGCCTTTTACCATAAAGGTGAATAAATATTCTTGACTTAAAGCCCGTTTGGCTTAGCTGATTTAGAATAGTTGATAAGCATTATGTGCTAAAAAGTGCTTTTAAGTGCTGAAATTGATATAAAAAATAAGCAGTTACGCATTTGGATAAAAGTGCTGAAATTAATAATAAGTAGCTAAAGAACTGGATATACAAAGAATTTTAAAAAAAAGAATAGAATAGTAAATATGTTGGTCAAATTTAAAATGCTTATAAGCTGAAATTTGATAAGTAGGGGGACCAACTTATGGCTTTTGGCTTATAAACACTTAACTTATAAGCACTTTTAACTTTACCAAACGCGTAGATAAGCCAAAAAGTGCTTATAAGCCAGATTGACCAGCTTATAAGCTTAGACAAACACCCTTTTATATTCCTTATCAAGAGGCTTACACGTCTTAATATACACATGATTGAGTTCCTCTGACTCAACTCTTCCATAGTTATATTTCCTACCAATCATCCCTTTGTATGTAGGCATCATTGTATTACAAATAAGATTGAGTTTAGAAAATTTTGTTCTTGCAACTAAGCTTTACCGCGCGATCTAGAGTAGAAAGAAAGAGTGACAGTCTGAAATGCCCCGTAGCATCCTTCTTATAAGTGTGGTGTGCGATACACCCATAAACAAGACTCTACTAGATACGGCTTGTAGATTCCCTAGGACAGAACTACTGAGATACCACTTCTGTCACCACCCAAACCGATAGGCCGCAACGGGCACCCGGTACCTTACGCAACTGAGTACCCTAATAACGTATCTTTTCATATAATACGATCATAGATAACTGAGCCAGAACGTTGTCATGAGATAAGTAGAATACAACTTGTGATACCAACTTATACATAAGACATACGGGCCTTTAAGGCCAAAATAACTAATCGTACACTGTACATAGGCCGACATGAACATACAATCTTTTACATATATGATCCTTATCTACAAGCCTCTAAGAATATATAATTTTCACAAAGTTTGAGACAGAGTCCCTCCATACCAAACAGTACACATCTAAATCATACTAACCAAACAAGTAACTCTGACGCAAATGGAGCACACCACCATCTTTCATTGAGCTGATAGCCTACTTGGAGGGCTCCCGACCTGTTTATCGGGACCTGTGTGGTATGAAACGCAGCATCCCCAAGCAAAAGGGACATCCATACAAATAATGTACCAAGTATGTAAGTAACAAAAATCAGTAAATAATAAATAAGAGAAAAACGTGGAGTAAAAGATTCAACATGTACACTTGCATAGCTCGGTGAATCATTTCATTTTTGTAATGTCATGCATATGCGTATAAATGTCATACCATCATGGGTATATGTGTTCATAACTTCATCAAACCTCTTAGGGCATCTCATCATATCATGTCAACCACTGTGGGCAAATTATGAATGTATACCAACCGATCAGGTGATGGTGCGTATATATCGTCGTGACCTTTTCCTATATATATATATATATATATATGACACACACACACATGCATATATGTGTATTCAACACCATCTGGGCATGGGTTAATGTACATGAATGCAATGCATGAGAAGTACGTAAATAAAATCTCTTGGAGTGTCATAAAACCATAAGCCATTGAATAAACTTTTTCAACTTACATATTTTTATAAGACCTATGAATAAATAATAGAATAATATGACACATGGAGAATCAAGAACATAAGCATCTCTAGTATTTCTATGAATAGATTCATTTATAAAAATTGCGTATTTGCTCGTTTCATTTGTGTCGTATAGATCATCATGCCACAAGAAAGAAGGGATAGCCTTAACATACCTGAACCGATTCTCTTGACAATCCCTTAAACACCCATTGATTGGACAACATGAAATGACAGATCGAAGTAGGGAAAAATTCATATGATATTCTTGAGAAAGATTATACCGTACTCTTTTAGAATCGCAATATCCCGTTGCTACTATGGTACAAAGTCTTGTATGAGTTCCTATGGAAGTGATTCACGTTACTAGTGAGAAGTATGGTTTTCATTCGAGCATTACATAGGTGATCCGTATAACTTGACAAACATGAATGGATTTCTTTAGAAAGGTCCCTTTTTTATATAATGTGTGGGGCCCACTTAAATACCATCTAGAAATGTGACTAACAAGTTACTTAAATCAGCATTCTTGGGCTGCCACATTTAGGCGGGTTTATTAATCCTTATCAAAAGTATTAATTATTCATTAATTTACTATTTAACTAATTAATATTCTATTAATCAATAATTAATTAATTATTCACTTAATTAAGGATTATCTCAAATTACTTAATCTACTCACTTTTAACACACCTTATACACCTTACTATTATGGCCATGTGGTACCTTGTATGGTAATAGTCCATAAATGTCGGGTATTATAGCTCAGATCGTATTTTATCTCAAATTGAAAAATTTCGATGAAACTCATTTTCCTCGATGTTCTTGCCCTCTCACCTTCACGAATTTACTTATTCCTTGTTTGAAATAGCACAATACTTATAGATCCAAAAAAATCTCATTTTCGAGCTTACGTTGATTAACTTACGACGAAATATCAATGTACAAAATTGCGGAATTAACTTCTCACTTCCGAGCTCTCATTAATTTATTTATGATATTTTTTCATGTATGAAATTATAGGGTGTAACAATAATCATACAAACAATATCATAGCCAATTTATTTTCCATAATTTCCAGCCACTTAAAATTCATAAGAGCAAATATTCTAATCAATCCATGAAGAACAACATCTCAAGCTAATCAAAGTATTATCTTGTAGTTTATCATCCTAACTAACATAACCAACATAAAATAAAGCTTAAGCACAATTAGTAGACTTTTATACTCACCTCAGACAACTTGAAACTTCATCCAAACAAAACCCATAATTATCCTCAATGACACCACAACACTATATGTGTTATATTCTCTTCTTGAATCAACTTTTAGTGTTCAAGTTGGTATGTAAGTATTTGCATTTATCCTTAATAATCTAACATATATGAAGGAAAGACAGATTATTATCCTAATCAGTAAGAAAATACAAAACCAGAGGTTACTTCACTTTGAAGAACCCTCCAAAACAGCTACAAGATGAAAAACTACGATCTAGCAAGCACCACAGGGTTTCTAGCGTTGGATTCATGGTTTTATCTTTGGGTTTCACCCTATTATCATGGAGAAACCTTGGAGAGCATTTAGGAGGGTTTAGGAAATTTTTAAATGAGAAAAATGAGTGAAAATAATGTTGAATGAACTTAAATACAAGCTGGAGTTTTACACCGACTTTGTTGGTCCAATGGGAGCTGCTTGTGCAGTCTCGCGAAAACGCAAATATATCTACTACGATGTTGTATTAATGAGCAGTTAAATGCACTATAAAATAGACTCGTAGATCATAAATTTGGTAGGTATATAATCTCTTAATTCGAAGTATATTAGGAGAAAAGCTCAACTACATTTGTCTTAAGTTTCAACACATTTAAGAATGGAACTTGTGATGACCTTTTTCAACTTTTGTTTCACAACTCGCTTGACGTCAAAACATAACACACGACTATCATAAAACTAAAATAACTCATAACATAATTTCCTTATAATGTTAAACACCCTAGTCTCATCCCAAAAGTATATGTTATAACATTCGAACTTGTCGACTTTTGACGAAACTTATTTTCTTCAATTCGTTTAGCTTACAAGCCTTCAAATCCTCTTGGTACTTGGTATTCATGATATTAAATATTTGTATCCTCCATGTTAATATGATTAACTATCTTTGTAAACTTTTCATAGATAATTTAGTTTTTGAGCTTATTAATTAACTTACGATGTACTATTACATACGAAAATATGGGGTGTGACATCATTCTCCCTTTTGGTACATTCGTCCTCAAATGTTTACTGATGCGCTTATTAGTCTCATAACTTATAGCTCTTAAAAATACTTTAATGTTGTCCTTTCTATATAGGCAACTGTTTTGTGAATAAATTCAAAGTGTAACGACTCGACTGGTTGTTTTTTAGAACCATGTCCCCCTAAATAAAACTTCCCACACGTGCTTTAACTAATTTACAACCCGCGAGGATGGTTGGTTTGGGAGTTGGGAGAATTTGGGTTGAAATATGTTCATTGACTCTTCAATATTTTTTAAAAGGCTAAGTTTGACCTTGGTCAATATTTTTAGCAAACGGATTCGGATTCATGTTTTGACAGTTTCAGAGGGTCTGTAGGAAAATATGAGACCTGGGTGTATTCCCAGAATCGAATTCCGAGGTCCTTACGCCGAGTAATGAACTTTTATTAAAAATTGTTAACCTGAAATTCTAAGGATTTAAAAAACCTAAATAATGATTGATCACATGAGCATCAGGCTTTTGTGTTGGTTTCGGAGCCCGGTACAGGTCCAGTATAACATTTAAGACTTTCCCGCAAAATTTGGTGTCAACCCAAGTAGTTTAAGTGCGCTTCGGCTTGTTAGAGGAGAATTAAGAACTTGAAGTTCATAAATTTGATTTAATTGGTTTTAGGGGATGATTTTAGATCTATCATTGTTTCGGCATTGCGAAGTTTCGAGCGGGTCTGTTTCATGATTTCTGACTTGTTGGTATGTTCGTGTGGATCACGAGAGCTTTGAGAATCAATCGAACGAGGCTCGAGTGAAGTTAGAAAAGTTGAGAAGAGCTAAAGCATCCGCCTTTCTTATAACCGCACATGTGGTTGGTCAACCACAGATGCGAGACTGCAGAAGCAGTCGCTCTCTCGCAAATCTGGCCAAGGCAGGCCAAGCCCAAAATCGTAGAAGGGGCTCCAAGACCGCAAAAGTGGTCCTATCCTGCTTGGCCAATTCCACCGATGCGGCCTCTTTCTCGCAGAAGCAGGACCGCAAATGCGGTCCCTTGACCATAGATGCGAAAATCACTGAAACAATGAGCTTCACTTATTACGGGTTCTAAGTTGTCTTTGCCATTTTTCACTCCTCCATTGGGCAAGACCTTCACCTAGCATCTTTAGGTAAGCTTATCCTACCAATTTTTAGCTTAATACTTGTGTCTTATGTGGATTAAACACTGGGATTAAGGTAAAATCATAGGGTTAGAGCAAAACCTAGAGTTTTGACAAAAATTAGATTTGACCACGAAAATCATAATGAAATGAATTAGAAATCATATATTATTTATCCTTGGGTTATAAAGAACAACTTTCTCCAAATAATTTTAGAATCTGGGCACGTGGGCTCGAGGTTGGATTTTAGGAACTTATGTTTAAGGTTGGGAAATTGCTCTAAAGTGACCATGTGATCTTGTGAGCTAATATTGACTAGTTCTTACCCCCATTTAACTAGTTTTGGCTCGTTCGGCTCCAAATTGAGAGTTCGGGCTCGTTCTTGGTATTGAAAGTGCACTTTAAAGCAAGGTGAGTCTCCTTTCTAACCTTTAAAGAGGAAATTGTCTCCATAGGAGTAAAAATTATATAATTTGCCACTAAATGCGGGGGGCTACGTATGCACTAGGTGACGAGAGTCCTTGCGTAACTACTATCATGTTAATTGTCCGAGTGGTTTAGGACCTGTATCATGCTATATTTGCCAATGTTACATGTCTTCTTGATAATGTGATCATCTTTAGATATGCTAAAGGATTGGGGAATAAACATATGTGAACAGATGTTGTGTTGGGAACTTGTAAAAGTTTATTTGAATGTAAATGCGCCTCTTATATTTTTCTTTTTATAATTGAGATGTGCGGATTGAGCGGATTGCCTCAATAGAAGTAGATGCATCTATGATTCAGTTCATTCGACCCTCTGGCAGCAAACAATTTCTTTTATGTTGGATCGGATCGTCTACCTCGGCATAACTTGCGCATGATATTTATATGAATGTATTATTGGTGAGTTTCCTGGTACATGGTTTGAATTGTAAAGGATTAATTGGGATATTAAAAATGACATGACTTAGCAATCCTTATTTCAACTGTAATATAATTGTGATCATTATGCCTTGCATAACATCATATTATATTATTTGGCCCTAGTATTTGTCAAGTCAACCTCTCGTCTCTACTTCTTCGAGATTAGACAGGATACTTATTGGATTAATATTATTTATGTATTCATGCTACGCTTATGTACTTAATTGTACAGGCTCTGAGGTAGATACATCTGGCCATCAGACTAGTGTGCGTCCTTGATCATAGTCCGAGACTTCCACAGTGAGCTGATTCCCTTCCTGTGCTGATTAGCAGTTGGATGGAGTCTTTCTTACTTTTGATTGTCTATGCTATTTTAGATAGTATGGTAGATGTATTATTTGTATATTCTTATAGTTGTCCATAGCTTGTGATACCTGGTCTTGGCACACACATTAGTAGACAGTTCTTTTGGATTGCATAAATATTATTGAATATTGCATATTACCACGTGCTCTTTTAATTGCAAATTAAGAAGAATATTGCAACTATTTTGGTAAGTCAAATAAGAATTCACTAATACTTCTGTGTTGGCTTGACTAACAACGCTATTGGGTGCCATCATGACCTATTATGAAAATGGATCGTGACAACATGGTATCAGAGCACTAGGTTCACGTAGGTCTCACAAGTCATGAGCAAACCTAATAGAGTCTTGCGGATCGGTACGGAAATGTCTGTATTTATCTCCGAGAAGCTATAGGGTGTTAAGAAACTACTCTTTATTCATTTCCTATCATGCAGTGGATGGTACACTAAATTTCTATCTTCTATTCTCTCACAGATGGTGAGGACACGCACGGAGGATGTTCCAGACCCGGGAGGGGCTGCTCCCCTGGTTGCTAGATGCCGAGGCAAAGTTGGGGGAGGACACTGGCCCGAGTTAGCGGATGAGGACATCCCAGAGCTTCCCCAGTAGCATCACCAGCAGATCCTGCGAGAGATCCTATCATTAAGGAGCATGATGAGGTGCCCGTAGCCGAGCCTACCCCAGCAAACTTTATGAAAACACCAGGATTCTAGGAGGTCATAGATCGTATGCTACGATTCAGGGACACTATGACTCAAGCCGGTTTATTTCCAGCTGATCAGGCTACATAATTGGCAAGAGGGGGAGCACAGGCCCTTACTGCTCAGGCTCCTAGTCACGCAGCTGCAGTGTATCAAACACTAGATGCAGTACCCACAGTTGGGGCTCAGCCAGTTGCTGCAGTGATGCTCGAGCCCTGACCAGCTACGGATGGTGACCCGCAGAAGTTATTGGATAGATGTACCAGATTTATCCTCCAGTCTTTTGGGGGTGAGCCCATGAGGATGCCTAAGATTTCGTTGATAGGTGCAGGGACAGACTGCACAACATGAGGATATTGGAGTCACATGGAGTTGACTTCACTAATTTTTAGTTGGAGGGTTGGGCTCGTAAATGGTGGAAGTCCTATGATCTTTGCAGGCCAACAGGTTCTCCTCCCTTCACTTGGGATCAATTCAAGCAGTTATTCATGGATAGGTATACACCCTCTGAGAGGGAAGAGTTGCGATATTTGTTTGAGCATCTGAGCAGGGCAAGATGTCCGTTTCCAATTATTAGGCAAGGTTCTCTAAGTTGTATCTCTATTCTCTTATGATACTTCCCACTGATGCAGAGAGAGTGCAGAGATTTGTTGCGGGGTTGCACCGCGGTATTCAAGCTAGCATGGACCGGGAGGTAGAGAAGGGTACTGAGTATTAGCTAGTGGTGGAGATTGCTCGCAGGATTGAGGGTTATCACCTGAGGGGTAGAGAAGGGCTCGGTTTTCTAGAGAGTTCAAAGATGCCCCAACTAGTGGTAGGGGGTACATGGGGAGGGGTCAACCCATCAAGCCCCCGTATTCAGCACCACCACCACCTCTCTGTGGTGCTCTAAGGAGACATTATTTTAGTGCGATGTGGGATAGTTCATACCGCCCACTAGCTATTCAGGGTTCCTTCGGCGGGTATTCAGGTCCACAGGGTTCTTCTGATTTTTATTTTAGTATTACACCAGATAGTTCATACCGTCCACCGGCTATTCAGGCTTCCTCCAGTGGGTCAATAGGCCATTAGGGTCAGTCAACAAGGCAGCAGGTCACCACACCACGGGGTTGAAATACTGCTCCAAGCTTTGGGGCAAGGCAGTACAGCAGGGTCAACAGGCTATGGTCTTAGCACCGGCTGCCCCGTCGCCTAGAAGTGGAGGGAAGACTGGTAGGGGCTGCCCTAGAGGTGGGGGCCAAGCAAGGAGAGGTCAGCCAGCTACTGCTCAATCAAGTAGAGGCCAGCCAGATTTTATGCGCTTCCGGCTAGGCCAGATGCATTTACCTTAGATGCAGTCATCACAAGTATTATTTCTGTTGTGGTAGAGACGTTTTGATATTATTTGATCTAGGGACTACCTATTCGTATATGTCATCTCTGTTTGCTTGTTTTCTGGTTATTACTCCTGAGCCCTTGGGCACCTATTCATATGTCCACTTATGTGGGTGATTCTATGGTTGTGGATCGGATCTACCGGTTATGTGTGGCACATTCTATGAATTTGAGACTAGAGAAAATCTCATTTTGCTCGATGTGATCGATTTTGTGGTCATCCTGGACTTGGATTGGTTATCTCTATATCACTATGTCCTAGATTGCCATGCTAAGCTGTTACCTTAGCTATCCCAGGGATTCCAGGGTTGGAGTGGAAGGGCTCCACAGTTCATACATCTAGTCGGGTTATCACTTTCCTAAAGGCTTAGCAAATGGCCGAGAAGGGGTGTTTGGCGTATTTATCTTATGTTCGGGACAACATCACAAAGACTCGAACAACCGATTTGGTTCCAGTAGTTCAAGGTTTGTCGATGTATTTCCTTATGATCTTCCTAGCATGACACCGGATGGTGATATTGATTGTCGTATTGACTTGGCCCCAGTCACCCAGCCTATATTTATCCCACCGTACTGAATGGCTCTAAAGAAGTTGAAGGAGCAGCTTAAAGAGTTGTCAGCAAAGGTGTTTGTTAGGTCCAGTGTATCGCCTTGCGGTGCAGCAGTGTTATTTGTGAAGAAGAAGGATTTGACTATGCGGATGTGCGTTGAATACCACCAGTTGAACAAAGGCACCATCAAGAACAAATAACCATTGCCTCGCATCGATGATTTATTTGAACAATTACTATGTTCCAGAGTGTTCTCTAAGATCGACTTAAGGTCTAGGAATCACTAATTAAACATTGGGGCCTCGAATGTTCCAAAGACTGCATTCCGGACTAGATATGTCCAGTATGAGATTCTAGTGATGTCCTTTGGCTTGACTAGTGCCCTAGCAGCGTTTATGGACTCATGAATAGGGTGTTCAGACCTTATATTGATTCTTTTGTCATCATCTCATTGAAAACATCTTGATATACTTATATATCTTGGGGGAGCACGACCAGTATTTTAGAGTAGTGCTTCAAACCTTGCGAGAACAGAAGCTATATGCTAAGTTCTCCAAATGTAATTTTTGGCTGGATTCGGTGGCATTCTTGGGGAATGTGGTGTCAGGAGAGGGCATTAAATCGGATCCCAAGAAGATTGAGGCAGTTAAGGGTTGGCCACATCCTACTTCAGTGACCGAGATCAGGAATTTCCTGTGGTTGGCAGGTTATTACAGACGACTAGTGCAGGGCTTTTTATCTATTGTATCACCTCTGACTAGATTTTCCCAGAAAGGTGCTCCTTTCTATTGGTCCGATGATTGTGAGGTGAGCTTTCAGAAGCTCAAGAAAACTTTGACTACAACATCAACTCTTGCTTTGCCTTCCGGCTCAAGGATGTATATGGTATATTGCGACACTTCACATGATGGATTGGGATGAGTATTGATGTAGGAGGGGTGAGTTATTGAATATGCTTCGCGTCAACTTAAGATCCATGAGAAGAATTATCATGTTCACTATTTGGAGTTGGTCGAGATTGTTCATGCTATTAAGATCTGAAGGCATTATCTGCATGGGGTACCATGTGAGGTTTATATTGATCATCGCAGCTTACAACACTTATTCAAGCAAAGGTATCTCAATTTGAGGCAATGTAGATAGCTTGAGTTGTTGAAGGATTATGACATCCCCATTCTTTATCACCCTGGCAAGAAAATGTGGTCGCAGATGCCTTAAGCATGAAAGTAGAAAGTCTGGGTAGCTGGGCATTCATTCCAACTAAGGAGAGGCCACTAGCTCTAGACATTCAGTCCTTGACTAACAAACTTGTGAGGTTGGATATTTCAGAGCCCAGCCGAGTTCTTGCATGTGTTGTTGCTTAGTCTTTATTATTGGGGCAAATCAAGCCCCGGCAGTTCGATGATCCACATTTGGCAGTTCTCATAGAGACAACGCTCCAAGGTAGTTCCAAGAAGGTTTCTATCGGTGAGGATGGTGTTTTGCGACTCCAAGGTCGCCTATGTGTTCCTAATGTTGATGGTGTGAGGGAGAGGATACTAGAGGAGGCACACAGTTTGTGGTATTCCATTCATCTGGGTCCTATGAAGATTATTCGTGACTTGAGACAACATTATTGGTGGCGGAGGATGAGGAAAGACATTGTGGATATGTAGATAGGTGTTTGAATTACCAGCAGGTCAAGTAAGAGCACTAGAGGCCGGGTGGCCTACTTCAGCAAATGCCTATACTAGAGTGGAAGTAGGAGCGCATTACTATGGACTTTGCAGTAAGGTTACCCAGGACCTTGCGGAAGTTTGATGCGGTATGGGTCATTGTGGACAGATTGACCAGGTCGACGCACTTCATTTCGGTCGACTACTTACATTTCAGAGAGATTGGCCCAGATTTACATTCAGCAGATAGTTCGGTTGCACGGCGTGCCTGTTTTCATCATATCAGATAGAGGCCCTAAGTTCACTTCTCATTTCTGGAGAGCTGTTCAGGGTAAGTTGGGGACTTGTATAGAGCTTAGCACAACATCCCATCCTCAGAACGATGGGCAGTCGGAGGGGACAGTTTAGATTTTGGAGGACATGCTTAGAGCATGTGTGATTGACTTTGGAGGACAGTGGGATCAGTTCTTGCCTTTGGCAGAGTTTTCTTACAACAACAGCTATCAGTCCAACATTAAAATGGTTCATTTGAGGTTTTATAAGGTCGGCGGTGTCGTTCTCCTATCAGGTGGTTTGAGCCTAGTGAGGCTAAGTTATATGGTATAGATTTGGTGCAAGATGCCTTGGACAAGGTAAAGTTGATTCAGGAGAGGCTTCGCACAGCTCAATACTGACATAAGAGTTACGCGGATCAAAAGGCGTGTGATGTATCATTCATGGTTGACGAGAAGGTCCTCTTGAAAGTCTCACATTTGAAGGGTGTTATGAGGTTTGGGAAGAAAGGCAAGCTGAGCCCAAGGTTGATTGGCCCATTTGAGGTGTTGAGATGAGTTAGGAAAGTTGCTTACAATCTTTCTTTACCCCCAGTTTATCGGGAGCTCACCCAGTCTTTCACGTGTCTATGCTTTGGAGGTATCACGCCGACTTGTCCCATGTGTTCGACTTCAATACTATTCAGTTGGATGAGAGCCTGAGATACGAGGAGGAGCCAGTCACCATTATTGAGAGAGAGGATTGTCAGTCACGATCCAAAAGGATTTCGGTGGTAAAGGTCCAGTGGAGGGGCCAATGATCTCAACCAACTCCGCACTACTATAGAGTTGGAAGAGAGGGTCGCAATAGCGTTTACCCGATTTGAGGGTCGGGACCTATTTCATCAGGGAGCTAGGAAGGGAGTCGAGTATCTTTCTAGGGCAGAGTTGTGTAATTGCTTCAAATGTCACTTTCAATCATATTTTGGATTTTTCTTTAAAAGTCTACTATTATCAACTACTAATTATAAATTGCAACACGATTATGCTAAGCGAAGATTGCTAAGAGTTGTATCTAATAGATAGAATGGTACTAGGATAGTGACTTTCTCCTAGGTAGCTAATTGACGGGTAATTGCTTCTACGGCACGATTGACATGGTTGGGTAAATATGCTATAACCGTTGCACAATTTTTCCCACTCTCACTCCTATCAGTGTAGAGAGTGATTTTGCCCAATTGAATTTCTCAAGACAAAATGGGTAGGCAAATTGGCTCAAGCAACTAGGGTCCAAGTCTAGTAATTACTCTCTCGAGGCTTAACCCTTTAATTAGGACTATCAATTCTCTTGAGTCCATCCCAATTCCCTGTTGGGTCAATTTTGGAGACTTTGGCTCTCTTTCTCAAGAAGGGCCAAGTCAACTTAGCACAAACCAGTGTTTGCAACCACCAATTCATTAATTAAACAATAAAATTAACCGATATAGCAAACACCCGTAGTCAATCTAACCCTAAATTGCAACACCCATCAATTACCCACACTAGGGTTGATCTAGAACCCTAGCTAATTAGTTTAGCTACTCATATTTGAAGAGAAAAAGAAAGAAATAGATGAAGATAAAGACATATTAATTAAACACTAAAGTAAATGCAGAGATTCTATTGTCAAAGCTAAGCTAAAATGCCCAAAATGGATACAAAATCGGTTCTCACCAGCGTAGCTGTGTTCAGAAAATGTCTGATACCCTAAAAATGGAAAAAGGTTCTATTTATACTAAGCTGGAAAAACTAGATAAAAATGGCCCTGCAGGGTCAGTGCAGACCGCACAAAATGGTGTGCGGCCGCACTAAGCTCTGAACTCTGCAAAATCAACTCTCTGAACCAGTGCTCCGCAGACCGCACAAAGTGGACCACGGCTGCGGATGTATCTAGCATGGTCTGCACAAACACGACTGCAGACCATATAGGATTGAAACTAGGCACTTGACATCTCTTTGAAGTTTGCTTCTGCGGACCGCACCAAAAGGTAGTGCGGTCGTGGTGTCTTCAGTGAGAAATGCACAATATGTATTGCGGCTACATTGTTTTGATGCCTTAAATTCCATTTCTCTAAACATCTCTAATGCGGACCGCACAAAGAGTAGTACGACTGCACTAGGCTTGTTTGTCATCAGTTGTCTTGTCTTTGGTACTTGTGCAGGTTTCACTCCTGTTGAGCCGCTCTTTGACATCTTGTTACTCTGTTGATCAAACCTACAATCAAGCAAAACTTATGAGCCTTTTGGGATTATTTTGTAAGAATTTATAATCAAAGCGTAAGCAAGAAGGAGCATGAAACATGTCAAAATCCCTAGTTATCAACTCCCTCAAACGTAAGCTTTTGCTTGTCCTCAAGCAAACAATATAAGACTCACCCCTTAAAGGAAAATCCAAGAATTTCCAGCTACCCTAAAGTAACCTCAACTAGCATCAATTGGGACTAACAATTTCCCTTAATACAAATGGATCATTAACATTTTTTAACCTTTGAAAAACCATAGATCAAGTGTGACACAATAGTATCAAGAGTTGACTCATTATATCAAAGAACTCTCAAAATTACTTTGGTCGTTGTGGAACCCAAACTCACACATCTTCAACTCTCCCCAAGCAAACCTCACCTTTTAGAGTATTGGCACAAAAACCGAGGTTAATGGGAATTCACTCATCTCTCTTAAGGAAAGTTCACAAGTGTGGCTCTAAGTACCATATGTGTGCCCCTTATGTAAGTATCCACTAATATAAGCTTCATTTAACTCAAGATCATATAGGGTTTTTTTGAAGTCTTTGTGAAGGCTTCTGGTTCAGGGTAGGATATGTTTTTGTTCAAGTGGGTTCCATCTTCACTTTAGCACTTCTTTTGATTCATTTGGCACAATTCACTTGACTCTTTGAGTTATTTCACTTCTTTCTAAGGGTTAGAGAAACACATTGTCACTATTTCTTATGCATGTCACCCTTTTCTCCTTATTCAACTTTCCACACCTTTCTTTCTTTGTTTTTCTTGAATCCCTTTTTATTCTTTTTCACATTGAACATTCTTTTTGTCTTTTTCTTTTTTTCTTTTTTATTGCCTTTCCTTTTCTTCATTTATGTACCTTTTTACCACTTTGTTTCCATCCTCGTCTCTCCCCCAAACTTATACTTTTGCCATGTGCTCAAGAAAAGATCGGATGCCAAGAGAGGGTATCTTTTCGAATAGGTATAGGGTTGTATCATAGTTCTTGAAAGAAAAAAAGGTCTAAGGCTCAAAAGGGTTAACTACAGATCATATCATTGGTAGGCTATGGAATTTTTCAAACTATCATTAGGGATCAAGGAGAGCCTATAATCACTTCTCAAGTCAAATTTCACTAAAGATTCGCCTCAACAAACACCCAGGGCAAGTTCTAAACTAATGGCTCGGGACTTGGACTCACAATTTGATTTCTCACAACACAAACTAAAGAATTGATAAAGACATAGAGTCGGGGGCCCACAACGACCATTGATATGGTCCTGGAAAACCACTTGATGATTGTTACACAAGAGTCTCAAGGTCACGGCTTTCACCATCCTGGATATAACATTTTCTGTTTAACCATGGGATCAAAGGAAAATGTGCTAGGCCCAAGTGAAGCTTTGCTTAAGGTGCCCTTAACTATAAATCACCAAAAACAAAAACAAAAACAGACTCAAACCCTTAAGAAGGTTGTCACACTATCCATCATCGGGAAGAGTCACCCGATTCACATAACACTCCATCTTTGGAAAGAACCATGCATTAAGAAAACCACAAGCTTATTGAAAACGTCAAAAATGAAACAAAAAGCTAGGGACATAAATAAGAAGATAAAAATTAAAAATTTAGCAAAAATAGAATGAATAAATATATACAATAGGGAATTTGAATATACAACGGGGAATGAATATATACAATGATAAACTTTATATACAGACCAAAGGATAAAAAGTGTGATCAAAGTAACTAAATGTAAAATTATATACAGACCAATTGAAAATCAAGAAAGCATAAATTGAATCACTACATATACAGTCATCCAAGGATATAGTTCGCACCCCCTCAAATAAAAGCTGGCATTGTCCCTAATGCCAACTAAACCAAATAAGCACAAAAAATAAATAGAGAAAGGATATGAAGACTCTCTAAGCCATGTCTATCTGCATCGAATAATAGGCGGTCCCTGAGTCCTCTATGTGCTTGAAAACCTCAAATTGGTTCCAGGTATCCTGCTGCTCAGCTGCTGGGACCTAGGCCTGGACCTGGACAAGCAGTGGATCTGATACATCCTGTGACTGATTCGAGGAGGCCTCCGGTTTGTCCGCCAACTGGATGATGGCATCATCTTCTCTTGTGATCGTCCTCTTCCTCGTCAGAGGTCGCTATGACTGCTCCGGATGTGGCTCAGTTGCTGGAACTGGGTCCTCAAATAATAGATTTAAAGGCAGATGGTTTGCCTTCAACTTGTCAACATCCTCCCTCAGCTCCTTCACGAACTCCTTGGAGACCCGTGTCTTGTGCAGCTACTTGTGCTCCTTAGCAAGTGATCACTACCAACCCAACACTACACAAAGGTAGGAGAGCGGTTCACAATAGCTTTTACCCGAATAGTGGTCGGGATTGAATTTCCAAAGGGAGGTAGTAGTGGAGTTGTATTTTCTGTGTAGCCTAGAGATGTGTTTGTACTTCTAATGTCACTTCAAACATTTTTGGTTTTTGATTATATAACTACTATTATAAAACTAAGGATCAAAGCTAAATTATGCTATGAGAATATTGCTAAAGGGAGAACGACACTAGGGCCATGGCATCTCCTAGGTGGTTAATTAACGGGTAGAAGCTACTAATGATTGATTGACATGTTTAGGGCTTATGCTATAACCGTTGCGCAATTGTACCCACTCTGACACCTCTCGGCAGAGAGAGTGATTTTGCCCAATTGACTCTCTCGAGACCAATAGGGTAGGCCTATTAGACCAATCCATTAGGGTTCAAGTAGGGTGATTACTCTCTCGAGATTTAACTTGTTAATTGTGACTACCATTTCTCATGGGTCCATCCTAATTCCTTGTTCGGTCAATTTTCGGGTCATAAACTCTCTTTCTCAAGAAGATTTAAACCCACTAAGCTTGAATCAATGTTTGCAACCACCAATTCTCAAATAAAAATAAGTTAACCCAAATAGCAAACACTCAATATCAATCTAACCCTAGATGGCAACACCCATCAATTACCCACACTAGGATTGAGCCACAACCCTAGCAAATGGGTTTAGCTACACATAATTAAAGAAAGAACAGAAGAAATAGATGAAGAACTAAACATATTAATTAATTACTAAGAAGAAACTACAATAATCTATTGTTAATGAAGACCAAAAATGCCAAAAATGGCTACAATATCGTTCCCAGGTGCTCAGCTGCATTTCTGAATACAAAGCTAACCTAAAAATGGTAAAATATTCTATTCATACTAGGCTGGAAAAACTTGACAAAAATACCCCTGTGGGGTCAGTGCGGGCCGCACAAATGCAACCGAGACCGCACTAGCTCTTTGACGTGGCAATTTTCAACTCTCTGAACAGGACCACGTGAGCTGTACAAATGAGTAGTGCAGTCGGGGAGCGTTCTGCCGCGGACCGTGCGGTGATGACCGCGTGGCTTTACTTGGCTCCTTGACAATATCTCTGAATCTCGTTCACACGGACCGTACAAATGTAAAGCAGCCGCGAAGCCTGAAAGTGTACCGCGTGAATCCAACCGCGACCACGTCGCCATTAGCCTTAATATTCTATGTCTCTGAATCTACTAATGCGGTCGCGGTTGCTTTCATGTTGTCCGCACTAGGTCCTCTTTTCTTCACTTCATTTAATCCTTGACACTTAGCAGGTTTCATTCCTTTTTGAGTGAATATTTTACATTTCATCACTTTGTCAATCAAACCTGCAGTCAAGCACAACTTGTGAGCATTTGGGGACTATTTCGTAGAAATTTATACTCAGAGCATAGGCAAGTAGGGGCATAAACAAAATAAGACCCACCCCTTAAAGGAAAATCCAAATAATTCCAGCTGTCCTAAAGAAACCTCAAAAATCATCAATTGGGACTAACAATTTCCCTCAATACGAATGCATCATTAACACATTTAACTTTGAAAAACCATTGCTCATGTGTGACATACGAGCATCAAGAGTTGGCACATTTCATCAAAGCACTTCTCTCGATTCTTTTGGTCATTGTGGAACCCAAACTCCCATATCGTTAACTCTCCCTAAGCAAACCTCACCTCTTAAGTATTGACATCGAGGTTAATGGAATTTAACTCATTTCTCTCAAGAAGAAGGTCACAAGTCCGGCTCTAGGTACCATATGCTTTCCCCTTATGTAAGTATCCACTAATGTAGGCTCCCTTCAACTCAAGATCAAATAGAGCTTTTGTGGAATCATTGTGAAGGCTTTTGGGTAAGGGTAGGACATGTTTTTATTCAAGAGGGTTCGATCTCCCCTTCAGCACTTCTTTTGATTTATTTTCGCACAAATCTCTTGACTCTTTTGAGTATTTCACTTCTTTATAAGGGGCTAGAGAGACACTTTGTCACTCTTTCTAATGCAATTCAAAACATTTCTCCTTTTTCTACTTTTTTCCACACCCTTTTCACTTTTGTTTTCCTTAAATCTCTTTTTATTCTTTTTTTTCACATCGGGATTTCTTTTTGCCTTTTTCTTTTCTTTCTTTTTCATTGCCTTCCTTTTCTTTTTCTTTTGTACCTTTTACCACTTTGGTTCCCTTCTAGTCTCTCCCTTAAAACTTAGACATTTACCGTTACTCAAGGGAACATTTGGGTGCCAAGAGAGGGTAATCATATAGAACGGGTATAGGCTTGTAGCATTGGTTCTTGAAAGAAAAAGGTTTAAGGCTCAAAAGGGTTAACTATGGATCATCTCATTGGTAGGCTATATAATTGTTCAACTTAACATTTGGATCAAGGAGAGACTATGATCACTTCTCAAGTCAAATTTCACCCAGGATTTCGCCTCAAAAAACATTTAGGGCAGGTTCTAGACCATTGGCTTGGGACTTGGACTCACATTTGATTCCTCACCACACACGCTAGGGGATTGCAAAAGACATCGAGTCGAGGGCCCACAACAACCTTAGTTACGATTCAAGCACACAATGGTCCGAAACCACATGATGATTGTTTGGTCAACACAAGTGTCTCAAAGCCACGACTTTCACCATCCTAAACACAACATTATGTCTTTAACCATGGGATCAAAGGCAAATATGCTAGGCCCAAGTGAAGCTTTGTTTGAGGTACCCTTAATTACAACTATCAAAAACAAAAGAAAAATAAAGAAACGGACTCAAACCCTTAAGATGGTTGTCATGCCATATATCATTAGGAAGAGCCACCCGATTCACACAATATTCCACCCTTGAAAAGAACCGTGGCATTAACAAAACCAATGGCTTATTTGGAAGCGCCAAAAACAAAACAAGAGGCTACGAGCCTAACTACAAAGCTAAAAACGAAATTTTTTGCGCGAATAGAAAACAAAATAAATATGTACAATAGTAGAATATACAACGGGGGATTAATATATGTCGAATTGTAACTTTATATACAGACCAAAAGATAGAATAAAAAGTACGAGAAAAGTAGCTAAATGTAAAGTTATATACAGCCCAAAATAGAAAATCAAAAAAAATATAAACTAAATCTATATATACAGTCATACAGATAAAAGTAGGTCGCACCCCCACGAATAAAAGCTGTCATTGTCCCTAGTGCCAACTAAACAGATAAGCATCAAAAATAAAAGTAAAGGATATAGAAGCTCCCTAAGACTGGTCCATCTGCATGGGATCATCAGTGGTCCCCTGGTCTTGTGAATGTGCGGGAACCTCGGACTGGTTCCCGGCCTCCTGCTGTTGGGACTAGGGCCTGCTCCTGGACCAGCTGGATGTCAGGTGTGTCATGTGGCAAACTGTAGGAGGCCTCTTGTGAGGCTGCCACCTGAATGAGCGCATCAGTTGTACTCGTGAGCTTTCTCATCTTCCTTGGCTGCCTGGGTGCCTGCTCCTGCTGTGGCTCTGCTACTGGTGTTGCTGCTGGGGCAGGGTCCCCGAATAGCAAATCTATAGGCATCTAGTAAGCCAATAGCTTGTCCACATCTATCCTGAGGGCCTTCACAAACTCCTTAGAAGCACGTGATCTCCTCATCTTGTTCCGCACTTTAGTTATCTTGGTGCCCTTCAAGATATAGGCCACATTACTATAGAATTCTTTTACCATGTTCTTGTTTACCTTTACACAATTACCCTGAAAATGATCCCAACCTACGCAAGTGTGAAATAGTCTATGCACATTGGGAAGTAGAGGTAGAAGATCTTGCTCTATGAAACTCCTTTCTTGAATCAATTTTCGTTTAGGCCACCATACCCTAAACTGGTGGAATTCTAACTGGTTGATGAACGTATCCTCCCAAGTTGCGAGATCTCTCGTCAGGTCAACACCCCTAACCTAAGGTACACCACTCTTGGGCACCTCCTCATCATTTTCTTCACCACCTCCATCACCTCTGCCTGCACTCTCCCGAGATAATGAATCTGTGAGGGAGGTGGAGTATTCTTCACTACCAGCTGCAAAATCTTCAGATGAATCTGACACTATATTCACCGGCCTCTTAGTATTGATAGATGCTGGAAGGGTATCAGTCAATTGGAAACTGGAGACGAAATGAGTTGGGATGGAATCGGAGGAGATATCCTGGGATGGCATGTACTCACTCCCAATGGAATGGGACATAGCTTTATCTGTAGCTTTTATCATCTTCCAAGTCTTTTGATGTTTTCTCAAACTTGGGGAGTGAGTTTCACCGCTCTCTTTCCTTTACCCCTCGGGAGGAACAACCTCTCCCAGGTTGTTGTGATCCTTTTCCGCCTCTTTGTTTCACCATTATCTGTAGACAAATGCATCTAACATTGTCATTTGAAGCACAGGCAGTGGATCATATGAATGAATTGAAGTTGCAGACAACAGAAGAAAATGTTGCAGACATTGCTGCAGAACCAGGCATCGCGGACCGCTCCATCTGGAGTGCAGCCGCGTTGGAGGCACCATGGACCACGCTGAGGCGATCACGGGCCACATTGAACAAGGCCCTAGAAAAAGTAGTCTCTGAATCTCCCACCACGGTCCGCACAAAACAGGATCACGGCTGCGGTGAGCCAGCGCAGATCGCACTAAATGGAATGCGGCCACGCTGGGAGCAATGTAGGTTTCAGTCAAGATGGGCACCACGGCCCCCAAAAAAGTGTAATGTGGACTGCGTTAGGGTCATAGAGACTTCGCTAACGCCAGCGCGAGCTGCATTGAGCCAGAATTAGGGAACTAGGTTAGGGTGTCATGTTTATTCCATTTTTGTCCAAATTCTTACACCTACTTGTCCCTACTCCATTACCCAATCCTCAATCACTTTAAACTAATATGAAATCTACCCTAGACTAACAATTCGTAGAAAAAAAATGTGAAAAACAAGAAGTTACAAACTACTGGTAAGTAGTTAAAATGACGATATGGAATCAATTAATCAAGAATGCATGAAATGTTACTAGGATTAGGAAGAATAAATGCAATCTATCCAAGTAAGCAAGATTTTCGGTCTTAGAAGAGGGATGAATAGTAATTTTAAGGCTCTAAGTTTTCAAAGTTTGAAAAGGGTACATTGAGACCCTTGGTCTCTATTTATAAACAGCATATGGGACCCATACTCGCCTACCAAATGCAGCCGCACAAAAGCGATCGCGGACCGCACTGAATTTATTCATGTGAAACTTCAGTATGTAGCCTCCGCAGTACACACAAAAGAGACCGCGACTGCGGAGAGCCACCGCGAGCTGCACAACATGGAATGCGGCAGCGGTGGAGAACTTTAGAGAGTACCATGTTCAGGTCATGACAGTGCATACCGTACATGGTGCACTATGCCTGCACTGGCAAACTTTAGAGACTATGTAATTTTTCCACTTTGTTATGCACTGCATCAAGACAATTCCTGCAACATCTCACAAACAACTAGCTCCAAAATCATAAGCTAGAAGGAAAATCAAAGAAAAAGAAAAATACATGGGTTGCCTCCCAAGAAGCGCCTGATTTAACATCGCGGCACGACCCATATTACAACTACATTACTTCAAATCAAGAAGCGCCACCACATGGCTCTCATCAAACTCTCCAAGAAGCAATAAATAGCATGTCCAGCAAGTTGGTTGAGCATCCGATCAATTAATGGCAAGGGATAATGATCCTTACGGAAATGTTGTTCAATTTTATAGTCCATGCAACCTTGCCAACCCGTGATTGTTCTTGCAGTAATACATTCATTCTGAGCATTTATCACTACAGTCATGTAATCCTTCATCGATATACAGAGCACCGCAGAAATCTAAGATTTGTAGAAACATGGTAGAACCCCAATTCTTGCATCATCTCACTCCAATTTTCCTTCATGATCCAAGAAAGTTTTCACATCATCCTCTAAGATAGTTTTAGACCTACAGAGCATGGGACTGAGGTGTGCAGAAAGTGGAGTCAATTCCAACCCCAGTGATTCCTCAATTGTTGGCTTTGCTAGTGGAATTTATCGGGTTTCAAGGACCAAATACAATTTATTGGGCTCACAAGACTCCATAACATGTAAAGCGTTTATGCACATCACTCTACTTGCATCATCATTTACATCACTATCTAGAGGTACGTCCACAAGGGGATCTTCAATATTGAAACTATAACTTGTCTCATCCATTATTACAGCTATAACAATGTCAAAAAAGAAGTACACCTCGGTGCTATTAGGTTGCCTCATGGAGTTGCATACCGGGAAAACCACCTTCTCATCACCAACATGGAAAGTCAACTCACTCGCTTCAACATCAACCAATGCCTTCCCCGTAGCAAAGAAATGTCTACCCAATATGATCGGTACCTCATAATCTACCTCACAATCCAATATGACAAAGTTGGCCAACAATATAAACTTATCCACAAGAACAAGTACATCATCAACTATTCCCAAAGGTTGCTTCATCGATCGATCCGCCATTTGAAGTATCATTGAAGTTGGTCGAGGTTGCCAAATTCCCAAACTCTTGAAAATTAAGTATGGCATCAAATTGAAACTAGCCCCCAAGTCATAAAGGGTCTTGGAAAAATCCACACTTCCAATAGTGCAAGGGATAGTAAAAGCTCTGGGGTCCTCTAACTTTGGGGCCATGGAATGTATGATAACATTCACTTGATGAGTCATATTTATTGTTTCACACTCCATCTTTTGTAACCAAATCCTTCATATACTTCGCATAGACTGACATTTATTCGAGTGCCTCAACCAATGGGACATTGATTGTGAGGCTCTTCATCATGTCAATGAACTTTTTGAACTGGTGGTCACTCCTGTGCTTTGCTAACCGTTGAGGATAAGGTGGAGGTGGTCTATGCAAAGTTGCATTGGCTTTCGGCACCACCGGGTCGGGTATATCAATCACGTGTTCACTGGATGGGTTCACGGCATCTTATGTTTCCACCTCGGTCTCATCATCAATATCAATCCGCACATCATTGCTCACATTTCGTTCAACCACATCTTCAAAAATCAACGGACCCACCTCTTCTTGGATCTCAACGATATCATCCACAACTTGATTTTCTATCGAGGTATGCACATCACAACCTCTTCCGCTTCTAGTTGTAACCACAATTACTTGGTTGTTTTTCCCGCCCTTCGGGTTCATTACCGTATCACTTGGTAGGGCAACCTTGGGGCGGGTATTCAAAGCTTGAGAAATTTGACCCAGTTGCACTTCCAAGTTCTGAATAGATGTATTGTGCGAAGCCAATTATGCATCATAATCTTGGCTCCTTTTCATCATTTGCTCGAACATACTTTCAATTCTCCCCATATCACTCCCAGAAGAACTCGAACCTTGAGAAGGAAAAGGGGGTGGATTGTTCGGTTGTTGGTACATGGGGGGCCTTTGAAAACCTTGCCCCCGGTTGCCTTTGTTTCTGCTATTATTTTACCCTCTTGGATTATTGTTGCTCCAATTATTGTTGTTCCTGTTCCAATTGCCTTGATTGTTAACTTGATTACCCCAATTACCGCCTTGTTTGTTATTGTTCCAGTTGCTACCAACCTTGTTGATTTCTCCAATTGTTTCGTTGATTGTTGTTGTCCAATTGCCACCACCTTGTTGTTGGTTGTTACTATTCCAATTTCCGCCGTCTTATTAATTTCCATAATTTCCTTGGGGACACCATTGTTGATTCCCTTGACTTTCTCTATTTCCTTGGTATTTATTGACATTCCTCACTTTGATCATCATAGCACTCATTCGAATAACCACCACCATCATTGTTGTTGTCAAATTTCCCACAATTACCTTAAGGTTTTTGTTGCCCGCTTTGCCTCCTTTTCAACATCGAGACACCTTCCATTGCATTGACTTTGTTCAGGTGTTGGACTTGTTGCAATTGTGCCTTCTCCAATTGATTCATAGTTATTGTGAGCTCGGCAATAGCTTGGCCATGATCGTGAAATTCCTTGTGCAAATGGATGACCGTAGGGTCACCTTGGGGCACATTTGCTCGGTTTTGCCATGCCGAAGAGGTGTCTGCCATTTCATCAAGTACATCACATGCCTCATGGTATGAAAGTTTCATAAAGTTCCCTCTGGCTAATTGGTTCACAATGCATTGATTCGTGGTGTTGATGCCTCGATAAAAGGTTTGTTGGATCATCGCCTCCATCATGTCATTATTAGGGCACTCCTTCACCATTGTTCTATATCTTTCCTAGATTTCATGCAAAGGTTCCATTGGCTCTTTCTTGAAGGCTAAAATTTCATCCCGAAGTGTCGCCATATGACTTGGTGAGATAAACTTGACAATGAATTTATCCACCAACTCATCCCAAGTTGTGATGGAATGATTGGGGAGTCTTTCTAACCAATCCAATACTTTACCCCGAAGAGAGAATGGGAAAAGCCTCAATCTCAAAGCATCCTCGGACACGTTTGTCTGCTTGCTACCCCAGCATGTATCTACGAACCCCTTCAAGTACTTGTAGGCATTTTGATCGGAGGCGCCCGTAAAATACCCTCTTTTCTCGAGCAAGGCCATCATGACTTTTGTGATTTGAAAGTTCCCCGCCCAGATTCGGGAGGAACAATAGCACTCGCATACCCTTGATTTTGGAAAACTCTTGGGTCCACTCTTGGCAGTGGCGGAGGAGGATCTAGGATTAGATTATTGTCATTTGGATTGGCCTGACGGCCTCTACGTGGAGCTTGAGGTAAATAAGGAACCTCTTCTTGATCAAGATCATCTACCTCCTCCCCCTCTATGACATTGCAAAGAGGGTCAATTGCATTAAGAGCCATGTGTACCTGAGTGATTGACACAAACGGAATTAGTAAACAAGAAAGAAAGAGAAGCAAAACACAAAACTAACTAAACAGATAGTCAACACCATAATCTCCCCAACAACAGCGCTAAAAAGTAATCGCTGCCAACCCAACGCTACACAAAGGTAGGAAGAGCGGGTCGCAATAGCTTTTACCCGAATAGTGATCGGGATCGAATTTCCACGGGGAGCTAGTAGTCGAGTTGTATTTTCTGTCAAGCCTAAGTTTGTACTTCTAATGTCACTTCAAACATTTTCTGATTTTGATTTTATAACTACTATTATAAAACTAAGGATTAAAGGTAAATTACGCTAAGAGAATATTGCTAAGTTGTATCTAATAGGGAGAAAGGCACTAGGGCCATGGCATCTCTTAGGTGGTTAACTAACGGTAGAAACTACTAAGAATAGATTGACTTGTTTGAGGCTTATGCTATAACCGTTGCACAATTGTACCCATTCCCACACCTCTTGGTAGAGAGATGTATTTTGCCCAATTGACTCTCTCGACACCAGCTGGGTAGGCATATTAGACCAAGAAATTAGGGTTCAAGTAGGGTGATTACACTCCCAAGATTTAACCCATTAATTGGGACTACCATTTCTCATGGGTCCATCGCAATTCCTTGTTTGGTCAATTTTAGGGCAATAGACTCTCTTTCTCAAGAAGAGTTAAACCCACTACACTTGAATCAATGTTCGCGACCAACAAACTCAGATAAATACATAAAGGTAACTAAAATAGCAAACACCCAATATCAATCTAACCCTACATGGAAACACCCATCAATTACCCATGCTAGGATTGAGCCACAACCCTAACTAATTGTTTAGCTACACATAATTAAAGAAAGAACAGAAGAAGTAGATGAAGAACTAAATATATTTATTAATTACTAAGAAGAAACTACAATAATCTAATGTTAATGAAGACACAAAATGCCAAAAATGGCTACAATATCGTTCTCGGGCGCTCAGCTGCGTTCCTGAATACAAAACATAACCTAAAAATGGTAAAGTGTTCTATTTGCACTAGGCTAGGAAAACTAGAAAAAAATACGTCAGTGTGGGCCCACAAAAGTAACCGCGGCCGCACTAGCTCTTTGACTTGGCAGTTTTTAATTCTCTGAACTGGAGGACGCAGACTGCACAAATGAGTAGTGCGGTCACGAAGGGGGTTTGGCACGTACCGCGTGGCGATGACCGTGGGCCACATTGCTTGACTTGGCTCCTTGACAATCTATCTGAATCTCGTTCACGTGGACCACACAAATGAGTAAAGCGGCCGCGAAGCCTGAATACGGGCCGCGTGAATCCAATCGCAACCGAGTTGCCATTAGCCTTTATATGTCATGCCTCTGAATCTGCTAGTGCGACCGCGGTTGCTTTGATGCTATCAGCACTAGGTCCTTTTTTCTTCACTTCACTTAATCTTTGACACTTGAGCAGGTTTCACTCTTTTTTGAGCCGATATTTGACATTTTGTCACTTTGTCGAACAAACCTGCAGTCAAGCACAACTTGTGAGCATTTCGGGACTATTCTTTAGCAATTTATACTTAGAGCATAGGCAAGCAGGGGTATAAACACATTAAAATTCTAACTTATCAACAAGCTCCTTCAGAGCTTTGCCATGTGAATCCACTGCCTTCACCAAAGCATCCTGGGTAGTGAGGATTTTCGTCTAGTTCTCAACAATCTCTTTTAATGCATCTCAATAGATTGTGGGACCTATGCTGGCTGAGATGCCGACTGAGCCTCAATAGTGGTGGTCAAGGAAGTCAACTTGGATGAAGCAGCATGCATCCAATTTTTTAGACTCTGAAGCGTCTAGCTCAGTCGGTGGGCAGTGATAGGATGGGCCGGGGTAGAGGAATCTCCGGGCCTACTGATGTGGAAGGGCCTGAAGGAATGGCTGAAGTGGAGGGTCCGAGAGGCATCTCAATAGAAGTGGATGCTATCTCAATAGGGACCTCTACTATAACTGGCTCTTCAGACTAGCCAGTTAGGGCAGAAGCAGGTGCCTTGAAGTTCTTGTCCTTGGAGTTGTCTAGCCCCTTCAAACTATACCATGAGAAAGGAGTTCCTTGACCTTGATGTCAAACGGCCTCGTATCCATATTCAAATCCCGAAAGTACATATTCAGGGTGTCGGGGAAATGGTAGTTCCGGTCAGTCTCAGTACCCACAACAAAAATGATGCGGGACATCGCATTCCCCACATTGATGGGGTACTCTGCCATGATTGAAGCAACCAAGATAGCCCGGTGGAGAGGAAGAGTATGGCCATGGGAGGTAGGGTCTAATCGAGTGCATACGAACGTCTCCCAACCCCTCACCTTATCTTGACCCAACAGTCAACCAATGAGGAATTGTCCCCGGGATTGCCAGGAACTGAGCTAACCATGGGCGAACCTCCTCGCCTATCTCCAGCTTTGCCACATAGAGAGTCTCATCTTCTTCATTGAAACCCAAATACTCATTGAGCCGTTTCTCGTCAAATAACATCTATTTGTTCTAAACCTTAGTCACTTTGGAACCCTTAATGATGTGGGCAACATTACAGTAGAACTCTTTGACCAAGTGTTCATTTTCCTCCACGCAGTCATCTAAAAAGTGCTCCCACCCCATTCTCGTTCTAAACTGTCTATGCACATTGGGGTTTAGGGGTAGAAGATCTCTGTCTATGAAGCTCCTCTCCAGAATTATTTTTCTCACCGGACACCACTCACTAAATTTGTGGTACGCCAACTAGCTCACAAATCTATCCTCCCACACTTCGAGTATCCTTGTTTGGGCAATCCCTCCAACCTGAGGCTCACCCCCTCAAATATCTCTTCATCCCCTTCTACCTCCTCCTTACCTTCATCTGCACTCTCCCCCGATAATGAAGTTGTAGGGAGGTAGAGTAATTACCACTACCGGCTAATGAGCTCTCAGATTAATCAGTGGGAACATAATCTGGTGCTTGGGCAGTGGGTGTGGTTGGAGGAGTATCATCTGTCAATCTCATTCTCCTGGGCCAGTCAGGGGCATACTCGAGCACAGAGTCGGAGGAAATATCCTGGGAGGGCACGTACTCACTCCCTGACTGGTCATAAGCTCTATTAGTAGTTTTAATTGTTTTCCTCATCTTTTTTATACTTTATCTCACTTGGGAAATAATTCGAATCATCCTTTGCCCTTGCCTCCCCGAAAGGATTCAACTATCCTGGGTTGTTTTGATCCTCTTCCTCTTTGTTTAACCATTGTCTACAAACACAAACATCTTACATTGTTAGTATCAATAAAGTAGTGAAACATATGGGAAGAAAGAATTACAGAACATAAGTAGACAATTGCAGAAATAGTCCAGTACTGACCGCACAAAATGGAGTGCAGCCGCACTGGGCAAAAGTTATCTTGCAGAAGTTCATCACCGCGGTCCACACAAAGTGGTATTGCGGACTGCACTAGGGCACCGCGGTCCGCATAGGGTGCCCAAACCTGGCACTGAGTTAGGGTTTTAGAGATATTGCTTTTAAGTTCAATTTTCACCTAATTAAAGTCCCTACTCAATTACCTAGTGTATTTAACTAACAAAGAAAATATGAATCCAATTTTTAAACTAACCTAATCTAACAATTGAAGAAATACGAAAGGAGAATAAAGTAAGCATTAAGAAAACAAAAATTAAATGAATAAAACAAAATTGAATGAGTAAGAAAGGGGATAAATGTACCAGATATTGAGATGGAATGAATCAACACAGCGCAAACAAGCAGTTACGATCAAGGTAGAAGGATGAACAGTGTCTAAGGTTCTCTAAATTTCAATTTTTTGTAAAGGGTAAAAGGAGACCCTTGAGGTTTATTTATAGAGAAGCCCCTGGGGCCCGGCCTCACCTACCAGCGCAGACCGTACAAAATGGACCATGGTCTACACTACTTTGTTTAGAATAGTTTGAGAAGGCAACCTCTGTGGTCCGCACAAAATAGACCGTGGCTGAAGATGATACTGTGGTCCGTATAAAATGTAGTGTTGTCGCGGTAGAAAACTTCGCTAAAGCCTAATGTTACCCACACCAGTGCGGTCCGCACAGAATGGACTGCGGTCGCACTGTAATCTTCAAAGACCTGTACATTTTTCCATCAAGTCTTACACTACATCAACATAACCCTGCAACATCTCACAACCAATTAGCCCAAAAATCAATCTTATACTACAAAGAAATCAAAGAAAACAAGAAGAAAAAGACATGGGTTGACTCCCAAGAAGCGCCTGATTTAATGTCATAGCACGACGCATGTTACCATATCACTTGAGATGAAAAAGTGCCACCACGTGGTTATCATCAATCTTTCCAAGATAATGCTTGACCCAGTGCTCATTAACTCTGAAAAATTCACCATTTTTGTTCTTTAGATCGAGATCACCAAACGGGGTCGCAAACACAACTTCAAATGGCCCACTCCAATTTGATTTAAGCTTTCCCCGAAACAGACGTATCCAAAATTTGAACAAAAGAACCAAATCACCAACCTTGAACTCCTTTCCACGAGCATATTTGTCATGAATGTAAGACCTCGTTTAACCTCGTTTGGAAATCATTGATATATTTGATATGTGTGCTTTGGTTGTATTAGCATGATTTCCAGGTATAGGTTTTGATGAATGGCAAACAATGAAGTCAATTGTCAAACAACGATATTGTATGACAAACAATGAAGATGCATTAGCAAACAATCGAGATGGTTGACGAATCAATGATGATGAATCAAACAAATCAAGATTGAATGCCAAGAAGCATATTGATGAAGGGATTGCATAGACAAGCCAAGACGAGCTCAAAAGTTCAAGACCGAAGACCCAAGGCGTAGGTCGTTAGGTAGAACCAATGTAAGATCAACGTTTAAGTTATCTCGTCTTTTGGCTCAACATAGGTCATCATAAATATGCATAAAATCATTTTATCAAATAATATTTATCATAAAAATATTCCATACACTTCAAACAAAATGATTTTAACGTTTTCATTTTAACCAAAATGGTTTTTGAAGTAAGTTTTCACTTCTGGACAGAATGGGAGAATAATCGATTATTGCAAAGCTGATAATCGATTATTGAGGAAATTTCCAGCAAAACTGGAAATTCCAGAATGTGAGAATAATCGATTATTGAATAGTGAATAATCGATTATTCTGGGAAATTCCAGCTTTGCTGGAAATTCCCGAGAAGTAAGATAATCGATTATCCTCTTGGAAATAATCGATTATCTTGTATCCGTTTCCTTCCAACAACTAGTTTTCTGAATGTTAATGTCACATAATCGATTATGCAAAGTCAATAATCGATTATTCTGTTGGAAAATCAGATTTAGTGTTTGAACGTTGGGCAACGGCTATATCACCTCCACACCCTATAAATAGAGGTCTTTGGAGCTGATTTTAGATGAACAACACCTCTCATTATTCTTGAACATATTGATAACATTTATACATCATATTTAGAGCTTTTGTTGAGCCATTTGAGAGACAACTTTGTGTTGTTCATAGAGCTTATATTGTATCTCTTTATCTACTCTTCTTAGAGAGTTCTTGTTGTAAAAGAGAAAGGTTCTTGAGAAGACCATATCTTCTCATTGTGCGTTGGGTTGCTAAGTACCTTCAATCTTAGTGTGTGAAGTCTTGTGGTGCGGTATCCACGAGCAAGGTGAAGTCTTGAGGTGAGGTATCCTCGAGCAAGTTGAAGTCTTGTAGAGCGTACATCTACGAGCAAGTGTAACGGTTTGTTAGGCACCCCTAAGCTCAACGGAGTTAGTGTAAACTCGAGAGAGTCTCTCGGGAGACTGGACTAACCACACGTTGTGGTGAACCAGTATAAATTCGGTGTGTCCTATCCTTACTCTTTTAATTACTGCACTTACTTTACTCCTGCAATTTTAATTCCGTAAAATTTATCGACATTCTCGTGCCTCACTATTCACCCCCCCTCTAGTGACGGGCATAAATCCTAGCAGTTGGTATCAGAGCCTAACTCTCTGAAAGCCTTAACCGGTTGAGAGAACGATATTTATATCTTTTTGTTGAGAATGTTGAACGCAGGTATGATGAGCGAAGGACACTCTACCATTAGGCCTCCACTATTTGATGGAACCAATTATACATATTGGAAAGAGAGGATGAGAATATTCATCCAATCAAATAACTTTCGATTATGGCACATCATCAAGAACGGTGAATAAATGCCGACAAAGAAAGTTGGGGAAATCATGGTTCCAAAGGAGGAAGATGAATATAATGCCGAAGACATCAAGAAGGTTGAAAATAACTCAAAGGCCATCAATATGTTGTATTGTGCCGTGAATCCGGATGACTATCGGAAAATCTCTTGCTGTACAACCGCCAAAGAGATGTGGGATAAGCTTGAAATCACTTATGAAGGTACGCCTCAAGTCCGAGAAGCTAGAGTTGATTTTCTAACACATGAATATGAACTCTTTTGATCGATTCTCAATGATCATCAACGATCTCCATGCTCATGGGAAAGTATATTCGAACAAAGATCTTGTTCGAAAAATCATGCGGAGTCTCACTCCCGAATGGCGTTCCAAAGCCAATGCCATCCAAGAGTCGATAGGAATCACGGACGTCACAATTGATGGACTAAGAGGTAACCACAAAACCTATGAAAGCACAATTCTTAAACCTTCATTTGGAGATGAGAAAAGTCCAAGTATTGCCTTCAAAGCCTCATCTTCTAAAAGAGTAGAAGTAAGTGATTCGGAAAGCGATGATGATACTATTTCCAACGATTTAATTGAAAAGTTTTATAAGTTTATGAAGAAGGAAATGAAGAAGGAAGAACCAAGTCCTTCATGCCATAATTGTGGAAAACTTGGCCACACCAAGTCACATTGTCCAAAACCCAAGGACAAGAAGAAGAAGAAACACCAAAGGCGCGTGACATGGGATTCGGACAGCTCGGGTGATGAAACTGCCACCCTATGCCTCATGGCCAACGAGGAAGAAGAGGTAAGTACTCCTAACTCTTATTCTTATGAAGAATTACAAGAAGCTTTTCAAGAATTATATGATGAATTGAAAAAGTCTTCAAATATCTCCAAAGAGGCCAAGGCTAAAATTAAAGTATTAGAAGAAGAAAATAAATTTTTAGAAAATGATAATATTGATCTTAAAAATAAAATTAAGGAGATGAATGAAGCCTCTTCAATTGATCAAAGTTCTAATTGTTCTTCTTGTGATTCTTTGAAAATAGAGAACATAGAACTTAGGAACACACTAGAAAAACGTAGTGTAAATGATTCTAAAGCAATTGAAGAAATTAAGAAGAAAAAGCCCAGAAAAAATAAAAGGCGTAAGAAGAATATTAGAAAGGATGATAGAAATGAGGTTGGACCACCTAGAAATAATTCTAGGAACTTTATTAATGAGTCTAGAATTAATCATTTTAGACCACCTAGAAATGACTCTAGGGATTTTGTTAATAAGTCTAGAATGAATCATTTTAGACCACCTAGAAATGACTCTAGGAATCTCAATACTTCTAGGAATAACGACGTTAGATCACCTAGAACGTTTTTGGCTCAACCAAGACATATGCACAACCAGAATGTTATATGTCATTATTGCAACCGGGTAGGACACATAGCACCCGTATGTTTTGCAAAACATAGGGATTTATCTTTTAGCTATGATTATTATTTGCCTAACCCCCAAGGACCCAAAAGTGTTTGGGTACCTAAAACCTATTTTTAGGTACGTTTGCAGGTGTGCTTGAAGACTACAATATCGTAGTAGATGCACCAAGCACAAAACCTTATTGCATCGAGGGGGAATTTCGGTTAGTTATCATATTTTTCATAAAAACGTAATAGTTGATATGTGTTAACGATTGATATGTCTTTGTTAACAATTGGTATCAATTATTTTTGTTGATACATGTTTTGATAACTTTTATTTTGAATAACAATTGGTATCAATTATTTTTGTTGATTCATGTTTTGATAACTTTTATTTTGAATAACAATTGGTATCAATTATTTTTGTTAAAAATAATGATTGATTCATGTTTTGATGAATATTATTTTTGGTTTGAATAACAGTTGGTATATTCTTGAAAAATAAATGATTCATGTTTTAATACAACTATTGGTTTGTTAAAAATTAACAGTTGATATGTTTTTAAGTAATATGATTTGCTAAAAATAACTTTTAATATGGTTGTTATGTTTTTACTAACATTTGGTATCATTTTATGTTGGTATGATTTTTAATTATTTGAAAATCGTCATCATGAAAACCTGTGTGCCCAAGAAAACTCCTCACCCCTTTGATAGAAGTCGGGGGATGAAGCCTCGATATTACATCTATCTTGGCTTTATCCACTTCAATTCCTCGCTTTGAAATTTTGTGACCTAACACTATTCCATCTTCAACCATGAAATGGAATTTTTCCCAATTGATTACAAGGTTTCTATCTTTACACAGGGCCAACAACGCTATCAAAATTTCTAAAACACTCATCAAAGGGATCCACAACCACACAGAAATCATCCATGAAGACCTCCAAGACATCTTCCCCCATGTCGGTGAAAATAGCCATCATGCATCGTTGGAAGGTCGTCAGAGCATTACACATCCGAGAGAAAGCGAATGTGCCACACGGACAGGTAAAAGTTTTCTTCTCTTGATCCTCCAAGGCAATAAAAATTTGATTGTACCCTGAGTAACTAACCAAAAATCAATAAAAAGCACGCCCCGCACGACGATCTAGCATTTGGTCAAGGAATGGCAATGGGAAATGATCCTTTCGAGTCACCTTGTTTAGCTTTCGGTAATCCATACATACTCTCCACCCCGGTGACCATTCTGTTAGATAATACGCTTAACTCTAGAGGGGGGTGAATAGCGTTTTAATAAAATTAGCGTAAACTTGCGGAATTTAAAAATTGCAGGAAATAAATAAGTGCGATAAGTAAATAAATTAGAACAAATGCACCGATATATCCTGGTTCACCACAACCCGTGGCTAGTCCAGTCCCCGAGAGACTCTCTCGAGCTTTCCACTAACTTGTTAAGCTTACGGGTGCTTAACAAACCGTTACAACTTGAGGACACAAGCCTCAACAATTTGCTCGGAGATACAACACTCCAAGACTTCAACCAAGGAAACACAAGTTCCTTCTTACAACACAAGGGACTAACACTTCCTTTCAAGTGTACAAAAAACACTTAGCACTCAAACAAGACACTCCTTTAAGAGTAGATATGAGTAAAAAGAATACGCTCAAGATCGCAACAACTTTTGACAAGAATTTGGCTCTCAAAAGCTTATGTAATGAATATAAAATGATAAGCAATAAAGTATGCAGGCTTTAGCAATTGTATGATCAGTTGTTGTATGTTGTTGTACTTAAAAGACTGAATTGAAGCTGTATTTATAGTTGAAAAACCTTGTATTACCGTTGCCTAATTGCCAATTAAGAGTTGCTGAAATTACTCAGTGACAATCGATTGTCAAGTTACCACAATCGATTGTTTGCCAGTTCTTCAAAAATCAATCCCAGATTTTACGCATAACAATCGATTATATAAGATCAATAATCGATTACTGGCAACGTTCAAAAAATCCTTTCCAGATTTTACGTAAAACAATCGATTGTCAACAATCTACAATCGATTACTCAGCAACGTTCAAAAAATCCTTTCCAGATTTTAATTAAAACAATCCATTATAGGAAATCAATAATCGATTACCTGACGGTATTTGAAAATATTTTGGCAACGGTCAGTTATACAATCGATTATACTAAGTTAACAATCGATTATATATCAGTCTTGAAAAATCAATTTAGACACTGCCTCTTGACAATCGATTGTCATAAGTTCACAATCGATTATTTAATAACTTTGAAAAAGTCTGGAAGACACTGCCTCAACACAATCGATTATCATAAGTTCACAATCGATTATTTTGTGACTTTGAAAAATCTGATGGACACTGTCTCTTCACAATCGATTGTCATTAGCTTCACAATCGATTATTTTGAGCTTTGAAAAACTTTGATGGAAACTGCCTCATCACAATCGATTGTCATAAGGTTCACAATCGATTGTCATGCAGATTTGAAAAATCTGATGCTCACTGCCTTAACACAATCGATTGTCATTAGTTCACAATCGATTGTCAAGCAGCCGACTTAAACATAATCGATTATCATAAGTACATAATCGATTATCTTAGTCCAAATTTTAGAGGCGTGTTTAAAAATTATTTTGACAAAAGTATTAAATCATTTTGCTCTATATTAAATATGCATGATTTGTTAAAAGTATTTTTACGGGAGAAGCCAAGTCTTGAGTTTAAGTTGTCAGATCAAGATCACAATTAAATACCGACTCGTATAAAACTTAATCTCGATCTTTGTCTTGTGATTGAATCTTGTTATGTATCAATTTCGCGCTTGTGCTTGGACCTCATCATATGTCAATTTGCGCATAGTTTGTCATTCATCAAAACCTACAAATATGAACACACGTTTAGTATAATGCCTTGAGAACGTGTTTCCAACAATTTCCCCCTTTTTGATAATGGCAAACTTTAAGCGGTATATGCATATTAGGCAATTCATAATCACGATTCAAGACAAGTAAAGATATGCAACAAGTATATAGATATTCAATTTGTTCCCCCTCAATATATGAATTCCCCCTCAATTTATGCCAATAAGTATTGAGTGAGAGTGCATACCCGTTATCTTCCCCCTTTTGCCATTAGCAAAAAAAAATATAGAATAATCAAAAAACTTGTTTATTTATTAAAAAAACGGTTACATAACGGGAACAATAAAACATACAACAATAAAATGGAAAAACAAATAAAGAAATTATTCATCATCATTTCCCGCCTCATCATCCGGCACTGCTTCATAGGGAACAAGACCAGTATATGGATAATGAACATGGTCAAAATATCCATGGATCTCATTTGTCAATTGACCGACAGAGGTGGTCAATGAAGCAATTTGGTTGGAAATGGATTGAAGAGAAGGTTCTTGAGGCTGACGCGATCGACGAGTTGGAGGAGGGGCAGGAGCTACATGATCGCCGTCATGGGGAAAGGAGGATTCTGAAATTTCCCACTTCTTGGTGCTCTTTTTGAGAGGACCGATGGAAGTGTTGAATCCGGAAGCTTCAAGAAAATTCATAATAAGGATGGCATAGGGAAGAGGTCTATCATCACCTATGGCATCACGCATGTTAATTTTGACGAACTTACACCAATTGATGTGAGCTTTGGTTATCATGGCATGCATGAGCTTAGCGTCCTCTTGGGAAAGAGTTATATGATTATGCTTCCGAGGCTTGAGGACTCGGGTGATGAAATAGAAAATCAAACGATACTCGGGGAGCATTCCCGTGATAGTAGGGCGACGAGTAGATAGATTAGGATCATAAGATGTAAGACCTATTTGGTTTAGGAGAGTTTTCTCATCAAATAAGGCGCCAGCCTCTCTAATGTAGCGAGTAATGTTTTCGCCACGTCGAGGAAGATGGGCAATGGAATGCAAGTTTTCATTGGACAAAAGAATTTGAACACCATTAATATTTGACACAAGCTCACCATCGTCATCCTCATGAAGGTTTGAGTAAAACGCTTGAATCAATGGAGGATTAATATAAGGATAGGTAAGATATAAGAAGTCAAGAAGTTGACATTCCTTAAGCATGTTTGCAGCAGGGGCATATGATTCAAGATACTTGCTTGTTGAAAAGCGAGGAGGAAGAATGTCACGCTTTTCGAATTTTGTCAAAAATCTAGTAAGCTCGGTTTCAGTATTGAATTGTAAAATAGACCCATCTTGATAAGGGAAAGTTGGAGGTGGAGGAGCAGAAGAAGATGCACCTTGTCTACCTGAAGGGGAACGTTTAGAGTGTCAGCCCGACATTTTCAAAAAGTAGTAATGAACTTTGTAAGAAACTTGGAAGATTTTTGGAAAGTTTGGGAGCAAAGATTGATGCTTGAGTAAATAAAATTTAAGACTTATGATGCCTATTTATAATGGGAAGAATGGCATTTCATTTATAATGAAAATCTGCAGAAATTTATGAGCCAAAACAGTCAGAAACGGTAAAAATAAATTGCACTGACCATTAGACAATCGATTGTTGACACGAAATAATCGATTGTTGAGCAAATTTTAACTTGAACTCGAACTTACACAAAATCGATTGCTGGGCCCAAACGGTAACAAATATTTGAATTTCTGACAAAAAATAATCGATTGTTGTAATACAGTGAGCACGGTGATTTTCAGACTGGGAAAATAATCGATTATATTTATGAAACAATCGATTGTTTTAGGAAAGCAGTACTGAATGGCTGAGACGGTAATCGATTACACAGTTAAAAAATCGATTAGTAAACACAAATGCATAATAGGCATCAAATATAAATAATCGATTAGTGATACTTGCTAATCGATTGTCCGCACAGTAAAATAATCGATTATTTGCTGTAACAATCGATTGTTCTATGCCATTTCTTTATTATTCCCCCTGCCTTTAGGGCGATACCTGCAAAAGAGAATTAGACGTCTCCGACGCTCAAGTTAGTAATTTGTAACGAAATAATGCAATGAGAACGTGATCTCTTAAGAAGTGTGTCCTGAGGTGTTCTTAAGAGAGTTTCGGGTACTTACCTTTTCCGACGTCGCCAATTACCTGTTCGAGAGGGTGATCTTTGATTGTCCTCCACTCGTTAGGCATTTTCGTTTCTTTCTCCAATTGTGGCGTTTCCTTCGTTGATTGTTCCAAGATTTCATCTTGAATTTCCTTAGGAGTTTCTTCTTGTACTTTGTCTTTTAAACTATTTAATATACCTGCAAGATCAGAACAAGAATCCTCTCTCGCCAAGCGAGCATTACTTTCGGAAAACACAATATGAGGGGATTCCTCCACAGTTTGGGTTCTATTATTAAATACCCTATATGCTTTGCTATGTGAAGAATACCCAATAAAAATTCCCTCATCGGATTTGACATCAAATTTTCCCAATTGATCTTTTCCATTGTTATGAATAAAACATTTACAACCGAATACTCTAAAATGGGAGATATTTGGTTTAATTCCCTTGTAGAGTTCATAAGGGGTTTTCATGAGTATTGGCCTTATGACTACTCTATTTAAAATGTAGCATGCGGTACTCACGGCATCCGCCCAAAAATGTTTGGGAATCTTAGCCTCTTCGAGCATGGTTCTAGCCATCTCTTCGAGACACCTATTTTTCCTTTCCACCACCCCATTTTGTTGTGGTGTTCGTGGAGCGGAAAAGGTATGCTCGATACCGAGTTCGTCACAAAAGTCCGCAAAGAGATTGTGATCAAACTCTCCCCCATGATCACTTCTAATTGAAGTGACGGTTGTTTCCTTTTCGTTTTGAATACGTTTAAGAAAATATTTAAAATTCTGAAAAGCATCACTTTTATGGGCAAGGAATAAAGTCCAAGTAAATCTGGAATAATCATCAACAATAACAAAGGCATAACGATTTCTACCAAGACTTTCAATGCGAGATGGTCCAAACAAATCCATGTGAAGCAATTGCAATGGTCTAGTAGTTGAAACAATGTTTTTCGATTTAAAAGATGCTTTTGTTTGCTTCCCTTTTTGACAAGAATCACAAATAGAGTCATTTTCAAATTTCAAATTTGGAAGACCAACGACTAAATTTTGTGAAACCAATTTGTTCAAAAGATGCATGTTGATGTGAGCTACTCTACGATGCCATAACCAAGAATCATCTTCTTTGCTCATTAAACAATTTACATATTCGGGTGAAGAATTTGCAAGATCAACCATATAAATGTTATCCATTCTAAAACCACAAAGGATAATTTTAAAATCACTACGTCTAAAAACTAAGCATTCATCCGAATCAAATAAAACAAGATTTCCCTTGTCACATAATTGACTTATGCTCAAGAGATTATGTTTTAAACCTTTCACAAGTAATATATGCTTACTGGAAGAAATTTCATCCTTACCGACCGTTCCGATGCCGATAATCTTTCCTTTGTTGTTATCACCAAAAATAACACTTCCCCCTTCCTTGTGTTCTAGTTGAAGGAATTTGGATTCGTCTCTCGTCATGTGCTTGGAGCATCCACTATCAAGGTACCATAGTACACTTGATCCTTACAAACATACCTACAAAACAAATTAATGAGTTTTACGTACCCATGCCATTTTGGGTCCTTAGGGGTTAGGATAATAATAATCATAATCAATACATAAATCTCTATGTTTAGCACAACAAACGGGTGCAATGTGTCCTACCCGATTACAATTGTGACATATAACATTAGGATTGTGCATATGTCTAGGTTGAGCCAAATGCGTTCTAGGTGATCTAAAGTTGTTCGCCCTAGAAGCGTTGAATTTCCTAGAGTCATGTCTAGGTGGTCTAAAATCATTTATTCTAGACTCATTTATAAACATCCTAGAATTGTGTCTAGGTGGTCTAAAATTATTCCTTCTAGACTCATTCATAAAATTCCTAGAATTGTGTCTAGGTGGTCTAAAATGATTAGTTTTAGACTTATTAACAAAAATCCTAGAGTCGTTTCTAGGTGGTCTAAAACAATTAATCTTAGACTTATTAGCGAGGTTCCTAGAATTCTTTCTAGGTGGTCCGACCTCATTACTATCATCCTTTTTGATAACTTCAATTTTAGGACTATCAACACTACGTTTTTCTAGTGCGTTCCTAATTTCTATGTTCTCTAATTATAAAGAACTACAAGAAGAACAACTGGAACATTTATCAATTGAAGAGACTTCGTTCAATTCCTTGATTTTAATTTTGAAATCAACAATGTCATTTTTCAAAAAATTATTTTCTTTTTCCAAAACTTCAATCTTATTTTTCAGAAAACCATTGTCATTTTTTAAAACACTTATTCTCTTCTTTCAGCTTCTCATTTTCACAAGTCAATTTTTCAAACTCTTTTTCTTGCAAAGAAAGTGTTTTCTGAAAATCTGTTTCTTGCAAAGAAAGTGTTTTCTGCAAATCTTTAATAGTTTTGGAAACATTTACAAACTCACTGTATAATTCATTATAAGCATTTTGGATTTCTTCAAATGAGTGAGAGTTGGAAGTACTTACCTCTTCTTCTTTGTTGGCCATGAGGCATCGGGCAGTCGATTCATCACATGAGCTGTCCGCTTTTTGAGACGTGCTTTCATACGTTACCTCAAGCTTATCCACATCTCTTTGGCAGTTTTGCAGTGGGAAATTTTCCGATAGTCTTCCTGATTCAAAGCTCTATACAACATATTGATTGCCTTGGTGTTGTATTCACTTACCATGTCTTTCCCAACTTTTGTCGTCATTTGTTCACCATGCATGATTATTTGCCATATACGAAAGTTGTTTGATTTGACGAAGATTATCATTCGCTCCTTCCAATATGAGTAATTCGTTCCATCGAAAAATGGAGGGCAAGTGGTGGATTGTCCTTCATTCATTGTTCCTGCGTTCAATAATCTCAACAGAAAAAATATATATTTCTCTCAACCGGTTAAGGCTTTCAGAGAGTTAGGCTCTGATTCCAATTGTTAGATAATACGCTTAACGCTAGAGGGGGGGTGAATAGCGTTTTAATAAAATTAGCGTAAACGTGCGGAATTAAAAATTGCAGGAAATAAATAAGTGCGATAAGTAAATAAATTAGAACAAACGCACCAATATATCCTGGTTCACCACAACCCATGGCTAGTCCAGTCCCCGAGAGACTCTCTCGAGATTTCCACTAACTTGTTTAGCTTACGGGTGCTTAACAAACCGTTACAACTTGAGGACACAAGCCTCAACAACCTTTGCTCGGAGATACAACACTCCAAGACTTCAACCAAGGAAACACAAGTTCCTTCTTACAACACAAGGGACTAACACTTCCCTTCAAGTGTACAAAAAACACTTAGCACTCAAACAAGACACTCCTTTAAGAGTAGATATGAGTAAAAAGAATACGCTCAAGATCGCAACAACTTTTGACAAGAATTTGGCTCTCAAAAGCTTATGTAATGAATATAAAATGATAAGCAATAAAGTATGCAAGCTTTAGCAATTGTATGATCAGTTGTTGTATGTTGTTGTACTTAAAAGACTGAATTGAAGCTGTATTTATAGTTGAAAAACCTTGTATTACCGTTGCCTAATTGCCAAATAAGAGTTGCTGAAATTACTCAGTGACAATCGATTGTCAAGTTACCACAATCGATTGTTTGCCAGTTCTTCAAAAATCAATCCCAGATTTTACGCATAACAATCGATTATATAAGATCAATAATCGATTACTGGCAACATTCAAAAAATCCTTTCCAGATTTTACGTAAAACAATCGATTGTCAACAATCTACAATCGATTACTTAGCAACGTTCAAAAAATCCTTTCCAGATTTTAATTAAAAATATCCATTATAGGAAATCAATAATCGATTACCTGACGGTATTTGAAAATATTTTGGCAACGGTCAGTTATACAATCGATTATACTAAGTTAACAATCAATTATATATCAGTCTTGAAAAATCAATTTAGACACTGCCTCTTGACAATCGATTGTCATAAGTTCACAATCGATTATTTAATAACTTGAAAAAGTCTGGAAGACACTGCCTCAACACAATCGATTGTCATAAGTTCACAATCGATTATTTTGTGACTTTGAAAAATCTTATGGACACTTTCTCTTCACAATCGATTGTCATTAGCTTCACAATCGATTATTTTGAGCTTTGAAAAACTTTGATGGAAACTGCCTCATCACAATCGATTGTCATAAGGTTCACAATCGATTGTCATGCAGATTTGAAAAATCTGATGCTCACTGCCTTAACACAATCGATTGTCATTAGTTCACAATCGATTGTCAAGCAGCTGACTTAAACATAATCGATTATCATAAGTACATAATCGATTATCTTAGTCCAGATTTTAGAGGCGTGTTTTGAAAATCATTTTGACAAAAGTAAATATGCATTATTTAAAATCATTTTGCTCTAAATTAAATATGCATGATTTGTTAAAAGTATTTTTACGAGAGAAGCCAAGTCTTGAGTTTAAGTTGTCGGATCAAGATCACAATTAAATACAGAATCGTATAAAACTTAATCTTGATCTTTGTCTTGTGCTTGAATCTTGTTATATATCAATTTCGCGCTTGTGCTTGGACCTCATCATATGTCAATTTGCGCATAGTTTGTCATTCATCAAAACCTACAAATATGAACACACGTTTAGTATAATGCCATGAGAACGTGTTTCCAACACATTCGAGTAGGAATAAGTTCATTGTCATTGGTCACCATAGTCATATCACCCTTCTTCAGCACACATTGCACCAGAGAAGTCCTTGAGCTATCAGAAATAAGATACAAAACCCCAGCATCCAACCATTTGATCACCTCTTTTTTCACAAATTTTTGCATAGCCTCGTTCAATCTCCTTTGATTCTCCAAGGAAGGCTTTGCATCATCCTCCAAGATAACTTTGTGCATGCACAATGCGTGGCTTATTCCCCGAATGTCAGCCAGAGTTCATCCAATTGCCCTTTTCCACTTTTGAAGCACCGCTAAAGTGGCCTCAACCTGCATGTTAGTAAGGAAAGAAGAAAGTAACTTGTAAAGTCTAATTTGAGTCCAAGAATTCATACCTGAGATGTGGAGGAAGTGGTTTCAACTCCAACACCGGTGGCTCCTCAATTGTTGGCTTTGTTGGTGGAGTTTTTTGGTTTTCGAGATCCAAAGATAATTTTATTGGCTCATAAGAATAAGAGCCCATCCCATGTAGGGAATTCATGCACTCCACTCTACTAGCATCATCATTGACATCCACGGCCTCAAGAGGATCCTCCACGTTGATCATAGCACTAGTATCATCCACAATCAAAACTGTGACAAGGTCCACAAATGAGCATACCTCGATTCTATTAGGTTGCTCCATGGATTTGCAAACATGGAAGACGACCTTTTCATCACCTATTCGGAAAGTGATCTCACCTGCTTCAACATCAACCAATACCTTCCCCGTTGCAAGGAAAGGTCTACCCAAGATAATAGAAACCTCATAGTCTACTTCACAATCCAAAATGACAAAGTCGGCCGGCAATATGAATTTGTCCACCCGGACAAGAACATCATCAATAATTCCCAAGGGTCGCTTCATTGATCGATCTGCCATTTGAAGCCTCATTGAAGTTGGTATATTTTACCCAATACCCAAAGTCTTGAAAATCAGGTACGACAACAAATTGATACTAGCTCCCAATTCACATAAAGCTTTGGCAAAATCCGCACTTCCAATAGTACAAGGGAGAGTAAAAGCTCTGGGGTCTTCAAGCTTTGGTGCCATTGAATGCACTATCGCGGTCACTTGATGAGTCATTTTTATCGTTTCACGATCCGTAGATCTCTTCTTTGTCACTAAGTCCTTCATAAACTTGGCATATCCTGGCATCTGTTCAAGAGCCTCCACAAAAGGCACATTTATGGACAAGCTCTTCATCATATCAATGAACTTCTTAATTGGTTATCATTTCTTTGCTTTGCGAGCCTTTGAGGATAAGGTGCAGGTGGCCTAGGTAAGGGTGCCTTGGCTTTTGGCACGGCTGGATCGGGCGTGTCAATCACGTGTTCCCTAGACGAGTTCATGGCATCTTGATTTTCTACCTCGGCTTCATCAATATCAATCCTCACATCATTTTTCACATTCTCTTCAACCATATCTTCAACAATCAAAGGTACATCATCATTCCACAACTCAACATCATCATCCACAACTTGCTTTTCTCTTGAGGCATTCACATCGCCACCTCTCCCACTTCTTGTTGTAACTGCCATCACATAATTGTTGTTCCCTCCCTTCGAGTCCACTACCATTTCACTTGGTAGAGCACCCTTGGGGAGAGTGTTCAAAGCTTGAGAGATTTGGCCTAATTGCACCTCTAAGTTCTGAATGGAGGTATTGTGTGAAGCCAAATGAGCATCGGAATCTTGGTTCTTTTTAATCATTTGCTCGAACATACTTTTAGTTCTTCCCATATCACTTCCAAAAGAACTAGGACATTGAGAAGGTAAAGGGGGTGGATTGCTCGATTGTTGGTACTGTCACACCTCCTTTTTAACACTAAAACCCCGCGAAGGGCGTAGATAAGGTAGTTTTTCCAATTAAAGGACAATCGAAATAGGATTTATTTATTTAGAGATTTCAGAGTCACCACTTGGGATAATTAATGGTGTCCCAAGTCATCGGTTAAAAATCCCGAATCGAGGAAGGTTTGACTCCGCTATATAGTCTGCGAGCCAGAAATCTAGGTAAGGAATTCTGTTAACCCGGGAGAAGGTGTTAGGCATTCCCGAGTTTCGTTGTTCTAGCACGGTCGCTCAACTGTTATATTCAGCTTGATTATGCGATTTTTAAACAATTAGGAACCTATGTGCGAATTTTAGTTTTAACCACTTTTATTCACTTTTTGGAGAAAATCGCAACGTTATTAAAACACGTCTCGAACCACGTCACATAAATTCACCCGTGGGTTTTGACATATTTCAACATCGTTGAGATTTGGATTTGGATCACATAAATGTGCACCCGTAGTTAGAAAGGTAAATTATTTAACTACCGCGCCAATGGCAATTGCGTGTTGTTAACTTTGCGGGAGGCCATGGAAATTCACTAAATGGCACATCCCAAGTTCTAAGGATTTTAAAGAAAATAATTAAAGAAGGCCACGTAACTTGTGATTTTATTCGGCTCGGTTCACCTCAACTTTATTTTAAATGATGTCCTAACTAATAATCGGAGGGCCACAACTATTTGTGCTATTTAAAATGGCACACCCCCATGAATGGGAGAGAATTAATCAATCGAACGATAAAGGGCAAGAAATCTACCGAGGTTCAGGCTAAGAGCGCAAAATAAAAGGGAACGGTTTGGAGTTGGGCTCATGGCCCAATGTAGGGCCTGAAAGCTAAGGACGAATGCCGAGCAACGTTGGGCCCAAGAAGGGGCCCAAGTGATAACTAAGCTCATATAGGCCATCAGGTCTCAAGACCATGCGTATTGGTTTGGAATCAGCACAGAGAGCTCAAACTTCATTAACAATTCGACCTTCCACGAGATCAAGGTTCACTAGCACACAAACGAAATTCAACCTTTGAAGTGTAGCATCCACAAATTCTATTCTTCAAACTTCTGAAGTTAATAACCATTGAGACAAACCCAAGGAAAATTACATGTACCCTTTAAACAAATAGCCACTCAATCATTATATAAAATTGATTATAGATAGTGAAGGACAAACCACAAATTAAGCTAATTCGTCTTATTGAGATCGTTTAGGGATGGATCAGGCTATAGTTAAAAACTTCATAACTTATAGTCATATACCCAGCTAGTTCTTTTTGGTGTTCACACTACCCAAAATAATTAACAATCAAATCTCAAAAATCGATCATAGCTCCTACACAGCCCAAATGCCTCACAACTAGCCAAAGATTGATATATAAGGTATAGGAGATGACTATTAACCAAATCTCTATCCCTTGGTATTGTGCCAATAGGCCAGTTTTTATTCCAAAGCCAGCAAAAATCGTTGGATACTTGTGCCTTATCGAAAATTCCAAAAGCATAAACAAATATTAATCCTCATTCCTTTTGAACCCCTTTTAAAATCAATCAAATATGCAAGTATTATCAAGCACAACTACTGATTCGAACCAAAGTTAGACACATTTGTGACATCTCAAAAAATCCTAGATTAAGCATCATTCAGAGATTTTAGTTGTTCAATCACAAAAATAGACTAAGTCTACATGACAAATTAGACTACTAAAACAATCAGCTGCATGAACACAAAAAATCCCTTCAACATTGACCATTTCATGCTTCAAATTTCCCTTACATTGTGTAGTTCAAGAGACGTGTACCTAGATTACAACACAAAAGGCAGCATAAGTGGTTAAGTTGCAAGTGTAGCCATAGTAGCAAAATCAACCCAGAAAAATGACTAAGGAAATACGATTTCAAAATAGATGTAAACCACAAAGCCCAGAACTCTAAATCAAACCAGAAATGAACCAGAGACCCTTGAAACCCCAATTGATTCAGCTCATTCCAACCTTCAATTACTCAAAAATTATCTTAGAATCAATATCACATAACGTTCTAAGGATTTTCCAATAGAAAACTGACTTCTTTTTGTATTTTTAGCCGTCTTATTTTTTGTATTTTTATTTCTCTTTTTCTATTAGAATTTCATTGCGCAAAACCCAAAAACCTGCCTCTGAAAGACAAGGTTAGAATGCCCTTTTACAGGCAAGGAGTAGGGCAACCCTTGTGTTTTTTATTTCACTTTAAGTCCTTAGTTTTATGACTTGGTAACCAAGTAATAGCCACTACAAATCTGAAATCAAATAGAGACCCTTGCTAGAAACTTCTTAAATTAGTTACAAAGATTCCCTACCGAAATTACCCTTCTAAACAGTAATAAATTACCGATGAGACACCCAACATAGACATGGGCCACAACCTCGAGATCAAATTAAAACAGATTTGTATACCAACCCCAATATTAGAATGAACTAAGAAAATCTCATCCATCAAACCCCTAAATAATCCGGACCAGAACCAAGCTCGAGCAAAATCAAATAAGATATTAATTCAATCACATAATTGAACAGCTAGAATTATGGAGTTTACCCAAACTAAAGTTAGTTTAAAACCATGAACACGCATGAACTGTCAAAATGTGACCAGGGAATGAAATAAAGGAAAAAACTAATAAGGCTAGTGACGAAACAATCTCAAATTCCACTGAATTACGAAAGAAAATAACACATAAGGAGGATAAAAATAGACTCACTGGATAGGTGTTTGACATAAGGGCAATTTGAGCATCTGATTTGTCCTCTAACAACACTAATTGTTTGTTCTTAATTCAACAAACAAATATCGTTATTAGAGGGCAAATTCAAACCAGTACAACCACGAGAAAAATTTTCATGGATGGGCCAGATCTTCAAACCAAGATTCGAGCCGTCTGAGGGGTGTTCGAGGAAAAATATTCATGGATTTGTCATGAGGAAGGCATGACGATTGCAAGGTGTGAAGTGGGTTTCAAGCCAATATTCGAGGCGTTTGGGTGGGATTCAAGAGGTGGAGGTGGTGGATTTGGGTATAGGTGAGGGAGGGGAGTCAACGGTGTTAATTTGGATAGGATTAGACGTCGGCCGCCGCCGTGGACAAGCGGCAGCGGAGGGCTTAAGGCCGCATTACATCTGGGCTCTGAGAGAGACGAGTGGGGGGTCGGAGTACAAGGTACAAGGTTTGGATACTAATATGTGAAATGTGTTAAGGATTTGTGGCCGTTGGATTACCACAAATGAAAGGCCAGGATTACATAAAGTTCCCTAACTAGAAACGACATCATCTCGCTAAAGGAATAGTTGGACTAAGTAATGGGGTGGGTCTTGGGCTGGTTCTGGGGGTTTTATTTGGGCTGGTTTTGAATGAAACTGGCCCAATTGTTTTCATTCTTCTTTATGTTTTGATTTGTCAGATTTCTTTTTCTTTTCTTTTCTTTTTTATTTTCTAAAATTACTAAATCCTAAATTAATTATATATCCTATATTTAAATGCTAATCATCCTCTATAATTATCATTACAACTAATTAAAATGAAATTAAAAGCAAGATCACCTAAAAATCAAAATTAAAATTAAAAGAGCAAATTAAGCTATATTTTTTTTCCTTTTTATAAAATGACTAAATTACTGAATATTCTTAAATTGTGAAATTAACTCCTAAATTCACATGAAACATATTTTTGTATTTCTCTAATTAAAATGCTCAAACAAAATATTAACAATTAACAAAAATGCCATAAAATCCACAAAATTGCAAACAAATAACAAAAATTATTTTGTTTGAATTTATAAGAGTAATTCATGTAGGGAAAAAATCACGTGCTCACAGTTTCCCCTCTTTGCACGGAAACACAAAGAGTTTTCGTGCAAAGATATGTGAGCGGACATGAGTGATTTTTGTCCGTTCGAATACTCCGTGAGAAGCATTTTAAAATTCTTGACTACCGAAGTTGTGATCTAATTGTTGCTGATGTTGCTGCTACTGCTTGCTATATCCCCTTATTACACCATGAAAAAATTGAAGAAGCTAGACTAAGCTATGAACTATTGATTACAAAAGAACCTATCTATGGCTTCAAACTTATTCTCGATCCTTGTTGCCTTGTTTCCTTGTATATCTCTTTCTCCGTGATGATGCTTGATTGTTGGACTTGAATTGTATTCCCTTGTTCTCCAGGTGGACGAATGATTGCAAAACTTGAAACTTGAAATGTATTCCCTTGTTGTCCAGGTGGGCGCCTGATTACCCAAAACTTGAAGCTTGAAATGTATTTCCTTTTTCTCCAGGTGGGCACCTGATTACCAAAACTTGAAACTTGAAATATATTCCCTTGTTCTCCAGGTGGGTGCCTGATTACCAAGACTAGAATCTTGAAATGTATTCCTTTGTTCTCCAGGTGAGCACCTTATTACCAAAACTTGAGGCTTGAAATAGTATTCCCTTGTTCTCCAGGTGGCCGCCTGATTACAAAAACTTGAAACTTGAAATATATTCCCTTGTTCTCCAGGTGGCCGCTTGATTATCAAAACTTGAAACTTGAAATGTATTCCCTTGTTCTCCAGGTGGCGGCCTGATTACCAAAACTTGAAACTCGAAATGTATTCCCTTGTTCTCCAGATGGGCGCCTGATTACCAAAACTTGAAACTCGAAATGTATTCCCTTGTTCTCCAGGTGGGCGCCTGATTACCAAAACTTTAAACTCGAAATGTATTACTTCTACTGTGTCTTGCTATCCACGTTATGTGCTGGGGACCAGTAATTAAGGCTACATCCCATTATCCAGGAGGGTCCTGACAATTCTTAATTAGATGACAAATCTTGTCCGCATGGGATTAGTACCTTGGGCTACGTCCCATTATCAAAAAGGGTCCTGACAACTTCTACAATCAAGTCCCATTATCCAGGTGGGTCCTGACGACTCTTGTTGCAGAAATCTTTTTGCATGACCATGTTACCCTTGCTTGTTTGAGTTTTAAACTGAGTCCCATTTTCTTGGAGGGTCCTGGAAACTATTAACTAAATCCTATTTCAACATGTAAGACATTTTATGCTCTTTGCTATTCATGATTATCTCTATCCTTTGAGTAAGCCCCATTTTCCACGAGGGTCCTGAGGGTTCCAAATTAAATGCCAATTTTCTAACTCTCGGTTGTCTCTGATGGGGATTGCTAGTTAAAGTTACGTCCCATTATACAGGAGGGCCCTGACGACTCTTATTGGGGAATTATTTGTACCAGATTATGTTCCCTATTGAATTTTAAATAGAGTCCTATTTTCCAGGAGGGTTCTGAGGTTCACAATCATACCTGCCAGGTGCTTGCTTTTTATGGATGATTTCCCGAGACCTCTGGAATTTTTTGCCCCTATTATGTTCCCTATTGAATTTTAAATAGAGTCCTATTTTCCAGGAGGGTTCTGAGGTTCACAATCATACCTGCCAGGTGCTTGCTTTTTATGGATGATTTCCCGAGACCTCTGGAATTTTTTGCCCCTGTTTCATTCAAAGAAAATCTTGTTAGTTTGAAAAGTGGCGGTTAGCTTGCACCATTCTTGCTGAAAATGGCCGCCCCACTGTCATGTTCCGTTATGTCCAATTTCCTGTACTGACGATGAGCCACCTGATTTGCTCGGCCGATCCCTGAACCCCATGGCTTTACTATGTTCCCCCATCATTGAGTTACACTCCTAACCTTTTGCCAAAATCTTTGAATCTTTCCAAAATTACCAAGTCAATTCCTTGACGAGACTTTCATTGATTTCTTCCCCTTTTGCCTTTTAACTTTTACTACCTTGTTATGTTTTGGCTGGTAAGTGCTTCGCCATTTGGGAGATGGTAGTAAGTTTTGAAATTTTCCCCCTGCTTGCTTAAACAAAATGATTTCGAAGACATTTTAGAAGAAATGGAAACCCAAAAGAAAATGAAATGCAATGACTCTGAATTGTTTTGATTTAGAATAAAAGAATTCTGGATTTGGCGATTATTGAGGGGAAAATAGAAGACATTTATCTATGGAGGGCCAACTGGTTCCCATGATCATGACATGCACTTCGGCTTAGTCGACCTAGTCTGTCCAAATGATCGGCCTTCAGCTATCATGCTTTGTTTTTGCGACCTTTTTTAACCCAATTTCTTTAACCAAACCTTGAACTTGCTTATCTTGCGGAGTTATGCATAGAATCCCACCAACAACCCTTTTCGTTGTTCATTTCTCGACTCGCCTTATTATTCCCGTGATGGTTTTCACTGCTAAGACTCTCTCATTTTCATTTCTCTCGGGTCTCGTCGACTTACGGTGCCCGTGAGGATTTTCACCAGCAAGACTCTCTCATTTTCATATTTTCTTGCTTGAACTAGAGTGTTGCCCCGGGGTATGTATCGTGTTTTCTTGCTTAACTCGGCATTTCTTAAAGATTGATCAGAAGGTCTTTCTTGGACCGTAATGTAGGCTTTCGGATAAGGTTAGAAAGAAAGGGGTATTAAAAGCTCAAAATAATTCAAATGGGTTCAAAAATTACAACTTTCGGAATCACATTTTCTTACAACCACCATAACTTCTGCCCCAGTTTCTTGAGACCAAAGCGTGAGGATGCCTACGTATCCTTTAAAAGGAATTAGGTCAAACATAGTTCATCCAGATTCCTTGTTTTTATTATATTTCTTCTGTTTTCTTTTGTTGTTTTGCTGTTTTGTTGTTTTTTTCTTTCTCTTCTCTTTCTTTTTTCTTCTCTTTCTCTTTTTTTCTTTCCTTTTCTTTCTTTTCCTTCTTCTTTCTTCTATTTTCTTCTTTCTTTCTTTTTTCTTTCTTTTCCATTCTTTCCTTTTCTTTTCCTTTCACTGACTTCTCACACTTGCGTTTCTAACTTTTGTTATTGATTCTGAAAGAGGGGTATGAAAGAAAATAATTAAAGCTAAAAATATTAACAAAGGATAAAATGTTTAGATAGCCGAATAAAATGTCTTCGTCATTCCAATCTCTAAAACATGCCAGTATACAAACAAACATGCCAAGTGTACATAATGATTTAAACAAATAAAATCATATGAAGTATCTCTTAACTGCATCGGAATTGGTGGTTGTTTCTACATACTTGCCTTCCACATCTATTAGATTCAACGCACCGTTAGAAAAGACTCTTGATACGATGAACGGCCCTTGCTAATTTGGGGCGAACTTGCCCTTTGCCTCTGCCTGGTGAGAGCGGATGCGCTTCAATACCAGCTGACCCACTTCGAACTTTGTTGGGCGAACCTTATTGTTATATGCTTTGGCCATTCTTTGTTGATACAACTAGCCGTGACATACTGATGCTAATCTTTTCTCATGAATTAAGCTTAATTGCTCCAACCAGGTTTTGACCCATTCATCATCATCAATTTCTGCTTCGGCGATAGTCCGAAAGGACGGGATTTCAATTTCTGCCAGTACTACTACTTTAGCGCCATACACCAACAAATATGTGTTGGAAACACGTTCTCAAGGCTTTATACTAGAACGTGTGTTCCTATGTGTAGGTTTTGATGAATGACAAACAAGCGCAAATTGATATATGACGAAGTTCAAGTACAAGCGCACAATTGGTGGATAACGAGATTCAAGCACAAGACAAAGTTTTATAGTTTAAATGAGTCGTTCTTAATTGTGATCTTGATCCGACAACTTGACTCATGACATGGCTTCTCTCATAAAATTATTTTTCACAAAATCATGCATATTTAATTTAATGCTAAATGATCTTAAATCATGCATATTTTCATTAGTCAAAATGATTTTTAAACATGCCTCTAAAATCTGGACTAAGATAATCGATTATGTACTTATGATAATCGATTATGTTAAGCCAAGACTGCATGACAATCGATTGTGAACTAATGACAATCGATTGTGTTAAGGCAGTGAGCATAAGGTTTTTCAAACCTGCATGACAATCGATTGTGAACCTTATGACAATCGATTGTGATGAGGCAGTGTACATCAAAGTTTTTCAAAACTCAGAATAATCGATTGTGAAGCTAATGACAATCGATTGTGAAGAGACAGTGTCCATCAGATTTTTAAAAGTCACAAAATAATCGATTGTGAACTAATGACAATCGATTGTGTTGAGGCAGTGACTTCCAGACTTTTTCAAAACTATTAAATAATCGATTGTGAGTATAAACAATCGATTGGCAAGAGGCAGTGTCTAAAATGATTTTTAAAGTCTGATAAATAATCGATTGTTAACATTGCACAATCGATTGTGAAGCTGACCGTTGTCGTAAAGTTTTCAAATACCGTCAGTTAATCGATTGTTGATTTTGTACAATCGATTGTTGATATTAAAATCTGGAAAAGATTTTTTGAACGTTGCTGAATAATCGATTGTTGATTTAGTACAATCGATTGTTGATATTAAAATCTGGAAAAGATTTTTTGAACGTTGCTGAATAATCGATTATTGATTTGGTATAATCGATTGTTTTACGTAAAATCTGGAAATGATTTTTTGAATGTTACTAATAATCGATTGTTGATCTTGGACAGTCGATTGTTAAGCGTAAAATCTGGGATTGATTTTAGGAACGATTGGCAAACAATCGATTGTGGCTTCCTGACAATCGATTGTCACAGAGTAAAATTAGCAACTCTTAATTGGCAATTAGGCAACGGTAATGCCAAGCTTTTCAACTATAAATACAGCTTCATTTCAGTGTTTTAAATACAACAACACACAACAACTGATCATTCTATTGCTATAAGCTTGCATACTATTGTTTACCATTTTATACTCATTTCATAAAGCTTTTGAGAGCCAAAGTCTTGTACATAGTTGTTGTGATCTTGAGCTTACTTCTTTTACTCATATCTACTCATTAAGGAGTGTTTTGTTTGAGTGTTTAGTGTTTTGTACACTTGTAAGAGAATTGTGATTCTCTTGTTGTAAGGAACTTGTGTTTCCTTGGTTGAAGTCTTGGAGTGTTGTATCTCCGGGCAAAGGTGTTAAGGCGTGTGTCCTTAAGTTGTAAAGGTTTGTTGATCACCCGTAAGCTTGACAAGTTAGTGGAAAATCTCGAGAGGGTCTCTCGGGGACTGGACTAGCCACGTGTTGTGGTGAACCAGAATACATCGGTGCGTTCTTTCCTTTTGTTTATTTAACGCACTTAATTATTTCCTGCAAATTTTAATTTCCGCAAGTTTACGCTAAATTTTATTATAACGCTATTCACCCCCCCTCTAGCGTTAAGCGTATTAACTAACAATATGGAGTTTCCCCTACTGAAGTGCGATAACCTATCATGCAAATGGTAGCTTCTCATGCCATTTCCTAGACCCTTCCACCATTGTTCGGAGTATCTTCTTATGTTCTTATTGGTCGCCTCAACGGCTGCATTCGCCTTGGGGTGGTATTGGGTAGGATTTCGATGCGTAATCTTAAAATGCTGACATACCTCTTTCATCAAATGACTGTTGAGATTTTCTCCATTGTCAGTGATGAGTATTTTCGGGATTCTGAACCGTCAAATGATATTTGAATGCCCGAAGTCGAACACGGCTTTCATGGTCACCGCCTTGAAAGTTTTATCTTTGACCCACTTGGTGAAATAATCAATAGCCACCAGGATGAACCTGTGTCCGTTGGAAGCTACTGGCTCGATGTGTCTGATGACCTCCATGCCCCAGACAACGAAGGGACATGGTGCAGACATTGTATGCAATTCAGATAGCAGGGAGTTAATCAAGTCTCCATGCACCTGAAATTGATGACACTTGCTCACGAAGCTGATACAATCTCGCTCCATGGTAAGCCAATAATACCCTGCCTGAAGAATCTTCTTTGCTAAAACACATCCACTCATGTGCGGTCCAAAAACCCTAGAATGTACCTCAGTCATTATGGTTGTGGCCTGTCCAGCATCTATGCATCTCAACAACCCAAGATCTGGCGTTCTTCTATATAGCACCCCTCCACTGAAGAAAAACCCGCTTGATAAATGAGGGATTGTTCTGTTTTGGTCATTTGTGGCCTGTAATGGATACACACCCATCCTGATGTATTCTTTAATGTCGTGAGACCAAGGCTCACCGTCAAGCTCCTCTTCCACCTTATTATAGTAATCATGTTGGTCATGAACTTGAATATACAATGGATGAACATAAGCCTTATCTAGATGATGTAACATTGATGCCAAAGTGGCCAACACATCAGCAACCTCATTGTGCATTCTTGGGATATGCCTGTCACACCTCCTTTTTACACAGCTACCCCGAAGGATAAGAATGCATAAGGGAGTTTTTCCAATTAAAGTGACATTATTCGAAATGGGATTATTTATTTATATAGAGTCGCCACTTGGGATAGGTTTGGATCTTGGTGTCCCAAGTCACCAATTTATTTAGAATCCCAAATCGAGGAAATTTTCTGACTGCCCAAATGGAGTCTGTAAACCGAAAATTGTAAGTAAGAAATTATGTTGACCTGATGGAAGGTGTTAGGCACCCTCGGGCCCCCTAGTTCTAGCGCGGTCGCTTAAACTATTACAATTGACTAAAATCCTGATTTTTATGCATGTTAATCCTATAGTGCAAATTTAAATTATTTTACCTCTTTTAATATTTGTAAAGAAAATTAAAAAATGTTAAAACATGTTGCGAACCACGTCACATAAATGCACCTATGGTTTTTGACATATTTTAACTTCATTGAGATTTGGACTTGGGTCACATAAATGTGCACCCGCACTTAGGAAGGTAAAATTGTTAAAGACGCGGCTAAAGTGACTAACGTGTTATTACCTTGCGGGAAGCCGTGAAGTTCGCTAAGCGGCATGTCCCGAATTTCTAATTATTTTAGTATGAGCATTTAAAGAGGGCCACACAATTCATTAGATATTATTTGGCACGGCATACCTCGTTTTATTATTTAAAGGTCAACCTAAAGCAAACTAGGATTCTACAAGATTTGTCTCTAAAAGACTTAGCTAATTAGCATTGGAGTCCGGACTTTCAAACTCAAGACCATATTTAAATAAGAAGACAATCCCCTTTTACTCTAATGTGTTACCTAATTCGAACAGTCCAAATTCAGCCCAGTCGTGTCTTCAATTAAGATTGACCGGTATGACTATTTATATTTGGCCCTTAAAGCAAGCCCAAAGTTGGAAGACACATAAAACCCTGGTTCATGACACAATTAACCCAAAAGATTTGGTAAGATGGCATCTTAAATGCATTGTTGTGCGAATGGGTCAAAACTGGACTTAATATCATCCTAAACTAGCAAGGTCCAGCAAATAGGCAAATAGCTTTCGAAAAATCCAGATTTCACATTACACCATACTTGAGATTCAGCTTCATTTTTCTTTACGTATAAGTGATAGATAAAGTGACGTGCAAAACTAAAACCAACTTTTAGGTTCACAAGTGCACATTAACTAACACAGGAATTTAACCAAACCATGCTGACATTATGTTTGGGCTACAATATCTATTTTACTTCTGACTACTCTATCACCTAAAAGAGATTATGCTACAACTTGTACTTCACTCATAGAATCCAAAACCATTGTTTATACAGTTCACTTATACATAATAGGTAATAGTCTAAATAAGGCTATCAAATGAAACACATAAAAAATCCATCAGACTGATTTTTGTAACATAATATAGGCAAGAACAATTTCTTTAATATTCCTCTTCAGGACAAACAGTCGTACACATGAATCAAATCCATTGAATACTTGAAGTTTTAAAGTGTACCTGGAGTTACAATTATCAAAGGAGAAAGGAGTCAATAGGAGTTCAGCAAATAAAATCAACAGTATAATGACATAAATCAACAGCTCAAGTCCATTATGAACCTAGAAATAGCATCATACAACCCAGGAAAGCTTTAACACAAAACAACATCAATAACCACCTAAAAGAGCTTTTGATTAACCTTAAAATCACTTGAAACCAAACCAGGGAAATTTCGGAGAATTTCAATGACCAAACCTAAGCTAAACGATGTAAATCCAGAAACCAGACTTTGAAATTAACTTGACCCACAATGGAATAGTTTTTTTTTTTTTGAATTTTCTGTTGGTTTTGAAGCTCTGAGTTACCTAATTTTAGAGGAAAACTCTCTGGTATTCAAACCAGATAGCATTCTAGTTTTTTGGTTGAATTTGAATTGCAAGGATTGGATTCTAAATCTGAACTTTGATATTTTGAAATTGCTCGGACTTTCAGGGATTTTTCAGGGATTTTTTAGACTTCAAAAACTTTGGGAATTTTTGGATTTGAGATTGCTCAAAACTTGGAAAATTTTTATGGATTTTAGACTGTTCAAACTTGTAAATAAAGGCATTAGGGTGCCTTTTTATAGCCAAAGCTTAGGGCAACCCTCTTATTTTGTGTTTACCCCTTAGTCCTTCTTCCTATTTTCAGATTTATTCACTTAGTCCCTGAATTCTTAACTTGCTGGCCAAGTCCTAACATTGAAGCCTTACAATTATAACTTTAATCCTACAACATTTTATCTAGTTCTAAGTATCTAGACTACCCCAGAATCTAGTGAAATTAACCTTTTACCAAATTAACTTTCCAAACTTGTCTATCAATAGTTTTAATACTAATCAAAATTAAACTAGTCAGCCATATCCAATTCCAACCTAAAGAAATCCCAGCAATTGAACCAGATCTATTTCTAATATCCTAAAGCCATCCTTGGTATTAAACTAACAACCACAAGAAAATAGCAATATCCCAAAATCGGGTCCATATATGCTAAACCTAAACGAATGTCTACCACTCCAAATCAGGCAATTGTAATTAATCAAGTAAAACACTGAACAATAAACACAAGCAAAGGATCACAAAACTGAATATCAATCAAAACAATTGAAGCATGTATTAAGGCCAGAATAAGAAAAAACAGGAAAAAATTGTGAATGAATTAACAAAGACTAAAAAAAATTGCCTAACAAATAAAACTAAAACTAAAGGCTAGACTAAAAATGGAGCATACATCAAGGCTAGAAACAGGACTAACGGAGACCATATTCAGACTAAAACAAAAGCAACTTATAAAATGATAAATAAAAACTGAAATTAACAGAGAGGCTAAGAAAAAGCACTTAGCTTAAACTTCTTGAAGCTCAGAAATCCACATGCATCACTGAGAGAATTCCAGGAACCCTAATCCTGACTTGGAAAGGTTGAGGAGGGTGAGGGTGACTCTGGGTGTGAGTTTGGTTTGGTTCCGAAGTTGGGTTGATTTTGGGTCAGATTTCAAATCAATATTCGAGTCATTGTGCTATGATGCGAGGGAAACAAGTGTCAGATTTGTGATGAGGGTGGAAAGAGGAACCTACGGTGTATTTTTGGTGGCCATTGGAGCCAGCACCACCGTAGACGGCGGACCAGTCGCACCTTTGAACGAATATTCTAGGATTTTAGATGGGGTTTGAGGGCTGGTTTTTTAGTGGTTGAAAGGAGGAGGGGAAGAGGATCAATTGGTGTTAATTTCGTGGTCAATTGGAGACCGGCCGCCGGCGGAGGCGATTTCTGGCCGCCGGCGGAGACGATTTCCGGCCGCCGGTGGATGGCGAAAGGCGATTTCCGACCGCCGGCGGACGGAGGAGGAGCGGTGGTTCTGCGGTGGTGTTACACCGGTGAGCTGTGGTACGAAAGAGGGTGAGTTTGGTCTCTAGGGTTTGTGAGCAGATTTGGACAATTTTATTTAAAATAAGGTCAAATCTGGACCGTTGGATTAGAGTGGATGGACGGTCCAAATGAATTAGACGCCAAACAACGTCGTTTTGAAGCATTCCCAGGCTGGACCGGGTATGGGGTTTGGGTTTGGGTTTTTGGAATGGGTCTAGGGGTTTGGGCTCCGAAAATGTGGCCCAAATTATGGGTCTTTTATTAAGGAGACCCAATTTTATATATTTTTCCTCTTTTTTATATTTTCAAATTTTAATAAGTATAAATCAATTAGACAAAACCCAATTTAAATTCTACAAACAAAACTAATTAACTTGTAAAATAACCTAAATCCCAAATTGAAAAAGAAAATTAAATAAATGCAAGAATGACCATTTTTTTGTTATTTCTTCCTTATTTTGCAATATTAATTAACTAATAAACCTAAAAATATGAAAATTGAGTCCTAAATGAAAACATGCTATGTTTGTATTTTTATGAGTTATATTAATTAAAAATGTACAAAAAAATGCAAACAAACATAAATCATACAATTAATTCCTAAAAATTCAAATAATTAAAGAAAAATCCTGATTTTAATGAATTCTATAGGAATTTTTTTAGCGAGGCAAAAATCATGTGCTCACAGCTACCCCTCTTTGCTGAAGACTCGAAGGGTTTCCGAGCAAAGATAAATGAGCAACCGAGAGATTTTTGCCTGTTCGCCATTCCAGGAGAAGCATTTTCGAAAACTATCTGACTGAACCTTATTTCAAAGGTTGCTTACATATCCTTGGCTACAAAGGAATCATGTCAGTGTAGTTCCAGAGTGTTTTGGCAGTTGGGACTACTAGGAGCTGTGATTTCAACTGCTGATGCTGCTGCTACTACTTGCTAACCTCCATTTTACACCAAAAGGAAAATCAAAGCTAAGCTAGATATGCCTATCAACTATGATTAATAAGATTCCTATCTATAAATCTCTTGAAGCTTGATCTTGAGTCTTGACCGATTTGGCTGTGGACCCCCACCGAATCTTAATGCTCGTAAGTTTTGGATTTCGGTTCTTTCTTAATCATTGAAACCAAGCGGGACATGCGTGACTTGTGATTTTGAATCAGATTTGAGCAGTTCGCATCTTTCTTTTCCCTCACTCTGGATTTGCTTCTTTTTGTTCTTTACGTCTTGTTTTTTTCTGGAATGAGATTTGTTTTTCTAAGCATCTCAAACCTTGCGCCTTGAGGTAAAACCTGTTCGGGCACCAAAACAAACAAACGAGCAAAATTCTCTGCCCTAGTTTTCAGTGGGAAAATTTCGTGAGTTATTTGCAAAACATATCTAAGCTACTTCTTTACTGATAACAATAAAATCGAGATTGTGTATCTTTTGGAAGGACTGCCAGGTTATGCTGGGAAAGAAAACGGGTCCCAGCTGGGGATAAGAGGAGGATCTGCGGGTTATGCCGGGATAGGAGTAAATAGTCCCTGCTGGGGATGAAGAAGAGGAATCCACGGGTTATGCATGGATGACATGACAAAGATTCCTAGGTTATGCTAGGGAGATCTGCAGGTTATGCCAGGATAGGAGGTAAAAGATTCCTGGGTTATGCCAGGGGATCAACAGGTTATGCCGGGATAAGAAGAAAAAGGCTCTTGGGTTATGCCAGGGGATCCACGGGTTATGCCGGGATAAGAAAAAGACTCCTGGTTATGCCAGGGGAATCCGTGAGTTATGCTAGGATTGGAAGAAAGACTCCTGGGTTATGCCGGTAAAAAGACTCATGGGTTATGCCAGGGGAATCCGCGGGTTATGCCGGGATGGGAGGAAAAGACTCCTGGTTATGCCAGGGGGAATCCGCAGGTTATGCCGAGATAGAAAGGAAAAGACTCCTGAGTTATGCCAAGGGAATCCGCGGGTTATGCTGGGATAGGAAAAATGATTCGTGGGTGATGCTAGGGGAATCTGCGGGTTATGCCGGGATTGAAAGAAAATGATCCTCGGGTTATGCCGGGGAGGTCCACAAGTTATGCTGGGGATAGAGAGAAAGAAACCCTCGGGTTATGTCGTGGAATGAAAGAGAGGAATCCTCAGGTTATGCAGGGTAATGAAAGAAAGAAAAGACCCTCAGGTTATGCTGGGGATAGAAGGAAACTGATCCTCGGGTTTTACCGGGGAAGTCCACAGGTTATGCTGGGGAGAAAAGAGAATGATCCTCGGGTTATGCCGGGGAAGTCCACAGGTTATGCTAGGGAGAAAAGAAAATGATCTTCGGGTTATGTTGGGGAAGTCCCCAAGTTATGTTTGGGAAAGCTAGGGGATATATTCCTAGATTTGGAGGAATAGAGTTAAGGATCAGGGGTCCTATGCTACCATGGCTTGTGTGATTCTCCTTTTCTTTTATGAAAATTGCGGGAAAGGATTTAAAGAGAACTTCCTTTTGGTTGATCATTGCTGCAAGGCTATTCTTAGCTCCTGTGCATTTCCTTCGGTTGCATCTGCTACTTGTCCAATTGCTTTGGATTACACCTGTTTCAGATTTTCAAACAAAGCACGATTGTTAGTTCGAAATGGTGGTCGGTTTTGTGGCCTTGATTGCTTGATCCCGGCCTCACTTCTATTGAAAAGACCTTCGACTTTCTAGGCTTTTCTTTGTTGGTTGGTCGAGAGGACTCATCTTTCGGATTTATTTCGCCTTCGTAGGACTTTCAGTTGTAATTTCTTTCTCCCGATTTCCATTTCCAGAACCTTGGGGTATCTTTTCTTTTGAGACTTTGTTGAGACAATAAGCTCACCTAGGCTTAACTTTTCTAATCTTCATTTTGCCTTCATGGGAATTTGACTTTGATTTTCTTTTTCTCCGACCTTTTCTGCTTCTAAAGCGTCAGCCATCATGGCCAGTCAGGATCGACTAGATGTGCCCGCTGAGATTGGGTATTTTCTTTAATCATTGCCAGGCAAGCCCTGTGAAACCGGTCTTACCACTCTTTCTTGTGGATCCCTTTCAAGGAATAAAGAAAGACTTATCTGGGGGTGCATGCTGACTTCAAATAGACATGACATGCTTTTCGGACTGGATGCCCGACCCCTACAACATTTCCAGCTTCTCATGAACCGCATTCCAATCTTTCAAAACCAGGGAACCTTACCGGACTTTTAATGGTGATATATCTTCTTTTTGGTCGACAACATCCTTTTGGGTTTTTGCCAATCGACCTCTCTCATTTCTCTTCTACTGTCGCCCGATAGTGCTCTTTACGAGTTTTCACTAAACGAACTCTCTCATTTTCATTTTCTCTACTCACCATCGCCTTATGGTGCCCGAAGGTTTTTACCGATAAGATTCTTATATTTTATTTCTCTGGGATTGAATGGCATCGAATCCCAACAATGGCGTTTGTCATTTCACTGCCTTTGACAATTTATCAGAAGGTCTTGGGCCAGGTTTTAGCTAAAAGGAGTTTGGATAGAACTATAACTTTGGAATCGTTTTGGCAGGTTCATGGCCGAACCATTACATCATATGCCCTAGTTTTCAATCTTTGGGGAATTGGGGTTTTTGCTTTGGTGTGACTGAACCTCAGGGAGAGGCTGCCTACATATCCTTTCGGAATCAAGTCAGACGTAGTTCAGGAAGTTTTTCCTAAACTAATTTTGTTTTGTTTCATATATATTTTCATTTTTCTTTTTTTTTCTTTTCTTCTTTTGTTTTCGTTTTTTTTTATAGGCACTTTCGAGTTCCAAAGAGGGTGATCAAAGTAATGTGACCAACTCAAAGGGTTTGCTAACGGTTGATAGTGTTTGGGGTAGTGGGAAGGGAAAGCCTTTGTCATTTCAACCAGCTTAAATCATTGTTGCAGGGAGTTCAAACATAGTACCTTTTTACTGCATCTGCATTCACTTCTGCTTCAGGATCGTCTCCTGCGATGTCGCCCAGGTATAATGCTCCTTTGGGCAGTATTTTTCTGATAATATATGGGCCTTTCCAGTTAGGAGCAAATTTTCCTTTAGCTTCCTGATTGTGAGGGAGAATGCGCCTCAATATCAGCTGTCCAACAACGAAATTCCTGGGGCACACTTTATTATTGTAAGCGCGGGCCATTCTTTGTTGGTACAACTGCCCGTGACAAACTGCGGTCATTCATTTTTTGTCAATTAATGACAACTGCTCCAGCCGAGTCTTAACCCACTCGTTATCCTCAATTTCTACTTCAACGATTATTTAAAGTGAAGGAATTTCCACCTCTGCGGGTATAACAACTTCAGTTCCATAGACCAATAAGTATGGGGTTTCCCCTACCGTTGTGTACACTGTGGTGCGATCTCCAAGTAATGCAAAAGGCAAATTTTCATGCCATTGTCTTGAACTTTGAATTATTTTTCTCAAAATCTTCTTGATGTTCTTGTTAGCTACTTCGACGGCACCATTGACTTTGGGCCAGTAAGGAGTGGAGTTTCTATATGTTATCTTGAAATGTTCACATATTTCTCATCAAACGACTATTCATGTTGGCAGCATTGTCTGTAATGATGGTTGCAGGAATGCCGAAGCGGCAAATAAGGTTGAAATGCACAAAGTCTACCACAGCTTTCTTGGTGACCGACTTAAGCGTGATGGCTTCAACTCACTTTGTAAAGTAATCAATAGCAACCAATATGAATCTATGTCCATTTGAGGCCTTTGGTTCAATTGGCCCAATGACGTCCATGCCCCAGGTAGCAAATGGCTAAGTCACCGTTGGCGGTTCGGTTGGCGGTGCATGAATCAAGTCACCGTCCACCTGACATTGGTGACATTTCCGAATGAAATTGAAGCAGTCTTTCACCATGGTTATCCAGTAGTACCCTGCCCCGAGTATTTTCTTGGCTAGAACATACCCCGTTCATACGAGGCCCGCACATTCCCGCGTGTACTTCATGCATATTCATTCCAGCTTCTTCGGCATCAACACATCTTAGCAAGTTGAGATCCAGGGTTCTTTTGTACAAGATATCACCGCTCAAGAAGAAACCACTCGCATGCCATCTGATGGTTCTCTATTGATCCCACGTGGCCTTCTCACGATATTCTTGTGTCTTCAGAAATTTCTTGATATCATAATACCATGGTTTAGTGCTGGGTTCGGCCTCAGTCACATTACAGTACCCATGCCTTTCCCTGATTTGGATTTCCAAGGGATCGATGTCGGTGTTTCGGGGGTAAGGAAACATGGAGGCCAAAGTAGCGAGTGCAATTGCTAACTCATTATGACAGCGAGGGGTGTAACTAAACTGTACCGACTTGAAATGTTTGCTGAGATCCTCCACATGCTGTCGATAATTTGACATCTCTCGTTTCCCACTTCCCTTGGGCTTGCCAGATAATTAGATATGAATCTCCCATGGTCAATACTTCCTCAACGTCTTGGTCAATAGCAATATTCATGCCCATAATACACGCTTCATATTTAGCTATGTTGTTGGTGCAGAAAAACCGAAGCCGAGCCATGGCTGGGTAGTGTTGACCAGTGGGTGTGATTAGGATTGCCCCAAATCCTACGCCTTTTGCATTTACCGCTCCATCGAAGAACATTTTCCAAGAAGTGATGTCCTCAGCCATTACCTCCACCAAATTCACCTCTTCATTCGGGAAATAAGTATTCAAGGGTTGATATTCATCATCAACTGGATTCTCGGCTAGATGATCTGCTAATGCTTGGGCCTTCATTGTTGTGCGAGTGACATAGACTATGTCGAACTTGGTGAGTAGGATTTGCCATTTCGCCAATGTCCCTGTGGGCATCGATTTTGGAATATATACTTTAAAGGATCCAGTCTGGTTACGAGGTAGGTGGTGTGGGCTTGTAGGTAACGCCTCAGAATCTGAACCACCCAAGTTAAGGCATAACAAGTTCTTTCTAGCAAGGTGTATTTGGCCTCGTAACTGGTAAACTTCTTGCTCAGGTAAAAGATGGCATGTTCCTTCTTTCCACTAACATCATGCTACTCGAGAATGCAACCAAAAGAGTTCACTAGGACTGCCAGATATAGAAACAATGGCCTTCCCGGTTCCAGCGGGACCAAGATTGGTGGATTGGATAGGTAGTCTTTAATCTTGTCAAAAGCCTCTTGACACTCATCCATCCACTTGATTGCTGCATCACTTTTTTAACAAACTGAATATGGGCTCGCACATAGAAGTCAACTGAGCGATGAATCGGCTAATGTAATTCAGTCTTCCTAGCAAACTCATTAATTCCTTCTTGGTTTTCGGAGGAGTAAGTTCCGAATGGATTTTATCTTTGTTGGGTCCAGCTTAATACCTCTTTGGCAATGTAACCCAGGAGTTTGCCCGACGGGACCCCAAATGCACACTTGGTTGGATTTAATTTCAAATCATACATGCGAAGCCTTTCAAAGAACTTTCTTAAGTCCCGTACATGATCACCTTGAGTCTTGGACTTGATAATCACGTCTTCCACATATACTTCTATCTCCTGATGCATGATGTCGTGGAAGATAGTGGTCATGGCCCTCATATACGTTGCCCCAGCATTCTATAAACTGAAAGGCATAACCCTGTAGCAATAAGTACCCCAAGGTATGGTGAAGGCAATTTTCTCAGCATCCTCTTCATCCATCAACACCCGCTGATATCCTGCGTAGAAGTCCATGAAAGACTGTATCTCGTGTTTGGCGCAGTTATCAACAAGAATGTGGATATTGGGTAAAGGGAAGTTATCTTTGGGACTTGCCTTGTTCAAATCTCTGTAGTCTACACACACTCGGGTTTTACCATCTTTCATTGGCACTGGTATTCATTGGCCAGCCATGTGGTGTATCGAGCCACTCGGATTACTCCTATCCCCAACTTCTTTGTGATCTCTTCTTTGATATTATTCATGACATCAAGCTTGAACTTTCTTTGTTTTTGTTGGACCGGAGGGCATTCGGGGTATGTGGGCAATTTATGAACAACCAAATCAACACTCAACCTTGGCATATCATCGTAGGACCAAACAAACACGTATTTGAAATCACAAAGGAGTTGAATCAGTGAGTCCGGATTTCCTCATTTACATGGATGCTTATTTTGGTTTCCTTAGTTTCATCGGGACCACCCATGTTAACCGGTTCGGTATCATTTAGATTTGGCTTAGGTTTATTTTCAAAATGTTCTAGTTCTCGATTGATTTTCCTAAAAGCCTCTTCTTCTTCATACTTCGGTTCTTGGTTCATTATTTCACAATAAGGCGGCATGTTTGGATCGGAGCATGAAGTTCGCGAGAATGTCATATTATTTAAAGCCACATTATTGGAACTGAAAGAAATAAATAAAAAGAAAACAGCAAAATCAAAAAGAATAAAGGAATATAGACGATGGAATATTGATTTTATTTCTTTAGAATTGTAAGATAACAGGGTTTACATTGGAAAATTAAAAGGACAAAACACTAAAGGACAGCACCTGAGTTACACCCTGAAATAACTCATGATGCAAGAAAATATGGCAAGACAGGACTACCAGGCCTCTCGGCTGATTAGGAAAGGCGTAGCCATCCAATTTTGCAATTTGGCGTCCGGTCCCATGTAGAGCACCTCAGCGGCGCTCGAGCCTTCTCCAAGTTGAACCATATTGGCTTCGTACATTAGTTTTCTCATGGCCCCGCATATTTTCTCGATTTCTTCAGCTGTGAAGGTCTCGTCTTTTTCTTCCTCACTGTATTTGGTTTTCAAAAATGTTTCGTACAAGTGGGGAAAGGGTTGAGGTAAAACATCCATTACGCTTTTTGCGGTTCGCCCATGTTATATCCTCCGGTGTCGGGCAAAAGCCTAACCCGAAAAAACTTCTCTACAGTGGGGCAAGGCAATCGGCTCAGCTATTCCTTGTAAAGAACTTCCAAGTCCCTTCCCCGGTTTGAAACTTTGATGTATCATCTCTCTAGCCACCATGATTGAGGAATTGGTGAGGAAAGGTTAGGGACAGGGTTTGCCCTCTTCATATTGATCAGCCACCACAATTTTGAAAGCCTAATAGACTATTTGCTCACTCCCTTATTTATCTTCGAGGTAGGGGACAGAGGGATCGTGGTAAATTGACTGTTCATCTTCACCATGGACCACGATTTCTTGGTTCTCATGTTCAAATTCTACATTTGGTGCAAAGTACAAGGCACAGATCCCCCTGAATGAATCCACGACCTTCCCAGAAGGTAATTGTAGGATGTGTCCATATCTAACACTTGAAAGGTTACCTCAAAATCAACTGGGCCAATAGCCAAGACCAAATCAATCTTTCCGATTGTGTCTCTTTTAATTCCGTCGAAAGCTCGGACACACGCATTATTGGGGCGGATCCTTTCCGCCCTGATTTCCATTCTTTGCAATGTTCAAAGTGCGCATATGTCCACCTCCGAGCCTCCATCTACCATTACCCTTTTGACATAGTAGCCTTCGCATTTGACGGTTAGATGTAGGGCTTTATTGTAGGCTACTCCTTCTGGAGGCAAATCATTTACTGAATGTGATCTGATTGACAGCGAATAATCATTCTACCATTCTCTCCAATTGTACCGCAGAGGTTTGGGACGGCACGTAAACCTCATTAAGAGTTTTGGCTAACACCTTCTGGTTCTCCGGAGAATCCATCACCAAGGATAATCAAAAGACTTGTTCAGGGTACATCAGAAGCTGGTCCACTACTTCATAGTCTCTCATTTTCATCTTTCGGAAGAAAGCTTCCGCCTCCTCGGCGCTTACTAGCTTCTTGGGTGGGAATCGCCTTTTGGTAGCATTGCTTACTTCCTCCAAGTTAGGGTATTTCTTTACAGAGTGGCTTTCTTGAGTTTCTCCTGTGACTTCTTTGACTTTATATGTCACCACTATTTCTTGGTAGTTCCAGGGGACTGCAGAGGGGTCTATCATAGGCCTTTGAGGTGCGCGACCAACCACCACGGGCTCATTCAGACTTAGCGGATTAGTTGGTCCCCACACCACATAGGTTCCTTTGGGTACCTACATAGTCCTGTTCAACTCAAATCTCTTCGGGGGACTTAAAGTCAACTGCTTTTTCCGGCGATCCCGTGGGACGTAAAGGACAGTTTCTTTGACAGCTGTCGCCTTAGTTTTAACCTTAACCTTCTTTTAAGTTTATGGGAACGTGGTTTTACTCTTCTTCTCTTCTTTAGCTTTAGGCAGCCTTTGGCTTATTATCTGTGTCAGCAATAGCAATTATAGCTTTCAAAGCAGGGTCGAATTCTTTGTCTTCGCAGATCATCCTGATTATCGGTCCGTTGTTGTGGACCAGCAACGGGTTATTAATCACATTTGGGACATCTCCATCCCTCAACACTATTTTCCTTTATTCTATTAGACCTACCACAACTCGCTTTAGAGTCCAGCAATTTTCTGTTTCATGTCCTTCAGCCCCTGAATGATAAGCACACCGGACACCCCGTTGGTAAGAAAACGATTCAGGGTTTTGTCTATTCGGAGGCACCGGTTGCAATAGACCCAACTGGACCAGTTTCGGGAACAAGCTGGAATAGGACTCACCGATTGGCATAAAAGTTAGCCTTTAGGGTGGCTCCCTGGGACGGAAATTGTTTTGAGGAGGGCGGGGGTTATAGTGGTTTTGGTAGGGAGGCTAATTTCTCGAAGCCTGGTTCCTTTTGGCCTGCTACTGCGGTCGTGAAAATGGTTGGACGTTCATAACTGCATAAGGTTGGGGAGCATAATGCATGTCTTGATGAGGATAATAATATTGAGCGGTTCTTTCCGAGAACACGAGCCTATGAGCATGATGTCTTCTCATACCGGATGCTGCCATCACGGCTTCTTCGATCTTTTTATTCCTTGCGCCTCCTCCCGCCCCGCCTTGGATGGTCTGGGAGGTTGCTCTAATGGCTGACAGACTTAGAATTCTTCCCCTTTTCAAACAATTTGTCTACCATTTCGCCAATTTTGATTGCTTCTGCAAAAGGCTTGCCCATGGCCGACATCATATTTTGAAAGTAGTCTGCTTCCTGGGCCTGGAGAAAAATGGTGACCATCTCTATTCCATCCATGGGTGGCTTCACCCTCGATGCTTGTTCGTGCCACTTAATAACATATTTTCGGGAACTCTCTGAAGGCTTCTTCTTCAAATTTGCCTAGGAATTCTTGTCTGGCGCAATGTCGATGTCGTACTGAAATTTCCTTACAAAATCTCTGACAAGATCATCCCAAATGTGCCATCGTGACAAATCTTGGTCCATATACCATTCTAAAGCAATGCCTACCAGACTTTCTCCAAAGTATGCCATCAACAGCTCTTCTTTTCCACCCGCCCCATGCAATTGGTTGCAATATTTCTTTAGGTGAGTAATGGTGTTCCCATGACCATCATACTTTTTGAACTTTGGCGTTTTAAACCCAAGGGGAAGGTGCACAATGGGAATATGCACATATGTGTATAAGAAACACTCTTTTGCCCATTCAAGCCTTGCATATTCTTTCAGCTCTGCTCAAGGCTCCTCATTCTTCTTGCTATCTCATCTTGTTCAGGCATTTTAGGGGTTTTATCCTGCACTGGCTTAAGCTCGTATGGTGGTTGAGGATAAGTGTATGTGGGGTATGGAGCAGGCTTAGTTTGGTAATTGTGGGATGAAATGTAAAAGTCATCGGATCATCCATGGGTCTTGGCACTGCGGGCTGTGTGGTGGCTGCACATGGGGGAGCCGTAAAGATATTGGGGATTGTGCCAGATGTGAACACCTGAGGGCGAACTTTAGAAGGTGCTCCAACAAAATTAGTCAGTATGGTGGGTTGTCCCAAGAGGATGTTTGGATGGCTAATGGGGATAGTGGAAATACCCCCCCCCCCCCCGATCATTGGAAGAGCTCACGAAATCCAAGGATGGTGCTCGGAGGCTCTTTTCTATTCGTCCATGCACCCCACATCTCCATGACCCTGAGACATAGGATCCTATTTTCTTCGACTGTCGCAGACTCTGAGGTCGGGATGCTTGTGATCGGGCTATCCTCTGAGATGGGAATTGCTGGCAAAGTCAATTCAGACGACATTTCTGTGCTTCCTTTCGATCTGGTGAAATATCGATGTGATGCCAGCATACCACAAACCAACCACCGTTTCCAAAACATGGACTGGATATACAACAGCAACAAATTGTTAGTTTGAGATAGATAACAGATAGGGAATCTCACATTGGGATGTAATGCACCTATACAATTAACGGATGTCTACATGTTTGCAATGGTTGCATGTATCATCCCGGCTTTTACTATGTTTCCTCTCTTTTGACTTCCACTCTTTGTTTTGCTTACTTTTCCCGCTTTTGTTTTTCTTCCTCTCTAGTTTTCCTTTTATTTGGGTTTTCTCTCTTAGGCTTTTCTCTCTTTTCTTTTTCATTCCTCTCCCTTTCCTCTTTTGTTGCTTTTTTGTTTTTGCTATTAAGATTACGGTCAAATCCTATGAAGATTGCCTACGTATCATGCCCCGCATGAATCAGACCAAGCGTAGTTCATGAAAATAAAAAGTGAAGCATAAAACGTTTTGGGATTTTCAATTTTCATAATAGCAAAGGTTGGGTACAAAGACTCGAGAATTGACAGATGAACTACAGACTTGAAGAACAACTAACCATGCAAAAAAAAAATACAGACTCTAAGACAAACCGACAGACTTTAAAGAAAAATGCAATCTCAAGAAATAACAAATACATTCGGGCTTCAATTGCTTCTGGGACCCGGAGGCATCGTTCGGCCTTGCCGAGGATTGACTAGCTAAATCCCCTTGGAGGTGATGAAGATCTTCCATTACGCGACGAACAAAAAGCATCATGGTGGCAAAGAACATAGATCTAGGAACATCCTCACAACTGCTACATTTCATGGTGATATAGTGGGCGATGGTTTTGATTCTCTCTCATACGATGCCTTTTTCCTACACTAACCGCCCAATCTGCTCAGTTCTGGCTCCCAGACTTTGTTCGGCTACTTAATTTTGCTTTTGAAGCTGTTGGAAATCCAATTCTAATTGTGCCAATGCTGTGTAACAATGTTCCCTTTCCATTTTGAACTCTTTTGCTTGTTTGAGAATTTTGTTTTCTGTGATGACGACTCTTTTCTTTAACCCTATCACCTCACCGTCGAATTCTTCTTTTAATTTCTTAACCAGACAAGCTCGTTCTGCCGTATTTTAATCCAATTGTTTTCAAACCCTAGCTAATTCCCTTTCTGTTTTGTTCAAATCAAAATTGTAGTCACCCACCTTCTGTCTCAAGCCATCTACAATTTTTGTATCCTTGGTGCTTCAGACGGGGTTTTCCGCTGCTACTTTCAATTTCTGAATTTGGGCCCAAAGGGCCTCATTTTCCTTGAACAGTTTATTCTTTTCGCATTCATCTGCGGTGGCCTGCAAATCTTTATCGAATTACAAATTTATGACCTGCTTCTCTAGTTTGCCTATCGTAGCCTTATACTCGTGTTCTTTATCTAACCAGTCCCACTGCTCTTGCGATGCTTCAACGAATTCCTAGAGATGGGGCCTTTTGGTTGGCCTCTCGTACTCAATTTCTCTCTTGTACCAAGAAAGATATCCTAGTGACACTTCGCCTCTAGACCGATCCCGTACACAAGTGTTTGCTATTAGGTATTAACATACGTTCCAAATTTTGCGAACCGTTGCTTCGGGAAACTGACCATCAGGTCCAATCTCGACTACCCGGATGCTGAGATCTTTGTCTTTTGGCACTATCTTGCACTTCCCAAGCTGGCTCAAGACCCAATGTGGGGCATAAGGCTAGATGCTCCTAAGACCCATCAGAAGGAAGTAAGGCTCCGTTGTTGGCATGTATATGATCTCGTCCATAGGCAACCACCCTAGTGTCCACTCTATTTGACTGGCAGTGAGGGACTGAAAATAACTCCTTCGGGAAAAGTGAGCCCTTCAATTCTTGTGTAAAAGTTTTCTATGAAAGTTTTCTCCGCTGACCCATGGCTCATGAACTAAGGACGGTGGAATAAATGTTTGGTCATCCACATTTACAATAACAGATTGCACCCCTCAAAGAAATCTTTCCCGGCCTTGGAAGCTATCTTTTTCTTTCAGAATATCATTGCTCAAAACCCAAAAACCTGCCCCTGAAAGACAAGGTTAGAATTCCCTTTTATAGGCAAGGAGTAGGGCAACCCTTGTGTATTTTTATTTCATTTCAAGTCCTTAGTTTTAAGACTTGGTAACCAAGTCATACAACAACTACCCAGTATATTCCCACCAGGTGGGATCTGGGAAGGGTAATATGTAGACGAGCCTTACCCCTACCCGAAAGGGTAGAGAGGCTGTTTCCATTCAACCCTCGGCGCATAGGATAAAATGAAAAGCTGCATTAAAACAAAAACAAAAACAAAAACAAAGACAAAATTAGAAACAAAAACAAGACAAAACAAAACAATAGAGCATTAGTAAATCCCGCAGAAATAACGTAAATAATTATGTAAACATAAGAAACATAAATACAGTCGCATGCAATAATAACAAACCGTAACTACCATACTAACAACCATAAGGGGACATAAGCTAAAACACTAATCATCTATGGGTGACCCTGCTATCCCACACCCAACCTCGGGTGAGGCGTACGAAGAACTCTATGAGCCCCTAGCCTACAACCCTGATTCTAGACCTCCAGACTCCACTATCAAGGGTCATGTCCTCGGAAACCTGCATTCTAGTCATGTCCTGCCTAATCACCTCTCCCCAATGCTTCTTAGGCCTCCCTCTTCCTCGCCGACCGCCAACAATCTCCAGCCGCTCGCAGCTCCTCACCGGGGCATTGGGACCCATCCTCCGTACATGCCCGAACCACCTCAGCCTTGCTTCCCGCATCTTCTCATCAACCGGTAACCAAGTCATAGCCACTACAAATTTGAAATTCAATAGAGACTAATGCTAGAAACTTCTTAAATTAGTTAAAAGATTCCCTACCCAAATTACCCTCCTAAACAGTAATTAATTACCCATGAGACACCCAACACAGACATGGGCCACAACCTCGAGATAAAATTAAAACATGACCTAGCTCAATGAATTTATATACCAACCCCAATCTCATAATGAACTAAGAAAATCCGATCCATCAAACCCCTAAATAATCCCGACTAGAACCAAGCTCGAGCAAAATCATATAAGTTATTAATTCAATCGCATAATTGAACAACTAGAATTACTGAGGTTAACAAACTAAAGTTAGTTTAAAAACTATCAACACGCATGAACTGTCAAAACGGGATCGGGGTATGAAATAAAGGAAAAAATAATAAGGCTAGTGACGAAACAATCTCAAATTCCACTGAATTACGAAAGAAAAGAACACATAGGGGGGATGAAATAGACTCACTGGATCGATGTTTGACACAAGGGAAATTTGAGCATCTCATTTTGTCCTCTAACAACACTAAATGTTGTTTCTTAATTCAACAAAAAAATATCATTATTAGAGGGCAGAATCGAACTAGCACAACCACGAGAAAAATCTTCATTTACGGGCCAGATCTTCAAACCAAGATTCGAGCCCGTCTAAGGGGTGTTCGAGAAAAAAAATTCATGGATTTGTCATGAGGAAGGCATGAGGATTGCAGGGTGTGAAGTTGAGGTGATTTAGGGGTGGCGCCACCGTACATGCCGGCAGAGTCAGTGTTTCAAGAAAATATTTGAGGCGTTTGGGTGGGATTCGAGATGAGGTGGTGGTGGATTTCGGTAGAAGAGAGGGAGGGGATTCGACGGTGTTAATTTGGTTAGGATTAGACGTTGGCCGCCACTGTGGACGACTTTCAGCGGGCGGTGGGCTTAAGGCGGCGTTACATATGGTCTTTGAGAGAGATGAGTGGGGGTCAACGTACAGGGTACGAGGTTTGGACACTAATATGTGAAATATGTTAAGGATTTGTGGCCGTTGGATTACCAAAAATGGAAGGCTAGGATGAAATAAAGTTACCTAACTAGAAACGATGTCGTCTCGCTAAAGGAATAGTTGGACTGGGTAATGGGTCTTGGGCCGGTTCTGGGGGTTTATTTGGGTTGGTTCTGAATGAAACTGGCCCGATTATTTTTATTCTTCTTTTTGTTTTGATTTTTCAGATTTCTTTTTTTTTTCATTTTCCAAAATTACAAAAAATCCTAAATTAATTATAAATCCAAAATTAAAATGCTAATCATCCTCTATAATTATCATCACAACTAATTAAAATAAAATTAAAAGCAAGATCACCTAAAAATCAAAATTAAAATTAAAAGAGCAAATTAAGTTATATTTTTTTTTATTTTTCCTTTTTATAGAATGACTAACTTATTGAATAATTCCTAAAATGTAAAATTAACTCTTAAATGCACATGCAACATATTTTTTTATATTTTTTACTAATTAAAATGCGAAAACAAAAAGTAAATAATTAACAAAAAATGCCACAAAATCCACAAAATTGCAAACAAATAACAAAAATTATTTTGTTTGAATTTATAGGAGTAATTTGTGTAGGGAAAAAATCACGTGCTCACAGGTACATTGGGGGCCTTTGAAAGCCTTGCCCCCAGTTGCCTTGGTTCCCATTGTTGTTCCACCCGCCTTGATAGTCGTTGTTGCTCCAATTATTGTAATTTCCATTCCAATCGCCTTGGTTGTTGTTTTGGTTACCCCAATTATTGTTTTGGTTATTGTTGTTCCAATTTCTACCATCTTGTTGTTGATTGCCCCAATTTCCTTGGAGTAGCCATTGTTGGTTTGAAAAATTGCCTCTATTGCCTTGATAGTTGTTAACATATTGAACCTCTTCACTTTGGTCATCATAACACTCATTTGATAAACCACCACCATCATTGTCATATTGTTCACAATTCCCTTGAGATTGTTGCCCTCTCTGACTTCTCTTAAGCATAGCGACACCTTCCATGGTGTTGACTTGGCGCTGATTTCGGACTTGTTGCAATTGCACCTTCACCAATTGGTTCATAGTAGAAGTGAGCTCGGCAATAGGTTGACCATGGTCATGCAATTCCTTGTGCAAATGGATAACTGTAGGGTCACCTTGGGGCACATTTGCTCTACTTTGCCATACTGAAGAAGCGTCGGCCATCTCATCAAGTACCACACATGCCTCGACATAAGAAATTTTTATAGAATTGCCCCCAGCCAAATGGTTCACAATGCATTGATTTGTGGTGTTGATGCCCGATAAAAAATTTGTTGAATCATCGCCTGGGTCATATCGTTATTCGAGCACTCTTTCACCATAGTCATATATCGTTCCCAAATTTCATGCGGTGGTTCTTTTAGCTCTTGCTTGAAGGCTAAAATTTCATCCTAAAGTCTTCCATATGACTCGGTGAGAAGAATTTGCCAATAAATTTATCCACCAACTCATCCCAAATTGTGATGGAATGGTTGGGGAGTCTCTCGAACCAGACCAATGCCTTTCTGTGAAGTGATAATGGGAAAAGTCTCAATCTGAGCGCATCCTCAGATACATTCCGTATGCTTGCTCCCCCAGCATGTATCTACAAACCCCTTTAGATGTTTGTAGGCATTTTGATCTACAGCACCCATGAAGTACCCACGCTGCTCAAGTAAGGTCAACATCACATTGGTTATCTGAAAATTGCTCGCCCAGATTCGGGGTGAGACAATAGCACTTGTGTAGCCCTGGTTCGGTGATACTCTGGGAGCCACTCTTGGAGGTGGCGAAGGAGGGTCTGGTATACTATCATTTGGAATAGCATTTACATTGGCATTCCGGCCTCTCTGTTGTCCTTGAGGTGCAAGAGGCACCTCATCTTGCTCAAGATCAGCTATCTCCTCCCCCGCTATCACGTTTCCAAGAGGGTCATTAGCGTTGTTTAAATCCATGTTTGTACCTCAGTAATATCACAAAGTAACAGGGAAGGAAATAAGAACAATACATATAATTAACTAAACAGATAGTCGAAACCGTTAGATCCTCGGCAATAGCGCCAAAAAGTGATCGCTGCCAACTCCGCACTACTATAGAGTAGGAAAAGAGGGTCGTAATAGCTTTTACCCAATTTGAGGGTCGGGATCGATTTCCTCAGGGAGCTAGGAAGGGACTCAAGTATCTATCTAGGCTAGAGTTGTGTAATTGCTCCAAAATCCAAATATCACTTCCAATCATATTTTGGGTTTTTCTTTAAAAGTCTACTATTATCAACTACTAATTATAAATTGCAAGTATATTATGCTAAGCGAAGATTGCTAAGAGTTGTATCTAATAGATAGAAGGGCACTAGGGTAGTGACTTTCACTTAGGTGGCTAATTAATGGGTAATTTCTTCTAAGGCACGATTGACATGGTTGGGGAAATACGCAATAACCGTTGCACAATTTTTCCCACTCTCACACCTCTCGGTAAAGAGAGTAATTTTGCCCAATTGACTTTCTCAAGACCAAATTGGTAGGAAAATTAGCTCAAGTAACTAGGGTCCAAGTCGGTTAAATACTCTCTCGAGGTTTAACCCTTTAAGTGAGACTATCAATTCTCTTTAGTCCATCCCAATTCCTTGTTGGGTCAATTTGGAGACTTTGGCTCTCTTTCTCAAGAAGGACCAAGTCAACTTAGCACAAACCTGTATTTGAAACCACCAATTCATAAATTAAACCATAAAATTGACCCAAATGGCAAATACCCATAGACAATCTAATCCTAAATTGCAACACCCATCAATTATCCACACTAGGGTTGAGCCACAAACCTTGATAATGAGTTTAGCTACTCATGTTTGAAGAGAAAAAGAGAGAAATAGATGAATATAAAGACATATTAATTAAACACTAAAGTAAATATAGAGATTCTATTGTCAAAGCTAAGCCAAAATGCCCAAAATGGCTACAAAATTGCTTCTCACGAGCGCAGCTGTGTTCAGAAAATGCCTGATACCCTAAAAATGGAAAAAGGTTCAATTTATATAAGCTAGAAAAAGTGGACAAAATGCCCATGTGGGGTCAGTGAAGACTGCAGAAAATGGTGTGCGGCTGTACTAGGCTCTGAACTCTGCAAAAATCAACTCATTGAACCAGGGCTCCGCAGAGAGCAAAAAGTGGACCGCGCCGCGGAGGCATCTAGCACGGTCTGCACAAACACGACCGTGGACCGCATAGGCTTGAAGCTAGGCACTTGACATCTCTCTGAAGTTTGCTTCCGCAGACCGCATAAAAAGGTAGTGCGATCGTGGTGTCTTCAGTACGGATCGCACAATATGTATTGTGGCCGCACTATTTTGATGCCTTAAATTCTATGTCTCCGAACCTCTCTAGTGCGGACCGAACAAAGTGTAGTGCAGTCGCACTAGGCCTGTTTGTCCTGAGTTGTCATGTCTTTGGTACTTGTGCAGATTTCACTCCTTTTGAGCCGATCTTTGACATCTCGTCACTTTGTTGATCAAACCTGTAATGAAGCACAACTTATAAGCCTTTTGGGATTATTTTGTAAGAATTTATAATCAAAGCATAAGCAAGAAGGAGCATGAAACACGTCAAAAATCCCTAGTTATCAGCCAACCGGTCGAGGAGGTGACCTGGGAGTCCAAGGAGGACGTGCGAAGCAGATACCCACATTTATTCAGCACGTCAGGTACTTTCCAATGTTTGTTCGACGACGAACGTTTGTTTAAGAGGTGGAGAATGTAACGACCCAACTGGTCATTTTGATTTTTAGAACCTCTTCCCCCTAAAAAAACTTCCTACACTTACTTTAAATAATTTATGACACATGGGATGGTTGGTTCGGGAATTGAAAGAATTTGGGTTGAAATATGCTCATTGATTCCGTAAGATTTTCTTAAAAGTCTAAGTTTGACCTTGGTCAATATTTTTAGCAAACGGACCCGGATTCGTGTTTAGACGGTCTTGAGGTCGCGTAGGAAAATATGGGACCTGGGCGTATGCCCGGAACCGAATTTCGAGGTCCCTAGGTCGAGTAATGAATTTTGTATTAGAACTTGTTAAAGTGAAATTCTAAGGATTTAAAGAAACTAAATAATAATTGATCACATGAGTATCGGGCTCGTATGTTGGTTCCGGAGCCCCGAATAGGTCCAATATAACATTTAAGACTTCCCTACAAAATTTAGTGCAATCCGAGTAGTTTAAGTGTGTTTCTGCTCGTTAGAGGAGAATTAAGAACTTGAAGTTCATAAGTTTGATTCAATTGGATTTATGGGGCTGATTATTAGATTTAGCATTGTTTCGGGCGTTCCGAAGGTTCGAGCAGGCCTGTTTCATGATTTCAAACTTGTCGGTATGTTCGAGCGGGGCTTGGGAGCCTCGAGCGTCAATCGGATGAGGCTCGAGTGAAGTTAGAAAAGTTAAGAAGAGCTAAAGCATCTACTTCTATCATAACCGCACCTGCAATTGGTCAGTCGCAGGTGTGAGATGGCAGAAGCAGTCGTCTTCTCGCAGATACGGCCAAGGCAAGCCAGGCCCAAAACCGCAGAAGCGGCTCCAAGACCGAAAAATGGTCCCAGACAGCTTGGCTAATTTCGCAGATGCGGTCTCTTTCTTGTTCAAGTGGGACCGCAGATGTGGTTCCCTAACCATAGATGCGAAAATCACTGAAGCACTAAGCTTCATTTATTATGGGTTCTAAGCTGTTTTTGCCATTTTCACTCCTCCATTGGGCGATTTTAGAGCTATTGAGAGAAGACCTCCTAACATCTTGAGCTATGTTTATCCTACCTATTTTTAGTTTAATACTTGTGTCTTAGGTAGATTAAACACTAGGATTAAAGTAAAATCATAGGGTTAGAGCAAAACCTAGGGTATTGACCATGAAAATTGTTATGAAATGAATTAAAAACATATTTTTCAAAAAAATTTGGCATCTGGGCACGTGGTCCCCTGGTCGAATTTTAGAAACTTGTGTTTAAGGTTGGGAAATTGCTTTAATAGTAACCATGTGATCTTGTGAGCTTATATTGACTAGTTCTTACCCCATTTAATTATTTTTGGATTGTTCGGCTCCAAATAGATAGGTCGGGCTCGTTCTTGGTATTGGAAGTGCACTTTGGAGGGAGGTGAGTCTCCTTCCTAACCTTGTAAGAGGGAATTGTAAGTAAAAATTGTATAATCTGCCACTAAATATGGGGGCTACGTACGTACTAGGTGACGAGGGTCAATGAGCAGCTACTATCACATTGATTATCCGGGTGGTTTAGGACTCGTATCATGCTATATTTGACAATGTTACATGTCTTCTTGATAATGTTATCATCTTTGGATATGCTAGAGGATTGGAAATGAACATAAGTGAACATATGTTGTATTGGACACTTATAAAATTTTATTTGAATGTAAATGCGCCTTCTTATATTTTTCTGTTGGTACTTGAGATTTGTGGATCGGGCTGATTTCCTCGGTAGAAATAGATGCATCTATAGTTCAGACCATTCAATCCTCTGGCAGTGCACGGTTTCTTTTATGTTGGATCAGGCCGTCGATCTCGGCATAACTTGCGCATAATATTCATGTGAATGTATTATTGGTGACTTACCTAGCACATAGTTTGAATTGTAAAGGATTAATTGGGATATTAAAAATGACATGACTTGGAAATCCTTATTTCAAATGTTATATAATTGTGACCATCATGCCTGGCATAACATTATATTATATTATTTGTCCATGGTAGGTGTCAAGTCAATCTCTCGTCTCTACTTCTTCGAGATTAGACGGATACTTACTGAGTACATATTATTTAGGTACTCGTACTATGCTTTTGTGCTTAATTGTACAGGCTCTGAGGTAGGTACATATGGCTATCACACTGGTGCACGTCCCTGATCATAGTTCGATACTTCCACCGTGAGCTGCTTCCCTTCCTATGCCGATCAGCAACTGGATGGAGTCTTTCTTACTTTTGACTATCTATTCTGTTTCTGAAAGTAGGATATATGTATTATTTCATATATTCTACTAGTTTTCCACGGCTTGTGAAACCAGGTCTTGCCACACACATTAGTAGACAGTTCTTTTGGATTGTATAACTATTATTGAATATTACATATTATCACATGCTCTTTTAATTGCAAATTAAGAAGAATGTTGCAACTATTTTGATAAGTAAAATAAGAATTCACTAATAGTTCTGTGTTAGCTTGCCTGACAACGGTGTTGGGCCCCATCATGACCTAGTATGAAAATGAGTCTTGACACAAAGGTCAGGGCATCCCCCCACCACTTTAGACCTCTTTCTCACACTGCGACTTTTGTTCAGAATTATTTCAAAGATAATTTCATTTATGAGCTTGCATCAATTGACTTACGATGTACTCTTACGTACGAAAATATTGGGTATGACAAGTCTTGAACATGTAGGGTACTTCTTTTCCTTGTCGCTGAAAAAGTACCACTTATTCTGCAATGTTGATCTAATCTCGCACCTCTTTGTACAGTATGTGTAGTCTTTGTATTGATTGAATGATTGTTCAAAAAATAATAATTTTATTTAGCTTGTAAGCCGCTCGATAGCTTCCCAATAATTGTTAATCTGATACTAATTTGCCCGTTGTCTTATTGGATGGCCAGCAGATTACTACATTTATAATCTAGATAAACGTTAAAGTGAACCATTAAGTGTAATTATCCATGCTATAAGCCCTCTACTCCTTGCACAATTCTAAATATGTCTGCCTTTCGGGACTGGACCTTCCTTGCTCCGGCATGGGCCTTGATGAAAGAGTTTGCGAGCATCTCAAAGGAATCTATTGAGTGTTCAAATAAGAGTGAGTACCATGTCAGGGCCCTCTTCGTGAGGATTTCTCCAAACTTCTTCAACAGGACCGACTCAATCTCATGTAGAGCCAAGTCATTTCCTTTCACCGCCATTGTATAGGTGGTGATATGCTCCTGAGGTTGAAGTCCATCTTTTTTTGGTACATATGGCATTTTGAACCGCTTCAGAATTAACTCGGGTGTTGCACTCGATTTGAATGGAAATTAGGTGTATTTTTTTGAGTTCTGGCTCTTCAACACTGATGGCGCGCCTGGAATATAATCCATTCAAGCATTTATGTTCTTCATTAAGCATAAGCTCGGTTTCGAAAGGATCATTGTTGTTGATACTAGATCCGGAGTTGATCCCTCCGGTCCCATCAAAGCCAAACTCAGCCCTCGGAGTGTTGTTATCTCCCCGTTGCGTTGTTTGATTCGTGGGAGCACTAGGAGAAACTTGACCTCTTCCATTCACGTTGTTAGAAGAACCTGACAACGCTTGCTTTAATTTTGTCATGGCTTGGTCTTACCGTGAAAGATGGTCCGTGATGGCCTTTTGTTGTTCTCTCAAGATCCTTACTGTTTTCACAACGTGCTCATCTTCGGCATCATCAGGAGTCACCTCCCGTGCGTGTCGTGGATATTTCTCGCCATGAACCGGCGCAGCTATGTCTTCCTCATTGTGAATGTCGCTGATAGAATCCTCGTGTTGAGGCAGATTTTCTTGTGCCTCAACATTGTATATGATATTGGCATCGTTAGCTTCCATCGTTTATGATTTTTTCCATGAAATTAAGAATCAAACAGATTAGTAATAGATGCAAGGATCTACTCAATTACGCAATTGTCTATGCCGCACAATGAGTGCCAAATTATTTAGCCGTGTAACGGTACAGTTGAATTTATAACGTGGATTATAGACAAGCGAATTGATGATCCCAAAATGATAAGTAAATTAAATAAAATGCAAGACTTAGTGTTGAAATCGAGATAAAATAGCAGACAGCTTGGTTCCAGGAGCAAAGCTTCCAAAAATAGCAATAAGAATATTGTTAGACAGAAAAGAAAGTATGCTTTAGCTTGGAATAACGTGTAGCATAAGCTTGTCAGAATTTTTGTCTCTTACATGGATTGTAGCCAAACTTTATAGTTATATCTAGGGAATAAGGTCTTAGGATCAAGACCCTCTTAAATGATAATAATGAAGGCCATTGCTGAATATATAGCGTCAGGTCATAAATACCAAAATTCTCTATAACAGATGTATATTTGATACTGAGGAATATTCTTCATTGAATGTCATCTGATAGCAAATATTTATTTGTTCTTGTTGATAATGTTCCCTTCGGAGCCAACCCGATATCAGCCGAAATTGTTGTCCTCGACCTTGGTTTCAACTTGCTTCGTTTTCCGTTTATCTCCAATTTCATGTGACATTATGTCATTTGAGTGTTTAATGTGACCAATTTTACCTTATCCAGTTAACCGTGTAAATGGTTGTGAAAAAATGTTGCTTCAATTGTCCTTTTGAGTAGGAGAGCAGGGACAGGGTCAGAGTAACATACGAAGATAAATCTTAATTGCCTTTCTTAGAGCCATAATAGATGGCAAGAACATCAATATTGACTATGTTGCATTAAGTAATTAAAATGCTAGAAAAAGGTATACACTATTTCACGTGGCAAATTATGCACATACGCAAGGGAAAATGAAAGTAGTAATCACATGATTTTAGGAGATTGGAAACTATAAAGGTCAACTTTTTTGCTTTCCCAAATTAGCGAAGGAATATTCTAACACACAAAGAAAGGTTAGGTCATTTTCCACGTTAAGAAAAGTTAATTAACCTAATTACGACGTGCCAAGCAATGGAGAGAATTTTTACATGCATACACAAGTAGCTTTAGACGTTCCACGTCCATTTGGAACAAATATCTTACTTTGTATGTATGATACAATATGCCATCATGAATTATATACACAATATAGAAGATAATGATATAAACATCAATTTGTTCCATTAAACAATTGAGCTATTAGTTACTGTAACCTAATTGGTAAGACCAGCCGTGAACTGGACGCCGGTAGCCGGCAACCACGACATGCCGTCGATGAAATGTTGAACGGTGAAGAAACTAGCCGTTGACGGATCTTTGATAATATGGTAACCGGGCCACTTAACCCGCCCAGAAAGCGATGATCCAGGCCCATAATTCTTATACTCACCATACCACAAACTGTTCAAAGCAAAGTTCCCATACCACTCTAACCATCCTCTGGCCTGGACCATATCACTCATGTGAGTATTCATGTACACAGTCCGTGAATACATTTTCCAGGGCCGGCCCAAATAAGTGGGCCTAGTGGCATAAACATAACTATCTTGGATCGAAAATCCAGTGCTTTGATCTGGGCTTTTTCGACCTTGGGCCGTGATTGTAACTTTCTGTAAAGGAAGTGGCTCTCTAGTGTAAATCTTGCAGTTTTGAAGAACAGCTGCACCATTGCCAAAAATGAAGTCTATGGTGCCATAGATGTTGCATTCGCGGTAGAACTGGCGGAGAGAATGGGCGTAAAGTGTGTCTTGATATCCTTCCATACTGCACCTGAAGAAGGCCGACTGATCCGAGTCCACACGTAGGGCCACCCCTTGGAAATTTTTGGGTCCAGCAGTGTTGCGAAATGTTATGTCTCTAGCAATAAATCCCTTGCCCGAAACAGCTGTTGATAGAAACATATTATTAATCAAGTGAAAGGTAACTAGTACTAACGAGTTTAAGTTCTTACACAGACGATTATCAAAAAAAGGTTACAAGTAAATTATTATCATAAGCATTTATAAGTAGTAAATAGTAAAAATGGTAACTAACTTCCATCGCATGTTAAACTACACTTAAACTCATTACGGATAACGGAGTAAATAATTTTTACACTTCAAGTGCAATTTAACCGGCTGTTGCAGCTTATTACCCTGTTTTTCATGCTATCATATCAAGTTTAGTCCAAAAAGTACATATTAGTGTAGCCAATTTAACCCTATTGGTTTGAAAATATCATGACCTAATCAAATGAAACATACAGAAGAAGGGTTGAGAAAAATACCAACAGTTGCAGTTCGAAATGTAGTCCAGCCTTGCATGAAATTTCTGTTACCAGTAATCACTGTGGCTCCAATCCCATCTCCCACAAGCATGATATTCGTCTTTTTCTTCTTCATATCAACATTTTCATGGTAAATTCCCCTCTTCACGTAGATCACATACCTCCTATTACTATAGCTAGGAGCCTCATATATTGCTTGTGCAATTGACCGATAATGGCCACTTCCATCTAAGGCTACAACAGCATCTACATGCATCTTACTTGGACTAGAAGTTAGCATCTCCTTGTCTCCATTAGTCATCCACTTGGGATATTTTGGATTTTCATGTCTTATTGTCTCGTTTCTTGGTGATTTAAATGGTAAGCTATGCAATTGAACATACAAAGTTAGAACATTACTAATGAGTTGTGTGACTTGTGTTAAACTACCCTTAATAAAATTTTCAAGGTGTCGGTCCGTGCCCTCGAATCCTTCTAAACATGTATCTTGATTGCTCAAAGCAGCACTTAACCATGCCTTGAGATTTCCTTCATAATGGAACTTCTTTAAACCAGTTCGGATTTTTCTCATTTCACCTAAGGACCAAGCTAATTCAGTGACTGAGAAATCGAGAAGTTCTTGGCAATCCTCGATGGCCATTTGATCCCGGGATGAAGCTGATAAGGTGCTGAATTTTGTGATTGATTGAATGGCTAACTTTGCCTGATTGAGGGAGTTTCGAATGGCTGCTCTAAGGACTGAATGTGGGTCCCTAGCATGGCCATGATTATCAAGGTTGGATTGAATGTGAGAGAGGCATAAGGCTTGGTTTTCGATGTTGTTGCAAGCTTGAATGATCATGGCCTGAGGATCAAGAGTATGGGACGTTTGATATGGATGGAAAGTTTTATATTCATCAAGGGAGAGAACTTGGTAGAAAGGTAAAAGGACGAGAATAAGGAGAAATTTGGGAAACTCCATTTGATGGCGTTTTCTTTTTTTTTTTTTTCTTTCAAAGGGAATGGTGGCAATGACCAATTTAAAAGAAATAGAAGAGCGTTAGGAAGGGAATACGAATTGAGAATTGTTTGTGTTGAAAGAAAATGGAAATTTGTGGACATGGAAATATATGCTTTTCTCTCTTTCCAACTTTCAAGTTATCCTGCCTTGTATGGAATGGTTTCAAAATTCTTTTTACTACTCCTACTATGTATTGTCAATTTGTCATGGTGGCAAATAGCCGTGTTGGTGCAAAAACCAGCTTATTTTGGAAAGTATTTTCAAAAGTGCTTTTATCAAAAGTACTTTTTGTGAAAAGCAGTTTGTATTTGACTAATTAGATTGAAAAATACTTTTGAACAGCAATTAGTGTTTGGCCAAGTTGTAAAAAACTGCTTCTAAGTGTATTTTTCTCAAAAATACTTCTCAAAAAAGTGCCCGCTCATCTCTGATGACGATATCGTCGCCGAGGATAGCGTAGCGTGTAAAAGGAGAGAAGCTATTTTTTTCTATTTTTCAAAACTACTTTATTTCTCATTTTTCATTATAAAAGCTTGACCAAAAACTTTAATTTTTGACTAAAAGTACTTTTGACAAAAAAAATATTTTAACAAAAAAACTTGGCCTAAGTAGGCTACTTCTTACACCTAAAATCAGATTCTCCGGTGAGTGGGCTCCATTATGATATAGTTTGGTTTCACACTGTAAAATAATTTTGGTCTCCTCCTCCCTTTTCACCTTAGTTTTCTTATTTAATTTTACATGGCCACATGAACCAGACTACAAGCAAGCGCAACACGGCAAAAGGGTTAAATTGACACTCAATTATCATATGGAGATATATATATCATCCCGTAGTTACTTCTCTGTCACTCAATCGTCAGGGTATGACCGTTGCAACTTTAACAAAATATCTTAAATTATTCTTAAATTTGGTTCAGATAATTAATATCTTTCTTATATTATGTGCCGTTTTAATTATTCCCTCAATTTAGCTTTTTGAAAGTTATTACTCCCTAAACGCTGATATGATAAAAAGTATGGGTACACTTACTTTGCACGTGGATTTTTTTATTTATATGGCATTTTTTCGAAAAATAATTTTTTTTTACCTTTTTAAAAATATTACTCTTTAAATAATTTTTTTCGAATATAATTTATAATAAAACTTAAATAGAACTATGTTATTTAGGCTAAATATTTTTTTTAGCAAAAAATAATAAATTTTAGTTAATCTTTTTTTGACTTGACTTCAAAATAAAGATTTACACATGAAATAAATAATCAAGGCATTTAAAAGGTTATAAAACATACATAATTTGAAATTAATTATTTTGGTTATGATCATTTATACAATTCTAAATTTTGGTGCTCTATTTTTTTTACAAATTTTACCTTTAAAAAAAGTAAAACTATACAGTTGAAATAAATAGTCATTGCATCAAAAGAAAAAATAAAAAATGTACAATTGCTCTTGTAATTTCTTGTAATTGTATACTTTTTTTGTTTCTTCTTTTGATGCAATGACTATTTATATCAACTATGTATTTTTAATAACTTTTAGATGCCTTGACTATTTATTTCAATTATATAAATCTTTCTTTTCAGATCAAATTTGAAAAAAATAATTAACTAAAATTTATTATTTTTTACCAAAAAAATATTTAGCCTAAATAATGTAGTTATATCCAAGTTTTATCATAAATTTTATTCATAAAAATTATTTAAAAAAGTAATATTCTTCAAAAGGTAAAAAAAATATTTTATTTTTCATAAAAAGTCCACATAAACAGAAAAATTCACGTCGCAAGCGAGTACACCCACACTTTATGCCACATCAGCGTCTAGGGGAGAAATGACCCTCAAAAGTCAAAGTTAAGGGCGATAATTAAAACGAGGCATAGTCGGGGAGGATACTAATAATCTGAGCTAAGTTTAGGGGTGATTTAAGGTATTATGCCTTGCAAGTTTTGATTACATATATATATACTCCCTCTGCTTCATATTAAATAAGGTATTTTCCTTCTTAGTTTGTTCCAAAATAAATGAAACACTTCTAAATTGGGAAATAATTCAACTTTAAACTCTTCAGTTTACCGTTTTGCCCTTAATAAGAAGCTTCTATAGCCACACAAATGGCATGGCCCCATAAACCTTTTACCCTTTAATCTTTTAAGACCACAAGTTTTAAAAGTCTTCTTCTTTTTTCTTAAACTTCGTGCCGAGTCAAACTACCTCAAAAAATATGAAACGGATGGAGTACGTCGTATGCAAATTACATAATGTAATAGTGTCACGATCTGGATTTTCCACCATCGGCAGTCGTGATGGAGCCTACTAATGAAAGCTAGGCAAGTCAATCCTTAGCTACTTACTTTAATAACACATTGCTTCTCTTTTAACAAATACAAGTCAATAACATGCAAACAGCGAAACTTTGAATAATTAAGCGGAAACATGAATTTATAATACAACTATTTGAATTTCGACTACCCAGAACCGGTGTCACAGTTTCACATACGGTCTAAGAATACTACACATAAAGGTCTGAAAGAAATAAACTCAACACTATCTCGAGAAATACATGAAAGAAACAGGAATGTAAATGAAGGAGATGCCAGGGCCTGCGAACGCCTGCAGGGCTACCTCAGGTAGCCTGATGAATAAGATTTAGCAATCTCATTGCAGTCCGAAATCTACAACATTAGGGTCTGCACAAAAGAGTGCAGAGTGTAATATCAACACAACCGACCCTATGTGTTGGTAAGTGTCTAGCCTAACCCCGACGAAGTAGTGATGAGGCTAGACCGGACTACTATATAAATATGTGCAGTAATATATATATATATATATATATATATATATATATATATATATATATATATAGGGAAAATAACAAGAATAACCATTTTAAATGGGAAGTGAACATGCTTCGGGGATAACAGATAACACAAAAATTCAAGAGAATAATAAGGAACATCAATAAATTATCCCTAACACGGATAAAAAAAATAAAAGAACTTGACTATCTGCACATATCTCGTTGCAGACGAGCAACCCGATCCCATTGTTCAATAATTTTCGTGGTAGGCATATCACATGCTCCCATTACATTATATCAACAGTTCTTCCAAATGAAATTTACTCTAATAACACAACAATTAATATGAATCCATAAGATAACAAGTACACAATAATTGTGATTCACTAAGGAAAATAAATAATGACAAGAAGCAATTAATTGTGGGATTTAAGGAGCAATTAGAAAATTTAGTATTTAATGTGTCGAATGTCAAGTAGCAATTAAGTCACATAATCATATAGCAATTATGGCATAAATTCAAGACATGACGTTGTACAGGGATTCCTTGATTCAATAATAACAAGAAACACAATAAAGGGATATGTCAACACAAAGAATCCCAGTCATAGTGGAATAAGACAATTAAATGCACTTGAACTGATAACAATAAGAAATCATAACAAACTGCAATAGGTGCACGGCATCAGCATTCATGTTTTTATTCTCATCCTCACCAAGTAATGATATAATAAAATGTGAACGGCATCACCCTTCGTGCTTTTACTCTCTTTCCTTGCATATAATCAATACAATCGGTACAGAATGGTACATCGTGCAGCACGGCATTATCCTTCATGCTTTTACTCTCTTTCCTCACATATAATCAGTAGAATCGCCACGGAATGGTACATCGTGCGGCACGGCATCACCCTTCGTGTTTTACACTCTTTCCTCACAATAAACAAACAATGCACAGCATCACCCTTCATGCTTTACACTATTTCCTCACAATAAACAAACAATGCACAACATCACCATTCGTGCTTTAACACTCTTCCTCACCCAATCAACAATCACAAACAAGGGCAAGAGAATAATAAAACAATAATGAAAATCCCGGCAAGGGAACACAAACAAACAATTAAAACCCGGGAAGGGTACAACATCAATAATCTCAACGTCCTGGCAAGGGAAAATATTCAATAATCAATAACGTTCTGGCAAGGAAATAGATCAATAACTCTTTCTCTTTCTTTCACTTTCATCTCATAGTTCACATTATCACTCGAGCCAATGCTCCAAAAATTTACTTATCTCATATACCTTCACAATTTGTATTTCAACTCGAGCCAACGGCCCACGAAGTTTAAAGATCACAAATTTTTTTCACATAATCTCTACAACACATAGAAGTCATCAATTAAGCATGGAAAGTATAACAAAATCTAAACTATTCGCAAAATAAGGACATCACGGTCATGCTAGACACCAATATATAAATACACATCACCATGCCTATACATCGTACTCGGCAAATAGCAAATAACATATAAGACTCACTCCTACTCCCTCAAGCTAGGGTTAAACCAAATACTTACCTCGATGCCTTGAATTCAGCTCAAGTATCAACTATGACTTTACCCCTCTGTTCCACCACAAAATCGCTCGAATCTAGTCATAAATTACTTCAATACATCAACAAATGCTAAATGAATCAATTTGAATGCATAAAAATAAATTTCACAAAGTTTTACCCAAAAAGTCCAAAAATACTCCCGGGCCTACATGGTCAAAACTCGAAGTTCGAACCAAAACCCGGTTACCCATTCTCCTACGAACTCAAATATGTAATTCATTTGAAATCGAACCTCAAATTGAGGTCCAAATCCCCATTTTTTGAAAAATCAAGGTTCTACCCAAAACCCCCAATTTAACCCATAAAAATCATTGAATTTAAGTGGAAAGCATGTTAAATAATGCAAATGATTGAAGGAATTAAGTAAAAATTGACTTACAAATGATTTGGAGGAAGTTTTGTCCTTGAAAAATCAATCGCCTATAGAGTTTGGGTTTTGAAAGAATGGTAAAAAATGGTAGAAAAACGACTAAGTATAAAAATTGATGGGTCTCTGATATTGCAATTGCGAAGAATTGCGAACCCTGACCAAATGTGGAAATGTGAAGTTGGGTTCGCAAATTTGCTAGTTTTCGCATTAGCGAATTTAAGATCGCATTACGAGCATAAAGATCGCATTTGCAATCAGTGCTAGATTTCCCTTGTTCGCATTTGCGAGAAAATGGATCGCATTTGCGATCCTATACCCAGGTCCAAGGCTTCGCATTTCGACTCAAAGCTCGCATTTGCGAGCTCGCAATTGCGAGGCTTATCTTCGCAAATGCGAAGATCACAGAAGCAAAATACCAGATTTTCCAAAATGCAGAAATGCAATTCGACACCAATCCAAAGCTCACCTGACCCCTCGGGGCTCCAAACCAAACATACACAACCTCAAAAATATCCTACGGACTTATCTGTGCGATAAAATCGTCAAAATAACATCATATACATCGAGTTAAGCCTCAAAATTCATAATTCCTTCCAAGTTTTCATAAAACATCAAATTTTTCATTTTAAGTCTGAAACACGTCAAACGACGCCCATTTTCAACCAAGCTTTACAGAAAGCGGTATATCGTATATGAGTTGTACCGGGCACCGAAACCAAAATACGGACCCGATACCAATGCATTTTAATCGAATTTCATTTCCAATTTCCTTAAATATTTTCATATAATAATTTCAGACAAAAATTCATTTCTCGGGCTTGGGACCTCGGAATTCGAATCCGGGCATACGCCCAAGTCCCATATTTTCCTCCGGACCCTTCGGGACCGTCAAATCACGGGTCAGGATCCGTTTATCCAAAATATTGACTGAAGTCAAATTTATCCAATTTAATATCAAATTTTAATATTTTTCTCACAAAATTCATATTTGAGCTTTTCGGCTACGCATTCGGACTGCACACGCAAATCGAAGCAATCCTAAATTGAATTTTCAAGGCCTCGAAAGTACAGAATAGTAAGAAAACAAGTAATAACCCCTTTGAATCGTCACAAATAGCTATCAAAAATTCAGACCGTCAAGTTCAATCGTACTTTTCCTAATGCTGTTCACTGTTCCTAGTCCCCTAGCATACAACTTGAAAAAGAAAGAACAAAATTTCCATAACACTACTATTATCTGGAATTTAAACAACTTTCTCTTTGACTAAGATTATATTTTCACTTTCGTAAAAAAATTATGACTTATAGTACTGGTTACCGAAATATTAAACTATGCGGGTCCGGATTGAGCTCAAGATTAAAAGATTTAACTCTGTACTCCGACTATACTCCGACTATCTTACATTCTCTCAAAACAGAAGATCTGATTAAAGCCCAGGAAGTACAAATAGATGTGGGGTTTCAGTCATAACCCACCCTAGGTAAGGTGGACAGGCACGCAAATTTCAATAAAATTTCCGAAGGTAACTTGTAACCGAATTTTATTTCACAACTTACTTGACTTCAAAACTTAACATGGGATATCATACGCATAAATTACCTCATAACATCACTTTCTTATCATATTAAGCACCCTAGTCTCACCCCAAAAATACGAGTTATAAAATTTCTTCAATTCGTTTAGCTTTTAAACCTTACAACTCTCTTGGTACTTGCTAATCATGATCTTAAATATTTATAACGTCATAAAAAATTCTCTTCAACTAACTTTAGAAATCCACTGGTAAGGTGTTTATACATTCATAGTTAATGTCCACACTGCAAAGTAGATATGAAGTTTATGCAATGTGTCCACATAAGTGAAGAGTCCAAGACCATGTAAAATCTATTAGGTGGACTTTTACGACATGAAGAAATTACTAATGTAATGGGAGGAGTTTTAGGTTCAACCGCTAAAATGCATTGCAGTACTCCAATTCATTCAAGTGGGGGCTATGGCGACACAGTCATATAATGTTGTCATATATTAAGCTTTTGGTGAATAGAGTTACCCAATACTTGTGTTCGAGAGTACCGGTGAAATAGTTGATTTGTGCACAAGCTAGCCCCAGACACCACTCGGATTAAAAAAATGGTAACACACTGCGTATATATAATGCTGTCATATTGGGCCCTAATCCCACCTAATCCTGCAACCTCTTGCCCTCAATGTCTTAACTATTTCTGGCGTAAGATGTAGCCTCAGGGAGGCAACCACCTTAATTTTTTTCAGCCGAACACAGCAAGCCCAAAGAGCAACTTCAAGACCATTTGTTGATACATTGAAAAGGTTTACAAGCTTGGCATCCTGCAGGCGTGTCAAGTTCCCCATCACCATGCAGAGGCCAACATCCGTGATTGCACAATGACTCAGATTAATCTGCAATCAAAGCTTTATTTCAGCAGTGGTAAACAAATTCAACCGACAAAATTTGGTATACAGAAACAATTCAGTATCAAGTTTGCATTTATACAAGGATCTCCTGTGAACATGAATAGCTGACAACTTCAAGCTGCATTTCAAATGCATCAAATTCATTCTCTCTTCTTAAGAAGAAAAATTAGTGCTCAAAATTTTATCTTGACGAATGAGGTTGCTTACTTGCAGGAAAAATATTTTGTTGTACATACAACTTTATAAGATTTAGACCAAAAAGAGCAAAAGCACCCATAAACGTTGTCATAGAGCTTTGAAACATATATCATTTCAAGACAAAACTTGTCTCCCATGAAGGTGAAAATGATTATTTTGAAGTTCTTGCCCGAAAGAACACAAGGTGCTCCATGCATAAGCCTCTATTCCCATTCAGGCATTCAAGGAGGCAAAAGAATGGTATGTACCGCACAAAAATGTATTTTATTTACGAATACATGTGAACTAACAAGAAAATATAGGAGAAAATGTGTTGCTTACACCATAGCACGCATAAACAAGCAGAATGCACAGACAAGTATCAACACCAAGGGTGCCAAAGACAAGCTACATGCATCTAGCTGAACGTGTATTTAACCATACTATTTGTACAAACTGAGTCAATTCTGGCTAATATAACTTAGTGCACTTGACATGAAAAGGTCTGTATTACTGAGGAACTAAATGATTATGCGCTTTATTTCGAACTCGTCAAGTTAAACAAGTATTTAACCCAGTTAAATCCATAAGAGATTGTTCCTTCGATCACCAAAACATAGAGCAATAGCAAGGGCAATTATTAAACCTGATGAATGCTCATTTCAGTCAAGTACATATGATTCTTGAACATAAAATGAAGATAAAAAAGTCAACCAAGCATGTTTTAACTTTCAAGTTGAGTATGACATCCGTTTTTTAAATAAATAAATGTGGCACATGCCACAAATTTGTGAGTTGATTCTAACAGATGACCTGGTTGAAGAGTGCAGTAACCACCATACAGATACATACAACAATGATGTTAACAGAGACGTCATGTTTGAACTTGTTCGTTTGTCCTTTAATTGAAAGTTCAGAAAATCAGGTTCAGTTGATTCTCAGATGGTCGCTATTTTAGACCCATGATAAGGGAAAATGAAGTTCTTCAGTAAGTGTATCTGATGATCAATCAGATAATTTAACAAAAAGCTTTGATTGGTATCCAAAAACAAAAAGTAGGGGTATACTGAACTTTTTAAGCATAACAACCAAGAATTGACCAGTTGATTAGGATTGATACGAAAGTCTGGGTCCTTTCAGCATTGTGCATATAGCAACATAATAAAGTTTAGGATGAAACAGATGCCAGACAAAGCTAGAATCACCACATAATTTAAACATATCTTATCATGGGTCCAGAAACTTACACCAAAAAGTTATCTAGCAAATCTGCTTGTTAAGTTTGAATACGCAAAACTCTACTTTGAACTCGGAACAAATTGAAAACCAGGATTGCTTAGTCTTTTCATCAAAAACCGAATGTATTTTACAAAAGGTAACTTTGACCAATTTTCAGTGTGGGATTCAACAATTCCTCCTGTCAAATAAAAGGATCATATTATATCTGAAAGACTTGAGACCAAAGTCTGTTGACTAATATTTGAAACATGATTTGTCACGCAAAAGTTTGTCCGTCTATCAAAAGGGAGTATTAACAAACAAGAAGCATGGACTCTTTCAGAAACTAAACCTGAGTTACAAGACATTAAGACCAATGAGTCTCAGTGAATTTTACACCACTTCTGGAAATTTCTACAGGAAATATATTCCTGGCAGACTAGCACCCATATATAGATTTAATTGTGGAACAACATAGCTATGTTGTATCGAAAAGATTTCAAACAGGATTGCATCTCCATTACTGTTCTCAAGATTTCGAGAAATGATAAAGACTGACCAAAAGGTGTAATTTTCTTATCATTTAACCATTACTAATCAACTGGTATGCAGAAAGCACTTGACATTGACAGCATCATCAATTACAAAGAAGTAGAGAGAGTAGTTCAAGATTGGGCAATAATACCTGTTGCAAATTCCTAGAGTGATAAGCAAGAGCCATGAAACCCGAATCGTCAATGTTAGCACAGTCTTTCACATCCAATTCAGCAAGTTTCTTGCATCCAGTAGCAAGTGCTGCTAAACCAGTGCCTGTGACATTCCATAGACACCGCATCTCAAGGTCATAAAGCTCTGGTAGATGGCCAAGATACTCAATTCCTTTATCGGTGACCTCACTGCAGTAAGAAAAGTTTAATTTCTGCATTCTTTTGCAACCACTTGATAAAGCATAGAGTCCATCATCACCAATTCCTTTGCACCTGCAAATGTTTTCAAGATATAATATAAGAAGGAATTCTCAAATTGACGGGATAAGTTAGGCGGGAAAATAATTTTACCGGTATAGATCAAGCTCCAGAATCTCGCTGCAGTTTGTAGCAATATAGTATAGGCCCTTGTCGGTAATGTTAGTACATAATCCCAACTTTAGACATACAAGCTTTGTACATTTAGACAGGTAATGAAGTCCTGCAGAAAACATGAGATGCAGCACATATTAGAGCACCTTTAAAGCATACATGAATTCCTAGCTAGAAATGCTTAACATAAAGTTACGCCATCAACTGCACAAATTTTGTAGTAATCATATTATCAAAGACTAACACGAGGGAAATTGAGACATGATTGCATGAAGCTTCAAGATGTCTTTAAAAGAAGAAAAAAGAGGAAAATCAGATGTCTTGACCTTGAGGAACGGAAAGCCAACAAAAAGCTCAAAACTTAATGAATATAAAAAAAGGGAATAGAACCCAGAAGATACGAGCACATCAACTTTTATGTGGATACACATGCATAGTTGGAATGGTGGTGGAATAAATATGTTAATAAAGGACAAAAGGCTGAATGGTTTGAATCTCACCAGCGTCATTGACTCCAACACAATCAGTAAGATCAAGCTCCTCAAGTAAGGAACAATGCAATCCAAGGCGATACAGGCTCTTCTCTGTCAGCGAGTTGCAGCACTCCAACTTGAGGCACAAAACACTCCGGCAAGAATCTGTGATAGCTGATATTGCAGTATCTGTAAGATCGCTACAGCATGTGAGATTCAAGACTTTTAAATTAACACCCCCTGATACCAGCTGGGAAATGCCCATGTCAGTCACTCCTTTGCATTTGCCTAACCCTATTTCAACCAAATACTTGCAACTGAAATTAATGATCTTGAGGAATGATTCAGAAACTGGTGCTCCATCAAGTATGAGCATTTTCAGATTCTTTAGGTCCTTCAGCCCTTGGATGACTTTAGTAGGAAACTCCTGGTGCATCAAGATTCTCAATCTAAATTGCAGAACCAACATCAAAACTTCATAAGGAATAAGTCAAAATGTTCGTTCTAACAATGAATTTACTCACACTGAAAGAGTAACTAGCGTGGATTTGTAGCATCGAGGGATGTCCTTTGATCAAGAAAGCTAGCACGGATGAGCTTAGCCTGTCACACCTTGATATATCCAATGCCTACGATCAGACAAATTTCTGAATAATTATGATAACTAAGTAAATTACACAAACCTAAAGACAATTTCGCGACCAGTTTTTCTCAAAGTTAAAGTAGCCACAACATAGGCTAAAGGTTTGAGCTTTAGCATACTGATTTTATATATTCATGGATAGATAGATCCCAGGAAAAGTCATCTACCATAATTTCCAACAAAGCATTTCCTGTGTTCCAGATTCATGAGCTCACTGCATAATCTGGCCATCAGAAAAATGTCATATAGACGAACTGAATGTAATTTCACCCATGACATTGACGAGCTACTATAAGTTCACAAAAACAAACTTAACTCCATTTTCTACTTCTAAGATAAGCTTTAAAATTCAACAAGCTATAAACGCTTATTTAAGGAGCAACTGCATACACATACAAGGTTTATTTTCAAGCTTAAAATAGGCAAAAGATCACAAGCAACATAGTAAAGGTCAGCTTAAGACAGACACAAAAACAGCTATCATCTCATACTTTTGTTTTTACAACTCATCACAATAGTTTGCCAAAGGTGTAAATCACCTGAAGCGAAGGACACCCATTTCCAAGATAATGCAGTCCTTCATCGTCCACAACGCCGCACCCAACCATAGCGAAGAACTCCAACCTTTTCATACTGCTTATAGAACGCAGCGACCCGCTAGTAACCTGAAACAAAAACCAAATTAAACCCACTTTTTATGCTACCACAATAACTAAATTTATCATTATTTGATAATACGACCAAACAGAAGGATAACAAAATTAACCTTTAAATATGAAATGTCGAGGTGCTTGAGTTGTGTACATTTCTTGGACAAAAGATCAATCCCAAGATCAGTAATTTCAAGACACCATTTCAAGCTAAGTATCTCAAGGCATTGACATCCAATTGCAATTTTAGCCAAACCAACATCAGTAATACCCAAGCACCTGTCCATTTTCAAATCCCTTAAAGACCCACCACAAATAGATAAAGCCGCAGCTTCCCTATCACCAAAATCCCAGCAGTAAGACACATCAAGAGACTCCAAAAAAGGACACGACTTCACAAGCAGTTCCAATCCAGCCGATCTCAACCCGGTGCACCGACTCAGCACCAGTCGTTTGAGCCTCCTACTCCAATCATAACCCGCGGGCAGCAGCATGGAAACAGCAGAGTCGTCGATTTGGGGGCAGATGGAGAGGTCAAGGGAGTAAATATTTGGGAATTTGGAGAGAAGTGTTGTGATGAACTCCGGACGAAGGATCTTAAGATGGGTTCGGTGGAGGGCGTCAATTCTGTGTAATGCTTTACATACCAAACGGAAAGCTTTTCGGTCGGAATCATAGGAAAGGAAGGATAGAATACGGATGAGTAGATCCTCATTGAGAAGACAAAGTAAACGAGCAGAATCCATGTAAACAATAACAAACGAAAACAACAACAACTACTCCTACTGCTGCTGCTAAATCTCAACAAGTCCGATACTTTCTGTATGGATCTTTCGCGCCCTATGGGAAAATAATTCCAAGAAAAGGAAAGGGGAGGGGCGTATTAGGTAGGGACAAAGAGAAAGAGGAAACGAACGTTGAGAAGAGGTTGAAGGGTGGAAGAAGAAAGACTACGAGAAATGCCAAAACGGGTCTTACGGACGAAGATGAGGATCATGGTAGAGGGCCGACTTATATTCCAAAGTGAGTATAGGAAATTCTCAGGTGCTATGAGAATTGTGCCAGCGGTGGTGCCATGGTGTGTGTGTTATCAACTTAGTTGGGAGAGAGAGGAAGATAAGCGCAGTGGTGGTGGTGGAGATGAAGATGCATTCATTGATAAGTGATCTGTAAACGATATGTAAACTACAAAGTGGCATGGCCTACTCAATATGTGGCCAAAGGACGTGATGCCATTGTACCATTTCAAGTTTTATGTATTCATAAAGTGGTAAATTAGTATTGCAACATGGGTCTAAAAATATTAAACGGTTTGTACAAATTGTATTATGAAACGAACAAGTTGGGATAAAATATTAAGTAGTATATACTTTAGTTTATTCAAAATTTTATCTGAATCAAAATGAGTCGAGAAATGATTATAATTAAACTTGTACAACTCAAACTTAAACAAGTTTAACAGTTAACACTTTGTGTTTAAGGGATGTTGATGACTTATAGTATGTTTGAATAAGCTGAAAAAATCAGCTTATTTTGACAAGTATTTTTTTTTCTTAAATGGTATTTTTCTCAAAAGTTAAAATTATTTTTCGTAAAAAGTGGTTTGTTTAGCTAATTAATTTAAAAAATACTTTTAAGCAGCAATTAATGTTTGACCAAGCTTTTAAAAAGCAATTTTAAATATCTTTCTCAAAAGTATTTCGAAAAGAAGCTACTTCTTTTTTCTTTTCCAAAACTAATTTTGTTTTTATTTTAAAAATATTATTCTAAAAACTTGGCCAAATATTTTAACTTTAAAAAATAAATATTTTTTTAATTTGGAAAAACTTGACCAAGCAAACTAATAATCATAAAACATCCAGGTGAAAGCCTGAAAAAACCAAAAGGGATTTGAGTCAAATTAACACTTACGACCAAGTTCAAAGTCCATTTAGAACAGTACAACAGTATGGCCATCTGGATCGAGCTGTTTAGCATGGTGAAACGTAAAAGTTACTTGGGGTGTTCTATTTGTCCGTCTATATTTATTATACGAAAACTTATATAAATATCCCAAATAAATTTTAACTTACTAACTTTTAACTATTAGACTTATTAAAATTAGCTAATAAAAATTAAAAAATTAAATAATAAGATTCTTCTTATCAAAAAATCACATGCAAAAATTATCTTTTATATTTTTAAGCGTGATTAGCAACATTAGATACGAGATGAAAAGAAAATTCATAAACGGGGTAGCAAATAAGGTGATAAAAAATAAAAATCTACACAATATTCCAAAAATCTAAACAAAACGGGAATTTTTTCAATGAGTACAGATGAAATTCATTGAAAATATATAGATAAGTCAATATACAAAATTTGAGGAAGATTGGAGGTGATTTGGACTGGTTTTGTATCAAAATTCGTACTTAAATCGAGTTCAAAAAAGTCTTCTGCGACACATGTATCAAACATGTATTTGGGCATGTATCTCACACACAAGTATACATTGATATACATGTGATACACAATTGATACATGTATGATGCACAAATGATCCATAGTGTGATACACATATCATTTTTTTTCATGTTCAGCTTTTACTTCGAATTTTCAATTCAAACCACCTCAAAACTTTACCAAATCATCCCAAAACTGATATTCAAGCTCCTTAAGTTGTGCCCAATCTATTCTAATAACACATAATCAAAACAAAGCAAAAAATTAATTTTTTTACTACAAATAGCTATTTGGCTTATATTAATAATATTTTATCAATTGACTAATTTTTATAATGAGCTGCTTATAAATGAAATTGCTAGTAATTCCCCTTTATTATATACCTATTTTTTTAGAGCTCTAACTTATACCCACTTTTTTAATAATTTCAACATCATTTCTCCTTCTTCTCCTCATTTGTTTTCTTCTTCTTCTTCTTTCTTCCTTAATTGTTCTCTTTATTCTTAACATCGAGTTATCTTCTTTCGATGTTAACTCGATGTCCAAGTTCTATTGACTGAATATAAGAGCATACCTTCCCTATTTCAGGACACACCTAATGTTATCCAAAAGTTGACGATTGCACGTAATATGCTCTGTCCTTTTTTATCTGATTTTATTTTACTTTTATGATTAAATATTTTATAACTGCTTTTGAAACATTGATAGGAAGTACATAAATTAATATGAAAGTTTGTAAGATGGAAGTGTGAAACAAATAACTAGAGATGAATATAGATGCTTACATATTTTCATGGGTGAGACAAGAGCAAATCAAAAAAACTTCGCCAGTTACAAAACAAAAATTTCAGCTCTAGAGCTGAAGTTTGCCAGTTACAAAAATAAAAACTTTAGCTTTAGAGTTGAAGTTCGCCAGTTCCAAAACAAAAACTTCAGCTCTAGAGCTAAAGTTCGCCAGTTATGAAAACAAAAACTTCAGCAATTACAAACAAAAACTTCAGCAAATAGAAAATAAAACTTCAGCTACTATGCTTAAGTTCACAACTACAAACAAAAACTTCAATTCAGCATACTTGCTACTTCAGTCCCGTCTACTAGAAGGCTGAAATTTTGCATGATTATCTTTGCTACTTCATATTGAAGTTACATGAAAAAGTAGGTATACTTGCAATTGTTTTTGCAAAACATGCACAAATTAAAATGTAATCCAAAAAACAAATATAAATACAAATACTCTGATGAAACTTGTGTGGATCAAATTGATATCCATATTTGTAAATACAAAACATAAGTACAAAGAAAAATATTCCTACGAACTTAATGATTTTTCGCTTGATTCTAAGTTAGAAGTTAAAAATGGGGTCCAATCAGGAGCGGATTTACCTTATAGATTGGGGTTCACATAAACTTATGATCTTTCCAGCAAATCTGTTTTTTTATGTATATAATTTATAGAAATTGTCTAATATCAACTTGAGGAACCCATGCTCTGTACGGCCAAGTGGTGCACCGGCTGGATGGTTGTTTTATTTCCCCCAAGAACAAGGGATTGAGTCCCCTTGGACCTACTCGTCCTACATTTTTCTTTCTTTCTTTCATTTGTTTCCTTCCATTCTTTTTCTTTCTTTCAGTTCTGTTTCTTTCTTTCTATTCACTACTCTCTTATCGTTTGCTTCATTTTGCATTAAAATTTGTACCAGTTTCAAAAATTACGTTATTAAATTATCATTAACGTTTCATTTTTCTTCTTTGTTTTGAATGTAGAAGATAAGAACTAAATTATTTAATAAGTGTATAAGCTATTTCTTTAAATAATACTATTTAAACTTGATAATAAATCATAAAATACTAAATGTTCTCACATCAATTAACATTATTAACCAAAATTTTTTACACTATTTACGAACACCAAATCCACTTAAAGCCGATGGTATATCCATGATCTCAAAATCTTGAATTCGCCTTTGGTCCAACTTTAAATCAATGGAACATATATATTGCAATACCACATCAATGACATTCCACCTTACTTTAATAGTGATGACCTAGCAATTTAATTTTGTTAATCTTGTATAATAAAGTGTCATTATATTATGTGTCAGGTGATTTTATCAAGTTCTTATTCCTATTATGCCCTATTTATGAGCTTCTCCGACCCCAAAAGAGTAGTAAAAAAAAGTTACAAAAAGAAAAGAGGAAAGAATCTTATAATTGCAGATGAAAAGAACAAAAAAAAGGTGGGGTAAAATTCATCTGAATTTGGCAGGGTGGCGTTATACTAAAGTCAATGGGATCTGATCCTTGGAATAAGAACAATAAATAAACAATAGCCAAGTTACAAGCAAGCACACAGATAAAGGGACGTACGAAAATACCACTTAATACACTCATGATGGTCCCCAAAAATAACCTAAATTCGTCAAAAAGGTCACTGGGAACAATGAAGATTGAAACGTGCAATGACCGTACCTATATTACCGTACTTGCACAACAAAAAATAGTACAAATGGTAGGGCTTGAGAATATTTGTACGATTATAAAAAAAAATTAGTAAACGTAAAATGAGTAAAATTTAAAATTAAATTATTTTTAATTGTAGAAATGTATCGTTCTTTTTGGAACAGACTAATAAAAAAAATATATAATTTTAATTGAAATCGAGGGAGTATTATAAACTACGAGTCCGGAACTAAAATGCGATTCTTTTGGACTCAAACGACAAAAATAAGTGAAAAAGACCGACGACCATTATATATATATATATATATATATATAGTGTGGTTATTCATTACCATGTACCTTAACGGCACGTTTGTCCGTTAAGGTATAGCGCGGTGAATAACCACGGTATATTTGAACTCAAAATTGACGGGAGGCATAGTGCCCTCCACCCCCCTTTTTTTAAGAAAAAAAATTTCTTTAGGGCCCACCCGTCCCAAAAAATGTGTATCTTCTTCGTAATGTAGCAAGCTAACATCGGATCCAAGGCGTTGTCGTGTAGTGGATCTCGTTTATTGCTCGTTTCGACCGTCAAATCATCAAATTTTCACATTTTAAAATTTTTTAAATCGAGATGTTGCGACTTACTTTTTGGTAAAACTTATGTATATAAAATACTTTATTAGTTGTTTTTTATTGTGATCTATGTTTATTGTGATAGTTTTGTAATTTAATTAATTTGTTATATTTTATTCGAATTGTATTATTTATGTGCTAAAAATTAGTTAAAAAAATAAATTGTTATTTTATGAATAATTAATGTTATATGTGATTATTGTTGTATGTATATTAATATATGACTTTATTATTGTTTAGTACCCTTTAGTGTTATTATGTACGCGTAATTATAATGTAATGCCATTTAGTGTAGTAAAATTGATAATAAATTTTATTTTATGATAGTTGACTTTGTTGATGGCCATTTAGAGTAGTGTTACTTTAGTAGAAAAATGTTTGAAACTACCATATGAAGTACTAATAAAAAATTTATCAACTTAAAGTATTTCTATATGATTAATTATTAAATTATCTTTGTAGTTATTGAAATTAATCAGTTAGTTATCTGTTAACCCCAAAATTATCTATATAAAAAAAATGATAGTTCAAACACAAATGCTCTCAAATTTTAGACAACAAATGTAAGAAAATTACATAAAAAATATAAAATATAAAAAAATTTGTCAAACTAAGTATTTTTATATGAATACTTATTAATTACATCATGTATAGTTGTGAAAATTAATTATTTATTCTATTATATCCAAAATAGCTGAGTAAGAAACAAAATATAAAATAATAAACTAACATATAAAATAGTAATATAAAAAATATATCAACCTAATTATTAATATAAAAAAAATATTGATTAGATATTAATATAAAAGATATTTTAATATATTTAAAGATGTTAAAAAATTAAATATAAATTCTTTAGTTAATATTGTTCAATTTACAAACATCGTCATGTAGGTTCCCTCTGTGCATCCTGGACCTGCATCTCGAGAGTTACTGTTGCTACAGGGTAACCATAGGTCTTCACACATCTGGGATGGGCATTGTCCAAACATTCCGGCCCAAACATATAGACGATATGTGAGAGTTCATTAGGTACCCACTACATTATTGTATAGTTAGACGCCTTCAGATATGGGTTTCTACAGGATCATAGAGATCGGCCAATTGCAGTTCGATTGGGTGTTGATCACGGCTATGATAGAACGGTGGCGACCAGATACGCACACAATTCATCTACCCATTGGCGAGGCTACCATAACGCTAGAGGACGTGGAGGTACTTTTCGGGCTTCCTATTGATGATATACAGCGGCTCACCGATTTCTAGCTATCGGAGCCAACTACAATGAGTTGGGCCACTTGATTGCAGCTGACACCCATTCGCCAGCATCTGGTGGTGATGAACGTGGAGATTACAGATGATTCACCGCTAGAGGATATCGACTTACACACGTGATTATTGTTGTTGCTGATGTTTGGTGGTATACTACCCTAACACTTCGAAAAACCTAATCAGCTTGATATTTCTACATCATCTAGAGCGGCTAGATGATTTATCTGGTTACACCTGGGGTGCTACTATTCTGGGCTACCTATATAGGTAGATGTGTCGGGCGAGCATGTGCACCTAAAGAGACGTTGCTGGATTTTTACCGTTGGTGCAAGTGAAAACATAGTCAATTCTTTTTATGATTATAACATATATAGTAAAAAAATACCTTAAATTTACGTCCACAACCTATTAGGTTTGGGCATGGGAGCGGTTCCTGCAGTTCTAGCCACCTCTACCACCGATCGCTTCAGATGCACCACCTTCACCATTTCTCCCTTTAGCTTGGAGGTGGGTTGATAGGCGAGGATACGCACGCGAGGTCGACGCTCGACATTATCTCCCTTATTACAGGCATTTGTTGGATTTACTTGAAGGCGCGCAGGTACATATATACTTAAGTTTACTTGGCTTGGCTTGAAAGATGTTGCGTTTACTCATGATCTTGTGTTTAATAAGTAGCTCATATGGAGTCCATACAATGACATGCTTATAGCTGGTTTGCTCAATTATTGTGCCCGCGACCGACTAAATGGAGCTCATATGTCCCACTGATATGCCTCGATATAGTCAAGAATCATGCCACTTAGCGAGTCTTTTGCCTATTTGGTCGCCCGCAGCTTGTACCTATTCCGCCCACTTGGCACGAAACACATTACCAACTGGATGATCATTGCAGGGTTGGCAAGACATACATGGCCCGGCTAAAGGGCCAAATTGAGGTTTGGAACCAAAGATATGACCTTATTCTACCATAGCCTCTACCTGAACATATGGAGGGCGAGCATGAGTACATGGGTTGGTATCGCGTTGTTACCCGAATTCTCATCGAGAATCTCGTTCATTGTGCTGGTGGTCGGCACATTCCACACGCTGGGAGGCATGAGTCACTAGTATGTTATTTGTTATACTTACTTATAAAGTTACATTATCCTTCCATAATTAATATTTTGCATGTTATACACCTATTGGCTTACATCAGTTCTACCAGTTAGGAATGGAGATGTTGCAGCATACATGCGAGTGAGCGACACCTTTGCACGTGTTTGGCCATCGGGTTACTAATCTTGCTGCTGACACATTGAGACATGCCCGAAAGGATGAGCGCGTACGAGGTTGCTTATGTGCTTCCTGAGGAGTACCATCATGGGCCACCAATAGAGCCTGAAGATGGTAGACGTGACAGGCATGTCCAGTGAGGAAAGGGTGGCCTACGAGGTCATGGTGGTCAGGGAGGACGGGGTACCCAGCAAGGGGCGTTAAGGCACCCGTGGAGGATATTAGATCAGCCGGGTGAACACCTCGAGCCACACGATGCTCCTCATTGTGAGCATATGATTTTTGACCGGTCAAAACACGCTCCTATAGGTCTCTTAAAGTTTAGAATTTTTCTTTTAAATGTTAGGATTTTAATTTTTCGGATCTGACTGCATGTGCATGTTCATTACTACATGTTTAAAATGGTTTAATATTTAATTGTTAAATAAATTGGTTTTACAAATTAAAAATACAAAACTATATAGATGTATCTCCAGATTTTAAATTATGTTTGTTTAATTTTTGACTTGTTTTAATTTTATTTGTTATTTGTGGTTTTTAAATAAAATTAGTAATTAATTTCAACTAAAAGAAAAAGACAAAAAATATAATAAATGTATATATATAAATAACCACTCAGGCTGGCCACAATTGGGCCAGACCTGAGTGGCCCAAACCTGCCTTCTCCCTTTCAAACAACAGCCCAAACAACCATTGATCCAGTCCGCACCCACCAAACCCAAACGACACCGTTTCAAGTAGGACTCATCACGACCGTTGATCTCTATCTCATCCAACAGCCACGGAAGCCTCCTTCATCTTGTATACATATGTCCAAAACACCTCTAATACACATTAGACACAAACGTTACCCTCCTCGTACCATTCTCTTCCGATTAACCAACACCCATTGACCACCCTGCCACCACCCTTTGACCACCGGCTTACCACCCTACTGCCGCCGCTGAAAAGCGCCTCACGGTGGCAGCTGGCAGCCAAACTGCACAAAAATTACACCCCTCAACCGTCATGACCTCCTCTACCCCATCCCGTGGACAGTTTCCCTCGAATATGACTCCTCTGTCTCGAATCTTCAAAAACAGGGCCGTCGGAACCACCGTCTCCAGTGACCATATTCCAAACCCTCCCACCTTAACACCACAGGGCCACTAGGACCCCCTTCCCCATCCTGTAATCCACTCCCCTCAAATCCCCCGTCACCATCTCGAATATCCCCTGAAAGGTTGCCGGAAACCCTACCTCCGGCGACCCTGTCCCAAAGCCTCCCAAATTTACACCCTTAATGCACCTTAACCCCCTCTTCCCAACCATGCATGTCACCCATCTCTAATCATCCTGAAACTCCTCGAATTTCAATTTGAAGCTTAACCCTAAATCCCAAAACCTGCCAGAAATGGTTCAAACCTCTCCCAGGCAGTCCCTGGTCCCTTTTGACACCAATCACACCACCCATGAGTCCCAAAACAACCCCAACCGTTGAAAAATCCAAATCTAAGACTCTATTGAGGTCTCAGAACTATGAAAAGCCCCTCTTGAACCCTTAGAATTGGTTGTATACTGTCCGAGGAGGTTCAGAGCCCTGTGGAAAGGGTCAAGGTCCAACTGAATTGATTTAAATGGGAGAAAGAATAAAAGTTAAGTTTTCTTGCATATTTTTCATTTATTTAGCTTTTGAATGCTTGAGTTCTTTTAATTGATTAGTATCAGTAGCGATATATATAATAGTTGAAGTTCTTTCCTTTGATTTCCTTCAGTTGTTTGTTTGTTTGCCCGCCAGTTCATCTAAGATAGGTTTAAATATTCATATGTTTTGTTTGTCACTAGTCTAGAAACCTTCTCGTCTCTGAAATAATTCAACATCCTGTTAAAATTAGTGTTCGAGCGGTGTGATTCTCATAATTTAATGAACTTTATTGACTCACTGATGTTCTGATTGGTTTGATTGTTTGTTTGTGTTACTGAGTGCATGATCTTTATTTCATAATAGTTTTGGTCCTCAGTGCTGATAGATGTATTCATTTTTCTGGTCATTTTGATTTCTTGTGTGTTAATCATGTAAAATGCTTGAAGAAGTCTATTAATTTTGGCTGATGGAACTTTCATGAGTTTATTAGTGACCCAAGTTTGATTGACCAAAGTTAATTGTGACAGAATTAAGGTCAAAGAACTGATCAAGTTCAATTGTGCTTGAACCAGGGTCAAAAGAACTGACCAAGGTCAAATTTGAGAGGTGGGTAATTTAGGAGAGAAAGTAAGGGTACAAGAGGGATTAGAACTTGTAAAAGTCTGATAGAAAGCCCTTAGAACCTTCTAGCAAGTACTTAAACATAATTATTGCCTTAAACTTGAGGCACAAGTCAGAAATTGAAGGATCACTTAGGCAAAAATACAATTTGAGTTAAGGACTAAAAAGAAAACAAGGTAAAATCTGATGCCCTAACAGCTTTGTTATAAAATGAATCATTTGGGGCATCAGAAAGGGATCCAGAGACATTCTCTTTGAATACTATAGCTGGAATACTTATTAGTCTTCTCCTGTATCTACAAAAATACCATCAGTGCTGAGTTTGAACATTTTTGGGTTTAATTCTCTCACAATTCTGTTGAAACCTTGGGCATAATATTCGATTGGTTAGAAGTTTGCTTGACTGACTCCTCACATTCTACTCATCAGCTCCTGTTTTTGCTGAATTACAGGTACCTCTCCTTGTTCATTTGATACATTGAAGCTTAAACATGAAACTTTTCTCAAGTGTGAAGATATGAATGTATCATCTTATCCAAAACCATCCCCCTGTTTTCCCCTTTTAGTTCGTTTATGTGTAATTATAAGGTGACTATCTTATTGTAATTAAACTTTTGAACTGTTTTCATTTTGTAACAACTAATCTTTAGAGAATGATTTGGTTTGTAATAATCAGGACATTTGAACGCTTATTTTAAGCATTAATAGTTGACAGTATAGTTCATTAGGTGATAAAATTGTTGGATGTTTATTTCTTGCTTGTGTTTTAAAAAAGGAACTCATGAAATATCAGCTTCATAATCAGTTGACGTCCAAATGTTATACACTGTCTTAATTCGTTTAGATTTCAATACGCTAGCCATGTTTGTTTCAGATCTATAAACTATGATTAAGTCATAGTCGAATTTTGAAGATTTGGATTCATATACTCTGACTGATGAGTATATGAATCAGTTGATTCAGGTCTAATGTTAAAGTTTGACATATATATATATATATATATATATATATATATATATATATATATATATATATATATATATATATATATATATATGTATATAACGATTGTTAATATTGTCTTTGTGAATAGAAATTCAATTTTGTATACATGTTTGAACCAAAAAGGGTTATTAACAATTGGGCTCTATCGTTCAAATCAGTACTGGGCTCATTCACGAGGCCCAGTAAGCACCAGAATTTTGTAATCCAATACGTTTTCTGGGCTGAGTGTTTAAAGCCCAAACCAGTCACAGCCTGAGAAATATGTGCTCCTAGGCTGACCCAAACTTGATTTGTTATGTGTAACTTGGTCATGTATGAAGCTAAGATCATGTGGTGTTTCCCAAATACATAGTTTGTATACAAAACAATTAGTATATTTAAGCACTCGCAAGAGTAGAAAATTTAGCATGGATTAGGATACCCTTATAAAAATAAAGTGAGCCGCGTTAATTCAAGCAAATACTACGTGACGGCTCCTTAATTCATTTAAAACACATAGAAAAAATAGGAAATGTCGTTTAGTAAATTTCACGGCCTCCCCATAAATGGCAAAGGCGTAGTTGTTGTAGGCGCGTATTTAATAAGATTCCTTCCTAGAATTCGGGTGCGCATTTATGTGACCCAAATCTTATTCTCAATGGAATTATAATATGTCTAAGATTGTGGGTGCATTTATTTGGCTCGATCCACGGCATGTTTTAATGATATTGCAAATTTTCCTAAAACAGATGTAAAAAGCGGTTAATAATCTAAAATTACGAGTTAACATGTATATCAAATCGTATATTAGCCACTTATATGATTTTAAGCAACCGTGCTAGAACCACGGGATCTGAGGGTGCCTAACACCTTCCCTCGGGTCAACAAAATTCCTTACTAACGAATTTCTGGTTCGCATACTCCAATTGGGTAGTCGAAATGTCCTCGATTTGGGATTTTAAATAAACCGTTGACTTGGGACACCAAAAGCCAAGCCAATCCCATGTGGCGACTCTTGAAATAAATAATTAATCCCATTTCGAATAATGTCACTTTAATTGGAAAAACTCCTATACACATGTCACCTTTCGGGGTAACCACGCGTAAGCGAAAAAAAGGAGGTGTGACACCTCTGGCGACTCTGCTGGGATAAAACACAGAATCTCTGGTTCAGGGTTCAAGAATTCGAGCTTGCAATAACTGTTATATTTGGCTTCTTCTGATTTGCTTACCTGTTGTGTGCTAAATGCCACATGTTTTATCGCTTTGATATTATCTGAACTGTATATATAAATTGGTACGAAACCGTTCACTTCTCACCTCCGGGGATGTGCTTACTGATTGAGACTCCCTATTCTGTTAGTGTCTTACCCAGAATTAAGAAAGAGGCCGGACAAGTTACAAAGCCGGACAATCTCGCGGGTCCTCATTACGTAGACCCCTCCTCGACTCGAGTTGTCCTCTCGGGTACACAGTCTAGACCCTATACCGAGGTTTTCAACTTAGTATAACAAAACTTCATGCTGGATCCCTAGTAGAACGTTTATTTACATCATGCATGTTGACTTGGGGGACTCAACATAGGGGTTGGGTCCGTCTAGGACAGGTGCCCTGAAATAAAAGACCACCCTGATGCATTTTTACATGCTACTTACGCATTTACTTGCCTTGGATTCGCATGTTGACCAGCCTGTAAATAAAGGAAACACTTGAGAGAAAATAAGTAGTGCTAGGGTAGTCTCTTTTAAAAAAACCAATGCTCAAATAACACCGTAATACTGCTGGATTAAAAAAATAGAAAAGAAAACAAAGCATAAACACACACAAAAAGTTCTTCAATAATGTCTGCAGGTTTCGGCCGGGTCCAACCTTTTTTACAGAATATCAAGAAATGCCCGAGTTTATTTTTCTTACTTCAAAATGAGTCAGATGGTGCCGTTATTGCGATAATAGCTGAATGACGCTACAAGGGACGCCGGGAGGCTGATCTTATGCAAATTGCTGCCTCCGAATTTTATTCGGGTCAGTAAGAAAGCACAACCTACAAAATCTTCTAGCCGAAGTGTTGAGAGGCCGTATTTGCAAAGTTGGTCCCTGTTTTAAAATAAATTTCATAAATGTCAGTTTTAATATTTTGAGAATACTAATTCGCCATAATAAATGTGCAGAATGAGCACGATAATCAACAAAATTCCCTTGGAGATGCGGCTGTGCTGGGATGACCCCGGAGAAGCCGGACAACAAAAGGTCAATGCACATCTGGGGGGCCTCACAGGTCAGTTGAAAATCAACCCTAGGGGAGATATCATAAAGGCCTTAATCACCTTCTGGGACCTTGCCCACAACGTCTTCCACTTCTCAGATTTTGAGTTAACCCCTACTTCGGAAGAAATGACCGGATACATCGTCACCCACACAATCCCATTGAGACATCAATACTTAATATCACCTAGAGCCCTCGTTGTGCACACATTTCTGGATGTTTTGAAAATTAGCAGAAAGATTCACAACCGGACCCGTTGACTGGATTTTGTACCCTCCCATTTATATACCAAATATATGGCCACATCGGAGGATTCAACAACCCTGAAAACCTCATATGTAGCAAGGACAATCGGACTAAATGGGAGGTGCATCGATGCTTCGCGTTTATGGTGTCTTTTTTGGGTATTTTAGTATTCCCTCGAAAGGACAGAAACATCGATATACGGATAGCAGGGGTCGTTAGTACCTTGATGACTCAAGTAAAGAGCAATCTTGCACCAATGATCCTGTCTGATATCTTTCGAGCCCTTACCATTTGCAAAGTAGGAGGGGATTTCTTTGAAGGCTGTAACTTGCTATTACAGATCTGGATGATTGAGCATCGATGTCCCAGGCCTCGATTCATGAATGGTAAGTTGCCAACGAAAGGTTGCATAGAAGAAGTGGACAACAGGGTAAATGGGTTTAAATTACCAGAGATTGTCGCAGAGTGGGTGATCTACGGTCTATTTCGGCAAATCAAATACAATGGACGCTCAGTTGGCTCTCCGTGGACGAACTTGTGCATATGCCCGCAATAGAATCGCATTGTCTCTTATTGGGCCTTAGAAGCATCCAGCCTTACGCCCCACATCGGATCTTGAGACAACTCAGAAGATGCCAGATAGTGCCAAAAGAAGAAGATCTTAGTATCCGGGTAGTTGAAATTGGGCCTGGTAGTCACTTCCTCGAAGCCATGGTTCGCAAAATCCGTAATGAATGCCAATACCTAACCGCTGACACTTGTGTGCAAGATCTTGCCAGAGATGAAGTGTCTCCAGGGTACCTTGCTTGGTATAAGAGATAAATTAAGCACGAAAGACCATCCAAAGGCCTTACCTCCGTGAATTTTTTGGAACATCACAAGAGTAGTGGGATTGGCTAGCAAAAGAACATGAATACCGTGCTACCATAGGAAGGCTGGAAAAGAAAATTCAGGAATTGCAATTCGAAAACAGCCTGCAAATTGCTGCTAGGGAGGGAGAAAAGAAGGTATTGGTTAAAGAAAACGAAGCTCTACGAGCTCAGATTCAGAAAATGAAAATAGCCGCAGAAAACCCCCGATGAGCATAAAGGATGAAAAGCTTATAAAGAACATGGGACGAAAAGTAACCAAATACGGTTTTGACCTGAATAAAGCAGAGGGTGAATTGTCTAGAGCTCAGAGACAATTAGCTAAAAGTGCTGAAGAAAGGGCCAGCATATTGGAGCAGTTAAAAGAAGGGATCAGCAATGAAAGCACTGGTCTAAAACAGAGAGTTATCATAACTGAAAGGAAAATGGCCAACCAGGCCAAGGATTTCAAAGCTGAGAGGGAGAATTGATATGCGGTAATAGCAGGGTTGGAAAGAGATTTGCGGTAGTTTCAAAAGTTAAATCAGGCAGCTGAGCAAACTTTAGAAGCACGGGCCGAACAAATAGAGCGTCTGCTACAAGAAAAAAAAGGGATTATCAAGGAGAAGGTGCGGGCAATTGCAGACTATATCACCACTAAATTCAATCACTGTGAGCACATAACCAAGTCTATTTTTTTTGCCGCTGCTATGACCTTTGTCCGACAAGTAATGGAAGATCTCCATTATCTCCAAGGAAGTTTATCACGCAAACCCATAAGGTCGAATGATGCCCCGCAAGCTCCAAAAGCATTTGAAGTGTTAATGTACTCATAGATTTATATTTGCTAAAAAGGAGTCGGTCTGTTGTCTTTTCAAGTCTGTAAGTGTATTAAGTCCCTGCCTGGTAGTTGCTTTTAGCCATTGGAATCAAAGTTTTTATCCTTATCAAATCGAAAATCCCAAAAATATTTTGTTGCATACTTGACCCTTTATTTCCATGAACTACGCTCGGTCTGATTCATGCAAAGTCATGATACGTAGGAAATCTCTATAGGATTTGACCATATTCTTTGAAATAAAATAAAAACAAAGAGAGAGAGAGAGAGGAGAGAGAGGAATAAAAGGGAGGAAAAAAAAAGGAAATTTAAATAAAGGTTGGGATGACACATGTGGCTGTGGCAAGCATAAAGAAACCCAGTATCTTCATAGGTGCATCATGCTTAACGTGTAATTTCTTGTCTGTCATCTACCTTGAACTAACTACGATTACAGAATAACAGTTCAGGTGTTTAGAACAGTGTTGGTTTTGCAGTAAACTGGCTTCACACGGATACTTCACTCGTTCAAAGGGAACTACAGATATGTCAACTGAGATGACTCAAGTCACCCTCCCTATTCCAGAAAACAGTCCAATCACGGGAGTACCGGCCTCTGAATCTCCAAGGGCCGAAGAGAACAGGATATTGTTGCTCAGGGTCATGGAAATGTGGGACGCATGGACAAATAGAAAAGAACCTCCCAGCGCCATCCCTGGATTTCCTGAGCTATTTCCACGGTCAGAAGGTACATCTACTATTCCTATCTGTCACCCGAGCATTCTCCTAGGGCAGCCCACTATTTCCACCAATTTTATTGGGGCGCCCTCTGAAACTCACCTCCAATGTTTACATCTGGGCCAGCTCTCAACATCTTTACGGCCCCTCTGTGCGCAGCTACTACACAGCCTACAGTACCAAGGCCTGTGTTTAACCCCGCAGCCTTTACCTTCCAAACTCCAAATTAACAAAATGAGCCTCCCATGTACCCTACATATAGCTACCCTCATCCAACATATGAACTTACCCATGTGCCGGACAAAACTTCCAAAGCACCCGAGCAAGATGAGATCACAAAGAAAATGAGGAGTCTTGAGCAAAGCCTGAAGAATATGCAAGGACTGAGCGGACAAAAAAGTGTAGCCTATTCAGACCTGTGCATGTTCCCCATATCCATCTTCCTTTGGGGTTTAAAGGGCCAAAATTTGAAAACTACGATGTCTATGGTGACCCTATCGCCCATTTGAAAAAATACTGTAATCAGTTACGTGGAGCAAGCCGAAAGAAAAAGCTCCTGATGGTATACTTTGGGGAAAGCTTAGTAGGGATTGCTTCCGAATGGTATATAGATCAAGACATCACCCGGTGGCACATATGGGATGACCTTGCTCGGGACTTTGTTAAACAATTCCAGTACAATGTCGACATTGCCCCGAATAGGAATTCCTTAGCCAACCTGAAGAAAAAACCTGCTGAAAGCTTCAGGGAATACGCTATCAAATAGCGAGAGCAAGCATCAAGGTTGAAGCCTCCTATGGATGAAACGGAAATGGTCATCGTCTTTTTGCAGGCACAGGAGGCAGACTATTTTCAGAACATGATGTCCAATGGGCAAACCATTCGCTGAAGAAATAAAGATTGGATTAGCTGGTGGGAAATGGCCTTAAAACATGGAGGATTCTAAGCCAATCTGCCATAAGAGCCACCTCCCAAGCCATAAAAGGAGGGGCGGGAGGAATTCCCAGGAACAAGAAGAAAGATGAGGCATCCATGGCAGCCTCTGGGGCAAGGAAACGACATACCCACAGACATGCATTCTCTAACAGAGCGCCTCAACATTACTATCCTCACAGAGACATGCATTATGCCCCTAAACCCTACACAGTTATGAATGCACAGCCATTTCTCCGCCCTCAACAACAGAATAACAGAAATCAAGCTCCGAGGAATCAACTCCCTCATAATCATTACAATCTCTACCATCAGCAAAACAAATATCGTCCACCCCGGAGATAGAACTTCACCCCAATTGGAGAATCCTACGCCAGCCTGTTTCCAAAGCTAGTCCATCCGGGTCGCCTCCAGCCTGTACCTCCAAATTGACATAATCCTAAATCACCATCTTACCAAAGGGTGTACGATGTGCCTACCACTCAGGGTAGATGGCTATGATACTGAAAATTATTGGACTTTAAAGCGAGCGGTGGAAGACCTGATTGATCAAAAGGAAATAGTTCTCAAAGATGAAGAAGTCCCAAATGTAACTGATAACCCGTTATCGGCCCAAAACAACGGGCCGGTCATCAGAATGATATGCGAGGACAAAGAATTTGATCCCGCTCTCAAAGCCATCATAGTCATCACCGAGGCTGATAGGAAGCCAAAAGTCACCCCAAAAGAAGGTGGATGAAAAGAAAACAAGTGAAGCCAAAATACCTGGAGCAGAGAAGAAGGCTGAGGTCAAAGTTAAGACAATCCCCACCAAAGAAACAATACTCTACATTCCTCGGGGAAGCAAAGAAGAGTGGCACACTTTAAGCCCTCCCAAAAGGTTTGCTGAACAAATCCCTCAGCATACCCAAGAAGGACTATGTGGTACGGGGCTCAATTAAGCCACCGGTGCTGAATGAGCCCGTGGTTATTGGTTGCGTGCCACAAAAGCCCATGACCAATCCTTCAGCTGTCCCTTGGAATTATCAGGAAACCATTGTTACACACAAGGGTAAAGAAGTCCTTGGAGAAGCCCCAAAGGGATGTTCCACCAAAAAATACCTAGATATGGAAGAGGTGAATGCCGCTACCAAACGGCGATTCTCGGCAAAGAAGCCAGTGAATGCGGAGGAAGCAGAGGCCTTTTTCCAGAAAATAAAAATGCCGGAGTATGAAGTGGTAGATCAACTCTGAAAATCTCTTGAGCAGATTTCTCTATTGTCACTCTTAATGAAATCTCCTGAGCATCCACAGGTGTTGGCCAAAACATTAAACGAAGCATATGTGCCAGCTGAGACCTCGGTAGAACAGTTAGAGAAAATGGCGGAGAGGTTCTCCGCTATCAATAAAATATCATTTAGTAAGAACGACCTACCCCCGAGGGAGCTGCTCATAATAAGGCTTTGCATCTCACTGTCAAATGTGAGGGATATTATGTTAAGAGAGTGATGGTTGATGGGGGTTCCAGGGTAGATATATGTCCTCTATCTAGCTTGCAGAGGATGGAGATCGGGACAGGGAGGATCCGTCCTAACAACATATGTGTCCGAGCCTTCGATGGAATAAAAAGGGATACCATAGGAGAAATCGATTTGGTGTTCACTATCGGTCCAGTCGACTTCGAAGTAACCTTCTAGGTGTTGGACATGGACACCTCCTACAACTACCTCCTGGGACGGCCGTGGATTCATGCAGCAGGTGCAGTGCCTTCAACCTTGTATCAAATGCTGAAATTTGAGTATGAAAATCAGGAGAATGTAGTTCATGGAGAGGACGAGCAATCAATTTATCGGGACCCCTCTGCTCCTTGTCTAGAAGCCAACGAAGGCAGTGAACACAAAGTTTATCAAGCTTTCGAAGTCGTAGTGGCTGACCAACATGAAGAGGGCAAGCCTCTTCCTCAGCCTTTTCTATAAAATGCTTCAATTATGGTAACAAAGGAAATGACGCGCCAAGGCTTCAAACCAGGCAAGGGACTCGGAAGCTCCCTACAAAACATAACCAAGCCAGTCGCCTTGCCTACCACAGAAAAATTCTTTGGGCTGGGATTTCATCCAACCTCATAAGATATCACCTGGGCTAATCGCAGAAAGCGCCAAGGATGGACCTTACCACGACCCTTGCCTCACTTGTACAAAACCTTTATAAAACCAAAGTACAATGAAGAGGAGGAAGTAGAAACTTTCATGCAAGAAGAAATTGATGAAATCTGCGGAGCTATGAGAGAGCTGCTCTATGATATAAACATGGTCCAACTGGGAGAAGGTTCAAGCACCTCTAAAGTGCTGTATATGGGGCCAGATGCCAAACTTCAAAATTGGAAGGCCACACCCATTATGGTCAGGCGGGAGACCCGGTAGTCTCGCCTTGCTACCTCTTTCCACATCATGAGCTATTTCAGGGTGTAGCTCCTTGTTTGTTTTCCTTTTAGCACTTTAAATATCAATTGTAAACCATGTTTATCTTTCAAGTTCAAAGAAATAAAATCAATATTTTTCATTTCCCTCCTTTCTCTAATTTTTGTCTTTCTTGATTTTTCATCTTTTCTTTCAGTCCCAATAATGCGACTTTAAATAAAACGACATGCTCGCAGACTTCTTGGCACGACCCAAATCCGTTGCATGTCTGTGAAATAATGAGCCAGGAACCAAAATACAAAAAAGAAGAGGCTTTTAGGGAAATCGCTCGAGAATTGGACACTTTGAGAACAAACCTAAGCCTAACATAAATGATACTGAACCGGTTAACCTGGGCAATCTCGATGAAATTAAAGAAACTAAAATAAGCATCCACGTAAATAATGAGATACAGGATTCATTGGTTAAACTCCTGTTGGAATTCAAAGTCGTATTTGCGTGGTCCTATGACGACATGCCTGGTATGAGTATGGATTTGGTGGTTCATAAGTTACCAACATACCCCGAATGCCCTCCAGATTCAAGCCTGATGTCAGTGATAAAATCAAAGAGGAAATTATAAAACAGCTTGAAGCATGGGTAATCCGGGTAGTGCGGTACACCACATGGCTGGCTAATGTGGTCCCAATGCGGAAGAAGAACGGGAAAACCCGAGTGTGTGTGGATTATAGAGATTTGAATAAGGCGAGCCCCAAGGATAATTTTCCTCCACCTAACATCCACATCCTGGTCGATTATTGTGCCAGGCATGAGATTCATTTCTTTGTAGACTGCTACGTGGGGTATCACCAAGTGCTGATGGATGAGGAAGACGCGGAGAAAACCGCCTTCAGCACACCTTGGGGAACATATTGTTACAGAGTTATGCCTATTGGATTGAAAATCGCTGGGGCAACCTACATGAGGGCTATGACCACCATCTTCCACGACATGATGCATAGGGAAATAGAGGTGTACGTGGATGACGAGATTAGCAAATCCAAAACTCAGGGCGATCATGTAAAGGATTTGAGGAAATTCTTCAAAAGGCTTCATGAATATAATTTGAAATTGAATCCGGCAAAATGCGCATTTGGAGTTCCATCGGGCAAGCTTCTGGGGTTCATCATCAGTAGGAGAGGCATAGAATTAGATCCAACCAAGATCAAATCTATTCGGGAACTGCCCCCGCCAAGGACAAAAAAGGATGTCATGAGTCTATTGGGGAGATTAAATTCATTAGCTGGTCCATCGCCCAATTGACCTCAACACGTGAGCCTATGTTCAAACTGCTGAAGAAGAATGCGGCAATAATGTGGACGATCGAGTGTCAGGAAGATTTTGACAAAATCAAACAATACTTGTCCAATCCACCAGTTTTAGTTCCGCCATAACCAGGAAGGCCATTGTTTCTCTACCTAACGGTCTTGTAAGGCTCTTTCGGTTGTATTCTCGTGCAACATGCGCCACGGGAAAGAAAGAGCAGGCCATTTATTATCTGAGTAAAAAGTTTTACTGGCTACGAGGACAAGTACACATTGTTAGAGAGAACGTGTTGCGCTTTGACATTGGTAGCTCAAAAGCTAAGGCACTATTCTGCAAGCTCACACCATGTACCTCATAACCAGGCTGGATCCATTGAGGTACATATTTCATAAACGAATGCCCACAGGGCGACTGGCCAAATGGCAGATCCTGCTCACCGAGTTCAACATCGTTTATGTCACTCGTACGGCGATGAAAGCTCAGGCACTGGCAGATCACCTAGCAGAAAACCCCATTGATAATGAGTATCATCCTTTGAACACTTACTTCCCTAATGAAGAAGTGAACTCTTTGGAAATAGTAGCTGAGGATACTCTCGTCTGGAAAATTTTCTTCGACGGAGCAGCAAACGTGAAAGGCGTAGGAATCGGGGCAATCTTAATCTCACCCACAGACCAACATTATCTAGCTACAGCTAGACTTCGGTTCTTTTGCACCAATAACACCGCTGAATATGAGGCTTGTATTATGGGCATGAACATGGCTATTAACCAAGATGTCGAAGAGCTACTAATCAAGGGGGATTCCGATATAATCATCCTACAAGCTCAAGGAGAATGGGAGACAAGGGATTAAGCTCCTCTCATATAGACAGCATGTCAAAGACCTCAGCAAACGGTTCAGGTCGATACAGTTCAGGTACATTCCCTGTTGTCACAATGAGTTAGTGGATGCGCTTGCAACCTTAGCCTCCACGCTGCCATACCCTGGGAATGCTTATGTGGATCCGTTACAAATCCAAATCAAAGAAAGACATGGGTATTGTAATGCGACCAAAGTAGAGCCTAGCCCACAGCCTTGGTATTACGACATCTTGAGATTCCTCAAGACACAGGAGTACCCTGAGCAAGCCACAGGAGAACAAAAAAGGACCATCCGACGACATGCGAGAAATTTCTTCTTGAGTGGTGAAACTTTGTACAAAAGGACTCCAGATATTAATTTGTTGAGATGTGTGGATGCCGAAGAAACTGGGAGAATTATGCACGAAGTACATGCGGGCGTATGTGGGCCCCATATGAATGGCTATGTATTGGCAAAGAAGATACTCCGAGCTGGTTATTATTGGATGACCATGGAGAAAGACTGCTTCAGCTTTGTGCAAAAATATCATCAATGCCAGGTGCATGGTGATCTGATTCATGCACCCCCAAATGAACTGCATCCTATGTCAGCACCCTGGCCATTTGCTGCCTTGGGTATGGACGTCATTTGGCCGATCAAGCCAAAGGCATCAAATGGGCATAGATTTATACTGGTCACCATTTATTATTTCACAAAATGGGTTGAAGCCATTACCCTCAAATCTGTCACTAAAAAAGCGGTGGTGGATTTCGTGCATTCCAACATCATTTGCCATTTTGAGATTCCTGCTGTCAACATTACTGACAATGCAGCTAATCTAAACAGTCGGCTGAGGGAAGAGATATGTGAACAATTCAAAATAACACATAGAAACTCCACTCCATACCGACCTAAAGCTAATGGTACGGTTGAAGCAGCCAACAAGAACATCAAGAAAATCTTAAGGAAAATGATTCAAAGCTCGAAGCAATGGCATGAAAAGTTGTCTTTCGCATTAATGGGATATCGTACATAGTACATGCATCTGTAGGAGCCACTCCCTATTTTCTGGTATATGGAACTGAGGCTGTTATACATGTCGAGGTGGAAATCCCTTCGTTCCGAGTGATCGTCGAAGCAGAAATCAAAGATAGTGAATGGGTCAAAACCCGATTGGAGCAGCTGGCATTAATTGATGAAAAACGAATGGCCGCAGTATGCCACATGCAGTTCTACTAACAAAGAATGGCTCGTGCCTACACAAGAAAGTGCACCCCAGGAATTTTGAAGTCGGGCAGCTGGTTTTGAGACGGATACTTCCCCATCATCAAGAGGCCAAAGGAAAATTCGCTCCAAATTGGAAAGGCCTATATATAATTAGGAAGATATTGACTAGAGGAGCATCGTATTTGGGCGGCATTGAAGGAGATGAGCCCGAGGCAGCGGTATACGCAGACGCAATGAAAAGGTATTATGATTAAATCCCAACAACAATTACCCCGTTGGATAAAAAATACGAGGGCTTTATTATCCCACTATCCCTACCCTCTTTGTAACTCAGAAAAAAAAGATAAAAGAAAATTCAAAAAAAAAAGAGAAGAACACAAAACAAAATTAGTTTAGGAAAATTTCCTGAACTACGTCTGACTTGATTCCGAAAGGATACGTAGGCAGCATGTCCCTGAGGTTCAGTCACATCAAAATAAAACCCCATTTACCCAAAATAAATCAAGACTAGGGCAGAAATGTATCGGTTCGGTTACAAATCCGTCCGACTGGTTGCAAAGTCATAGACACATGGGGAAGAAAATACCATCTGTTGGGGTTCAGCACCAATCAAATTGGTGAGAGAAAATAAATGAGAGAGTCTTATTGGTGAAAACCTCCAGGCACAATAAGGCGACGGTGAGCAGAGAAAAGCAAAATGAGAGAGTCCGCTTAGCAAAAACTCGAAAAGAGGGCTATCGGGCGACGGGAGAAGAGAAATGAGAGAGGCCGATTGGCGAAAACCCGCAAAGGGCACCGTCGGCCGAAAAGAGGGAAGATTGCTACCTAGGTCTGAGAAAGTTTCCTTGGTTTTCGAAAGCTAAGTCAGAAAGCGGAAATGGATTTGGGCCGGGTATCCAGTCCAAGAAGCATGTCGTCACCATTTAAAGCCAGCTCGTATTTTCATATAAGTTTCCCATTTTCGTTCAAAGTGCATACCTTTCTAAATTCATACTTAACTCCTTTCCATTTTTAACTCCCTCGCCATCCCATAAAGAAAGGTAGCAGGTCCAGCTTCGCGGTATTCTCCTGGCAAGAATTAGGGAAATGACCGACATCGTCAAGTATGTTTGGCCAATTCCGGTTGATCATGATAGTCAATGGCCCAAAGAAAGGAAATAAAGAAAGGAAATTCAAAGCCAAAAGATGTGAAGTTGAAACAAAATCGGGGTTTTAAGCCGATCAGGATGTTGTTTCCAATCAAAAGTCCCAAAAAGCAAGCCTAAAACCAAAGGCGGGACAAAACTCATAACCCAAGGCCCGAGAAGAAAAATCCAATCCTAAATGAGGACCCCCAGGCTAACTAAGCAAGTACGGAAAGCCGAGGGTTCACTTTTGAATATAAAGGAAGCCGAAATCAAGCGTCACAAGGCCGTAAAATCAATCACTGTTCAAACTAACACTTTTGTTTTGTTTCTAAACTAAAATAAGTGCAGTTGCAACTTAGGAAAACAAAAGTAACATGAGGCAAAAACAACCAAGGATATGCACAAGGGCCAAAGGTGCTGATGCATCAATGACTAAATGGAAGTTTTCTTTTTATGTTTCTTTTGCACAGTTTGTGGACCTCCTAGGCATTACCTAAGGATTGCATTCTACCCTATCCAGCATAGACCGAGGAAGCTTCCTTCCATATCCCCAGCATAACCTGAGGATCTTCTTCCTACACTTTCTACTCCCATCATAGTCTAGGAGTTAGTATTCCCCTACTCTTAGCATAACCTAAGAGTTATTCCTTTCCTCCCCTATCCCCAGCACAATCAAAAGGATCTCTGAGGTTCTTCACTGCCCTGCATATTTCCTTAGCATAACCTAGCATTTTTCATTTCATCCCGGCATTACCCGTGGATTTTTCCTTTTATCCCTAGCAGGGACTCTTCATTCTCATCACGGCATAACCCTGCGGATCTCCCCAGCATAACCTAGGATTTCTCATTCCTCCCGGCATAACCCGTGGATTCCCCTGACATAACTCAGGATCTCCTTTCATCCCGTAATAACCCGTGGATTCCCCTAGCATAACCTAAGATTTTTCCTTCATCCCGGTATAACCCCGCGGATCTCCCTAGCATAACCTAGGATTTCTCATTCCTCCTGGCATAACTCGTGGATTCCCCTGATATAACTTAGGATCTCATTTCATCCCGGTATAACCCATGGATTTCCCTAGCATAACCTAGGATTTTTCCTTCATCCCGATATAACCCCGTGGATCTCCCTAGCATAACCTAGGATTTCTCATTCCTCTCGGGATAACCCGTGGATTCCCCTGACATAACTCAGGATCTCCTTTCATCCCGACATAACCCGTGGATTCCCCTAGCATAACCTAGGATTTTTCCTTCATCCCGGTATAACCCCGCGGATCTCCCTAGCATAACCAAGGATTTCTCATTCCTCCTGGCATAACCCGTGGATTCCCCTGACATACCTCAGGATCTCCTTTCATCCCGGCATAACCCATGGATTTCCCTTGCATAACCTAGGATTTTTCCTTCATCCTGGTATAACCCCGCGGATCTCCCTAGCATAACCTAGGATTTTTCCTTCATCCCGGTATAACCCCACGGATCGCCCTAGCATAACATAGGATTTTTCACTCATCCCAGCATAACCTGAGTATTCCCTTGACATAACTCAGTATCTCTTTTCACCCTGGCATAACTCAGGAACTTTTTTCATTTATCCCGGCATAACCCGTGGATTCCCCTAGCATAACCTAGGATTTTTCATTCATCCCGGCATAACCCGCGGATTCCCCTTCATAACTCAGGAATTGTTTCATAACACATCCTCAGCAGGAATTTTCATATCTCGGCATAACCCGCGGAACTTTTCTTTCCTTCCCCATAGAGACCTTTCATTCTTATCCTGACATAACCCGAGGATTCTCATCTTATTCCCAGCAGGAACCATTTCTCCTCTCCAACATAACCTCGTGATCTTTCCAAGGGACACACAATTCCTTTCCTTTATGTTCTGAAAAGAGCAGCATAGATGTGTGTTACAAATAACTCACGAAAATTTCCAGTGAAAATTGGGGCAGAAAATTTCGTTCGTTTGTTTGTTTTTCTATCTAAGCAGGTATCACCTCAAAGAATAAGATTCGGCATAGTTAAAAATATGAGTGTCAATTCTGAATAGAATAAAATAAAAGAGACAAAAGGTGAACTCAAAGTGATGAGGCACACAATGATGCGGATTGCTCAAAATTAATGAAGTCCCAAGCTCAGCATATCCTATTTTTGTTTCAAGATTGAAGACTGAGCCAGCAGCTGCAGTTAACGAGCATCAAAGATTCAGATCAAAGTCTGCCACGAAAGACAGTCGAGACTCAAGATCAAGCTTCAAGAGAATCATAGATAAGATCTTGTAACTTGTAGTTGATAGGTTTAGCTAGCTTAGTTTTTGACTCTCTTTCGGTGTAATAAGGAGCTTAGTGAGCAGAAACAACAGCAACAGCAGCCAATCACATTCTCTCGGTAGTCCCAGCTACCAAAACTTCCATAACTACACTGACCTGATTCCATTATTGCCAAGGATATGTAGGCAACCTTTGAAGCAAGGTTTGGTCAGAGATTTTTCAAAATGCTTCACATGGAGTATTCAATCGGACTGAAGTCGCTCATATTTGCTCACTTGTCTTTGCACTATAACTCTTCGTGTTCCCGCACAAAGAGGGGCAGCTGTGATCTATGATTTTTGACCGGTCGAAACAAGCTCAAACAACCGTTGATCCAGTCCGCACCCACCAAACCCAAACAACACCGTTTCAAGTAGGACTCATCACGACCGTTGATCCCTATCTCATCCAACAGCCACGGAAGCCTCCTTCATCTTGTATACATATGTCCAAAACACCTCTAATACACATTAGACACAAACGTTACCCTCTTCGTACCATTCTCTTCCGATTAACCAACACCCATTGACCAACCTGTCACCACCCTTTGACCACAGGCTTACCACCCTACTGCCCCCGCTGGAAATCGCCTCACGGCAGCTGCCGGCAACCAAACTGCCCCAAAATTACACTCCTCAACTGTCATGACCTCCTCTACCCCATCCCATGGCCAGTTTCCCTCGAATATGACTCCTCCGTCTCGAATCTTCAAAAACAGGACAGTTGAAACCGCTGTCTCTGGCGACCCTGTTCCAAACCCTCCCACCTTAACACCGGAGGGCCACTGGGACAACCCTTTCCCCGTCCTCTAATCCACTCCCCTCAAATCCCCCTCCATCATCTCAAATATACCCTGAAAGGTTGCCGGAAACCCTACCTCCGGCGACCCTATCCCAAAGCCTCCAAAATTTACACCCTTAATGCACCTCAGCCCCCTCTTCCCAACCATGCATGTCACCCCTCTCAAATCATCCTGAAATTCCTCGAATTTCAATTTGAAGATTAACCCTAAATCCCAAAACCTGCCAGAAATGGTTCAAACCTCTCCCAGGCAGTCCCTGGTCCGTTTTGACACCAACCACACTACCCATGAGTCCCAAAACAACCCCAACTGTTGAAAAATCCAAATCTAAGACTCTATTGAGGTCTCAGAACTGTGAAAAGCCCCTCTTGAACCCTTAGAATTGGTTGTATACTGTCCGAGGAGGTTCAGAGCCATGTGTAAAGGGTCAAGGTCCAGCTGAACTGATTTAAATGGGAACAAGAATAAAATCTAAGTTTTCTTCCATATTTTTTATTTCTTTAGCTTTTGAATGCTTGAGTTCTTTTAATTGATTAGTATCAGTAGCTATATATCTAATAGTTGAAGTTCATTCTTTTGATTTCCTTCAGTTGTTTGTTTGTTTGCCTACCAGTTCATCTAAGATAGTTTTTAATATTCATATGTTTTGTTTTTCACTAGTCTGGAAACCTTCTCGTCTCTGAAATAATTCAACATCCTATTAAAATTTGTGTTCGAGGGGTGTGATTCTCATAATTTAATGAACTTTATTGACTCACTAATGTTCTGATTGGTGTGTGTTTGTGTTACTGAGTGCATGATCTTTATTTCATAATAGTTTTGGTCCTCAGTGCTTATAGATGTATTCATTGTTTTGGTCATTTTGATTTCTTGTGTGTTAATCCTGTAAAATGCTGGAGAAGTCTGTTAATTTTGGCTGATGGAACTTTCATGAGTTTATTAGTGAACCAAGTTTGATTGACCAAGGTTAATTTTGACTGAATTATATTCAAAGAACTGACCAAGGTCAATTGTGACTGAACCATGGTCAAAAGAACTAACCAAGGTCATATTTCAGGGGTGGGTAATTTAGGAGAGGAAGTAAGGGTACAAGAGGGATTAGAACTTGTAAAAATCTGACAGAAATCCCTTAGAACCTTCTAGCAAGGACTTAAACATAATTCTTACCTCAAACTTGCAGCACAAGTCAGAAATTGAAGGATCACTTAGGCAAAAATACAATTTGAGTTAAGGACTAAAAAGAAAACAAGGTAAAATCTGATGCCCTAACAGCTTTGTTATAAAATGAATCATTTGGGGCATCAGAAAGGGATCCAGAAACATTCTCTTTGAATACTATAGCTGGAATACTTATTAGTCTTCTCCTGTATCTACAAAAATACCATCAGTGCTGAGTTTGAACATTTTTGGGTTTAATTCTCTCACAATTCTGTTGAAACCTTGGGCATAATATTCGATTGGTTAGAAGTTTGCTTGACTGACTCCTCACATTCTACTCATCAGCTCCTGTTTTTGCTGAATTACAGGTACCTCTCCTTGTTCATTTGATACATTGAAGCTTAAACATGAAACTTTTCTCAAGTGTGAAGATATGAATGTATCATCTTATCCAAAACCATCCCCCTGTTTTCCCCTTTTAGTTCGTTTATGTGTAATTATAAGGTGACTATCTTATTGTAATTAAACTTTTGAACTGTTTTCATTTTGTAACAACTAATCTTTAGAGAATGATTTGGTTTGTAATAATCAGGACATTTGAACTCTTATTTTAAGCATGAATAGTTGACAGTACAGTTCATTAGGTGATAAAATTGTTGTATGTTTATTTCTTGCTTGTGTTTTAAAAAAGGAACTCATGAAATATCAGCTTCATAATCAGTTGACGTCCAAATGTTGTACACTGTCTTAATTCGTTTAGATTTCAATACGCTAGCCATGTTTGTTTCAGATCTATAAACTGTGATTAAGTCATAATCAAATTTTGAAGATTTGGATTCATATATTCTAATTGATGAGTATATGAATCAGTTGATTCAGGTCTAATGTTAATGTTTGAGACACACACACACACACACACACACACACACACACACACACACACACACACACACACACATATATATATATATATATATATATATGGATTCAGTACTGGGCTCATTTACGAGGCCCAGTAAGCACAAGAATTTTGTAATCCAATACATTTTCTGGTTGAGTGTTTAAAACCCAAACCAGTCACAGACTAAGAAATGTGTGCTCCTAGGCGGGCCCAAACTTTATTTATTATGTGAAATTTGGCCATGACGAGGCTAAGATCATGTGGTGTTTCCCAAATACATAGTTTGTATATAAAACAATTAGAGTATTTAAGCACTCGCAAGAGTAGAAAATTTAGCATGGATTAGGATGCCCGTATAAAAATAAAGTGAGCCGCATCAATTCAAGCAAATACTACGCGACGACTCCTTAATTCATTTAAAACACATAGAAAAAATAGGAAGTGTCGTTTAGCAAATTTCACGGCCTCCCCATAAATGGCAAAGGCGTAGTTGTTGTAGGCGCGTGTTTAATAAGATTCCTTACTAAAATTCGGGTGCGCATTTATGTGACCCAAATCTTATTCTCAATGAAATTATAATATGTCTAAGATTGCGGGTGTATTTATGTGACGCGATCCACGGCATGTTTTAATGACATTGCAAATTTCTTTAAAACAGATGTAAAAAGCGGTTAATAATCTAAAATTACGAGTTAACAGGTACACCAAATCACATTTTAGCCATTTATAATGAGTTTAAGCAATCGTGCTAGAACCACGGGATCCGAGGGTGCCTAACACCTTCCCGCGGGTCAACAGAATTTCTTACTCACGAATTTCTGGTTCACAGACTCCAATTGGGTAGTCGAAACATCCTCGATTTGGGATTTTAAATAAACCAGTGACTTGGGACACCAAAAGCCAAGCCTATCCCAAGTGGCGATTCTTGAAATAAACAATTAATCGCATTTCGAATAATGTCACATTAATATGAAAAACTCCTATACACGTGTCACCTTCCGGGTAACCACGCGTAAGCGGAAAAAATAAGGTGTGACAGCTCATGATATATTGTCATTTAGCCTTCAAATGTCACCAGGAAATTCACAGGCGAACCCGTCAGCTCTGTTGTTGATCGCGGGCACGACCATTACGCGCTAGGAGTTGGATCAGTATTTTCCTTATGCACTAGAGCCATCGACGGTTGTTGATGATCGTGCGATACGGGAGGTGTATAGTGGGCGTTGACTAAGTTATGACTCATCATCGAGGGATGCAGAGGATCTTTCACATACTTCATCTGCTTCAATTCACCACGATGTTCCGACAGAGCATTGTAGCGCTACTCAGGCGCAGGTTTGTTTGAATTATTATTATTTTAATTTGTTTTTATGTCATTAATTAGTTAGTAATATCTAAAGTAGTTTTTAAAAAAATATTTTGTCATCGCCTGTCACGAAGGACACATTGTGCGATACTAACATGTCAAAGACAGATGATTTTGTTCAGGAGTCCGTTGAGACCATGGTATGACCATTAAAATTTTGTTTGCTAACATGTGTATTAGTATTTTATATTTCATATACTAAAATATCTTATTATTATGTAGGTTACTACGAGCACAACGACCGCTTCTACCTAGCCTGCCAACCTTACTAATGATCTTGTTGTAGTGCATCCTCCGATAAAGACGGAACATGAAGAGGATGATCCTAATAGAGCGGCTGGACGGGATGAGATGCGTCTCATGCCAGCTAATGCTTTAAATCCTACATGATGTGGGGCTCGTGATATATATTATTAGTTGTATATATAACATTAAACATATAATTGCAACATTATTTATGTTTTGCATAATTTACGCAGTGTTTTTACTTTTCAGATTATTTATTAGTTTAACATTAGAACAAAAAAAATGACAAATTAACATAAATATAAATTCGTTACCAATTAAGGATAATATATAACAAAAAACTAAAATACTACTCTAAACTCATCTATGTATTTGTTTAGTCATTATCACCCATTATTCTATGCTTCAACCACTTAAGTTTCTCTTTCAACCTAGTCGTTCATCATGCAATGAATAATCTTGACTATCTAGAAGGGGGAAGAGGATCGTATTGAGATTTATTAGAATATGAAACATTACATAGAGATAATGGTTATCCTATTTTTCCAATAGTTGTCAAGTGGGTGGGACTACCTAAATTTCTACCACAAACGTTAGATATAGGAGTCTCATATTGTTGTAGAAATCAAGCAAACGGTCTTACTAATGAAATCGATGGAATACAAAAAATATGTGTTAACTGGGGCCTAGATTACGAGGCCCTCGGTCCAGAAGGTGCGTACAAGATGTTGACAAAGAATATGAAGATAGTGACAATGAAATAGCGCCAGACAATAACGATAATGGCAAATGAAAATTATTATTTATTTTCCGTGGTGTAATTATTGTATTAAATCTTTTTTAATACTAAATATAAATCAGATTTAAACCTATTGAAAACATAATTTTATTTCATAAACTTTTCCAACTAAACATTTACAGACATTTAGTACAACCAAAATATTGCAATAAAGCACTACTTTTATCCTTGATAATTGGGCACATTAGATGAACTGCCACCTGAAGCTGAAGTACCATCGCTTCCCAAATTAGTTGAAGGACATTTATGGCGGCCGTATCCTCTTAGGAAACATATTCCACATTTACGCGCATAAACGGTATTATTAATATCGATTAGTTCCATATCTGCATTCTTTTTTGCACTTGTTGTTGACGCACATAATCCTTGTTACACACCATTGTAGATGGTTTTGGCGGTCAGTAATACTCAGCACCCATTGGCTGCAACTGTCTACTATAGGTGTTTAAGTATGCAACAACACTATATTCTTTATCAACGTAGCTCGTTGTTGCGAAACATGTATGTTTAAAGCACTTCATGACATGTGAGCATGGCAAGTATGTTAAAAGCACTTCATGGCTTCATTGACGGCGTCTGTATTATTCCCGCGGCTGTGATGCAGATTAGTGTGAACTTCAGAAATATTACGCTGGTTGTAATACTGCAAAAATTAATGCAACTATGCTCGCTTCCTATATTTCTTAAATCATTTCATGGTTGTGGCATACATCAACAATTCCTTCCATCAATGATGATGCACCTCTAGATTTTTCAACAAGCCTCTCTGCCATCTGCTTGAATGACATCCACATCATGGCAGTGACAAGCAATCTTCGTGCAAACTTCAACAACCTGTAGAAAGACCTTAACATATTTGTAGTTAGAATTCCCCATCTTCTACCACTATTCTTATGCAAAGTCCACTTGTCAAGCTCATGTCGCATCAACCAATGATAGGTTTCTAGGTCTTTGTACCTAATCAGTTCCATTTGCCTCTTGAATTTACAGTCTTGGTGATCTGTTGTAGCCATCCACATTAAATCATATAAGTCCTTATTCGATTAAGCCCTCTAGAAGTTGTCCTTCAAGTGACTAACATAGTAATGGTGGTACGCACACGGTTCCTGCTATGAACGCAAATTTTGTACACAACTTAAAATACCGCCATGCTAAAATGATATTAGACAAATACCTTAACGCTTCTAAATACGTGCTCCTTTAAGTGGTTCAACAATAATTTTCACGTCTCTTGGCTTTCATTGGTATAAATAGAAAATGCTAGGGAAAATATACTTCCATTAGCATCTAATGTAATGACAATCAACAACTTAATATCATAGTTTTCATATATATGAGTTCCGTCAATGGATATTACCGGCTAACAATGCACAAAACCACCAATGGCTGGTTTAAATAATTGTTCTGATATTCCCAAACTCCTGCTCACAACAGTCCCAGGGTTAAAGTGTTGTAATGCAGCCATGTACCTTGGTAAAGCGACGAAGAATTTATCCCAGTTACCATAAACAATTTCAAACGCACATTTACGTCTGAGAAATGCTTTTCTTTTGATAATAGTACATTCATATACCTAGTGAACAAATGTTGTACACTCTTTAATCTTGTATATTATGGACCTTCAATGTGTGGAATCAAGACAAGAAAAATCAAGTCAACGTTCAAGTTTAAATGATTCCCCATGAATGTGTCCATTTCACAAGTGTGGCCGCCAATGCATTTCCCTACAATTCATATATTTGTTTTCAACTTTCTCGCACGCAGCACCCAGTTACAACCTTGAAACCATCCACGACAAATAATCTTGTATACTTCCGGATATGACTCACGAACCAAGATCTCACGATACTCTTTTATGCTTTGCATTCGCACTGCCCTGCTTAGGTGCATTTTATCAGCAAAAAGCATGCCCTTTGACAGCATCATTGCTCTAGATTCATTCACATTGCTGTTCAAATTTCGTCAAGATCCCCTGTGAGGGCATCCACATCCGGCATACTTAGAAACTGATCAAGGTAGACAATCTCCCTTGAATGAAACAGCACATGGGACTCGTACACTCTTGGTCTAACGAGAGGTGGAGCATACTCCATCCTCAAATCAGGTTCATCGTCCTCGTCCTCGTCCTCATTATCATCACTCTCGTTAGGGAAGGGCGTGTCATTTCCAGAGTCATCAACTCACTATCATCTTCCTGACTCTACACATCTGCTAGATCCTGATTAAATATGTTGTCTTTGGGCAATTGAGTAAGGACATGACCTTCAGGTTTCTCGTTTTCACTGCACAACTAATAAAATAATATGTTTCTCAAATTCATCCAAACATTACATATAAACTTTATCATTTAGCTTACAAATCATAATGTCTTAATATCCTGTGATGCGCATATCTTGTTAATAATGACTCCCGGATGGACCACCATGATCCAACACACCAAAATTAGGCATATTTTAACTGTCTGTTGGTTCATAACTTGTAAAATTCATATTTGGCTGGTACCCCATGTGGAATATATGAGTGTTAATACAAATACAATACATAAAAATAAATATCGTCATATAAAGAAAAAGTAAAGTTTACCACTCGGCTTGTGCATTATGTAAACTTGGGGAGAAATTATGTCATCGCCCCCCATTCGCCCCAGAGATAAGTTTAGATCTGGCCAAACTCTTTCACCTGGAACCTGTACGGATGAAAATGCTCCAAAAAAATCATCCGATGATGGAGAGATATCCCTGTTACGGAACTTTAATATTTCAAATGTCTTCAGCCTTGACGTATATTTTCGGTATTTTTATCGCAAGAAGTTCCCGGTGTTCATCCGCATTCCTCACAAAGCATGTCAGAGTTTCATCATTTTCGATGTTAAACTCAACATAACAAGCAACTCCTTACGGAATATCTTCCAGTTACTTTAATATTAACCGAAAGTTTGCTCACACTCATTTTTTTACATAACAACAATACCAATCTATCATACTCCATTGTATGTGGCAACTTAACATGACACTGTGGAGAACAACTATAACGTACCGAGTTATTCTCCACACAACCTCACCCTCCCCCTCAATATAATGAAACCCTAATTTTTCACTCTTCGGACATTATAACAAAATGCAAAATAACTTAAGGAATAAATATTTTGGAAGATCTAAAGGATCCTGAATGGATTTTTACCAAATTCTGAAACTCCTTAAATAAGAAAAAGGTTCAGTCTCGGGGGTACAATTAGTGGATGAATAGCGCAGGCATAATACGCGCTATATATGTAGCCCGTATACTGCATGCGCTATATCTAGATGAATTATCGGTGGGTCACTAAAGTGCAGATGAATTATTGGTGGGGACAGGAAAGTTCATATATAACACGGTGAATAACCTCGCTATATATAAAATGGTAGTCAGTTTTTTTTTTCATCTATTTTTGTCGCTTGAGTCCAAAGGAACCACTGTTTGGTTCCAGATTCCATAAACTACTCCATTTTATTTAAGATAAATACCTGACAACGTTATATCAAATTAAGAAATATAATTATAAAAGTTAAAATTAAAATATACTATATCATTTAAGTATGATTAGATTAGAAAAATTATTTACAAAGTATATATGTTTGTATTCATTTGCTAAGTTTAAACATTAGATGCTATAAAAAAATTTCCTGCATTTGGCCATTAGTTATTAGGGAATTGTTGGAGTTTACTAGAAGGGCAGGTGTGGACGCTTTCTTTTCCCGTATGGTTTCTTAAAAGCCAGATTGCAGTAACAAAGTTTGTATTAAATTATTGTTAGTGTACAGAATGGAATAATCCTGTAGAATTGACTAACGATTCTTTGAGGGGAAAATAATTGAATCCCTCAATCATAGCCTGGCAACTCTCCAGGCCATGTTAATAAACTCAAAGTTGCAGCGCTAAAGAGGTAGACTAGATTCTATTGAAAAGAATATCCAAGACTTCTCAAATGTGGAATCAACCCTCCTTTTATATCGTTCTAAATTAAGATTACACAACATATACTGTACTACAAGACAAAGTATCGAGTGGACAAGTGGAGATGGAGATTAATTCCTAAGATTAATATACTAGAAATTTTGACCGATGTTGTCCATCCGTTTATTATTCAAAGATATATGGTATTAAAAAATTTATTTTTCGTTATCTCCACTTGTCGTCCTATATAACATTATGGGAACTGCGTAATTTAGCAGTTGATAGCAGGAGTGACTAATTGAAACAAATTTGAAATGTTTTCTTTACCAGACCATATTATATCAACTAACTAAAGTGTCAATCTATAAGGTGGAGATCTTACATTATATGACATATAGTTCACATATAAGGTAATAGTTTTTCATGCTATAGGTTATGGAAACCATTTTAACAATATTTTCATTACTGTACATAAATTGTTATAAATAGAACTCTATTTAAGGTGAATGTCTATCTTATAAGAAGAGTCTTACTTTAAGGCTAAGTCTTTTATCTTTCTATAAATAGAGGGGTCTTACCCCATTGTAAATCATCTCAAAAGTATTAATAAGAATACTCCTCTCTCTCTACTTTTCTTTCTATTGTTCTTGTTCTTGTTCTTATATTATTTCATAACACGTTATCAGCACGAGACTCTACCGTCTCAAGAAGCACTTTGAGAAGATTAAGGAGTAATTCGCCCACACGAATTTCGCTAATTCCGGGCATTATCCGGGTCACGCTTCAAGAGATAAGTATCGATTTTATGTTCGATTAAAATCTATAATTATGTGTTGTCTATATTACATACAAGTGATCGTAGCTATTTACTTCCGCTATTCCTTTCTTTGTTACAATTGAATTGATGACTGGTTTAATTTAGTAGTATAGTGGAACGTTTCTGGTCAATTATGCAAACAATGGGTTTTTGGATTTTTAAAGTTTGCTGATAGTTTGGAGGTCCAATGGCATTGAATTTCTATACGGAAAATATGTCGCGTTCTCCGGCATCAAATTGGCCGCGGGAGTCGACCAAAGTTGCCAGAATTTGTTGCCACGGGATGGAAACTCAAGAGGTATATTTGATATCACAACATTGATTGATATACCTTAAAGGTAAGTAATTTACTTTTCCCTTTCAAATTCTTGAAATTCTACGATTTGATTTTATATACAAACAAAGACAACAAAGTTTGATTATAACTCTAATGGAGTTTGTAAGAAATTACACTCACATGAAGTGGTAAAATTTCTATGCCTTGCCATGATCAAATTCATGAATGATTGTGGGCAAAGAATTGAAAATCTGTCCCATTGAATTTGCTCCATTCCCTTTAGAGAATGTGGTAGCAGTATGTGATAAGTCTGAAAGAAGACAAAATTATTACCATGATGGTATCAATGAATGTGGACGTGGCAATAGACGGAATTATAATCGTCATTATGATCCATTCCCTGAAGTGAATGTGATAATTGTAATAAAGCCTGTAAGTATGAACACACTCTTGATGTAATTGTATCTTATGTCTAACATTATGAAAAGAAAGTTCGTTGCCCTTGAAATTTCGGGCAAGAACTATATGACATGGGTGTTGGATGCTGAAATCCATTTGGATGCAATGGGTCTTGGAGACACCATTAAAGACAGAAATAATGCATCCACCCAAGACTATGCTAAGGCCTTGATTTTCTTGAGCCATCACCTTGATAAAGGTTTGAAACTGTGCTAAGGCCTTGATTTTCTTGCGCCATCACCTTGATGAAGGTTTGAAAATTGAATATATCACAGTCAAAGATCCACCTATCTTGTGGAATGGCTTAAAGGAGAGATATGACAACCTGAAGTTGGTCACTCTGCCACAAGCACGATATGATGAGAATCCAAAAGCAAATAGTTCATAAACTATATGTTATCGTTGCGGTGGAAAAAGGGCACTGGGCGAAAATTTGCCGTGTACCAAGACATTTGGTTGAGCCTTGTCAAGCATCTCTAAAGAGTAAATGCCCTGAAATAAATTTTGTCTCTGACGACAATTTTGACATCACCCACTTGGATGTGGCAGACTTCTTTGAGCACCCTGAGGGGAAAATTGACCACCTAATTGGTGATGGATCTGTGATGAAGGAAGATGGGATTGTTCGATTTTATTTTACTTATTTGTAATAGTTAGTGAATAAGCTAATAGTCATTAGTATCAGCTCGTATTAGTTAGTTTATGATATAATGTTAGTATTAGTTCTTTAGAGTGTTTCAAAATGCTTAAATTTCGAAGAAATTTTTATTTTCCAGCAAAGTTATTCGATTAACTAATAAGTTAGTCGACTATCTAATATTTCGTATTAAAAACTGGAATTTTCGCAAGCTAAGATAGTCGACTATCTGATTTAGATAGTCGACTATCCTGATGACTGTTTACTAAGATAGTCGACTATCAACTTAGTTATTCGACTATCTAATATTTCGCATTAAAACTGGATTTTTTCGCAAGGCAAGATAGTCGACTATCCAATTTAGTTAGTCGACTATCCTAATAACTGCTTCCCAAGATAGTCGACTATCAACTAAGTTAGTCGAATAACCTCAGCAGATTTCGAAAATATTGTTTAAATATGAAACAAACGGATTGAATTTGTTTATTCTCATGTTCGTATATTTTCTTTTGTATGTCAAACCATGGGAATTAAATTGATTGAAGGCTCCTGAAGAGAAACTATAACTCTGCCTAAAGGAACAATATTTTAGAGAAAGCAATGTTCTCCTCCAAGTCTAAAAGGAACTTGTTGAGTTTTAGAGATATCATTCAAAATGGATATCAGATTGAGACAATACATGAGTATAATCTTGAATACATCATTTACTCATGAAAACGAGGCTGCCCACTTCGGTTTGGGGTCACGCCATTTTGCATGCAGCAATGCTAGTTCGTCTCTGACTGACGAATTATCACAAATATTCCCCGTTGCAATTAGTTTTGGGTCATGAACCTAATATATCTCATTTAAGAATTTTTGGATGCGCAGTATATGTGCCTGTAGCACCGCCATATCGCACCAAAATGGGTCTGCAAAGAAGGTTAGGAATATATGTTGAGTTTGAATCGCCCTCAATTATTCGCTACCTCGAAATATTGACAGGGGATTTGTACACTGCACGATTTGCAGACTGTCAATTCGATGAGACACTTTTCCCAAAATTAGGGGGAGAAGTTGGTGAAACCAAACTGGAAATTTTGTGGAAAAATGCATCATTATCTCATCTTGATCCACATACCTCTATTTGTGAAAAAGAGGCGCAAACTATTATCTATTTGCAAAGAATAGCAAATCAAATGCCTGACGCATTTCTCTTGTATTACTTGTTCTCATTAATGAACTGACCAACTAAAGAGTTCGGGTTGAAGCCCATAAATTCTGGAAATATCAAAGGTGAATATGGGCTCATTCACCTGCCATGTATACCACATATGATGCATCTATGAAATGGTTACATGCGCGATTGTTATTAACCCGCAGCCTGGTCGGTGCTTGCGAGGTAAATTGCTCAGTAATCTAACTTCGAGCATAATTTTCAGATTTTCTATTCAAGATAGTTCATCTTGATAAGTTGGTTTATATCAAAGTTGGTTTAGCAAGATAATTATTGAGTGCCTCCACTTAATAGCAAAACTGTTTCTTATGAGAACAAAATTATATATATCAGTTTGATATACGTTGTATACGAGAATATATTATATTCTCCCCTCACAAATGGTTCAGGGTCAGGAACCAAATAATCTCATCTTATTATTATTAATGTGCTGTGTATATTGACATGATAATGCACAAAGATGATTTTCCCAGAGTTGAGGAAACAAGTTAGCTTTTCTAACATGAGGGTGAGACATGATAAACACTTGAGAAAAGGTTACATGAGATGAATTATCATTTGTATATATAGATCCTCGAATATTATGATATGAACCTGAAGTTCATAAAAGGGATAATTCAATTGCAACATATTGCAAAGCATGCCGTGCACATTTGCTGACCCAAAGAATGTAACTATATTCTCACTGCAAATGCTCATATTAAGTCCTAGAAGGACAAAGTCTTGGATACGCCTGAAGCGTATAGACAAATCGGTTTCAAAAGGAACTTCTTAATAAAGAAGATGAGCAAATGATCAAAGTGATCATAATAAGGAGGCAAGTGATCCAGAAGATCACATGACATAACACTTCATAAAATCTCATGAGAGCTTCAGGTACCTGAATATATGAATGAAGAGATCTCCATGTTATGTCTATATGAAAATTGACTGAAACCGATATAAAATGATTGTCGACGACATCTATGATAGCGCTAAATATCGATGAGGATCTTATGTTTGTCGAATACAAACAAAACTATTGGCCAAATGGAAGAGATACAATTCAAGAAGAATTGATTCCATATGAAAGACATGTAGTTTTGGACATGTAGTTCAAATACTTGAAAGTGTAAAGTCAAAGGTATGTGTAATCAGTTTTCGATATTTATTTGTTTAGCATGACATGAAAACTTGATATGCATCTAAAGTCTATTATATGGCTTATATGACTTAACTTGAAAGATTTAAGTTGCTTGAAGCATATACAATTCTTGGTCCTGAAGTACCACATCCTAAGTGCAATTTGTGTACATATGTATATTGCTATAACTATAAACATGATGGCATCGAGAATACCCCTATGGAAGTATTGAAGAGTCATTCCACGACATTACATGAAGATGTTCATATCTATCAAGAATGATAATTTCAAGGTACAGAATATTCATTCAAGTCAATATGGTTGATTTATTTATCAAATATCTACTAACGATTTCTTAAAGCTAGTGCACAAGATTGGAATGTGAAGGTTCAAGGATGTGAATTGATGTTCTTTTTAGGGGGAGTTAATGCGCGTTGCACTCTTTTTCCATACAAGGTTTTGTCCCACTGGGTTTTCCTTGCAAGGTTTTTAACGAGGCAACAAATAGGCGTATTTCTAAACATATGTACTCTTTTCTTTTTCTAGAATTTTTCCTAGACATTCAAGGGGGAGTGTTATAAATAGAACTCTATTTAAGGTGAATGTCTATCTTTTAAGAAGAGTCTTACTTCAAGGCTAAGTCTTTTATCTTTCTATAAATAGAAGGGTCTAACCCATTGTAAATCATCCCAAAAGTATTAATAAGAATACTCCTCTCTCTCTACTTTTCTCTCTATTGTTCTTGTTCTTGTATTATTGTTCTTGTTCTTATATTATTTCATAACATAAATTTTATAATACAATTTCTAATTATCATCGAATCAGCTAGTTTTTGCAGGTTGATGTAATATAATTACCAGTGGATTAAAGACTTGAATATTCGTAAACTGATAGGACCAAACATTGATATAGAGATTAAAGAAGCATCCCACATAGAAGGGGTCTCGGTCTTCCCAAGAAGCCTAGAGAAAGCACCTAATAAAATTCACTGAGGGGGAAACCCTCACTCTGTAATACTCCACAAACCACACTAGGCAAGTCATGTCGACAGACTCGCATTTGGAGGGGGGAGGGAGGTCGATCCCAGGTCATCTATATGGATGACCAACCTCCAAACCAATTGAGCCATCCCCGAAGGTGCTGTGCTAACCCGAAGGCAGAGGCTGTAGTGCAGGTTTTCCTAGGGTTCCAAAAAAACATTCACTGCAAATGTATATTTGTACCTCGCTCCCAAAATAATGCCCTAATCGAGTATGCCCTGTTTATACAACCTGTCTCCACCTTCAGCCTGCGTATAAGTCAATGCTGGAGCTGGTAGCCGTGGGACATTATCATGTGATCCCATCACTGCTTTTCCGTTCCAATACCAAGGCTGAAGGTAAGGTGAACAGATTGACGGAGAATACGAAGAAGTATGGAGAATCACTGAGCCCCAATCTCTATCACCAAGTTTTGCTTCTTTTATTCTTCTTCTAATCAACAGGCTTCCTACATCTTGCTTCTTCATTTCCGATATGCTTCTGACGATTGACATGCAAAGAAGAAGTACGAATACAGCATCTTCTTCAGGTAAAAACTCCACCACCAATAATTTCCAGTTAAGCAGTGCTGTAGCTTTTCCAACCGGATTATCCTCTGAGAACCTAACTACCGTTATGAATCCGTCTTCTTCTTTGTCTTCAACTTGCTTTAACTTTTCGTTTGGTACATTTTCTGTCTCTTCAGCCAAGCCAGAATTATTGACTTCATACTGCATTTGCCGCCCTTCCAATAACTTTACCTGCAGGGGTTGTGTTCTTAAGATGATCAATACTCTTTAGCAAGTTGTTGCTGCAATCAAATCAAAGTTTATATACACTGTACCACTGAATCAGTTGATTGCTGGTTTATGAGGCTGAAACTTAAGCCTGAACTGGATGTTGATGATTCCGAGCGTACTAGTAGCTCATCTCCAGTTGAAAGGTTCCACATAGAATGCCATCCTTCTGGTGGATCTTTTGGTTTTGCAGTACCTACCACTTTCTCTGTACTAGATGAGAAGCACAAGCAAATGACACCACAAATTAGGCGGGAAATCTAGAATGGGAGGCATCCACTTGAAACCAACAAGATCTCTCCTATGAGTTGTTACTAACAGATCAAATGTAAATCTTTCTTGATTACATACCAGGTGCTCTACCTATGGAACCAGTAACATAGGACCAATGACCTTCACATATTTCTATAATGCGGTCCTCCCATTTTACAACTGAAGGAGTTTCAGGTCCTCTCCTCCAAAAGCCGCTTCCAACTCTAGCTTATTGACAACAGAACAGGAGATCAGAAAACAAAACACAAGTATGCAGATGATCAGTTAGTCAAAAAATCCTCGTGTACTCTACCTAAATCGAATCACAAAGCATTCCCTGCCTGCATGATCCAGAACAGTGCGAGATAACCATCGACCTTCTTGGGGACGATACTGATTCATCTTCAGAATAACATCAGATATCATGGCACCTGAATCATCTGAAACGCGATCGGGTACACATTTCAACAAGTAGGATGCTTGGGCAGGAGGAGTTATTGAGGTAGCTACCCTGACTGTTTGGTCAATTTCTTTTGACAAAGTGAGAGAAGGCGCACGTAATAAATCATTCCAAAGAAATGTTACACTTTCTCTCAGCCTACTTCCTTTAATGCAGCGACCACCACGTTGGCGAACCTCAAGAACCATTCCTTTCGTTCCAAACTCACAATAGAGATGCAAAGCTTTTTGCCACCTTTGAGAAGTAAAGTTGCAGAGTGGTTTATCTATTTTGAGCTCCCTGTGACATCTGACCATCTGAGGACGTAAGAACTCCTTTGATGCATCACAGCTCAAAGGTTTCATCTTTGATTTTAGCTTCACTGTTAAGCAAACCTGTAATGCAAATCATAGCACAACCAGCCTTTTAATCATCCCTTCCTGATAGCACTGCAACAGTGCAACACTATTCCCCTCCCCAACCCAAAGAAAAAGAAAAAGAAAAGGATAGAAAGAAAAAAAGAAGCTACAGTCTATAAACCTGAGACGCTTTTGTTATGGAATCAAGTAACTAGAATTTTTTTCTGAAAACTATGTCTGAGCTCAACCTCCATATCATTCGACAGGTAACCAATTAGGTTATGATGTCATATAGTTTTAATCAGGAAACAGAGATTAGTTCCTTTAAGAAAGTCCGCTCAAGTTTTATCATTCAAGTCGATACATCAGAAATCTAGGAACAAATTCTATTACCAAAGAAAAGCTTTACCCATGGAACCTAGTCTCTATCGGTGTGACAGTGATAAAGAAAAATCTTCCATAGCACTATTGCTTCATTGAACTGGTCTGCTTAGCGGTCAGACCACTGAGTAACCATGCTTAAGAAAAGACGATTATATGCTGCAGTTCTTGGTGGATTGATCATTTATAAGACATGCTTATTTATAATTATGTCCTCAACTAGCATTACCAGCGTATTGCCTTCTTCATTACATCAATGATTTTAATCTAACCGACAATAGCCTAAAGAGCAAAGAGAAAGGCAATAAGTTTCATGATTATCTATACGGGAGTATGTATTTTGCTGATTTACAGGCAGCATAAATTTAGCTCTAGAAAGTACAACAAAAGTTTGTGATTTTAGTAAAACGGGATTCACAGGATCATATCCTAAACTGGTTATTAATCATGTTATATAACAAAAGGATCTTATGTGATATGTTCATATGAGACATGTCCACATGCATTTTGGTTCCGAAGCATGAATCCCTCACACTTACTTTTGTTTCTGGTCGTTCCAGTTAATCATACATAACACTAAGGGAGGGAAAATATTGGTGGTCTGATCGGGATGGACCAAGCCATCCGTACTACATGAAAAATTTCAATTATGAATTCCTTGCATGATTTGGCTCTAGGTACCAGTTGATTGACACCATAATATGCACCAGATTCACCCAAAGTTCTCCAAAATATCCAGTCATCATTGCATGTTGTAACAATCTTACGACAGAGATTTAGTTTATCCAAAAATTTGAAATTTACAGAGAGAAGCAACTTAAGGAAAACTCCCAACTTCTTTTCCTATTTTTGGAAAAGTTTCAGTTCATAGTTCATACGACAAGCATCTGCAAACATTGCTCTGATATGCCACTACTAAGCCAAGGTAAGCCGTAAAAAACTGTTGCTTTTTGTTTATATATATCGTACAACTTTTACTTCTCACTCTAACGTAAGTGCAGGTAACTAATTGCTTTAGCACCTTCCTCTAACATACTACTGAAAATTCATCCTTACCCCTTTATATACCTTTATCTAGGGTAACCACTATCATTGTATAAAGTTGACAAGCAGGCATGGATAGAATAAAGACCTATCTACTGATGTGTACATAAGGATAACCTCCCAACCAAAAGCAAGAAAACATAAAATAAATGGCAGAAGAAGAGAAAGAAAGGAAAAGTAAGAGTGATACAAAAAAGAAACATCATAATTAAATGTGACCTAATCAGATGATGATAGGGTACCAACTTGGACATAAACTAATATACCTTTATAAGTCCTCCTTGAGTTCTTTATTAGAACTGCAACTATTGGAGAGAGGAAGAAAAAGAGGGAAGAAGTGAGAAAAGCTAGCACAGACCAATCAAACAGTCAATATTAGGATACCCTACGCCCCGTGAGTGCATTCTAACATGTCCTAATTTTAATATTGTCAAGTGGGAAATTGCAAAGCGTGAAAGCAATCCAACTCACCTCAAGCAAGAACCGTGGTAACATGGATGAGTATTTTGCGTTAACATCAGTATCTGTGACTTCCCAGTGAATACGCGGTTTGATCTCAACAGCCTTTCCAATGGTCAAACCACCAGCTTTCTCATATGGCTGATCATATATTTTTTCCCATAGTTTCTTTGTATCCTCAATTCCTTCTTCCTTCACAACCTCCCATGGTCCTACTACTTTTCTCATTTCCTCCTCCAACCCCTTTGTGTCCAATGCGTACGCAGTAGGATAACTCTGATTGATCAATTCATAAAAACCGAAAAAATTGCATAAGCATTACTACACCACAGTCATTACAGATCAATAGACAATAAACATATCTCAACTTGATGAAATCATACATTCGAATAAAATTTAAGTAAACAAATAGTACAAGATCCACGTCGACCAATGAGTCATGAATCACGGTGAACAGCCACAAGGACTATGACATCAAGGTTATGACAAACACTACAGAAATCTCGACACAATACTACCTAAAAGCTGAATAAAATTGATAGTGTACTATATTTGAATAAAGTATTAAATATTTTATTCTTGTTGCAATATTAACATCGGAAATCGTTTACTAGCAACGTGAATGCCAATGAGAACTGACCAGGCTGATGCCTAAAGAATATGATCAATGTAATAAATTAATGATCTTTTTGGCCTTTTTTTAGATAATGACTAAAAAAAGTATTTCAAAGCATAACAATTAACCCAAAGTTTATTAATCGATTATGAATTATTTAACTTATCTTAAGAAGCCATCCTCAAAGTCTTAACCTGCTTCCCCAAAAGTAAATGGATAAGGAAATTAAAAATTTCTCTATAGAACAAATAAGTGAAAGATTAGACAAAAACTTAGTATGTAAATTTCAAAGAAAGACCATTACTTGATGAATTAGCCAAATTAGAAGAATATCTGAAGTAGGGACCACAATAGAGCAGCTATCTGCAAATCTATGCATCATATACAGAAAGCCCTTATACCGTTGTTGAGCTGCCATCAAATAAACAATCTCTGAATAATAAGGGTCAGAAAATTTGGTGTATAAATGTCTTTGTTTGGATACTTCATTGAACAAATCTTCGTGAAGAATGGAGCCAGGGTTCTGTAAATTGGAGTCAGATTCATTTTCAAAAGGCTCAATTGGGTATCTTTGAACCCAAATTTCTTTGCATCTATTTAATGCATACTCTTCATTTTCTTCATTAAATATAGTTGCTTTTCCAATGAGTTTACAGAACCTTGATTCACAATATTGCCTGTAACTGACCTGAAATTAAACATCCAAATATGCTTTAGTTGTGCATTTTGAAGCTCCACTTTCGTTTCAATTTAAGAGAAAATACTAAGAGGAAGAGCTTTCGTGTATGTAACTTTACTCTTTCCTAAACTAGAAGCTCAAACTTCATATGGTAGAACTATCTTTAATATAAAAAGATAACACTTCTTTTTGTCCAATATTTTCTCAGAATCAAGTAAAAGAGTAGTACCATTTTCACCGTAATAGTATATCTTACCGGATTTAAGGTGTGACAGTACCAAACCCATTCAATATCAAGAGGAGGGAGAATCATTTGAGGGGTTGACCCATTAGAAAGATCAGAAATTAATGGCATCCATAACTGATCATACCTGCAAATAAAATTAAAGCTCATTAAGAGTTCCATCACTCAAATGAACAAGAAACCAGCACCCAGATGAAGTTACGGAGCATTAAGCATGTGAAAATAATGTGATTAACCTTCTAATAGATTCAAGAATGGTGGGTTTCTCGTGAAGCCAATGAGAATCAGATACAAGTCTCAAGAACCCAAGATTTCGTCTGGAAGCAGCAACAAGATCAACACTCAAACGGACAGTTTCTTCCTCAGATATCTCACTTAGGCTCCTCGTAAAAGCACCATCTGAAGTTGACATTCTTGTTTTTTCAAGACTCTGCGCTGCAGCCAGATAGTAACTTGAAACATGTAATACAAGAAAGTTTATAAGTGGGCGGAATTCTTCTTAAAAAGGCATGTTTTCTTAGCTGAAGAAGGAGAATGCTCTTGTTGCTCCTCAAATAAACAAATGGAAAGAGGCCCGTTTATTTTATAAAATTTACCTGATATAAATAAAGCAAACCAAATAAAATGTATAACTTCGTTTTTTGAATTAGGTATCCGTCGAATCAAATGAATATTTTACTGAGAAATATGAATAAAGTAACAGGAATATTAAGAGTATAAGAGAAAAAATATATTATTTTACGTAACAAGATTATGATGGTCTGTAAAAATAATTATACCCCTTTATATAGTAAATGAGTGTTATTTTTGGTACAATTTAAAATATAGTAAGCAATTTCATAATTGGCTAATCAATCAGTATCTTCTTATGCGTGTCGAGAATTGCGCCATGATCCTCGCCTGATTGCGAATATTTCGTCATGCAGAAATTCGACCCAGTAAGCTTCCCTCGATCTCTATCTTATTCGGTCCCGATCTTGATCGAGATCGATCTCATTCGGTCTCGGTTTTGGTCGGTATCACGCCTCCTTTTTTACATGACGCCCTGCGAAGGACGTAGATAAGGGAGTTTTTTCAATTAAAATGACAATCGAAACGGGATTGTTTACTAAGAGATTCAGAGTCACCACTTGGAGATTTATGGTGTCCCAAGTCACCGGTTCAAAATCCCAAATCGAGGAAAGGATTGACTATGTATTACAGTCCGCGAACCAAAAATTCGGGCAAGGAATTCTGTTAATCCGGGAGAAGGTGTTAGGCACTCCCAAGTTATGTGGTTCTAGCACGGTCTCTCAAATATTATTATTGGCCTAATTGTCTGATTTTAAGCATTTTTGAACCTATGTGCAATTTTAACTTTAACCGTTTTTTTATTTAAAGGAGATTGCAACGTCATTTAAAATATGTCTTGAACTACGTCACATAAATACACACGCAGCCCACGACACATTTTATCTAACGTTGTGACTTGGATTTGTGTCGCATAAATGCGCACAGAGTTTAGGAAGGTAGATTATTTAAACAATGCGCCTAAAGCGACTATGCGTTTTTAGTTTTTGCAGGGGCAATATAAATTTGCTAAATAACGCGCCCCGAATTCTAAGGATTCACAGGTTGATTAAAATTAAGGCCATGCATTTTAAGATTTATTTTGCTCGGTTCAGCTCGAATTATTCTAAAAATTATACTCGGCTAAAGCAAACTACGAAATGTTCATATAAAGAAACTAATTATTCCTAATGTTAATCCGAGATTGTCACAAGGTATGAGAATTATGAAAAGAATTATCTACTCCATCTTTAAAATTATGAGACCATTATATTAACTTAGTCTATTGGGCTTGGCAGACGTGTACTCAATCCAGCCCGTGTCTATTCTTACCTCCTTATTACAAGTCATGGCCCCATAAAATTGATTAATTATTTTTCATCAAGTGTTTATAATCGTATGACCCACGCTGCAATTTTAGACCAAAATTTCGAATAGCAAAACTCATATTATAACTATAACTCATACTGTAAACTAAACAACCACAAAGAGGGAATAAATCAGAACATTGAATAACAAAATTCGCATTTCAATTTTGAATATGCTAAGTAACAAACATATTATGTGAAGTTTGAATCACAATTATGAACCTGCCAGCAACAACGAAGAACCTTGTATAGCTTAATTAAATTTGTAAACTATCAAACCATCGATCCATTATTTGAATCATGGTTCTTCGAAAACACAACTACCCAAAACGAATTCTAAATGTGATTTATACACAAAATCAAAGCACATAACCTGTGAACCAAACTAAACCTGGAGCAAATCTGAATATAGATCAAACGAAAAGGTTAGGCAAATCTAAATCTGGCCACCAGTTCAACTTATATGCAAAATTCGGCAATATCGACCAAATTAAACTAGAGAAATAGTGGTTATCCACTTGTACATATCATCAAGACATGAGTCATTCCCGGGCTCAAACAGTATTCAAAACATATCTCAAATACAACTTTTAAAATGAGTTAACATTGACAATCATGAACAAAGCATACATAACACAACTGAACTAAAAAAAAAAAAATCAGACAAAACATGGACTCAAGCCTCTGCCTTCAAGCAAAACCAATTAAATCCATATAAATAAAGACAATATCTAGTGGCATATTCAATTACACAAAAAACTTAATTATGAAAGCTTAAAAGAGGGAGATCCATGAAAGTAAAGCTATATTATGAATCACAACTCCATTTCAATTCCAATTTGAGCATCAACTCTACAAGTTTAAGAACAAGTACCTGAAAAATGAAATAGAGACAAAGGAGTAAGGAATCAACCCATCAACAGCCAATGGAACAATGAAATCCGCTCAAATCAGCAATGAAACAGTATTTTTCAACAATAAATCCCAACCAACTTTTAAAACAAATACCCAGAACTCCACTCGTTTGCACACCAGAATCAAAGAAAAACTATCATTATTTCAAAAAGTTAATTGGGATAAATACTAACAAAATTTCCAGTAATTGCTTAGAGAATTTCTAGATTTATAAGTTACTTCTGAAGTTCTTCAAGAAGCAACCGCTTTGAATTTTTCAGAATTTTTATCTCTCAAAATCTGCCTTGCAAGGCAAGTTGGGTGCCTTTATAGGCAAGGGACTAGGGCAATTATCAGATTTTTCTTTTTTCAACTCTACCCTTTTTTAATTTTTATTTTTGCTATTTGATCCCTCGAATTACTGAATTGTTAACCAAGTCACCCTACTACAAGTATGAAATTCAATTTGAACCCCCTCCCCCCACACACACACCTAGCTTTCTAGAAGCTTCTAAATCTATTATCAAAATATTTCCTTACTACAACTACCCAAACCACCCCTCACACCGATGAATTTTCATTGTACCCAAATGTGCTATAGGTCCAATTGACCTTGGGTCCAAAACAATTAGACAACCAGCCCAAAAATGAGTTGAAAGGTATAAACCTCAAGCCCAAACACAATCAAACCAATGCTTTTGAATTAAAATGAAACAAGCAGAAAGTATGAGCAATTCGAGCCTCTCTTTATTAATCCGATTAATGCGACTAGTCATTAATGAAACTGAAACTAAATTAACAAACAAATCATTTACTCTAATTAAAGAAGACAAGGCTTCCTAAAACTTAACATGCGCATAAAAAAACAACTCTGAGAAAATTGGGCAAACAAAGAGTTCAAAAGAAAGGGAGGAAACATATGACAATGGAAGGTAAGATAAAAGGAAAAGTAAAGAAGAAAACTAACAAAAGGAAAAACTAAAAAAGAAATACCTACGGAGACTTAGGACGGATTTAAACAGACTTGAAGCACTCCTTCAATTTATTGGCAAGAACAACCTCTAATCACATGTTTTCATGTGAAAACACATGAGTGAAGGCCATTATGGCCCAGAATCTTCACAAGGTCCGCTAAATTTATGTTTGGACATAGGGCTTAATTTTTCGATTTGATATTTGAGGGATTCCAGAAGTGTTCGAAGAAAATAGGGTAGAGATTTGTGGTGGGGGTGTTATTTTGGGGTCAATAAGAGGCGGCGTCGCCACCGGAGGAACTGTGGCGGCGCTAGGGCTTTGAAGGTTTGGGTAGTTCTGGTGGGATTACAAGGAGACAGGGTATTGTAGGGGTATGAGGAAGCGGAGATAGAGCTATGTTGTAAATTTGAGGGCCATCAGAGACTTGCCACCCCCGTGGGGCAATTTCTGGCGGCATCGTTATAAGGGAAGGGTGAGAGACGAGTGAGAGGAGGAGGGGGTGTTTGGACACTTATACCTTAAGGAAACCTAGCTTCAGGGCCGTTGGATTAGATTACCTCGACGACTTGGATTGAATATTGATGGAACGGGGTCGTTTAGGAGGTGAAGGGACAAGGTATTTTGGGAATGGGTTTGGGCCGGGTATGGGAAAAATCTGGGCGGTTAACATGTGTTAAGGCAATTGGGCTTGGAAAATTTGAAGAGTTGGCCCAAACAGTTGATCTTTTACAACCCTTTTCTTTCCATTTTCTTTTATTTTTTCTCCTTTTTCTTATTTTCAGATTTTGTTAAATATAAAAATAAAAACTTGATTTATCTATAAGACAAAATTAATAACTAATTGCATTTTCCAAAATTAAATAAGTCCTAAATTAAAAAAACTATAAAAATCGCAAATTAAAAAGTCAAAAATGCAAAATAAACTATTTTTGTTATTTTCTTTCATATTTGCCACAATTGATTAACTAATTAACCTAAAAATATAAAATAGGGCCCTAAATATAAATGCACGTATATTTGTATTTTTTATTAATCAAACAAAAATAAAAATGCATAGACAAATGCAAGCAATTAACAGGAAATATCACAAAATTCACAAAATTGTAAATAATGAAAAGAAATTATTTTGTTTTGAAATTATGGAATAATTCATATAGGGAAAAAATTATGTGCTCACAACTGCACCTCTTTACTCGGAAACACGAAGAGTTTTCATGCAAAGATAAAGTGAGCGGCTACGAGCAATTTTTGTCCGTCCGAATACTCCGTGAGAAGCATTTTTGAAAGATTTGACCGTATCCTGCTTCTGAGGTTGCCTACATATCCTTGGCTAAAAAGGAATCAGGTCAGTGTAGTTCGGGAATGTTTGGTATCTAGGACTATCCTGAAGCTGTGCTTTCACTGTTGTTGTTGCTGCTGCATGCTACTACTTACTGAACTCCCTTATTACACCATGAAAAAATAAAGAAGTTATACTAAACTATGATCTATGAATTCCAAAACATATCTGTATCTTCAAACTTGATCCTGCAGCTCTTGTTGCCATGCTGACTTGAATTGTGATCTGAGATGTTTTCCCTTTCTCAAGGTAGATACCTGATTGTTGAGCTCGAATTGTGTTCCCTTGTTCTCCAGGTGGGAGTCTGATTACCATGACTTGAATTGTATTCCCTCGTTCTCCAGGTGGGCTCCTGATTGCCAAGACTTGAACTGTATTCCCTTGTTCTCCGGCCGGGCTTCTGATTACCAAAACTTTAACTATGTTCCCTTGTTCTCCAGGTGGGCTCTTGATTGCCAAAACCTTGACTGTGTTCCCTTGTTCTCCAGGCAGGATCCTGATTACCAAAACTTTAATTGTTCTCCCTTGTTCTCCAGGCGGACTCCTGATTACCAAAACTTTGAATTGTGTTCCCTTGTTCTACAGGTGGGCTCCTGATTGACAAAACTTGAACTATATTCCCTTTTTCTCTAGGTGGGCTCCTGAATATCAAAACTTTAATTGTGTTCCCTTGTTCTCCAGGCGGGCTCCTGATTACCAAAACTTTGAATTGTGTTCCCTTGTTCTCCAGGTGGGCTTCTTATTTCCAAAACTTGGACCGTATTCCTTTGTTCTCCAGGTGGGCTCCTGATTGCCAGAACTTGTATTGTATTCCCTTATCTCCAGGTGGGTGCCTGATTACCACAACTTGAACTGTATTCCCTTTTTCTCTAGGTGGGTGCCTGGTTTCAACAAAATAGACAAAACAAAGAAAATTTTCTACCTTAGTTTGGTGGTTGGGCATATATGTGAGTGTTAACTAAATCATGTTACCAAATATCACTGAGAATTTGAAAGCTAGATCCCATTATCTAGGAGGGTCCTCACAACTCTTAGTTAAATGATAGTTTTAAAAGCTGAATTATATTTCTACAGGTATGACTTAAGTCTTGTTACCTAAGAGGGTCTTAAAACTACCACCCATTATCCAGGAGGGTCCTGGCAATGATTTTAGATCTACGTTATATCTTCTAAAGGTATTACTTCCACTACGTCTTGTTATCTAAAAAAATATTAAGGCTACGTCCCATTGCCCCGGGGGTCCTGATGACAATTTTAACACTAAGTTATATCGTCTAAAATGTGACTCCCGCTATATCTTGTTATCTAGGAAAATATTAAAGCTACATCCCATTATCCAGGAGGGACTTGACAACTCTTACCTAACGACAATTTTAACACTAAGCTATATCTTCTAAAGGTACAACTTTCACTATATCTTGTTATCTAGGAAATATTTAAAGCTACGTCCCATTATCCAGAAGGGTCCTGATAACTCTTAGCTAACGATAATTTTAACACTAAGCTATATCTTCTAAAGGTACAACTTTCACCACATTTTGTTATCTAGGAAACTATTAAATCTACGTCCCACTATCCAGGAGGGACCTGACAATTCTTAACTAACGACAATTTTAACACCATGCTATACTTCTAAGGTACAACTTTCACTACATTTTGTTATCTAGGAAAACATTAAGGCTACATCCCATTATCCAGGAAGGACCTGACGATAATTTTTTTTTTTTAAGCTTAACTGTCGACTTTGTATTGATATCAAAAAATATACAATGTAATCCTAAGGTAGTAGTATGGACTTCTACTACTCAATTGCTATCATTCTAATTACATTTTAATTCTAACTACTTATATCATATACATATCACTACTTAGCAGCTAAAATTCAACCAAAAACTAAGGATATACATTGAGTTTTTGTAAACCATCCTTCCACTTTTTGCGATTCCTATTTCTTGCATGTAATAGCAGTGCTACTTCTCTGCAACATTGTTCTTCATCAAAAATCTTATTCTCAAACCTGATCAGATTTCTATTCTTCCACAGCAATGCAACAGTAGTCACAAATGTTGTTGCAGTGGTCTCTTTTTTCCAGTTTTTACTCTTGGCATTGCTACAGATCCATTTCAATTTATTCTCCCAGCATTCAGTAGTTCTTGTGTGTCCCAACCATAGACAGATTCTCCTCCAAACTCTACTGGTAATGTCACATTCAAAGAACAAGTGTTTAAACTCTTCATCATACCTTCTGCAGAATGCACACAAAGGTGGAACTTGAATGCCCATAAGCTGCAGTCTCTCAATGGTAGGAAGCTTCTGATGAGCAGCTAACCAGACAGTAAATCTATGTCTAGGTAGTGCAGATGACACAAGCATTACATTCCTCCATACAATCTTAGGAAATATAGGCAACAGTGCAATATAGAGTTTATGAATCTGAAACTTTCCCAACTTACAAACACTCTGAAGTCTGTTGAGTATATTCCCTTGCAACTGATTATTTTCCAACTCCAAGGTCCTAATGTCCAATATCTTCTTTACTACCCAAGATGAGTTTGATGGCACAGCCACAGACTCAATGGATCTATTCTTGATATAGTAGGTATGCACCCATTTCACCCAAAGACAGTCCTTCTTCTTTGCCAAATCCCATAGCAATTTAGCTATAGCTGCTTTGTTCCATACTTCCATTCTCACAACATTGAGGCCTCCAGAGGAAATAGGTTGACACACCTTATCCCAAGCCACAAGTGCTCTTCTGGATAAGATTGCTTTACCTGTCCATAGATAAGATCTGCAAACTGCCTCTATAGCCTTCAATACCTTCTTAGGAATTAAACACCTGTGCCCAATAAGTCTGCATACCAAAGATCACAGCCTTTATCAGTTGAGTTCTGCCAGCATAAGACAAAAGCTTTGCATACCAACAAGTAACTCTTGATGTGATCTTTTCAATGAGAGGCAAATAATGCTGAATGGATAACTTCTTATAATCCAGAGGAACTCCAAGATATCTAAAAGGCAGCTGTCCTTCAATGAAACCTAGAGCAGCAATAATCATCTCTCTAGTATCCTGTGGAATACCTGCCAAATAGATTGCACTCTTGCCTATATTTGCCTGAAGACCAGAAGCATAAGAGAATTTGAGAAAAGTGCTGTGAAGAATTTGAATAGATACCACATCTGCTCTACAGAACATTAGCAAATCATCAGCAAAACAGACATGAGAAATATTAAGCTTCCTGCATCTAGGATGGAAGTTAAATTTTCCATCCTTATGTAGTTGTTGCAGCAGTCTATTCAAATATTCCATGGCTAGAACAAATAGATAAGGAGACATAGGGTCCCCTTGCCTTATACCTCTCTTAGCATTGAATGGTTTAGTAAGACCTCCATTCATTACTAGAGAGTATGAGGCTGAAGAGATGCAAGCCATAATCCAGTCAGTAAATTTAGCAGGAAAGCCCAAAGCAATAAGAATCTGCTTCAGATATCCCCACTCTAATGTATCATAAGCTTTCCTGAGATCCACTTTTAGAACACATCTAGGTGAAACCCCTTTCCTAGAGTATCCTTTAAAGATTTCATGGCTTAGAAGAATGTTATCCATGATACTCCTTCCTTCTATAAAAGCAGATTGAGCAGGTCCAATCAAGTCTCCAATTACTCTCTTCATTCTGTTGGTTATAACTTTGGATATGATCTTGTATACTGTAGTACAACAAGCAATTGGCCTGTAGTCCTTCACTGTGGTAGGAGATTTGACTTTAGGAACAAGAGCTATTGCAGTAGTATTGATCATATGAGGAATTTTACAGGTTTCAAAAAACTCCTTAGTAGCAGAAAATATATCCTCTTGTACTATCTTCCAGTTCTTTGTAAAGAACTCAATAGGAAAACCATCAACTCCAGGAGCTTTATCCTTAGGCATCTCCTTAACAGCTGCATTGATTTCCTCCATTGTGACTGGGCAAATAAGTATTCTTTGCTGTTCAAGTGTAAGACATCTTCCATCTCTCATAATATTGGTATCCACACAGGGAAGTTCAACAATAGATTCTCCCATTAGAGATTGGAAAACCTTTAAAAACTCCTATTCTACAGCAGTAGGCTCAGTCAATTTGATACCTGTGTCAGTATGGATAGAAGTGATGTTATTTTGGCCTGTCCTGATCCTCCATTGTACATGAAAGTACTTGGTATTTGCATCTCCACATTCAATCCATGTAGCTTTGGATTTTTGTCTCATTACCTGCTCTTCAACTTTGTTCCATTTGTCAAGTTCTTCTAGCAAACCTCTTTCTTCAATAATCAGCTCCTGTGAAAGACAGTTAGTCTGCATTTGTAACTGTAAAATATCAAGTTTTTCTCTTGTCTGGATAATCTGCTGTTTTGTATTTGGCTAAATGGTCATTTAACCCCTTTATCTGCTGCTTAACTGTCTTCAATTTGCTCCAAATCTGCTGCATATGGGTGCCATGATAAACCTTCTCCCAGACTTGCTTCACAATTTCATGAAACTGCTCATGTTCCATTACATTGCTATATAATCTGAATGGTTTAGGATGTAATGGCCTATATACACCAAATTTACTAGGATAGGGGAATGATCTGAAATCAATGGATTCATGTAGTCAGCCTCCAAGTGTCCAAACTGTTGTAGCCATTGAAAGTTGCCAAATGCCCAGTCTATCTTGCTATATACTCTAGAATCAGCATCCTGCTTGTTTGTCCAAGTGAAGTGCCATCCAGTTGCTCTTAAAGCTGTAAGTTGTAACTCATCTACTGTGCCTTTAAAATCCCTTACTTCAGTCTCAGTCACAGGAGAACCAATTCTATCATCAGAGCTTAATACACAATTGAAATCACCACTTATAAGCCATGCATCTTGCTGAGAAATTGTTCTGAGATCCCTCCATAACTGTGCTCTAAGCACTGCAGTGTTTTGAGCATATATAACACTGAATTGAAATCTGACTAGACTTCTTGTATCCTCCACTAGGCAATGGATAAATTGGTCAAAAAGAGACACCACTTGAATCTGAATAAGAGGTTTCCATAATAGCCGTATCCTTCCATTAACAGCCTTTGCATAATTGCACTGCCACATCCAGCCTTTTGCAATCCTGTCAAATATTTTCTTGGCTTTATGATCTTTTACTCTTATTTCCAGTATACCAATCACATCAACTTTATTATCAGAAAGGAATTGTTTCAATTCCTTCTGCTTTGGGGACTGGTTAAGTCCCCTAATGTTCCATGTGACTACAATCATGGATCAACATCTGGCAGACTATAAGAAGGCCCAGGATCAAACTGTTGCCCTCTTTTTCCCATAACTTCCATGATTCCTTTCCCTCTAATACCCATACTGGCCATCTGTTCACCATTAGTAGTGATAACAGTGCTTACTTCATTAAGTTGATCTTCAGGATTCGATTGCACAGTCAGCTGCAAATTAACTTGATCATATACCTTGCTTGAATCCTGATATGTCTGTACAACTAAGACTGGTGGATTAACAGCTTCCTCAGATTGCTGTTGGCCTTCATCATTTGCTACATTCTTCTTTACAATCCATTCCTTTTTCTTTTGTTTCCCCTGCTGCTTTTGTCTGACTTCCCCTTTCCTTATGTCTTCTTTCTCCTCCTCGTGTTTGTCTGAATTCCCAGTAGAATACCAACACTCAATTGTGTCATGACCAAACTTGAGGCAGTGGTTGCAAAAAGTAGGTTTCCAGTCATATTCAACAGACTGAACCTTAGAACCATAAGGTGTATCGATTTCTATCTCCTCAGGAAGCTGATAAGCAGCATCAACTTCTACAAGTATTCTGGCAAATGAGATTTTGTCATAATGAGCAGTATACTTATCAGTATACAATGGTTTCCCAATCGCACTTGCCAACTTACTCAATACCTCTGCAGACCAATACCCTACAGGAAGATCTGGAAATCGAACCCAAATAGGTACGGTGCTTAACACACTAGTCTGGAAATTGAAATCAACTTCCCATGGCCTTAGAACCATAGGCTTACTTCTAAAAGTGTATGGGCCAGATTGCATGACTGTATCTCTATCTTCAGCACTGTTGAATCTAAAGATACAATACCCTTCAGCATGCATTAGAACTTGAGGCTTAGTAACAAAGTTCCAAATATGTCTAACAAAGTTTTCCATATTTTGTTCACTAGGCCTATCACCTATTACAAATCCAATCAATGCATTCTTCCAATACTCCAGTTGTGGTTGTAAATCCTCTTCACAGATCTTCACTACCTTTTTACCATCTCGCAAAGTAGGAGGAACAAATGATAAAGGCTTACCCATTTGCACATCTCTGTTGCCTCTGACTACTTCCGCGAGTGTAGGTTTTGGATTCTCTGTCTCAACAGCTTCAACATCAGCTGGTAATGGACTTTTTGGTTCCATAACTGCTGAAAATTGTAATCTCCTTGCTGTTGTATCACTCATCCCTTCATTTCTTTGTGATCGATCCTGAACTGCTTCTGCATGCAATTGATCCTTCGATTGGTACTTCAGAGGAAGAAAATTTCCAAATGTTAGGGGTTCTAGAGTAGTTGTGATGCCATGCTCAGGTGTAACGAGCTTAGGAGGGACAGCATTAACGATCGGAGCAACATTTCTTCTCTTTCTCGCCATCTCCGGCGACAAATCCGCCGTGCTAATGTGCGCCGGAAATCGCACTGTTTTATTGAGGCACTAACGTGCGCCGAGAGCATCCTTCTCGTCTTTCATTTTTCTTTTTCTGACGATAATTTTAACACTAAGCTATATCTTCTAAAGGTACAACTTTCACCACATATTGTTATCTAAGAAAATATTAAGGTTATGTCCCATTATCAGGAGGGACCTGATAACTCTTAACTAACGACAATTTTAACACTAAGCTATTTCTTCTAAAGGTACAACTTCCACTACATCTTGTTATCTAAGCAGACCTTAAAGCTACGTCCCATTACCCAGGAGGGTCCTGATAATCTAAAGTCCAATTTCATCCTAAGAGTGACAATTCCTTATGGCTGAATTATACTACCCTTAGTAGAACTTACGCTACATATTGTTATCTAATGGAAATCTTAAAACTAAGTCCCATTATTGAGGAGGGTCCTGAAAACTCCTGACTGAATCCTATCTTAAACACGCAACTTTGCAACCAACTTATATGTCCTTGGGGTACGACTTATGCTGGATCTTGTTGCTCAAGAATGCTTTGAATCTTAAACTAGGTCTCATTGTCTGGGAGGGTCTTGAAAACTCCTAATTGGATTCTATCTCAGCCATGCAAACATTAAGACAACTTATGTTCCTTTTGCTATTAATGATTATTTTATACTTTAACTAGGTTCCATTTTCTAGGAGGGTCCTGAAAATTTACGGTCATATATGGTGCTTGTTTTTACCCTACGGAGGATTTTCTCGAGACAATTGGAGCTTTCTTCCCCTGTTTCAATCAAAGAAAATCTTGTCAGTTTGAAATATGGTGGTTAGTTTGTGGCATTCTTGTTGAAAGTGGCCTCTCTGCTGTCATGCTTTGTTTTGACTAGCTTCCCTGAACTAGTCCTGAACCTCTTGATTCTCTTACTGACTTTCACACCTCGTGACCTTGGATGAACCGAGTGTTCTGTACCCAAACCGTTGTATTATATTCCTGGACCCTTTATCAAAATCTTTGCATTTCTCCTGTGATTACCAAATCATTCCACCGATGAAGTTTCCGGCGATTCTTTATATCCCACTTTACATTATGCTTTCTTTCGTATGTTCTGGCCACACCGTGCTTTGCACTTTTGGGAGCTGGTAGTAAGCTTTGAAATCCTTTCTTACTTTCTCAAACCAGATTGACCTTGAAACATCTTAGAGAAATAAAAACCCAAAGAAAATGAAATGCAATGACTTTGAGTGTTAAGGATAAGAAGAACCCAAAACTGGATGACTGCTGAAGCGAAAAAAAGAGACTTATCTGTGTGGAACAGCTGGTACCAATGATCATGACATGTACTTCGCATTAGTCGGCCCAGTCTGTCCCTCCAATCAACTCTTAGTTGCCATGATTTGTTGCCCCAGAATTCCATAACCTGACTTCTTCAACCAAACTTTGACCTTGTTCATCCTGCGGTGCCCTGGAAGGTTTTCACCAATAAACCTCTCTCATTCGTTCATCTCTCAACTTACTTTTGCCTTAAGGTGCCTATGAGGGTTTTCACCAATAGACTCTTATTTTTCATTTCTCTCAGCTCTCATCACCTTACGGTGACTGTGGGGGTTTTCACCAATAAGATTCTCTCAACTCTCGTCGCCTTGCGGTTCCCGTGAGGGTTTTTACCAATAAGACTCTCTCATTTTCATTTTTCTTGTTCGGACCAAAGTGTTGCACTTGACAGGAATCATTTCTACTTGCTTGACTTGGCATCTTTTGACGATTGATCAGAAGGTCTTTTTTTGGACCGTAATGTGTGCTTTTGAACGGGGTTAGAAAGAAAGGGTATCAAAGGCTCAAAACAATTCAAATGGATTCAAAATTACAACTTCATAATCAAATTTCCTACAACAACCACAACTTCTGTCCTAGTTTCTTGCTTGGGGACCTTTAGATTTTTATGAGATCGAACCATGAGGCTGCCTACATATCCTTAAAAGGAATCAGGTCGGCTTAGTTCACGCCATAAAAAATTACTTTTTTGTGATTTTTCTTTTCTGTTTCTTCCTCTTTCTCTTCTTTTCTTTTCTTTCTTCTTTTATCTTTTTGTTTTTTTTTTTGTTTTTTTGTTGTTTTGTTGTTTTTTTCTTTTTCTTCTCCTTTATTTATTTTATCCCTCTTTTTTTCTCTTTTTCCCTCTTTTTCTTCTCATTATTTTCTTTTCTCTTTCCTTTATTTATTTTTTTTGTTTGCGCTTCTGATTTTGCTGATTCCGAAAGTGGGGTATGAAAGAATACAAATAAGGGCTCAAAGGGGATAACAAAGGGTAAAGTGTTTAGATAGCAGAACAAAATGTCTTCATCATTCCAATCTTCAAAATATGCCAAGTACAAACAAATACAATTTAACCAAAGAAAATCATACATAGTATCTCTTGACCGCATCGAGATTGATGCCATTTCTACACACTTGCATTATACATCTGTTAGATACAACCCTATTGAAAAACACACTCGTCACGATGAACGGCCCCTGCCAATTTGGGGCGAACTTGTCCTTTGCCTTCGCCTAATGAGGGAGGATACGTTTCAATACCAACTGACCCACTTCAAACCTCCATGGGCGCACTTTCTTGTTATATGCTTTGGCCATCCTCTGTTGATACAACTGGCCGTGACACACTGCTGTTAATCGTTTCTCGTCAATCAAACTCAATTGCTCCAGACGGGTTTTGAGCTATTCGTCATCATCAATTTCAGCCTCGAAGACAATTTGAAGGGATGGGATTTCAATCTCTGCAGGTGTCACTACTTCTCTGCCACACACCAACAAATAAGGAGTTGTCCCTACTGAAGTGCAAACAGTAGTGCGATAACCTAACAATGTGAAGGGAAGCTTCTCATGCCATTGCCTGGAACCCTCCACCATTTTTCGAAGTATCTTCTTTATATTCTTGTTAGCTGCCTTGACTACTTCATTCGCCTTGGGGCGATATGGGGTGGAATTGCAACGCACAATCTTAAATTGCTGACGTACCTCTTTCATCAAATGAATATTGATATTTGTACCATTATTCATGATGATTACCTTTGGGATCCCGAACCGACAGATGATATTTGAGTGCACAAAATTGACCACAGCTTTCTTGGTCACAGACTTGAAGTTTTAGCTTCAACCCACTTGGTGAAATAATCAATGGCCACCAGAATGAACATGTGCCCATTGGATGCTGCTATCTCTATGGGCCGAATGACATCCATGCCCTAAGTAACGAGGGCCATGGTGCATACATTGTGTGTAATTCAGATGGTGGGGAATGAATTAAATCTCTGTGCACCTGACAGTGATGATATTTGTGCACGAAACTGATGCAATATTGCTCCATGGTGAGCCAATAATAACCTGCTCGGAGTTCTTTGCCAAAACGTATCCACTCGTATGCGGTCCACAAACTCCGGAGTGTACTTCGGTCATGATGGTCGTGGCTTGTCTGGTATCTATGCATCTCAACAACCCAAGATCTGGTATTCTTTTGTACAATACCCCTCCACTAAAGAAAAATCCACTTGATAAGCAACGGATTATTCTCTTTTGATCACCTGTAGATTGTACTGGATACACCCCTATGCTGATATATTCTTTGATATCGTGAAACCATGGTTCACCATCAAGCTCCTCTTCCACCACATTACAGTAAGCATGTTGATCATGGACTTGGATATGCAGTGGGTCAACATAAGCTTTGTCTGGATAATGTAACATTGACGCTAAGGTATCCAAAGCATCAACAACCTTATTGTGGATTCTTGGAATATACCTGAACTCTACTGATCGGAATCGTTGACAAAGATCATGCAAATATTGTTGATACGATATGAGCTTCAAATCTTGTGTTTCCCACTCCCCTTGAATCTGATGCACCAGGAGGTCTGATTCCCTCAAGACCAAGACTTTCTATACTCCCATACATGCAGCTAACCTTAGAGCCAAGATGCATGCCTCGTATACCGCCATGTTGTTAGTGCAATAAAAGCGAAGCTGAGTCGTAAAGGGGTAGTGATTCCCTATTTCAGAAATAAGTACTGTTTCTATCCCAACACTTTTGTGTTGGCAGCCCCGTCAAATAAAAGTTTCCATCTTGGCTTATCGACCTATTCCAACTCGTCAATATGCATCACCTCCTCATCCGGGAAGTATGTCTTCAAAGGATCATATTCTTCATCCACCGGGTTCTCGGCCAAATGGTCAGCCAATGCCTGTGCTTTCATCACGGTTCGAGTTACGTAGATAATGTCAAATTTTGTGTGCAGGATCTGCCACCGAGCCTCCCTGTGGTCATAGGCTTCTGAAAGATATACTTCAACGGATACAAGCGAGAGATGAGGTAAGTAGTATAAGATGACAAGTAATGTTTCAACTTCTGTGCTATCCAAGTTAGGGAGCAACATGTCCTCTCAAGATAAGTATACTTAACTTCATAAGCTGTGAACTTCTTGCTTAGGTATTAGATAGCCTGCTCCTTCCTGCCAATGATATCATGTTGATCCAACACATATCCGAATGAATTGTCCAAAATGTCAAATACAGAATCAAAGGCCTCCCCGATTCTGGTGGGACCAACACAGATGGGTTTGACAAGTAACCCTTTTTCTTATCAAATGCCTCTTGACATTCCTCCGTCCACTTGACCGCGACAACCTTTTTCAACAACTTAAAGATAGGCTCACAAGTTGTTGTCAGCTGAGCAATAAACCTGCTGATGTAATTCAATCTCCCCAACAGATTCATCACCCCAGTCTTGTTCCTCAGAGGCGTAATTATTGGATAGCTTTAATCTTTGACTGTCCAGTTCAATACCTCGACGCCTGACTATGAATCCCAACAACTTTCCAGAGGGCACACCGAATGTTCATTTTGCGGGATTGAGCTTAAGATTGTACCAGTGAAGCTTTTGGAAGAATTTTCTCAGATCTCTGTGTGGTCAGGAGAGGAGTAGCTTCCCAATTGTTGATATTTGCACTGGGCCCAACGAATTGCACATCTGCCTTGCTAGAGCCCTCTCCAGCTTCTACCATATTCACATCTTCAAACTGTTGGAACATATGTATATGTTCATACTTATATGTTTTGATAATTGACAAACCAATTTAATGGAAAATAATATATGCCAAATAAATGTGAGTTATTATTGGATACACTTTAATTTATATTTTAACTAAAGTGCTATTCATTTTGTAGATATGCAAAAGGAAGATAAAGAATTGATATGCAAAATTACAATGAGCATAGAGGAAGAAAAGGCTATGCAACGTTATTTGAGCGGACAAGAATTGGAGTCCAAGAAGTTCAAGACAAGATCGAGAGAAGCAATGAAAATAAATGAAGACCTTCTGTTGAGTCTTATTTATATTGTCTTTATTGTGATCTTGATCCGACTTTAAGTTTGAGTCTTGGCTTCTCTCATAAAATGATTTTACAATGCATATCATAAATGATTTTACAATATATGCATATCATAAGTGATTTTACAATATATGCATATCATAAATGGTTTTACAATATATGCATATCATAAATATTTTTATTTGTGATAAAAATATTTTTATTGGTTTTAAATGTTATATAATAAATATTTTCAATACATTTAAAACAAAATGATTTTAAATGTTTTTATTGATTCAGAATGATCATTACAATTGTTTTTCATGTTTAAGATATTTATATCTTCAAACAAAGCTTTGAAAAACATTTTATAACTTATTTTCAATAAGTTTGTTGTTTTAAAAACGGACCATTTCCGCAAGGTCAGATAGTCGAATATCGGATATTGGATAGTCGACTATCCTGATGACCGTTGCCAAGATAGTCGAATATCCATATCATATAGTCGACTACCCTTGTGACCGTTGCCAAGATAGTCGAATAACCATATCGGATAGTCGACTATCTAATAGATCTTCAGAATCTGTATTTATGATCATAGCAACGGCTAGGAGTGATTTTGGAGCTATAAATACACCTCAAAATCACTCATTAAACACACAACTTCTGATGAAAACATTCATAAGCTTTCATACATTTCCAATATCATTTATTGATCATTTTTGTCACATTTTGAAAGCCAAGGTCTTGAATTTATTGTTGTGTTCTTGAGCGTATTTGTTTACTCATATCCACTCTATTAAGAGAGTCTTATTTAAGTGAGTGCTAAGTGTTTTATACACTTGAAGGGAAGTGTTAGTCCCTTGTGTTGTAAGAAGGAACTTGTGTTTCCTTTGGTTGAAGTCTTGGAGTGTTGATCTCCGAGCAAAGGTTGTTGAGGCTTGTGTCCTCAGGTTGTAAAGGTTTTTTAGGCACCGTTAAGCTTAACAGTGAAGTCTTGGGGTGAGGTATCCTCGAGCAAGTGAAGTCTTAAGGTGTGGTATCCTTGAGCAAGTTGTAACGGTTTGTTAAGCACCCGTAAGCTTAACAAGTTAGTGGAAATCTCGAGAGAGTCTCTCGGGGACTGGACTAGCCACGGGTTGTGGTGAACCAGGATATATCGGTGCGTTCATTCTTATTTATTTACTTATTGCACTCATTTATTTCCTGCAATTTTTAAATTCCGCAAGTTTACGCTAATTTTTATTATAACGCTATTCACCGCCCTCCTCTAGCGTTAAGCGTATTATCTAACACAAACAACTTCTCAAACCATTCAAGTAATTCCTGATCAGGACCAACCACAGAACTGGAACTTATTGTCAGGCGCTTCTTGGTGCCGAGCCTAACAAATGACCTTAAGAGATGCGGGAGAGGCTTCAGAAGGACCCATGCTTTCTGTTTCATCCTTCTAGCTCTCTTTATGTATACAATTGTGGGCTTGAATCCCAAACCAAAGGTGACCATGTTTTTGGGGAGACACCGGCTGTACGATACCTTGAAGCGACGTGCCCAAACCCTTCCCTGGGACAAAACCATTTCTCAACATTTCAACGGCCACATGACTTATGAAGCATCTACCTTTGGCATTGGAACGCACTCCTCTAAAATCTGGAAAAAGATAATCGATTATGTACTTATGATACTCGATTATGTTAAGGCAGCCGCAAGACAATCGATTGTGAACCTAATGACAATCGATTATGTTAAGGCAGTGTCCATAAGATTTTTCAAAGCTACAAAATAATTGATTGTGAACCCTATGACAATCGATTGTGTTGAAGCAGTGACTATCAGATTTATCAAAGATATAAAATAATCGATTGTGAACCTAATGACAATCGATTATGTTGAGGCAGTGTCTATTAGATTTTTCAAGACTGATAAATAATCGATTGTCCATATAGCATAATCGATTATGTAAATGACCGTTGCCAAAGTATTTTCAAACTCCATCAGATAATCGATTATAGGATTTTAGTAATCGATTGTTTGAAGTAAAATCTGAAAAAGATTTTTTTAACGTTGCCAAGTAATTGATTGTATATCTCTGACAATCGATTGTTTTAAGTAAAATCTGGAAATGATTTTTTGAACGTTGCCAGTAATCGATTATATGGCGTAAAATCTGGGAATGATTTTTGGAACAATTGAAAAACAATCGATTGTGCCGAGTAGACAATCGATTGTCATAGCACAAAATCAAGAATTCTTAATTGGCAATTAGGCAACGGTAATACATGGTTTTGACACTATAAATACATCTTCAAATCAGTCTTCTAAACACAACAACTGACAATATTATTGCTAAAGCTTGCATACTCTCTTATTCATCATTTTCTATTCATTACATAAGTTTTTGAGAGCCAAATTGTTGACGAAAGTTGTTGCGTTCTTGAGCGTATTTATTTTACTCATATCTACTCTTAAGGAGAGTCTTGTTTTGAGTGCAAAGTGTTTTTATACACTTGAAGGGAAAGTTGTTCCCTTGTATTGTAAGAAGGAACGTTGTGATTCCTTTGGTTGAAGTCTTGAAGTGTTGTATATTCGAGCAAAGGTTGTTGAGACTTGTGTGACTCAAGTTCTCAGGTTGTAACGGTTTGTTGAGCACCCGTAAGCTTAACAGTGTTAGTGGAAATCTCGAGAGAGTCTCTCGGGGACTGGACTAGCCACGGGTTGTGGTGAACCAGGATACATCGGTGCGTTCGTTCTTATTATTTACTTATCGCACTTATTTCATTCCTGCAATTTTTAAATTCCGCAAGTTTATGCTATTTTTTATTATAACGCTATTCACCCCCCCCCCCTAGCGTTAAGCGTATTTTCTAACAATTGGTATCAGAGCCCAACTCTCTGAAGAACTTAACCGTTTGAGAGAAACAATCCATGGCTTCTACTCGTGATTCTTTTGCAGGAATAGGTGAAGGACAATGCTCCACCCGACCACCACTATTCGATGGCACAAACTATACGTACTGGAAGGAGAGGATGAGAATATTCATTCAATCGAATAATTTTCATCTGTGGAAGGTTATAATGAAGTGAGAACAAATTCCAACCAAAAAGGTTGAAAATGAATAGGTTCCAAAATCCGAAGATGAATACGATGCGGATGATATCCGAAAAGTGCAGAACAATGCTAAAGCCATCAACTTATTATATTGTGCTGTAAACGCTGATGATTACAGAAAAATATCATGTTGCACAACGGCAAAGCAAATGTGCGATAAGCTGGAAATCACGTACGAAGGTACGGACCAGGTAAGAGAGGCTAAAGTTGATTTTCTAACCCATGCATATGAACCGTTTCACATGAAGGAAGGCGAAAGGGTCGATGACATGTTCGAACGATTTTCAAAAATCATTAATGACTTACATGCTCTTAAGAAGACCCTCACAGATAAGGAACTTGTCCGAAAAATTCTCCGAAGTCTCACTCCGGAATGGCGCTCCAAGGCCGACGCGATTCAAGAGTCTATGGCGTTTCAAATGTCACCATCGACGGATTAAGAGGTAATCTTAAAACTTATGAATCTACTATACTTAACCCTCTTGTTAATGATCAAAGGAAACAAAGAATCGCCCTCAAGGCAAGCACAAGCCAACCTCAAAATGATGAGGACGGAGATAACGAGTTCGGACTCGTTATTAAGAGATTTCAAAAGTTCATGCGAAAAGAGTATGAACGAAAAGGCAAACAACAAGGAGATCAAATAAAGTGCTATGGGTGCGGAGAATCCGGGCATATTAAATCAAATTGCCCAAATGCCAAGAAGGAAAAGAAACCCTTCAAGAAACAACGAGCATACATATCTTGGGGAGGCGACTCCGGAGACGAGTCAAGTGAGGAAGAAGAAGACGAAGCCGCAAATCTTTGTCTCATGGCTCACGAAAACAATCTAGAAGAGGTATGTCAAATTTCTTCCAAAAACTTCTATTCTCTTGAGGAAATGCAAAATGCCTTTGATGAGTTGTATAGTGAATTTATTAAAGCTTCCAAAACTGTTAAAAGCATTAAGGAGAATGCCTCTTTGAAAGAAAAAGATTTTGAAAAACAACTCTCTTTGAAAGAAAAGGATTTGAAAAAATTGATTTTGGAAAATGAGAAGTTGAAAGAAGAAAACAAATTTTTCGGCAAGAGAAGCGCCGACAAATCCGAGAGTTCTAGTAAAAATTGTATTTCTTGCATGTATCTAAAAGGTGAGGTAGAAAGACTTAAGGGCACCTTAGATAAGTTCAATTCTTCTCATAAAAATTTGAATGAGGTTCTTGTTAATTTGAAATCGACCAAACATGGGATAGGTTTTAAAAACGAGCTTAAAGAAAAAGTTGAAGCCAAACCCCAACCACCTAAGGCTCAACCTAGGATAAATAAAACAAATGTTCATCCTAGAAATAACAATCCTAGAATCAACATGCATGCTAGACCAAACACTAGAAGAAACTTTGAACACTTTAGGACACCTAGAAATGGCCCTCAACCTAGAAATAATTATTCTAGAAATGCTGCATATCCTAGAACAAATAGTCGGAGAAATAATTTTCATGAAATGCGTAATAGTCATATTGTCGAAAGTAGAGTAAACAATTTTCGTCCGTCCAATTACTATCAACCTAGACGAATGCATAATCCAAATGTCATTTGTCATTATTGCAATTGAATTGGACATATTGCTCCTTCTTGTTTCACTAGACATAGACACTTAAATGCATGTCAAGCACAACAGCATGTTACACCTAACCCTCAAGGACCCAAAACAGCTTGGGTACCAAAGACTCATTAATTTGTCTTGTAGGTGTGTTTGAAGGGATCAAGTGTACTTTGGTACCTTGATAGTGGATGCTCCAAACACATGACGGGAGACGAATCCAAGTTCCTTCAACTAGAACACAAGGAAGGAGGAAGCGTTATCTTTGGAGATAACAACAAGGGAAAAATTATCGGCATTGGATCGGTCGGTAAGGATGAACCTTCTTCCATTAAGCATATATTGCTAGTTAAGGGTCTAAAACATAATCTCTTGAGCATAAGTCAATTATGTGACAAGGGAAATCTTGTTTTATTTGATTCAAATGAATGCTTAGTTTTTCGCCGTAGCGGTTTTAAAATTATTCTTCGTGGTTTTAGAATGGATAACATCTATATGGTTGATCTCGAAAACTCTTCTTTTGAATATGTGAATTGTCTTATGAGCAAAGAAGATGATATGTGGTTATGGCATCGTAGAGTAGCTCACATCAACATGCATCTTTTAAACAAATTGGTTTCACAAAATGTAGTTATTGGTCTTCCAAACTTGAAATTTGAAAAAGACTCTATTTGCGACTCTTGTCAAAAAGGAAAGCAAACAAAAGCTTCTTTTAAATCGAAAAATATTGTTTCAACTACTAGACCATTGCAACTTCTTCATATGGACCTTTTTGGACCATCTCGCATTGAAAGTCTTGGTAGAAATCGTTATGCCTTTGTTATTGTTGATGATTATTCTAGATTTACATGGACTCTAATTCTTGCTCATAAAAGTGAAGCTTTTCATAATTTTAAATATTTTCTTAAACGTGTTCAAAATGGAAAGGACACAACCGTCACTCCAATAAAAAGTGATCATGGGGGAGAGTTCGATCACAATCTCTTCGCGGACTTTTGTGACGAACTCGGTATCGAGCACACCTTCTCTGCTCCACGCACACCATAACAAAATGGAGTGGTGGAAAGGAAAAATAGGTGTCTCGAAGAGATGGCTAGAACCATGCTCGATGAGGCTAAGATTCCCAAACATTTTTGGGCGGATGCCGTGAGTACCGCATGCTACGTTTTAAACAGAGTAGTCATAAGGCTAATACTCATGAAAACTCCCTATGAACTCTATAAGGGAAGGAAACCAAACATCTCCCATCTTAGAGTATTCGGTTGTAAATGCTTTATTCATAACAATGGAAAAGACAATTTGGGAAAGTTTGATGCCAAATCCGATGAAGGAATTTTTATTGGTTATTCTTCACGTAGCAAAGCATATAGAGTATTCAATAATAGAACCAAAACTGTGGAGGAATCCCCTCATATTGTATTTTCCGAAAATAATGCTCGCTTGGCGAGAAAGGATTCTGGTTTTGATCCTGCAGGTATCTTAAACTCAATAAGTCCTCAAGACAAGGTACAAGAGGAAACTCCTAAGGAAATTCAAGATGAAATCTTGGAGCAATTATGGGAGGAAGCGCCACAACTAGAAAAAGAAACGAAACTGCCAAACGCATGGAGGACAATCAAAGACCATCCTCTCGAACAGGTAATTGGCGACATTAAACAACAGGTAAGTACTCGAAACACTCTTAAGAACACCTTAGGACACACTTCTTAAGAGATCACGTTCTCAATTGGCCAACATCTTCACAAGGCCTTTTAGAGAAAAAAATATTTGCCGAATTTATAGCAAACTCTGAATTCTTGACTTCACATTGATTTAAGTCATTATTTCTTTACAAATTACTAACTTGAGCGTCGGAGACGTCTAATTCTCTTTTGCAGGTATTGCCCTAAAGGCAGGGGGAATTATAAGGCAATGGTATAGAACAATCGATTATTTCAATCAATAATCGATTATCATGCTCACTGTGCCGGAAAATCGATTAGCAAGTATCACTAATCGATTATTTACGTCTTATGCTTATTATGACAGAAAATCAATATATTGCTTAAATTTTTTTTTGACCGTCTCGGCCATTCAGCACTGTTTTCCTAAAACAATCGATTGTCACAAAAGTATAATCGATTATTTTCCGAGTCAGAAAATCACTGTGCACACTGTGTCATAACAATCGATTACCATAATTCAACGATCGATTATTTTTTGTCAGTAATTCAAATATTTGTTACCGTTTGGGTCCTGCAAGATTCCCACAATCGATTTTTTGTCATTTCCGAGTACAATTCAAAAACTCCATAACAATCGATTGTTTCGATTCCACAATCGATTGTGTAACGGACAGTGCAAATTTCTTTTACCGTTTCTGACCGTTTTTGCTCTTAAATTTCTGCAGATTTTCACCACAAATGAAATGTCATTCTTCTCATTATAAATAGGTATCATATGTCTTCAATTGCTTCACTCAAGCATCAATCTTATCTCCCAAACTTTCAAAAATCTCTCAAAAATTCTTACAAAGGCTATTACTACTTATTGAAAATGACGAGCAGACACACAAAACGTTCCCGCTCCGGCAGACATGGTGCATCTTCTTCTGCTGCTCCTCCTCCTCCCAATTTTCCTTACCAAGATGGCTCTGTCCTACAGTTCAAAACTGAATCCGAATTAACTCGATTCATGACAAATTTTGAAAAGCGTGAAATTCTTCCTCCTCGCTTTTCCACCAGCAAATATCTTGAATCAAGCGCCCCCGCTGCAGCTGCAAACATGCTTAGGGAATACCAACTTCTTGATTTCCTATATCTATCCTATCCTCACATTAATCCTCTCTTGATTCAAGCCTTCTACTCTAATCTTCATGAGGACGACGAGGGTGAGCTTGTGACAAACATTAATGGTGTTGAAATTCTTTTAACCAACAAAAACTTACATTCTATTTCTCACCTGCCTCGAAGTGGGGAAAACATTTCTCTCTACATTAGAGAAGCCGACGCCTTATTTGATGAACGAATTCTCCTAAACCAAATTGGACTTGGAGCTTATGATCCTAATCTGTCCAATCGTCGTCCTACCATCACGGGCATGCTCCCCGAATATCGTTTAATTTTCTACTTCATAACCCGAGTCCTCAAACCACGCAAACATAATCATACCACTCTTTCCCAACAGGACGCAAAGCTAGTGCATGCCATTATTACCGGGGCTCATATCAATTGGTGTAAGTTCATCAAAATCCACATGCTTGATGCCATTGGGGACGATAGACCACTTCCCTATGCCCTCCTTATAATGAATTTTCTTGAAGCCTCCGGGTTCAACACCACTATCGGCCCTCTCAAAAAGAGCACCAAGAAATGGGAAATTTCCGAATCCTCCTTTCCCCATGACGGCGAACATGCAGCTCCTGCTCCTCCTCCAACTCGTCAAACGCGTCAGCCTCAAGCTCCTACACTCCAAACTATTTCCGACCAACTTGCTTCTTTGTCCACCTCCGTCAATAGATTGACTTATGAGATCCATGGATATTTTGATCATATTCACTATCCATATGCTGGACTTGTTCATTATAAAGCAGTGCCGGATGACGAGGCGGGAAATGATAATGAATAATTTTCTTTATTTGCTTTTCTAGCTTATTGTTCTATGTTTTCTTGTCTCCTTTATGTAATCGTATTTTTTAATCAATAAACAAGTTATTTACTTATTTTGTTTTTGCTAATGGCAAAAGGGGGAAGAATAAGGGCTATGCACTTAATACTTATTAGCATAAATTGAGGGGGAATTCATATGTTGAGGGGGAATTAATTGCATGAACTAATTGCATATATATATATATATATATATATATATATATATATATATATATATATATATATATATATATACTTGTCTTGGATCGTCATTATGAATTACCTAATATGCATATCCCGATTAAGGTTTGACATTATCAAAAATGGGGAAATTGCTGAAACACATTCTCAAGGCACTAAACTAAACGTGTGTTCATACTTGCAGGTTTTGATAAATGACAAACGATGCGAAATTGACATATGACGAGGTCCAAGCACAAGCGCGTAAATGTCACGCAAAGAAGTTCAAGCACAAGACAAACAAGATCAAGACTAAACAAAGTTATACATGAGTCGTTCTCTAATTGTGATCTTGATCCGACGACTTAACTCAAGACTTGGCTTCTCTCGTAAAAAAACATTTTTATAAAATCATGCATATTTAATTTAAGGCAAAATGATTTTAAATCATGCATATTTATTTTAGTCAAAATGATTTTTAAATATGCCTCTAAAATCTGGACAAAGATAATCGATTATGTACTTATGATAATCGATTATGTTAAGGCAGCCGCAAGACAATCGATTGAGAACCTAATGACAATCGATTATGTTAAGGCAGTGTCCATAAGATTTTTCAAAGCTACAAAATAATTGATTGTGAACCCTATGACAATCGATTGTGTTGAAGAAATGACTATCAGATTTTTCAAAGATATAAAATAATCGATTATGAACCTAATGACAATCGATTGTGTTGAGGCAGTGTCTATTATATTTTTCAAGACTGATAAATAATCGATTGTCCATATAGCATAATCAATTATGTAAATGACCGTTGCCAAAATATTTTCAAACTACATCAGATAATCGATTATAGGATTTTAGTAATCGATTGTTTGAAGTAAAATCTGAAAAAGATTTTTTGAACGTTGCCAAGTAATCGATTGTATATCTCTGACAATCGATTGTTATAAGTAAAATCTGGAAATGATTTTTTGAACGTTGCCAGTAATCAATTATATGGCGTAAAATCTGAGAATGATTTTTGGAACGGTTGAAAATCAATCGATTGTGCCGAGTAGACAATCGATTGTCATAGCACAAAATCAGCAATTCTTAATTGACAATTAGGCAACGGTAATACATGGTTTTGACACTATAAATACATCTTCAATCAGTCTTCTAAACACAACAACTGACAATATTATTGCTAAAGCTTGCATACTCTCTTATTCATCATTTTCTATTCATTACATAAGTTTTTGAGAGCCAAATTGTTGACGAAAGTTGTTGCGTTCTTGAGCGTATTTATTTTACTCATATCTACTCTTAAGGAGAGTCTTGTTTTGAGTGCAAAGTGTTTTTATACACTTGAAGGGAAAGTTGTTTCCTTGTATTGTAAGAAGGAACGTTGTGATTCCTTTGGTTGAAGTCTTGAAGTGTTGTATCTTCGAGCAAAGGTTGTTGAGACTTGTGTGACTCAAGTTCTCAGGTTGTAATGGTTTGTTGAGCACCCGTAAGCTTAACAGTGTTAGTGGAAATCTCGAGAGAGTCTCTCGGGGACTGGACTAGCCACGGGTTGTGGTGAACCAGGATACATCGGTGCGTTCGTTCTTTATTATTTACTTATCGCACTTATTTCATTCCTGCAATTTTTAAATTCCGCAAGTTTATGCTATTTTTTATTATAACGCTATTCACCCCCCTCTAGCGTTAAGCGTATTTTCTAACAAAATAGAATATATTATTTTATGTAACGAGATTATGATGGTCTTTACAAATGGCCAGATCCCCTTTATATCGTAGGGGAATCCTATTCTTGGTACAATTTTAAATATAGTAAGAAATTCCATGATTGATTAATTAACCGACCTCTTCTTGATACGTGCCGAGATTTGCACCGTGATCCTCGTCCGATTGCGGGTATTTCGTCTTTTAGTGATTCAACCTAGTAAGATTCCCTTGATCTCTATCTTATTCGGCCCCAATCTTGATCGATGTCGATCTCATTCTGTCTCGGTTTTGGTCGATCTCGGTCTCTATAGTTCTTGTGGTCTCGAGCTTGACAACCTAACCATGCACTATTGTTTGACATAAATTAGAGCTGTCAAAACGGGACAGCCCAGCCCAAGCCTCACGGGCTTTTCAATTTGGTGGGTTATGGCAGGCCGACCCTCCATCTAAATGGGCGTTAACATTACCAGCCCAGCCCAACCCTAAGAGGGCCATGGGCTTGGGGGAACCAACCCTTCAATTTTTGTTTAGAATTTTTTTCTTGATATCTTTAAATATTTCTTCGTGACATAGTCCATTTAATCATATGAATGACTTTTGTTTGTTTAGAGTGTATAAAAATCTTGATATTTGACAAGGAATCTCGTAATTGAATTGCAAATTCTATATCTCTAACTTTTTTTAACGTTACTTGAATGTTTTTTAATACATTTCTAACTTTCCTTATGTTTAGAAATTGTTTCGATAAGTTTATATGTTGAGGTTTTAAATTTAGGTTTAATATCATTTGTTGATTTTATTATTATAGTTTAGAAAAAAAATTAAAATTCATGAAATTTGCTAGTACTGTCAATTTCTTTTGGGTATTAAAACTTGGTCTTTCTCTAAAGTGAAGAGCGATATAATTATTAATAATATATTAAAGTAATCAAAATAATAATTGGACACTTAAAGTAATATTTTCTTTTAAAAAAAATATTATTGGCCACTTAAAAGTTTTTGATTTCATTGTTAATTAAGCAAAAGAAAAACTAATCTTGTCATACTACATGCATATCAAAAATTCAAATTCTAGTTGATATGAACTGGTAAATGAGCAATTTAAGATTAAGGAACGGGGATTATAGTTAATAATTTTTTTAGTTTTGAAAAATATTAAATATTTAAATTTGAATTAATTAATTTTTGACCAACGAGCCGGCCTAGGACCAGCCTTGGTCAAGCCTTAAGGGCTAACTGCCTCACCTGTATTGGTCTTATAAGCCTCAGTTTTAAATGGGCTAAAAATTTCCAATCTAATCCTATTCAAGTAGCGGGTTAGGTTGGGCTGGTCTCACGTGCTAAGCCCATTTTAACGGCTCTAATATAAATTCAAGTCGATCTTTAACTTATCATGCTCCACACTTGATCAGTTGCACAAAAAAAGGTAAGTTCGATTTTGATGGTATACATGAAGGAAATAAAGTTTAATACGTGAGATTTTCGCTTAATTTTGCATACAAAAAATTGATTGTTTTTCGACTAGAAAATTAGGTATGCTAGATATAGTAAGATAAAGAGGATGTTTGGGTAAAGCTTTAAAAGCTGGTTTTAAAAACAAAATCCTCCACGATCAGAACAAGAGGCGTGTATGTATGTAAGTACATACCAATGAATTGGCTTGTAACAACATGCGTTGTCTAAACAACTTGTTTTCCTCACTAAAAATTTTCCACCGCATCATTAGGTGAACAAGCACTATTTTTTGCATAGGGATGTTACATATCATAATCAAGATGGTATGGGAGTCCATCCCCTATGGTGTATCAGCGAACCTACCACGTTGCCATATCATATTCTTTTAAAGTCAAATCTTATGAAATATTAATGATAATTTCATACAAGTTTTTTCGGCCATTTGTTTCCTACATAACTGCAAAGATATTCTTGGGTGTTGATTACCAAGATTCTATCGAATAAGTTAATTTTGGCGTAATAATAAAGCAGCAAAATGACAAAGAGTCATTCAGCCCACTTCGATTAGACTTTTGTTGGGGGCGTGGCGGAACAGTGGTCTTAGTCTTTGCCACTCGGCCACACTCACTGCTCTCTCCCCACACATTACTCTTTCTTTTGATAACTTTTAGCGGAATGTACAAACGATACCGATAAATCATATTAAATTTAATTTGAGTCGAGAAAAAAAGCTTAAATATAATTTGGTTCGATTCGATTCGATTTAATATTAAAAAAAAACTCGATCATAATTAATTTTAACTAAAAAAAGTTAAATCAAAATTAAACTAATCCGACAATACATTATGCAAGTTTTAAAAATATTTATACATAAAAATAATTATTGTAATATAATTTATAATATAATTTAAATTCTTTAACAGTTCTTTGTATTGATATATTATTTCAAGCTTGAACTTAAAATGTTTGAATGATCAAATATTTTATAGTGCATAAACGTTAGTAACTCAAATAAAGTTCAAAGCAAAATCAAATCAATATTAATCACTAGTCGCGAGCTTATAAGTTGCTGCAACATCTATATTATTTGCGGCGACTTTAAAAGTTGCTAGAGAAGTGTAATATTAGTAGCGACTTTTCTTAGGTCGCTTATGATGCGGCTGAAATTTTCAGTTCCGCACTTCGCTAAAAATAAAATTTTGGCTCCCTAATATTTAAGGCGACTTTCGCCTAGTCGCCGCTAAAAATCTATTGAAGCGACTGGGTCGCTTATACCGAGATTTTTACTTTTAAAATAAAAAAGAGAACAAAAATTCAATATCCCTCAAAGCGGCCCTCTCTCTTGTCCGGACAAAAGCTCTCAAAGTGAAAGAAGAGCACAAAACTCTCTCTAGAATCTGCCCTCCCTCTTTACAAATCAGCTCTTCTCAGCTAAAATTTCACTCAAATCAAAGTCCCTCAAATCAAAATATGAATCTCATTTGTCAGGTATGTTCAAATCCCTAATATTTCGTTTTTTTTGGGAAGAAGTTGCTTTGCTTTAATCAATCGATTTTGTGGAGGACGAATCAAAGAAACGATTTCTGTTCCTAATCTATTTTGTGCATCCTTTTCTTCTTATTTGTTACTATCTCATATCAAACTAAAACCCCATAAAGATTTATATAAAATATATGTACATTTGGGTATTTTTTTATAATAATTCTGTAAGACAAAATTTTCGACATGCAGTTAGGAATAATTATTTTTTCAGCAATTTCACAATTGTATTCTCGGATTTCATCTCGAATTTCTCTTATCCGATTGATAATCTATAGGAATACAAAAAGAATTACACAGAAAGAATCATTTGAAGCGTATTTGGTGTTGCTATTGTCGATTCTCGGTGTTAACAGAATCTCGGCTATCTCTTTTCCTGGGTAAGCTAAAACCTTCTTCTCGAAAAACCTTTTACATGTTGGCATTCCATTCTTATTTTGTTCTTATATGATTATTAGATGCTAAGTAGCAATACCATGTCGTGTAAAACTTAATGCTGCAAAATTTTTAATAGGGGGGGATTGAGTAATAGTTGTTTGGTTGATTATTCATGCTGTATTGAGAGCATAATTACATAAAAATTTGAAGAAATACATGTATTTAGTCTTATGTTAAAAGTGACCATTATTCATGTTTTGCTTTCATAGAAAATCCAAATATTATAGTGAGTAATCAGGAAAAAGAAAAAAGAAAATTACTGGTTGCTCCTGGTGATCAATTCTACATCAAAGATTTCAATACCAAAAAGGTTTCTTTCAGGAGCTGTTGATATTGCTTTTGCTTGCATGTCAAATAGACACCATTTTCCACTTATTTGCTGAGTAAAATATATGCAATTGAACCTACATCCTAGCTTACTGGCATTAATCCGCATACAGCATTTTTCCTCCATAAAAAATGTTCTATGCTCGAGGCTTTACGACTTAACTCACCACAGCTTTGGAATATCAAGACTGTAAACTTCAGCATCATCCAATTTTTTAATGGATCTTTTAGAGATCAAGAAATTCATTAAATTCTTTTTTATGTGGTACTGTATAAATTCTTTTTATGAAACTGTCACTTGAATCACATACACAAGTGCTCTCTGAACCCGCTGCCATTGGAGCACTCTCTGATACGTGTTCTAGAATTCTCCAATTCTTATTTTCCTTGTTAATCAAAGGGTGTGTAGAAGTGGACAAGAGGATGCATGAACAATTTGATAGTTTCATGACCAGAATGCAACAGGTACTTGTTCTGCTCCTTCTTAACAATTCTTCTTCCTTCTCGGGATTTCGTCTTCCTTCCTTCTAGACAATTCTTCTTTATTGATAATTCTTTGTCTCTTGCCCTCTATCTTCTTTTCAACTTCTCCTTCTTTAACTTTCATCCTCGATAATAGGCTATTGGGCTATTTTTGTTTATGTGAAATCTGGATTTTTCTATGACATATGTAGTGTTTGAAAAAAATGCCCTGGGAGAAATCTCTGGAGTTACATGACAAATCATTAAAAATTTATAATTTGTTATAATTAACTTAGTCAATACAGCAGATTAGTCCCTTTTGTTTTCTTCTTTTGCAAAGATGAGAAGACTTCTGTGCTAGTTTAGCTAGTGTTCGAATTTCTTTGATGGAATTTTGAATTTCTATGCAAGTTTAGCTAGTCTTCTAAAAGTGAAATTGATCATGCTTCCAGGCCTATATGTTTTCTGCCATTTTAATTCTGCCATGTCCTATTGTTGTTTGGGAATGATAGAATCACGTTATCGTTAATAATTTACTTAGTATTCTAAGCAAACCTTAAATAACCACTACAACCGCAGACAACCTGTGTGGTCGAACGGTACATATTTGGTGTCTTTTCATACGTTGACTTGTGACCTGCTTGTATTCATTATTTATGGTGGACCAGTACTTTGCTTATATCTCTGTCGCATGCAATGGTTTATGTTCATCATGAATGCTTTGGAATGTAAAGTCTCCTGGAGAATGTCGAAAGGATATCCCCTGGTGTTTTCTTTGTATTAAGGCCATTTGTCTAGTTTTAGATTAACACAAGTCATTCCCATTCCTAAGTAGGACCGGCTATTCTTTTTTTCCCAAAGATGTCTTTGTTTTCTCATGTGGAAGCAACTACTTCGGTTTCATTAAAATAATAAGCATTTCAATTAACAAGGAATTCTCTCTTTTCTTTTCATTTCTTGGTGTCACCTAAAACTTTCATAATTGTCATCATATTCATCTTGTAGCTAATATCAACTGACTAGATTATTGTGTCTCCAGTTTTCAATTTAGCCGCATTTTTCCTAAGGTAGTCCACAAGATAACATTTTCCTACTTTGCCATATCCTTTCTTCACAACATATCATGTCGTTGTAAGCTTCTTTTTATTAGCTAATGTAGTGTTAACTGATCAACTGAAAACCTTAATATAGTATAACTAGATTTGAAAGAAAATAGGTTAGTTACTTATACCTTTAAGCTAAGGATTAAGCTTGCTTTTGGAAAGGTTGTGTTATACATAGTTGTAAAAAGTAAGAAACATGCCTTTATCACTTTATTTCCAACTTGACCATAGTGAATCCAATATATCTAACTCTTCCTTCCACTAATTACTGATAATATTCTCTTATCAGCTATCATCAGTGTATCACACACAGGCACAAAAAATATGTTGGTAGAGACTACAGTTCAAAGGAAACTTCATGGCATTTGTATTAGAATTAGTATACTTCTGGGTCCTAAAGACTAACTTTTTCATCTGCTTAAAGGGAGAGCAGGCCATGTAGATATAGCCTGTGACTCTAAGCTGATCAAGCTTACATAGGCTTGACTAACCTTCTGGTAAATAATTTATGTCTAAATTCGTTATTTCTTTCCTTTAGCCCTGCACTAGCTATTGTTTCAATATTTTTGTTTACGAATTTGTTCTTAGGTAACATTTAAATGATCAAACTACTGTTCAGGTCTAAATTCAGTTCTTTTTGTAAAAATTTTCGCCTCAGGTCCTCTGTTATCTCTGAACATTCTATGGGTTAAATTATGTATATTGGTTGGTCCTTTGCTACTACAAATCATACCATCCAAGGATGATAACGAATTGGCTTGACATCTTGGGGTACAAAGTGAATAAGGAAGATAACAATTTAATTCTTTTTTTTACTTAGCTATTCTTTATGTAGAATAATTTCTACCAAAATTCGTCTAAGAGTCTACATATAAGTGCTAAAATCATAAAGCTAGAATGTCAAATATGATCCTGAGAAATATTCCTTATTTTCTGGGCTCTTTGATGAGTTTTTATTGCAAGTGTTCTAAACCTTCTCATCTTTTCTGTTCTATTGCTGCTGCTCATGCAAGAAGAGTTCGTTTCTTGGACTCTCTCTCAGTCCTTTAAATCACAGTGAAACAAAGAAGAAGATGCTCCCAAATTGGCTTGCTCATGTCTTATGACTAGGATTAATTGAAGTTGGTCTAACTTTTTGCTATACATAGATGTCATGTATAACTTTAGAGTTCATCTAAAGTTCTTTCTTAAATGATATTTGCTCGCTATCCTATTTTCTCATTTATTGTGGTGCAACGTAGTTCTCCCTTTTATGACTTTGATCTACTAATAGTGAAGCCATTGTTCCTAGAAATTGAAATAGGTAACTCTATTTTATTAGATCACGATGTTATATACAGTTGTCCCCTTGCCCAACAAGAAAGATGGACAAAAAAAGACTCTACTGGAAAATATAGTCAACATATCAGAATGTTACATGATGGTTCTACCTTTTCATTCTGATAATTTGTATTACCCAATGGTATGTTTTTTTTTCTCAGTTTTCTCTTTTTTTTTATGGAGCCTATTAATATTATTATTATTATTATTTTTTCATTAGATATTTTCTGAAGTTAATTGTTACTCATAAGTGTACATATAGGTTTTTGAAATACTCAATTTTCTTTCTTAGAAAAGTATTGCTTTCAACCAGTAGTTTGCCAATTTTCATACCCACTGATACTATTGTGAAAGTATGCTCTTCTTTTTGAAGTATATCTAACTGCTTAGCTATCCTGGATAATGTCTAACAATTACTATTGAGGAGCAAAAAATTTGTGCAACATTGTCTGAAAAGTGAATATTTGTATGATTAAGTGAATAATCAATAGAGAAAGCTTGAATTCTCTATATTTACCATCAGTTGATATGTGCTGATCGGTTTTAAATAGTTTGGGCAGCTACACATAAAATAAAGTAATTTATTCATAATTGTTATTGTGAATTTCTTAAAATATATTGATGATTTTGAAAAAAAATTCATGAATTTGTTTTGTAGGTAGTAACCAATCTGTCCAATGTGTGCAAAAGATAATAATGTGCCCCTTGGTATGAAATAGTAAAACAGGAGCCACACTTGGAGAGCAGCCAATGTATGAGCGTTTGTTATTGCATTCTGTGGCCATATTGTTCAAGATGACATGGTACTAGTCAAGGAGAAGCTTGAAGACATTTTACTTTTGCTGCGTCTTTGTTTTTTTTTTCCTGGGTATTTCATGTGTATGGACAATTCCTATATGTTCTGAATTTTAATAAAAAGTTGATCTTTTTGCATTAATGGTGTTTCTTCTTACATTAATGAGTTGCTCTAATACACTTATGTAATATTATTAAAGATATTGTTGTTGCTTAATTAATTTTTAAAAAATTAAATTCCGTAGGAAAAAAAAAATATTAGGGGCGACCAAACATTGCTACAAAATAATTACTATTTGGGCGACTACTATTAAACCTCATGTTATTGTGGCGACAAGAACTGCCACTTAAGCTATAATTCCTTTTGGTCGCCATTAAAAGTAGTTCATCAGTGGCGACCTATCTCAAACCTATTTTTAGGTGGGTAGCTACTGCACTTGTTGTGGCGAATTAAGTTACATTTGTGGCTACTTTCAATAGTCGTCACAAAAAACATTTAGTAATGGTAATACATGGAGCGACCAGAAGTCGCCAATAAAAGTGCATAGCAGAGACTTTGCTTGATTTATTTTAGAAATGGTTATACATGGCGACTTAACATTAATGCTAATAAAAAAAAGTTAATTCAATACTAGAAATGACAATAGTATTGAATATTTATTTTTTTAGTTTCGCATTGATTTAGAATTTTAGATAGTGAAAATAAATAACTCACTTTTAATATTATTTAGTCATGTAATTAATATTTAGTACTTATTAGATGTACTTATTTTAATATGATTTAGTACTTTTATATAACGTTTATTTTATTATGGCTTATTATTTAGCAATATTTATCTTATGCGATTTATTGACTATTTTAGTATAATTATGACTCATTCATATTATTTTATATTATTTTATTGGGTATCATCTTATATAATTTTATCCTATTAGGATCTAAGAAATATTAGAGTACAAATTATAAATTTTATGTTATGTCGGAAAAAATCCGAAAAATCCTAAAACCTGAGAAAACCCATGATTTAAAAACCTGACTTTTGTTAATTTAATTTGGTTTATAAATATAAAAGTCTGAGACAATTAATTTGATTTGGTAATTAAAAAATCCAAACTAACCTGAAATATGTACAACCCCAGTTTTTGCAAAAGAGATACAATAACATCCAATTTGAGGTGCAAGTAATAAAGGCTGAAAGTCTGAGTCACCGTACTGTATCATTCAACAAGTAGTCTTTGTAACGATTTGAGCCCTCACTGTCACGATCCTAACCTCGGTTGTGATTGTGCTCAACACACTGCTAGACAAGCTCGATCAATTAACTAACTTTAACCATTTTATACAGTTTATGAGTTAATTAACATAAAATACTAAGTAACAAAAACCACTACACAACCCGAAGAATCGGGTGTCACAAGTCTGAGCCTATAATATCTTAGTATGAATCTACTACATATCATTCTAAAGAAATACGGAACTAATGCAAATAAGGTAGAAGGAAGATCAGGATTGCGTACGTCATGCAGCTACCTTGATGCTCCCGAATAAACTGTTCGATAAAGAAATCCTCACTCAGCCTCAGATGTTACCAGGATCTGCACGCAAGGTGCAGGGAGTAATGTGAGTACTCCAACCCAGTGAGTAATAAACATAAATAAAGGCTGAGAATAAGAAATCCTGAATAGGCACACAATAATTCTATAAATATAACAACCTGAACCAGATAGTATTCAGTCAGTAAGCCAATAACAACAATTATGGAAATACTACAATAAATAAGTAAGTAGGTGACATGCAAATATGAAATGCAACACATAGTCCGGTACTCTCTAGTACTATCTGCGACGTGCAGCCTGCTCCCTTTATTTATCATCGACGGCGCTCACTGAGGGTGTGCAGACTCCGGGATGGGCCCTTTACGGCCCAAACGCAATATAAGCCATCTAGTGGCATCAACTAGACCCTCTGGCTCATATCAATACCAATATAGTACTGATGCAGTACGCAGCCCGATTCCATGCTCAGTCCAGAATCACATAAGCCCCTCGGGCACAATAATATATAAATATTCAGCCCAGACTTCACTAGAAATATTATTTATGTTTCACATTTGAGAAAAGATGGCTGAGTTTGAAAAATAGTATTAAATGGCAGAACTGAATTCAATAATACGTAAAAATGGTAAGAAACCAGTAATAGTTATGCCTGAAGGATTCAATCAGTTGGCACAAAGCTCAAATATAGCAATCAGCTCAAATTATAATAATAATAAGGAATTTCATTTAAATACACAGTATATTCATCCACCGGGACAGACCAAGTTACGATCATCAATGGTGCTCTACCCCACGCTCGTTATCTGGCGTGCAAGTCACCTCATTATAGCGCTACGATGTGCAAATAGGGGATTTCAAACCCTCAGGACATCATTTACATCTATTACTCACCTCAAGTCATCCAAATTCCTAGCTCGATATGCCATTGCCCTTCAAGTCGACCTCTCGCGTGTCGAATCTGATCAAAATCACAATGAATACGTCACAATATGCCAATGGAACAATACCCAATCGAAAAATAGCAAAAATCTCGAAATTAGCAAAACATGAGCCCCGGGCTCACTTCTCAAAAGTCAAAATTCTTATACTAACGGATTCCTTATCTCGTCACGAGTCTATACATATAAAGAACACCAAAATCGGAGTCCAAATGACCCCTCAAATCCCAATTTGAAAAACCAAAACTCAAGCCCTAGTTCTTCCCCCTTTTTGCTAAGTTTACGTGAATTTCTAGGTTGATTCTACAATTAAATCATGTTTTTAGTTCATAGGATTTACCTCCAATCACTTCCAGTCAAAACCCTCTTCAATTCCCGTCCAAAAGCTCTCAAAGATGCTCAACAATGGTGAAAATAAGGCTTAGCTCGCAGATGAAATATTATTAAAACCCTTCTGTCCAGGGCTCTTTTCTATGCGATTGCAGCCCCAGGTCCACTTAACACTATGCGATCTCAGCCCTTGCTATGCGATCGCATTGAACAACCAACAAGCCCCTCAAATTCTCCTATGCAATCGCAACACTCCCTCTGCGATCGCATAGAGCAAAATGCTCTGCAATAACTGATGCCTTTTTCTGCAATATCCTAAGTCCCAAAAACCTTCCGTTAGCCATCCGAAATCACTTCGAGGCCCTCGAGACCTCAACCAAAAAATATCAAATCGCCATAAAACATCATTTAAACTTGTTCCAATCATCAAAATACTTTGAACAACACCAAAACCATCAAATTACATAAGATTCAGCCTAAATTCTTCTAAAATTTTCGAAACACGCGTTTGATAAAAAACCCAACCAAACCACCTCTAAATGACCTGAAATTTTGCACACATATCCAAAATCACCTAACGAAGCTACATCAACTCTCGGAATTTCATTCCCACCCTCGGATCAAAATCTTACCTATCAACCGGAATTCGCTGAAATACTAACTTCATCAATTCAAGCCTAATTCTACACCGGACCTCCAAAATCACTTCCGATCACACATCTAAGTCATAATCATCCATCGAAGCTAACCGAATCATCGGAATTCACATTCGAGCCTCCTAACACATAAGTCAACGCTTGGTTGACTTTTTTCAAAACAAACCTTCCTTAAAGAGACTAAGTGTCTCATTTCTTACTAAAACCAATTCAAATCACTAGTTCACACCCAACACTAATAATGAAGCATAAAGAAGCAAAAAATGGGGAAAACGGGGCAGTAACTCACGTGACGATGGGTCGGGTCATCACATCCTCCCCAACTTAAACAAACGCTCATCGTCGAGAAAGTAAAGAAACATACCTGAAGCCTCAAATAGGTGGGGATATCTGCCCTGCATCTCCCGCTCGGTTTACCAGGTAGCCTCCTCCACATGCTGACCTCTCCACTGCACCTTCACCGAAGCAACATCCTTTGACCTCAACCTCTGAACCTGACGATCCAAAATGGTTGCTGGCTCTATATCATAAGTCAAATCACCCTCCAACTGAACTGTACTGAAATTCAAAACATGGGACGGGTCTCCAGTATACTTCCGGAGCATAGAAATATGGAAAACTGGATGCACACTCGCTGGATGCACACTCGACAAGCTGGGTGGCAAGGCAAGCTCATAATCCACCTCCCCAATCCTCCTAAGTACCTCAAAAGGCCCACTGAACCGCGGACTCAACTTTCCTTTCTTTCTAAATCTCATAACACCCTTTGTGGGTGAAACCTTCAGCAAAACCTTCTTACCAATCATATAGGATACATCTCGGACCTTCATGTCCGGATAAGTCTTCTACCTCGATTGCGTTGTACGGAGTCTCTCCTGAATCATCTTTACCTTCTCCAATGCATCCTGAACCAAATCTGTCCCTAACAATCTAGCCTCATCGGGCTCGAACCAACCTACGGGAGATCTATACCGTCTCCCATACAAGGCCTCATATGGTGTCATCTGAATGCTGGACTGATAGCTGTTGGTGTAGGCAAACTCTCCAAGAGGTAGAAATCGATCCCATGACCCTCCAAAATCAATAACACATGCGGGTAGCATATCCTCTAATATCTGAATGGTGCGCTTGGACTGTCCATCCGTCTGAGGGTGAAATGATGTGCTCAACTATACCTGAGTACCCAACTGTCGCTGAACCGTCTACCAAAACTAATAAGTAAACTAAGTGCCCCGATCTGATATGATGGAAACGGGGACACCATGCAATCGAATAATCTCCCGAATATAAATCCCTGCTAGCCGCACTGAAGAATAAGTAGTACAAACCGGAATGAAGTGCGCGGACTACAATCACCCAAATGGAATCAAAATTCTTCAAAGTTCGTGGGAGTCCGGTAACAAAATCCATAGTGATCCTCTCCCACTTCCTCTCGGGAATAACCATCTGGTGATGCAAGCCACCCGATCTCTGATGCTCAAATTTTACCTGCTAACAATTATGACACCGGGCTACATACTCCATAATATCTCTCTTCATCCTCCGCCACCAATAGTGTTGTCTAAGATCCCGATACATCTTCGCGGCACCCGGATAGATGGAATACCGCGAGCTATGGGCTTCCTCCAATATCAACTCCCGAAGCCCATCCATATTGGGCACGCAAATCTGACCCTGAATCCTAAACACACCATCATCTCCAATGGTCACATCCCTGGCATCATCATGCTGAACCCTATCCTTAAGGACAAGCAGATGCGGGTCCTCATACTGACACTCTCTGATGTGGTCATGCAAGGAAGACCGAGAAACCACACAAGCTAACGCTTGACTGGGCTCTGAAATATCTAGACTTACAATTCGATTAGCCAAGGCCTGAACATCATCTGCAAATGGCCTCTCCTCAACTGGAATGTACACTAAGCTCCCCATACTCATCGCCTTTCAGCTCAAAGTATCGGCCACTACATTGGCCTTCCCCGGGTGATACAAAATAGTAATAATAATCCTTCAGTAACTCTAGCCATCTCCGCTGCCTCAAATTAAGATCCTTTTGCTTGAACAGATGCTGAAGACTGCAGTGATCGGTGAATACCTCACAAGATATGCCATATAGATAGTGCCTCCAAATCTTCAAGGCATGAACTATAGCATCTAGCTCCAAATCATGAACGGGGTAGTTCTGCTCATGGGGATTCAACTGACAGGAAGCATAACTCTACCCTCTTGCATCAATACACAACCTATCCCAACTCTAAAAGCATCACAATAAACCGTATATGAACCTGAAGCTGACGGCAAAACCAATACTAGAGTTGTGGTCAAAGTTGCCTTGAGCTTCTGAAAGCTCTCGTCACACTCGTCCTACCATACAAATGTAACACCCTTCTGAGTAAACTTGATCAAGGGCGATGCAATAGAGGAAAACCCTAAATAAACCGACGATAATAACCTACCAACCCAAGGAACCTACGAATCTCAGTGGCAGAGAACGGTCTAGGCCAACTCTGCACCACCTCTATCTTCTTCGGGTCAACCTGAATATCCTCGCTGGACACTATGTGTCCCAAGAAAGCTACTGAACAGAGCCAAAACTCACACTTGGAGAACTTTTCATAAAGCTTCTCATTCCTCAACCTCTGCAATATAACTCGCAAATGCTGGGCGTGCTCCTCCTAACTGTTAGTATTTATGCCGTTCACTAGACGGGAGGGGGGGGGGTGAATAGTGAGACACGAGAATATTGAAATATTGCGGAATTTAAAATTGCAGGAATAAGTAAATACGGTAATTGAAATAATCAAGAAAGAACACACCGTATTTTATCCTGGTTCACCACAACCCGTGGCTAGTCCAGTCCCCGAGAGACTCTCTCGAGATTCCACTATCTTCGTCAAGCTTACGGGTGCTTAACAAACCGTTACAGTTGCTCAAGGATACCACACCTTAAGACTTCACTTGCTTAAGGATACCTCACCCCAATACTTCAACCACTAAGACTTTGGGTACTTAGCAAACCCGACAAATGAGAAGATATGTTCTTTTCAAACAACTCTCTTTTACAACAAATACTCTCTCAATAGAGTGGATAAAGAGAAACAAAATAAGCTCTATGAACAACACAAAGTTATCTATCAAATGGCTCAACAAAAGCTCTAAAATGATGCTTGAAAATGATCAATATGTATATCAATATATGCAGGAGTTGTGTGTTTAAAATCAGCTCAAAAGACCTCTTTTTATAGGTGAAAAAGTAGTGCTGACCGTTGCTTAATTGACAAATCAAATCCCTGATTCTGTGCTCAAACAATCGATTGTTTGGAGGTGACAATCGATTGTCTGACCAACGTTCAAAAAACAGATTCCTGATTTTAGGCTAAACAATCGATTGTTAAACCTGAATAATCGATTGTCTTCAACGTTCAAAAATCAATTTAGGATTCTGTGGGAACGGTCAAAATATAATCGATTGTATGAAGGGACAATCGATTGTGGACAAAGACAATCGATTGTTTTGATATTTAAAAACTTCGGTTGCACACTGTCTCAAAATAATCGATTGTTAAAGTAGAAAATCGATTGTCAAAAATCGATTGTTAAAGTATACAATCGATTATGTTGTTCCAGTGTTACAAAACTTTGGCAACGGTCGATTATATACACTTGATATACACTGTGTATACCAGAGTATACCAGAATTGAAAACTTACTTCAAAACCCATTTTGGTTGAAATGAAAACGTTAAAATCATTTTGTTTGAAGTATATATTAAAAATATTTATGATATATATAATTTAATAAAGTGATTTTATGCATGTTTATGATGACCTAATGTTGAGCCAAAGGATAAGATAACTTAAACGTTGTCCTTACATTGGTTCTACCAAACGACCAACGTCTTGGGTCTTCGGTCTTGAACTTCTATAGCTTGTTCATGCAATTCCGTCATCAGTATGCTTCTCGCCATTTGATTATACACTTGACTTCATTGTTTGTCATTCATCAAAATCTATACCTGAAAATCATGCTCATACAACCAAAGCGCATATATCAAAGGTATACATGATTTCCAACAATTTCCCCCTTTTTGATAATGACAAAAAACGGAAGATATGCATATTGAATTCCCCCTAATTCATGCTATATCTCAACATACAATTTATGCAAACAATTCATAGAAATCAATTCAATATAATTCCCCCTTAATTGAATATTCCCCCTCAATTAAGGCATGCATATCGCCCATATTCTTCCCCCTTTTGGCATTAGCAAAAAGACTATACCAAAAAAAATTTAAACCATTGACGATACCAATCGTTATAAACAAGATCATATCAAATGTTAGTAAATGGCATACTAATGATAACGGTCATTTTTCTCAACAATATCAATTGTTATTTTAAACTAAGAATGTTCATCAAAACATGAATCAATCAATTATTATAAACCAAATTGATACTAATTGTTATTCAAAAAGAACTGATTAAAGCATGTATCAACCAAAACTGATATAGATTATTTGCACATATCAACTCATTGTGTTTTTATTCAAAATACGATAAATAACCGACGTTCCCCCTTAATGCATTAAGGTTTTGTGCTTGGTGCATCCACTACAATTTTGTAGTCTTCAAGCACACCTGCAAAAGTACCTAAAAATAGGTTTTTGGTACCCAACTTCTTTTGGGTCCTTGGGGGTTAGGATAATAATAATCGTATTCAACACATAAATCTCTATGTTTAGCAAAACAAACGGGTGCAATGTGTCATACCCGATTAAAATAATGACATATAACATTAGGATTGTGCATATGTCTTGGTTGAGCCAAATGCGTTCTAGGTGATCTAAAGTCATTCCTAGACGCGTTGAAATTCCTAGAGTCATCTCTAGGTGGTCTAGAATAATTATTCCTAGACTCATTAGCAAAAATCCTAGAATCATTTCTAGGTTGCGCAACTCCATTTCTATCATGATTCTTATTCATTTTACGCCTATAGTTATTCCTAGGCTTTTTCTTCTTTGTTTCAGCTTTAGGAATATCAACACTACATGTTTCTAGTGCTTTCCAAAGTTCTGTGTTCTCTAGTTTTAAAGAACTACAAGAAGAACAATTTGAACATGTATCAATAGAAGAAGCTTCATTCAATTCCTTGATTTTATTTTTAAAAACAGCAATGTCATTTTCTAAAAATTTATTTTCTTTTTCTAAAACTTCAATTTTGTTTTTAAGAACACCATTTTCATTTGTCAATTTTCAAAATCTATTTCTTTCAGAGAAGAGGATTTTTCAAAATCTTTTTCTTGTAAAGAAAGTGTTTTCTGAAAATCTGTTTGCAAAGAAAGTGATTTCTGCAAAGAAAGTGTTTTCTTCAATTCTTTTATCAATTTGGAAGCATTGACAAATTCACCATACAATTCATCATAGGCATTTTGTAAATCTTCAAATGAGTGAGAGTTAGATGTACTTACCTCTTCTTCTCCGTTTTCCATGAGACATAATGCGCCGGCTTCATTGCCCGAGCTGTCTGAGTCCCGTGATACGCGCCTATGGTGTTTCCTCTTTTTCTTGTCCTTCTTCAAAGACTTACAAAACTTTTCAAATATATCACTGGAAGTATTTTCATCATCCCTTTCCGAATCACTTACCTCTTCTCTTTTAGAGGATGAGGCTTTGAAGGTAAAATTCGGATCACTTCTAAGATAAGGATTAAGAATTGTGCTATCATAAGTTTCGAGGTTACCTCTTAGTCCATCAATTGTGATATTCGTGTATTCCATCGACTCTTGGATGGCATTGGCTTTGGAATGCCATTCGGGAGTGAGACTCCGTAGGACTTTTCGAACAAGATCTTTGTTCGTGTAAACTTTCCCGAGAGCATGGAGATCATTGACGATTCTTAAAAATCGTTCAAACATAACACCAATAGGTTCCTTCTCCATTTTAAAAGTTTCATATTTATGAGTTAGAAAATCAATTTTGGATTCTCGGACTTGAGGCGTACCTTCATAAATGATCTCGAGTTTGTCCCACATCTCCTTGGCGGTTGTGCAGCAAGAGATTTTCCGATAGTCATTCGGATTCACAATATAATACATGGATGGCCCTTGCATTATTTTCAACTATCTTCATGTCCTTGGCATCATATTCATCTTCCTTCTTTGGAACCGTGATTTCTCCAACTTTCTTTGTCGGCATTGGTTCACCGTTTTTGATGATTTGCCACAAACGAAAATTGTTTGCTTTGAGGAAGATACTCATCCGCCCTTTCCAATATGTAGAGTTTGTTCTGTCAAATAGTGGAACGCAAGTGGTGGATTATCCTTCATTCATCATTCCTGCATTCAATATTCTATACACAAAAATATATATAGCTCTCAATCGGTTAAGGCTTTCAGAGAGTTAGGCTCTGATACCAATTGTTAGTATTTTTGCCGTTCACTAGAGGGGGGTGAATAGTGAGGCACGAGAATATTGAAATATTGCGGAATTTAAAATTGCAGGAATAAGTAAATACGGTAATTGAAATAATCAAGAAAGAACACACCGTATTTTATCCTGGTTCACCACAACCCGTGGCTAGTCCAGTCCCCGAGAGACTCTCTCGAGATTCCACTATCTTCGTCAAGCTTACGGGTGCTTAACAAACCGTTACAGTTGCTCAAGGATACCACACCTTAAGACTTCACTTGCTTAAGGATACCTCACCCCAAGACTTCAACCACTAAGACTTTGGGTACTTAGCAAACCCGACAAATGAGAAGATATGTTCTTCTCAAACAACTCTCTTTTACAACAAATACTCTCTCAATAGAGTGGATAAAGAGAAACAAAATAAGCTCTATGAACAACACAAAGTTATCTATCAAATGGCTCAACAAAAGCTCTAAAATGATGCTTGAAAATGATCAATATGTATATCAATATATGCAGGAGTTGTGTGTTTAAAATCAGCTCAAAAGACCTCTTTTTATAGGTGAAAAAGTAGTGCTGACCGTTGCTTAATTGACAAATCAAATCCCTGATTCTGTGCTCAAACAATCGATTGTTTGGAGGTGACAATCGATTGTCTGACCAACGTTCAAAAAACAGATTCCTGATTTTAGGCTAAACAATCGATTGTTAAACCTGAATAATCGATTGTCTTCAACGTTCAAAAATCAATTTAGGATTCTGTGGGAACGGTCAAAATATAATCGATTGTATGAAGGGACAATCGATTGTGGACAAAGACAATCGATTGTTTTGATATTTAAAAACTTCGGTTGCACACTGTCTCAAAATAATCGATTGTTAAAGTAGAAAATCGATTGTCAAAAATCGATTGTTAAAGTATACAATCGATTATGTTGTTCCAGTGTTACAGAACTTTGGCAACGGTCGATTATATACACTTGATATACACTGTGTATACCAGAGTATACCAGAATTGAAAACTTACTTCAAAACCCATTTTGGTTGAAATGAAAACGTTAAAATCATTTTGTTTGAAGTATATATTAAAAATATTTATGATATATATAATTTAAATAAAGTGATTTTATGCATGTTTATGATGACCTAATGTTGAGCCAAAGGATAAGATAACTTAAACGTTGTCCTTACATTGGTTCTACCAAACGACCAACGTCTTGGGTCTTCGGTCTTGAACTTCTATAGCTTGTTCATGCAATTCCGTCATCAGTATGCTTCTCGCCATTTGATTATACACTTGACTTCATTGTTTGTCATTCATCAAAATCTATACCTGAAAATCATGCTCATACAACCAAAGCGCACATATCAAAGGTATACATGATTTCCAACAATTTCCCCCTTTTTGATAATGACAAAAAACGGAAGATATGCATATTGAATTCCCCCTAATTCATGCTATATCTCAACATACAATTTATGCAAACAATTCATAGAAATCAATTCAATATAATTCCCCCTTAATTGAATATTCCCCCTCAATTAAGGCATGCATATCGCCCATATTCTTCCCCCTTTTGGCATTAGCAAAAAGACTATACCAAAAAAAATTTAAACCATTGACGATACCAATCGTTATAAACAAGATCATATCAAATGTTAGTAAATGGCATACTAATGATAACGGTCATTTTTCTCAACAATATCAATTGTTATTTTAAACTAAGAATGTTCATCAAAACATGAATCAATCAATTATTATAAACCAAATTGATACTAATTGTTATTCAAAAAGAACTGATTAAAGCATGTATCAACCAAAACTGATATAGATTATTTGCACATATCAACTCATTGTGTTTTTATTCAAAATACGATAACTAACCGACGTTCCCCCTTAATGCATTAAGGTTTCGTGCTTGGTGCATCCACTACAATTTTGTAGTCTTCAAGCACACCTGCAAAAGTACCTAAAAATAGGTTTTTGGTACCCAAATTCTTTTGGGTCCTTGGGGGTTAGGATAATAATAATCGTAATCAACACATAAATCTCTATGTTTAGCAAAACAAACGGGTGCAATGTGTCATACCCGATTAAAATAATGACATATAACATTAGGATTGTGCATATGTCTTGGTTGAGCCAAATGCGTTCTAGGTGATCTAAAGTCATTCCTAGACGCGTTGAAATTCCTAGAGTCATCTCTAGGTGGTCTAGAATAATTATTCCTAGACTCATTAGCAAAAATCCTAGAATCATTTCTAGGTTGCGCAACTCCATTTCTATCATGATTCTTATTCATTTTACGCCTATAGTTATTCCTAGGCTTTTTCTTCTTTGTTTCAGCTTTAGGAATATCAACACTACGTGTTTCTAGTGCTTTCCAAAGTTCTGTGTTCTCTAGTTTTAAAGAACTACAAGAAGAACAATTTGAACATGTATCAATAGAAGAAGCTTCATTCAATTCCTTGATTTTATTTTTAAAAACAGCAATGTCATTTTCCAAAAATTTATTTTCTTTTTCTAAAACTTCAATTTTGTTTTTAAGAACACCATTTTCATTTGTCAATTTTTCAAAATCTATTTCTTTCAGAGAAGAGGATTTTTCAAAATCTTTTTCTTGTAAAGAAAGTGTTTTCTGAAAATCTGTTTGCAAAGAAAGTGATTTCTGCAAAGAAAGTGTTTTCTTCAATTCTTTTATCAATTTGGAAGCATTGACAAATTCACCATACAATTCATCATAGGCATTTTGTAAATCTTCAAATGAGTGAGAGTTAGATGTACTTACCTCTTCTTCTCCGTTTTCCATGAGACATAATGCGCCGGCTTCATTGCCCGAGCTGTCTGAGTCCCGTGATACGCGCCTATGGTGTTTCCTCTTTTTCTTGTCATTCTTCAAAGACTTACAAAACTTTTCAAATATATCACTGGAAGTATTTTCATCATCCCTTTCCGAATCACTTACCTCTTCTCTTTTAGAGGATGAGGCTTTGAAGGTAAAATTCGAATCACTTCTAAGATAAGGATTAAGAATTGTGCTATCATAAGTTTCGAGGTTACCTCTTAGTCCATCAATTGTGATATTCGTGTATTCCATCGACTCTTGGATGGCATTGGCTTTGGAACGCCATTCGGGAGTGAGACTCCGTAGGACTTTTCGAACAAGATCTTTGTTCGTGTAAACTTTCCCGAGAGCATGGAGATCATTGACGATTCTTAAAAATCGTTCAAACATAACACCAATAGGTTCCTTCTCCATTTTAAAAGTTTCATATTTATGAGTTAGAAAATCAATTTTGGATTCTCGGACTTGAGGCGTACCTTCATAAATGATCTCGAGTTTGTCCCACATCTCCTTGGCGGTTGTGCAGCAAGAGATTTTCCGATAGTCATTCGGATTCACAATATAATACATGGATGGCCCTTGCATTATTTTCAACTATCTTCATGTCCTTGGCATCATATTCATCTTCCTTCTTTGGAACCGTGATTTCTCCAACTTTCTTTGTCGGCATTGGTTCACCGTTTTTGATGATTTGCCACAAACGAAAATTGTTTGCTTTGAGGAAGATACTCATCCGCCCTTTCCAATATGTATAGTTTGTTCTGTCAAATAGTGGAACGCAAGTGGTGGATTGTCCTTCATTCATCATTCCTGCTTTCAATATTCTATACACAAAAATATATATAGCTCTCAACCGGTTAAGGCTTTCAGAGAGTTAGGCTCTGATACCAATTGTTAGTATTTTTGCCGTTCACTAGAGGGGGGTGAATAGTGAGGCACGAGAATATTGAAATATTGCGGAATTTAAAATTGCAGGAATAAGTAAATACGGTAATTGAAATAATCAAGAAAGAACACACCGTATTTTATCCTGGTTCACCTCAACCCGTGGCTAGTCCAGTCCCCGAGAGACTCTCTCGAGATTCCACTATCTTCGTCAAGCTTACGGGTGCTTAACAAACCGTTACAGTTGCTCAAGGATACCACACCTTAAGACTTCACTTGCTTAAGGATACCTCACCCCAAGACTTCAACCACTAAGACTTTGGGTACTTAGCAAACCCGACAAATGAGAAGATATGTTCTTCTCAAACAACTCTCTTTTACAACAAATACTCTCTCAATAGAGTGGATAAAGAGAAACAAAATAAGCTCTATGAACAACACAAAGTTATCTATCAAATGGCTCAACAAAAGCTCTAAAATGATGCTTGAAAATGATCAATATGTATATCAATATATGCAGGAGTTGTGTGTTTAAAATCAGCTCAAAAGACCTCTTTTTATAGGTGAAAAAGTAGTGCTGACCGTTGCTTAATTGACAAATCAAATCCCTGATTCTGTGCTCAAACAATCGATTGTTTGGAGGTGACAATCGATTGTCTGACCAACGTTCAAAAAACAGATTCCTGATTTTAGGCTAAACAATCGATTGTTAAACCTGAATAATCGATTGTCTTCAACGTTCAAAAATCAATTTAGGATTCTGTGGGAACGGTCAAAATATAATCGATTGTATGAAGGGACAATCGATTGTTGATAATCGATTGTGGACAAAGACAATCGATTGTTTTGATATTTAAAAACTTCGGTTGCACACTGTCTCAAAATAATCGATTGTTAAAGTAGAAAATCGATTGTCAAAAATCGATTATTAAAGTATACAATCGATTATGTTGTTCCAGTGTTACAAAACTTTGGCAACGGTCGATTATATACACTTGATATACACTGTGTATACCAGAGTATACCAGAATTGAAAACTTACTTCAAAACCCATTTTGGTTGAAATGAAAACGTTAAAATCATTTTGTTTGAAGTATATATTAAAAATATTTATGATATATATAATTTAATAAAGTGATTTTATGCATGTTTATGATGACCTAATGTTGAGCCAAAGGATAAGATAACTTAAACGTTGTCCTTACATTGGTTCTACCAAACGACCTACGTCTTGGGTCTTCGGTCTTGAACTTCTATAGCTTGTTCATGCAATTCCGTCATCAGTATGCTTCTCGCCATTTGATTATACACTTGACTTCATTGTTTGTCATTCATCAAAACCTATACCTGAAAATCATGCTCATACAACCAAAGCGCACATATCAAAGGTATACATGATTTCCAACACTAACTACGCGACTACACCAGAATATCATCAATAAACACTATGACAAATGAATCTTGGTCAGCCCGAAAGACATAGCAAGAAACTCATAGTGACCATATCTAGTCTTGAAAGTAGTCTTATGAATATCTAAATCCGTGATCTTCAACTTGTGATAACGCGAATGGAGATCAATCTTGGAAAACACCCTCGCTCCCTGAAGCTGATCAAACAAATCATCAATGCGAGGCAGGGGATACTTGTTCTTCACTATTACTTTGTTCAATTGCCTATAATCGATGCACATTCTCATTGTGCCATCCTTCTTTTCACGAACAGAACTGGCGCACCCCAAAGTGACACACTAGGCTAAATGAACCCCTTATCTAGGAGCTCCTGAATCTGCTCATTCAATTCTTTCAACTCCTCTGGTGCCATATGATATGGCGAAATAGAGATGGGCTGAGTGCCTGGCACTAGGCCAATTCCAAAATCAATGTCCCTGTCCGGTGGCATGCCTGGCAGGTCTGCAGGAAATACATCGGGAGAATCCCTCACAATTGGAACATAATCAATGCTAGGAGTCTCAGCTCCAACATCCCTCACAAATGCCAAATAGGAAAGACAACCCTTCCCAACCATACGTTGGGCCTTCAGGAAAGAAATAACTCTACTAGGGACATAATCATTCACACCAAGCCACTCGATCCACGATACACCCGGCATAGCCAAAGTGACTGTCTTAGCATGACAGTCTATAATAGCATGACACGGAGATAACTAATCCATGCCCAAGATAACGTCGAAGTCCACCATGCTCAATCGCAAAAAATCAACTGGGGTCTCCAGACCCCCAATAATCACAACACATGGCCGGTATACACGGTCCACAATAACAGTATCGCCCACCGCACATAATATCCCCTCTTAATCAGTAGAAGCTTTTGGTGAATTTGAAGGAGCATCTGGACAGCTCATGATTTCAACTTGAAACATGAGGGACATAGTTGCTAGATCAAAATTGTGGAAAGAACACCGGGAGGATGATGATGAAGAGGACTGGGGCGAATTTGCTGGTTACTCTTCTGAAGAACGTGACCAGGAGGTTGATCAAGATAGTTCAGGAGAGGACTTGGATGCTGTCAAGCCGCAAGGGACAACAACAAAGAGCAAATTAAACCTTAATGCTCATGCATTCATTCCAAGATTTTCACCTACTGCTGGTACTACAACTGCAGGATCAGGAAGGGCAGTACAAGATGCAGAATCATCACTCAAGCATTCAACTAAAGGTGCTACTACAAGTCAAATGCAATTGCTAACAAACACTCAATCTGCTGCCTTTAAAAATGCAGTCGCAAAAATTAAATATGAGCAGCAGCAACAACAGAATACAAAGAGTTTAGGAGCTGCTGTAACATCTTCAACCATTGAACAACACGAATTGTTCCAAGTAGATACGACAAGCATGCAGCAGCACCAAAACAGTCCCGTTAATTTGGTTACTAGTACGGACGATCCAAAGGCTTCAACAACTTCAAATTTTGGGCAGCGGATAACTTTGGAAGAAAGAATGCTACTGGATGCATAGGTAAGTTCGGAACCTTCACATAATTTAATTAACAAGTCAAGTACTAGAAAAAAATTCAAGTTGCAAACAAATGGTTGAAACAAATCAGGAAAAGACAATATTGACAAAATCACAAGATGCAAATACTGTGATGGCACAAGACACAATCCAAAATTTGCCAAATCCAGTAAATATGGGAAGGGACACATATGAAGAAATAGAAGAGGATATAATTTTGCAAGAATGCCGCGCACATGCAGCAAACCAGGGTGATTTATCACCCATGCACAATGGATGTAACAAGAAGAATCACACAAGAAAGAATAGTTGGGACGACAAGGTGAGTGATGAAGCAATTGGTAGAATTCCAATGAGAGCTTCGAAACAAAAGCAGGCTGCACCAACTACATCCACAAAGTCCAACCGGTCAAAAAAGAAGTCATGAATTTTGAAATATTTTTGAATAATTGTGACAGTGATGACAAAGAATTACAATTTGAAAATTTCACAAGTTTGGGAAAAAAGGGACAACAATTTAATTCTATCCTCATTTTAGTCTACCATTTTTTAAGTATTATCATATGTAATATCATCACAGAATATGTTATAAATTCTGTGATGATCATACAATATTTGGTCCATGCAAGTTCTTATTTCTTACATGCTTGCTAGTAGATGAGGCTATTTTTTGCCTCAATAGGATTTGTAAGGTAAAGTTTAGCGCGGTTTTGTTATATGGGTAACAAGACTGATGATATTGTCCCCCTTATTTTTCTTTTCCTAATTGTTGTATTTTCTTTTCTTTTATTAATATAAAGCTAACCCTAGGCGCTTGCCTAGCGGATTACCAAAAAAAAAAAGTATCGCCCACCGGGGTAGACACATGAACAGGTAAAGATAGGGACTCCCAGGGCATACTCACATAACGAGCAAAATATGAAGACATGTATGAATAGGTGGAACCGGGATCAAATAATACTGAGGCGTCTTTATGGAAGACTGAAATAATACCTGTGGTGACAGCGCCTGAAGCAATGGCATCTGTCCTACCCGGGTTAGCATAGAAATGAGCTTGGCCACCACCTGATCAGTCTCTACCTCTAGGGCGACCCCTGGCTGCCTGATCTCCACCCTTAGCTAGCTGGGCGGGTGATGAAGTAGCTGGAGCAGAAATCGAGGTCTGACCCCTCTGCTGATGTTGTCTGCCACGAAGTCGGGGGCACTGCCTCCTCAAGTGACCAAACTCTCCCGCTCATAACAGCTTCTCGGCTCTGGAGATGGGGACTGAAGGGAACCCCTCGCACCAGAGTGACTAGCAGATGCACTCGGTGAAGAAGAACCCTAAGCTGATGGGGCATGAGATGAACTCTAAGCAGGGAGGGCATTGAGTAAAATACTGGCCCTGCTGGGACCCATGATGACCATGGCCTGAAGATCCCCCACGATACTCTGGATGGGCCAACTGAGCAGGCCTGAAAGAGCGATCTCTACCATGCTAGAACTGGACCCCTCAAAAGAGCACCGGTGTAACTACCCGATCCACGAGACCTCCTGGCCTTCCTCTCTTCTCGCTCTCTTCGGCAAACTGACTCGATATCACGAGCGATATCCACCACCTCCTCAAACGTAGCACCCAGTACTCTCTCTAGTCATCAAGATATAGAGATACTAGTTAAGGCCATCCATAAATCTTCTAATCCTCTCACGATTTGATGGAACCATCCATATAGCATGACGGGCCAACTGTGAAAACCTTATCTCGTACTGAGTCACTGTCATATCCCCCTACGTCAACCACTCAAAATGCCTATGGAGCTCCTTTATGCGGGACTGAGGTACATAATTCTCTAGGAAAAGAGCGGAGAACTGCTGCCAAGAAAGTGGTGCTACACCGACAGGCCTACGGCTCTCAAAGTCCTCCTACCAAGTAAGAGTAGCCCCGGTAAACTGAAAGGTGGTAAATGCCACACCACTCGACTCAAGGATCCCTGCTGTTCGAAGCATACGCTAAAACCTATCAAGAAAACCCTGGGCATCCTCGCCTTCAGCACCACTGAATGTTTGAGGCTGGACCTGTCGAACCTCTCGAGATGACGCTGCTCATCGTCTGGTATAGCTGGAATCACGAAGCCCTTAACTGGTGCAACCTGCTGAGCTGGAGGTGCCTCTAGTGTCTGTAGTCCCTGAACCACCTGCTCAGGTGTGCGAGCAGCGGGGGTCTGATTGCCTCCCCCGGCCTCTGAAGTAGCTACTGCTGCTCTGGTAACTGAAACTGCATGAGCCAAGCTAGTGCAGACTGATAATATCTGCGCCAAGGTCTCCTAAAGACCCGAATCACGATAGGCACCACTGGTGCCTGAACTGGTGTTGCTGGTGTGTCTGCAGCTGGAGCCTGATCCTGAGCTTGGGCAACTGTTGGATCAGCAGGCGCTACCTCGGCCGCTTCGCCTCTGCCACAACCACGACCGCATCCATGGCCTCTGGTGGCCTTAGTAGGTGGTACCGGTGGTCATCCGCCATGTCCAGTAGCTCGTGTCCTCACCATCTGAGAGAGAATGGAATATTAGAAGTTTATTTCTCAGTTCGACAAAGCTGCACGACAAGAATTTCAAGAATGTGAAGTTTTCCTAAAGGTTCTGCAGCCTCCCAAGGATATGTACAGACATCTCCATACCGATCCACGAGACACCACTAAACCATCTCATGACTCGCGATACCAAGTAACCTAGGCTCTAGACCAACTTGTCACGACCCCAACCCCGGTCATGATGACTCCCAACAGACTGCTAGGCAAGCCTGACAAATTCACCAACCTTAACCATTTTATACAGTTCATGAGTTAATTAACACAGATAATTTACAAAATCATAATACCGAAAGTCTGCAATAAAACTAAAACATGCGGAATACTAAGTAACAAAAACAACTACACAACCCGAAGAATCGGGTGTCACAAGTCTGAGCCTATAATATCTTAGTATGAATCTACTACGTATCATTCTAAAGAATGCGGAAATAAAGCAAATAAGGTAGAAGGAAGATCAGGATTGCGTACGTCATGCAGCTACCTTGATGCTCCCGAATAAACTATTCGATAAAGAAATCCTCACTCAGCCTCAGATGTTACCAGGATCTGCACGCAAGGTGCAGGGAGTAATGTGAGTACTCCAACCCAGTGAGTAATAAACATAAATAAAGGCTGAGAATAAGAAATCCTGAATAGGCACACAGTAATTCTATAAATACAACAACCTGAACCAGATAATATTTAGTCAGTAAGCCAATAACAACAATTATGGAAATACAACAACAGATAAGTAAGTAGGTGACATGAAAATATGAAAGGCAACACATAGTTCGGTACTCTCTAGTACCCGCTGCGGCGTGCAACCCGCTCCTTTTATTTATCATCGATGGCGCCCACTGGGGGTGTGAAGACTCCGGAAGGGGCCCCTTACGGCCCAAGTGCAATATAAGCCATCTCGTGGCATCAAATAGGCCCTCGGCCTCATATCAATATCAATATAATACTGTTGCAATGTGCAACCCGATCCCATGCTCAGTCTAGAATCACATAAGCCACTCGAGCACAATAATATATAAACGTTCAGCCCGGACTTCATTTGAAATATTAATTAAGTTTCACGTTTGGGAAAAGATGGCTAAGTTTGAAAAATAGTATTAAATGCCATAACTAAGTTCAATAATACGTAAAAATGATAAGAAACCAGTAATAGCAATCCTTGAAGGACTCAATTAGTTGGCACGAAGCTCAAATATAGCAATCAGCTCAAATTATAAATAATAATAATAAGGAATTTCAGTTAAATACATAGTATATTCATCTACCGGGACGGACCAAGTCACAATCCCCAATGGTGCTCTACCCCACGCTCGCTTTCCGGCGTGCAAGTCACCTCATTATAGCACTACGATGTGCAAATACGGGGTTTCAAGCCCTCAGTATATCATTTACATCTATTACTCACCTCAAGCCGGCCAAAATCCTAGCTAGCTATTCCTTTGCCCATCAAGTCAACCTCCCCGCGTGTCGAATCTGATCAAAACCACAACGAATATGTCACAATATGCCAATGGAAATATACCTAATCGAAAACAATTAAAAATAGCAAAAATCTCGATATTAGCAAAACTCGAGCACTGGGCTCACTTCTCGAAACTCAGAAATTCTTATACCAACTGGTTCCTTATCTCTCCACGAGTCTATACATATAAAGATCACCAAAATTGGAGTCCAAATGACCCCTCAAATCCCAATTTGAAATACCAAAACGCAAGCCCTAGTTCTTCCCCCTTTTTGCTAAGTTTACATGAATTTCTAGGTTGATTCTACAATTAAATCATGTTTTCAGTTCATAGGACTTACCTCCAATCATTCCCAGTCGAAACCCTTTTCAGTTTCCATCCAAAAGCTCTCAAAGATGCTCAACAATGGTGAAACTAAGCTTAGCTCGCAGATGAAATATGATTAAAACCTTCTGTCCAAGCCACTTTTCCCTCTATGCGATCGAAGCCCCAAGCTTGCAATCGCAATGTAAACAATTTCCATCTCCAATTTAACACTATGCGATCGCACGGGCAACCCTGCGATCGCAATGAACAAATTTCCATTCAAGCCCAGGTCCACTTAACACTATGCGATCACAGCCCTTGCTATGCGATCGCGCTGAACAACCAAACAACCCCTCAAATCCTCCTATGCGATCGCAACACTCCCTCTGCGATCGCATAGAGAAAAAAGCTCTGCAACAATTGATGCCTTCTTCTGCAACATCTTAAGTCCCAAAAACCTTCTGTAAGCCATCCAAAATCACCCCGAGGCCCCCAGTACCTCAACCAAAAATACCAACTCACCCTAAAACATCATTTAAATCTGTTCCAATCATCAAAACACTTCGAACAACACCAAAACTATCAAATTACATTGGATTCAAGCCTAAATTCTTCTCAAACTACCGAAACACGCATTTGATAAAAAACCCAACCAAACCACCTCCGAATGACCTGAAATTTTGTACACACATCTAAAATCACCTATCGAAGCTACATCAACTCTCGGAATTCCATTCCGACCCTCGGATCAAAATCTCACCTATCAACCGGAATTTGCCGAAATACTAACTTCACCAATTTAAGCCTAATTCGACACCGGACCTCCAAAATCACTTCTAATCACACTCCTAAGTAAAAAACTATCCCCAGAAGCTAACAAAATCATCAGAATTCACATCCGAGCCTCCTAACACATAAGTCAGTGCCCAGTTGACTTTTCCAAGACAAACCTTCCTTAAAGAGACTAAGTGTCTCATTTCCTACTAAAACCAATACAAATAAACTAGTTCACACCCAACACTGATAATGAAGCATAAAGAAGCAGAAAATAGGGAAAATGGGGCGGTAACTCACGTGACGACATGTTGGGTCGTCACACTCACCTACTTATGTCTAACCAAAAAATAGAATTTTAGTCAAAGCTAGAATTAGAAGAACACGGATTACAGATAATCAAAAGAATGTATAAAAGGAATTAATTTATGTAAGAAAAGAATATTCCAAGAGAAAAGTGAGTAAACCAAGATATATTCCAGTAATTTCGTGTCCTCAACTCATCAGATTTTTCCCTTTTTATAGGTGTCCTAGAGATATACGTTTCGCCCAAATCATAATGAGGCTATTATGAGTAATTAAATACATTGAATGCTACGCTACATAATCATTACATTTAATACGAATTCCCTAACGTATTTCATATTTAATGTCTGTTACATGCCGTATTTGTGCTCTTTTTATTGTCAGATTCATTCTTTAGGGCTCTTGGATATAAACGATTTCAACAGGTACGGACGCTGAGTTATTTGAATATCTACTCATGTCTCCTCTTCTGTCATTAGCTCGTGTCTGTTGTAATTCATCCATGTTATAGCTCGTGCCTCTTAACTAGCTGTCATTCTTTGACCACTTAATCAGTCTACGTGTCTTGACACGTTTCCTTAAGTACAATTTTTCCCAATACAGATAGTCCCCCCACTTTCCATTTATTCGTCAGTTGAATTTTTGAGAAGTGGATTTCTTTGAAAGAGAATTTTTGTCACCATAAATGCTATGACAAAACTGACTCTTCAATTGTCGCTTCCATTTAATGCTCTGTACACGTGTTATTTTCCCATTGGTTCTGCAGTTTTGCAGCCCTTTTCAAGGCTTTTTCTACGGCTCCACTATTCTCAAAGTGACACTTATCATTATTATGGTTATTTCATCACCGTACTTGTTCCTTTTGCCGGTTATCCGTCAATATAAATATAACCTCTTTCTTTGTCTTCTATCACAAAAAACTTATTGAACACTTCAATTCTTCAAATCTATATTTACTTCGTTCCCACTTCAATCTTCTTCACCATGACTTCACCAAACCCTATCTCTAGGAGAAATCCCATTTTATATCACTTCCCCAATGTCCCTATTAGGCATATAAGAGGTGGTAGACTCTGTAGCTTAGGGTCCGTTCGCGGTGGTAGCACTTTTACGTCTTCTTCTAGTTTTGGTGCCTCTTCTAGAACTAGAGGTTCTCTTTCTCAAAGGTCATCATCTAGAAGCAAAGAACCTTCTGAACCCACATAATTCATTAGATGTTTTTTATGAATGTCAACTAAGTATCGTAAGTAAATTGCTCCGGTTGTTCAATCATTTGATAACCAGAGTCATTCTTTGATAAGAGATCACTATGAGTCAGACTCAATAGAATTTGATCAATCCTATTTTCTGTCGTTAAGGTGGAGAACTGAACCAAGAATTATCTCTCTTCATCATCAAAGCCTTTGGTTGAAGAGATAATTCCAATAGAGCTATCTTTTACCATGATAGGGAATCTCTTAAAAATCAAGTCGCTATCTTAGATCATGTCGATGCCTTCCCAACTCAAATTACATAGATTCTATCTCCCATAGTTCGTAAAGACTATCATTGGAGCAGTGATTTTCCCATAATCATTCCCAATCCAAATCATAGAATCACTTCTTATATGATTGGATTCTCGTTTGTTTAGACATACCCTTTCACTTTAGGGTTCAAACCAGCCATCGACCCGGTCATTCTAGTTTTTTGTCATTTTTTCAATATCTGCTTAGGTCAGATTGATCCAATTGTATGAAGGGCAGTTGCTTGTTTGAGGCATCTTTCCAATATGGCAAACGTTAGCTTTACTTTCCCTCACTTAATCCACCTCTACTCCCCTAGGCTTTTCTGCAATGGCGTTTTTACCCTAGCGACCAGAAGAAAGAGGGTTTTAGTGAGCCCCAAAGATAATAAGGACTGTGGTTGGTATGCCCGATTTGTTGCTGCCCCTACTGCTGGCTTAGTGGGCGAAGATAACATTCTCTTCCCCGAGAAGTGAAATTTTGCACGTAAGTTTTATTTTCTTCTTGTACCTTTTTCCTTCAAGTATCTCAACTGGAATCAATGCCTATGCTCCCCATAAACTAATGAAAATGGTATTTCTCCCGTGCTTGTTTTTGCAGTTGTACGATACGCCCATAAAACTCCAAGTAACACCTCAGGCCATCTACCTTTTGATTCATCTAATCGCTTCTTTAGATTGTTGATAATAATCTTGTTCGTCGATTCTGCTTGCACATTTCCTACTGGATGGTAAGGTGTTGACCTAATCCTCTTAATTTGCCAACTATGAAAAAATTCAGTGATTTGAGCTCCTATAAATTGAGGGCCATTATCACACACAATCTCCTTTGGTACTCCGAATCGGCATATGATATTTCTCCAAATGAAATCCTTGACTTCTTTTTCTCGTACCTGTTTAAATGTACATGCTTCTACCCATTTAGTAAAGTAATCAGTAAGTACGAGCAAATGGCAATGGACCAACAATATCCATTCCCCATTTCATAAATGACCATGGTTCAATTATTGGATATAGTAACTCCGCTGGTCTATACATATTGTTACCGTACTTTTGGCATTTATCCACGAAACTTTCTGCTTCTTCTTTCATTTTAGGCCAATAATAGCTTGCTCTAATAAGGGTTCTTACCAATGACCTTCCTCCTGCGTAATTCCCACAATGCCCATCATGAACCTCTCTCATTACATACTTTATTTGAGAAGGTCCGAGGCATCTTGCTAGAGGTCCTCCAAACATTTTGCGATATAAATTGCCTTGCTTTAAGCAATAACGGGCAACCCATTTGCGTGAGCTTTCTTTTTATCTTTAGGCACGGTACCATACTGCAAAAAAGCAACAATTATATTTGTCCAATCCCAAGTTAAATTGTTAAAATTTACCTTATTTTTATCAGGGTCAAGAACTGAATGAAATAAATGTATAACTGAGACATTTAAATTGCTTGCCACGTCAGCCACTGATGCAAGGTTAGCTAAAGAATCTGCTTCAACATTCTCATCCCTTGGTATTTGTGTAACTTTCCAGTTTGAAATTGCTTTATCAATTCCAATACATTTTCTAGGTATTGCTGCATCCTTGTTTCCCTGGCTGTATAAGTCCCCAACATTTGATTAACCACGAGTTGTGAATCACTCTTGATTATAATCTGATTTATGCCAAGTTCTCGTGCCAGTTCTAGACCTGCAATAACAGCCTCATATTCTGCTTCATTTTTAGTAATGGAATTATATTTAATGACTTGTCGAATGGTTTCACCCGTAGGTGGTACCAAGACAATCCCTAAACTTGCACCTTTTACGTTAGATGAACCATTAACAAATAAAGTCCAAGTTCCTGGGTTAGCTCCATTGAACACTTGCAATTCTTTTTCTGCTTCTAATTGCATATCTTTACTAAAATCAGCCACGAAATCAGCTAATACTTGTGATTTTATAGCAGTCTTAAGTTGATAGGTGATTTCGTATTCACTTAACTCTATAGCCCAATTAGCCAATCTTTCTGATAACTCATACTTATGTAATATATTTCGTAAAGGGTAAGCAATTATTACAGAAACAGGATGACATTAAAAATAAGGTCTTAATTTCCTAGATGACATGATTAATACAAGTGCAAGTTTTTCAAACTGAGGATACCGTGTCTCCACATCTAATAAATATTTACTAACATAATAAATAGGGGATTGTTTACCTTTTTCCTCCCGGACCAAATACAACACTTACCACTACATCCGGAACGACAAGGTAAATAAGTAGCCTTTCCCCTACTTTTGGTTTTACAGTAAGGGTGGATTTGACAAGTACTTTTTCAAGTTCCTGAGTGTCTGTTGACATTCTTCATTCCATTCAAAATAATCCTGCTTTTTAAGGGCCGAGAAAAATTTAAAGCATTTCTCCGATGACTTAGAGACGAATCTCCCCAAAGCTGTAATCCTCCATGTTAACCTTTGAACTTCTTTCTTATTTAGAAGTATATCAGGGATTTCCTCGGTGGCCTTAATCTCTGCAGGATTTACCTCAATAGAACGGTTAGAAACAAGAAAAGCCAAAAACTTACCTAATGCAACACCAAATGCACATTTCTCGGGGTTTAATTTCGTATTATATTTGTGCAAAATTGAAAATATATTAGATAAATAAGATATGTGATCCTTCGAATACTGAGTTTCAACAAGCATATCATCTATATATACTTCCATCGTTTTTCCTAAATGTTCTTGAAACATTTTGGTAACTAACCTTTGATAAGTTGCACCTGCAATCTTTAGACCAAAGAGCATTACCTTATAACAATAAGTCCCCCTGTCTGTTATGAATGAAGTTTCTTCCTTATCTTCTGGATCCATTTTAATCTGATTATAACCTAAATATACATCTAATAAGCTTAATAGCTCATGACATGTTGTCGCATCAATCAATTGATCTATGTGTTGTAGTGGAAAAGAGTCTTTAGTGCAATCTATATTAAGATCAGTATAATCTACGCAAACTCTCCACTTACCGTTCTTCTTTGGAACCACAACAGTATTAGCTAGCCAGTTAGGATACTTTACTCACGAATAGAACTAATTTTCAGCAATTTTTGGACTTCATCTTGAATCACCTAATTCTTGAAAGTTCATTACTTTCTTTTCTTTTGTTTGACACGAGGGTATAAGGGATTTTCATTCAATTTATGAATCATTACCTATGGTGGAATCCCTGTCATGTCAGAGTTGGACCAAGCAAAGTAGTCCTCGTTAGTTTTCAAAAATTCAACTAACTTACCTCTCGTTCCTTGGCTAAGATTAGCTCTGACGTAAACTTTCCTATCAGGCATCAAGAAAATAACACGACAGGTTCCAATTTTTCAATTGTGGTTTTGATATTTTCATTTTTCTCTGGTTCTTGAATAGTATCGGGTCTTGAATCTCTATCGGGTCTTGAATAACTACCTTCTCTGGTTGCAATTTACCTTTATTTCTCGTGCTTGTATCTGCAACGAAATTGATCGCCCCGGATACATATTGATCTCACAAATTTGACAGATTCCCCATGGTGATGGAAGTTTAATAACTTGATACAAAGTTGAAGGTACTGCATCCATTTCGTGGATCCATGGCCTCCCAAGAACTATGTTGTATGCCATCTCCATATCTACTACCTGGAACTTTGTTTCTTTGATGACACATTTGCCGATGTGGTGAGTGTTACCTCCCTTTTCGTGACTACACTGGAATTATCAAATCCAGATAGAGTGTGGGCTTTTTTGTATTATTTTGTTGCCGACTTGCATTTTACGCAATACTCTTAGCAAAATAATATTTACCGAGCTACCCGGATCAATCAAAACTCGTTTTACATTAGTATCATATACAATTAAATATATTACCAGTGCGTCATTGTGGGGATACATCTACATCGTTGAATGTAATGTTGTCTTCTTCCAAGGTGTGCCTCACCCGTTTCCTTGAGTGATTGTTATTTTTGAAATCTTGTTAGCGTACGTGCATGATATACCATTAATATCTTCACCTCCACTTATAACATTGACAGTTTTCTTGGGGGATGGTGATTTTGGAGGCTCCTGCCTATTTTTCATGTACGCTTGATTGCCTTTCTCGCTTATCAGCTCCGTGAGATACCCTTGCTTCAACAGATGATCAGCTTTACTTTGTAGAAATTCACAATCGGCTGTTTTATGTCCGTGGTCATTATGAAACTCGCACAAATGGCTAGAGTTTTGCCTATTTGGATTTGATCTTATTTCCTTTAGACATCGAACCTTATCTCCCATGATTTTCAAAATAGCCATGAGCTCGAAGGTGCTGACGTTGAAGTTATAACCACTGAATCTTGCTTTTAAATTTGAATCATCATCTCGTGGCTCATGAGTGTTTCGGTCGTTCCTGAATCTCGAGCCTGAATCTCTATTCCTTGATCTGTGATCGTACCTCTGATTGTCTTGCTTTGATCGTGAGTCTCGTACCGCTGGTCCCATGTAAGGCTCGTATCTATTTTACCGAGCCTTTTTTCAGTCTCCATACGTCTTGAACTTACCTTTTCTTCTTTTTAAAATCGTGGAACAATATCTTCCTCAATTCTTAGCTTTGTGCTATATCTGTTATAAACGTCATTCCAAGTTGTAGCTGGGAATTATCGAAGGTTTTCTTTGAGTCTCCTCGTGACTTCTGAACTTTTTTCATTCAAGTTTCTTACAAAAACTATAGCAGCTCAGTTTCCAGGTACATGTGGCAATGTCATTATTTCACGCTGAAATCTATCCACAAATTCTCAAAGTAACTATGAGTCTCCTTATTTAATTTTGAAAATATCTTCCATTCATTTTTCCATCTTTTGAGTTCCCGAGCGTGCTTTGATGAAAAATTCTGCAAGCTCCGCAAAAATTTATAGAATTTTCAAGTAGAAGAGAGTACTATGTGAGCGCTCCTTTAGTGAGTGTTTCGCCAAATTTCTAAACTACACAGATTCAATCTCCTACTTAGTTAAGTCGTTGCCTTTTACTCAAGTCGTAAATGCAGTCACGTGGTCTCCCGGGTCTGATGTTCCATCATATTTTGGAATGTCAGACATTTTAAACTTTTTAGAATTGGGAGAGGAGCAGCACTTGGTTTCCATGGTTGTTATGAATAACGATCCATATCTACTCCTTTGATCACGGGTGGCACCCCAGGTATTTGCCTCACTTTGCTCCTCGAGTTGTATCTGCAAGGTTAGTACTAAGTTTTATAAATCAGAATTAACCACATTACATGGTTCCCCCTCTTTTGATTCACTTGGAGTCCCTCCGCTGCCTGAGTTGACAAGTCCATAACGAGGATTTTCCAAAGTGTTATTATTGAGCGTTGGTGCAGGGGTTGCAACAAGTAACCGGTTAACAAGCGCTTCCATAGCTTTGTTGACATGAGCAACAATTAATTTCTGCGAAGGGTTATCAACGGTTTTAGCATTCACAAATTGAGCATGTTCATTCATTTGAGACCCATCAGGGGTTCCCTCTCGAGATTGTCGGGGAGAGCCTTGTGGAGTAGGAATCAGAGTGTTAATATCTTGTGGATCTCCCTGATTTTGTTGGTTTTCTTGGTTTCCTCGAATGTTAACATAGTTGTTCGACATGATTGATCAACATGAGAAGTTAATCAAGAAAAAATAGATTATCAGATTTCTGGTAACGGAACCAATTTGTTTAACCAAAAATGGAATTTTAGTCAAAGCTAGAATTTAAAAGAACACGTGTTACTGATAATCAAAAGAATATATAAAAGGAATTAATTTATGTAACAAAAGAATATTCCAAGAGAAAAGTGAGTAAACCAAGATATATTCCAATGATTTCGTTTGCTCAACTGATCAGATGTTTTCCCTTTTATAGGTGTCCTACAGATATACGTTTTGCCCAAATTATAATGAGGCTATTATGATTAATTAAAGATATTGAATGCTACGTTACATAATCATTACATTTAATACGAATTCCCTAATGTATTTCGTATTTAATGTCTGTTACATGTTGTATTTGTGCTCTTTTTATTGTCAGATTCATTCTTTTGGACTCTTAGATATAAACGACTTCAACAGGTATTGGCGCTGAGTTATTTGAATATCACCCACGCCTCCTCTTCTGTCATTAGCTCGTGTCTCCATGTTGTAGCTCGTGCCTCTTAACTAGCTATTATTCTTTGACCACTTAATTAGCCTATATGTCTTGATACATTTTCTTAAATACAGTTTTGCCCAATACAACTTAGTCCTCATCTATTCTTTTGTTTAACTAATAAGCATGTTACAAAGCATAGCGCAAATTATTCTCCTAATAAATTTAGATCACTTATTAAGTTGGACAATCCATATATTAAATTTAAGTTTTTTAGAACATAATCCATTAATACTAACGGAAGAATTTGGCGAAAACTCATCCTTCCGTTTGGAACTTTAGTCAGATTTGTCCCTAATATGTACAGTGAAGCATCAATAGATTAAAGCCTTGTATCCATAGAAAAAAGGAGCTAGGCATTTTTTTTTTCCTATTTTGACATTTATGAAGTTTCTATGTGAGCACGTGATTTTTGCCGTATTTAAATTACTTCTATAGAACCCATTAGAATAAGAATCTTTTTTAGTATTTGAATTTTTAGGAATTAACTGCGTGATCTTGTGTTTTGCTTACATTTTTTGTGAATTTTTAGGCGTCATAAAAAATAAAAATTATTAAAAAAAAATAGCATACTTATATCTAGGACCTCATTTTAGATTTTAGATTAATTGAACATCATTGAAAATAAAAAAAAATAACAAAATTAATCATTTTACATTATTTGTTCTTATAATTTCATTTTTGTTTTTAAAATTAGGACCTAGTTAATATTAGGAAAACTCAATTTGTCTCATTTTTAAAATTAAACCAGTTTTTGGCTACTTTTAATTTTGCATTTTCATACTATCCAAAATTTCAATAAATAAATAAAAATAAATAAAAAAGGAAATAAATAAAAAGAATTTGGAATTAAGAAGAAGAAATCAGACCCATTTTGAGCCACTTTTTAAAACTCTCAGCCCAAATTAAAGCCTCCCAAAAATCATACACATTCCCTCAACCCGGCTTGCCCCACTCACAAACGAAACGACACCGTTTGACACTTGGCTCATCTCGTCTGTTCATTCATCATCATCCAACGGCCCTGGTTCAATCTTCGGTGTTAAATAAAAGTGTCAGAATTTTTTCAGTAACCCTAGAGACCAAATTCTGTCTTCCTTGTACCATTGCTCTCCGCCGCCCTCCGCCTCACAGTCATCGGCCTGAAATCGTCGCCTTTGGCGGTGAAGCTCCAATCAACCCTAAAATTACACCCTCAAATCCTCTCTTCCTCCTCTTTCCAACGCCCCAAATCCCAGCCTTCAAATCCCAGCCGACCTTCTCGAATATCCGCTCAAGTTCGAGACTACTCCGTCGTCCACAGCGGCACCACCATCTAAACGACCCCAATTTTACACCATAGCCCCACCTTCATATCCCCACCCCATATCCAACCTTATCTTCCCTCAAATCTTAGCCAGTGCCTTCGAATTTCAAATCGAAAATCCAGACCAAAACATCAACTCACCAAAATCTGGCCAAATTTACATCATATACTCTCCTCATGTCCTCTTCCCAAATCCCTGGTCATCTTCGTTCGAATCATCATACATGCCTTTGAATTTCAAATCCCAGAAGTGCAGAACCCTAGAGGCTCGAAGATGTTCGACCGTTCCCAATCTTTTAAGCCCAAAGGTGATTCAAGTCACCAAAATGATGCTTCCGTTTGTTTTTGGAAAAGAACAAATGGCTAGCATTATTTTGGGACGTGAATCGGATTCCAGTCCCGTTCAATTTTGAATAGGTAAGTCATTTTTTTTGTCTCAACATCGCTTTCATTTGTTTCATTCATGCTTGCTTTCTTCTTTCTTTTTCTTTTTAGCAGTAGTCCATACTTCATGTTTTCTTTTTAGTTTGGTTAGTTTTTTAAATTTTGTGATTTGTTGATTCGGATAAATCCAAGAATCAGTGTTGTTTATTAGTTTTACCTGTTAAATGCATGTAGCTTGTTGGTTTGAATTGATAGGGACTCATTTTGGGTTAAGGAAAAATAGATTTGACTGAATGTAGATTGTTTGGGTATTACTGTTCTCCTATATCATTTTCCCTGTTTCGAATTCCTTTAGTTGATAGTTTACTGCCAGGCTTAGCTTTCGAATATTTGTATTAATTGGAGATAAATTTTATTTTTGTCCAAATTAGTTCAATTGCTAGGATTACTTTTAGATTGGTTTGGATATAGCTGACTAGTCTTGATTAGTTTAAACTAAGGTTAGCTAGTTTTGAGAGTTGGTTTGATTGATTTGGTAATTTCAGTTGAATAAAAGGGCAGTATAGGTTTTAGATAAGAGTAATCTTGCGTATAACTGATTTAGAAACCCCTAGAACATTCTAGATGGGGTTCCAATCAGAATTTTAAGACTGTAATACAGTAACTTGATTAACAAGTCAGGAATCTAAGGACTAATTGAGTAAAAATGAAAAAATAAAAGAGGGACTAATAGGTAAAACAAAAATAGGAAGGCTGCCCTAAGCCTTGCCTATAAAAAGGCATATCATTGCCTTATTGAACAAGGCTTGAACCCTAAAAATTCCTCAAAATTTCAAGTCCTTTAAAATTTCCCAAAAACATTTTCTGCAAGTTCTAGTATTAAATTTGAATTTCAGATCCAAAGAAGATCAAAATCCGAACTCTCAGTGTTGAAACACTGTTACACTGAGTTCCCAGGTCGATTTTTAGAATCTAGTCATCAATTTTCATCTCTTAGCTCGACTTTCAGTTGCTGAAGCTACATATGTGTCCTGGGTTCAAATCTGAGTCATTTTTGGGTATATTTGAACTGTTTTGGTGTTCCATTGGTTGAATTTGGTGTTGGTTGTTTGGACATTGCTTTCTGAGTTTATGAGCCTCTGATTTCCTGTACTAAACTCTGTGATACTGCTGACCCTCTTCTCCCTTTCTATTTCACTATAATACCAGGTGCACATATCCTATTCGCCTCAATGTAGCTCTTGAATTAGGACTAAAATGAAACATCATGATAAGTTGGCTTCCTGTTGTATGCTCGATTGAATTCCTATGTAACAGTAGTTGAATAGATGTTGAGTGATGAGCATTTGTTTAATGGAGTTTAATTGGGTTTTGTATTCACGATACTTAAAGCTGGACTTTATTAGACTGTATAAATTGATTTTGTTTTAGTTTGTATTAGTGTAGCTCTAGTGTTGTTCGAGTTTATTCAAAGTTTGAAACCTTGTTAATCGACAATGGGTAGTAGTTAAATCCGTGCCCAAACGAATTTGTCAATAGCTCACGTAGCTTTGGGCGCAATTCTGAGTTTTAACTATAGTGTTGTTTGTAATAGCCAAATCTAGATCCAAGCATGAAACATAGATCTAAAATCAACATTTGAAACATTCAATAGTTTGTTTGACGCATTGTATGATCCTACATTGGCTTGCTTTTAAAAATAGTCTCAACGTACAATGATTTTTGAAGATAGGTTTAATGGTTATATGGGTCAAATTGTTAAGATTGAACGGCATCGGCCTCTAAAAATGTTTATTTCTGCAAGTCATTCAGTTATTATATGAACATTGCGTATGGCAATTTACTTCTCTTAGACTCACTTCCATGATTCAATGTTAATGAAATGGGCATCATGATTAGTACCGACAATTAAAAATTAATTTTGAAGTTGAAGATTCGATATTTCAGCATATTAAATCAGATTTGTGACGCATGTTTTGGGCCTTCCGTGTTAAGTATCAAATTTAAATTAGGACTCCTCTTGTTTAAATTCAGACTTGAACCGAAGGCCTGAATGTAATTAATTAGGGCTATTAGAGACAAATCCAATAGAAAATAATAGTTTACTCTAGGTTGGCCTTCTAAAAATAAAATGAGGTGCGCCGCGCCAAATAAAACCCATAAATTGTGTGGCCCCTCTTTAAATGCTTATGTTAAAATACTTAGAAATTCGGGACATGCCGTCTAGCGAACTTCACAGATAATAACATGTTAGTCGCTTTAGACGTGTCCTTTAACAACTTTACCTTCTTAAATACGGGTGTGCATTCCATGTGACCCAAATTCAAATCCCAAAACGTCAGATAAAATGTGTCGAGGATTCGGGTGCATTTCATGTAACGTGATCCAAAAACATGTTTTAAATGACGTTCAATTCCGTAAAAATTATTAATTCAAAGTGGTAAATAATCCTAAAAATGGCACTATAGGATGGTATGTATTAAAATCATATTTTTAGCCAATTATAATAGTTTAAGTGATCCCGCTAGAATCATGGGATCCGAGGGTACCTAACACCTTCCCTCGTGTCAACAAAATTCCTTACTTAGAATTTCTGGTTCGCAGACTCTATTTGGGTAGTCGAAAATTTTCTCGATTTGGGATTCAAAACAAACCGGTGACTTGGGACACCAAAAGCCAAACCTATCCCAAGTGGCGACTCTAAATAAATAAATAACCTCATTTCGAATAATGTCACTTTAAATGGAAAAACTTTCTTATACATTTATCCTTCGGGATAGCCGTATAAAAAGGAGGTGTAACAATAATTACCAAATCTGCAAATAATAGAATTATTAGATACTAAGGTTTTCTTTTGCTTACTTTTATAAGTTAATTCTTCTTTAATAGATTTACATTACATCTTAAATATTATTAGAAACTAACTCGAGTGACAACTCCAAAAGATAAGAACAATATTTTGTCCGTTCTCCCAAAAACTTATTTAATTCTGTAAATAAAACCTTGCGTCTATAACTGGTCTGATACCATTTCCTCGTTGGGTTGTTTTGTTGAACTAGACGATTAAATAACATATCAATATCACACGTTTCTCGTACCACCTTTTGATATATGTATATTTTTAACTGATTATAACGTAAGTGGAAGCGCTATTATTCAATTCCTAATGTACCTCGAACATGTTTCAAGAATAAAACAGTTAAATTTATATTATATTAAAAAAAGAATAGTGAAGCATGGGATTAAATCAAGTGGCATATTGAGAAAACATCACTTGACAATTTTATTGAATCTATTTGTTGGATTCTATTTGTATAACATTATAAATAATTATTAACTGATATTCTTTTGGATCTAATTGATAATTGAAGAAAAAATCTGTTGGGAAAGAAAGATGAAATCAAGCTATCCCTGAACATATATTACCATATATATATTTATTATATATAAGTTCATGGTTTCCTTCAAAAAATATTATTTGATATTCGTTTGTATCTAATTAATAAATACATTTTTTTGGGTGGGAATGAAATATGAAAATAGAGAGCTGTCCGTGAACATATATAACCATATTTAGAGTAATATTACATATGACAAATATTCTGTTGAAATATAAAGTTAATACTTTAAGACTTTAAGTTAATATGGGTAAGAGAAAAAGGTATGAAATATTCTGCTGACATAAAAATGAAAAGAAAAAATTCTTTCCAAAAACGTTTTATGGGTCAAAGTTCAAAATAAATAAAAGAAAAAGATCATTATGACATGACAATATATGATTACCCATACTTGCCATACAAAATTACATGATCATCTATTGGTAATATTATTAAGAATTTTTTTTATGGTAAGCATCATTTTTTAAAAAGAATTAATTAAAATTTTATTTTGTATCTTCCAAATTAATTTTAAATTGAAATAACAATTTTATATTTATTACAAATTTTGTATTAACCTTATTTGCGAACAATATACATCGTTATAAATTTCTCTAATTAAATCTTGTGCATAATTCCGTTATATTAGGTACTTTTTAAAAAAATAATTAAATAAATATTTTGTCTCTTATATTTATATCATATTAAAGGAAATCTATATTAAGAAACGAATAAGAGGACAAAAGAAAAATACAAAAAAAAAACTAAGGTTTGGTGGTTAAATGTTTTTTAATTAACCACAAAAAAGAAGGTTGAAACTTTAAATAAAAAAAGCCAAAAGCTAAAAACTGAAAGATACGTGTCATCTCTTCAGAATCACGCATACAAATTGATTATACATTTCTTTTTTAAATATTGGGATTTCATATACTTAAAAATTGATTTACTATCATATTTTTTTTTTAGAAATCTTTATTTGGCAACTTCTGTTTACACTTGGCTTCTCTACATTGCTTAGGTTTAGCTTCTACACAAATTTCTGCAAAATATGACTCCAAACTATAACTATATTAGCGAAATATCAATATCCGAAATGAGTTGGAATTTGAAGGTTGATGTTGTTAGATTATGGCACGTTCACTTGAATTAATTAGTTTGCGAAAAACTAAAAAATTCTAATTCAATTGAATTAATTTTTCATGATGAAAATGTATTTGTTTTACCACCTTGAATTTATATTATTGTTTAAGTTCTCATATTACCATAATCACCTCTTCCACCAGCTTCTTCTATGATTTGAATAGTTGAGTTTATCAGCTCTCCGCAGTTGACCTGTCCCTTTTTTGCCTCAACTTTGGCTTTAGACAGTCTTAGGCTAATAGACAAAGCCTGTGAAATGGTAGAAAGATTAAAAAATTCCAATTACCACAAATGGCAGATAATAACAAAGAGAGAACCTTAGTAGAAAATCAGTTTTTGCATATGCATTACCCTATACATTTTGATTCTAAATAAGCTAATATTTGTCATAATTCATGCTCTTTCATCATTGCCTCAATACAAAGAACTTTTGGAAAATACACAACAATATGTCATGAGCATTTACTATAAAAATGTTCCCTTAAGCACATGTTTCATATCAAGCAAATTGTATAGTATTATTATTTTTCATGGAATATTCGTATCAAATAAGTTGTATAATATCGTTATTTTTTATGGAACATTTATTAGGAGATGGTATGAAAGTTTTACTGGAGTCTTAAAATATATTTACGTTTGGTTGTAAAGATGATATTAACACTGACATATCAAATTTTACGGTGTAGATTATTTTTTTTAATTAATCACGCATCATGCGGGTACTAATACTAGTTGATTATAATGGGACTACATAATAATCAAATTAAAAGGTAAAACTTTTGTGAAGAATTAATAGGAAAAAATGTTCCAAGTTAATTATGCAAATATGCAAATTATATTTAAAATAAATCTTTTTGAAGTTATTACTAGCTTTTTTTAGTTGGAAAATCCAGATGACTGGCATAAATCCTCTATGCTATTCTCCCACTAGTTGGTAAAATAAAATCGAAATTGAGATTGTGAGGGAATAAAAGTGAAAAAAAAGGTGTAATGACTTCCTGGTCACTTAATTTGTAAGACTTTTGAAAGTTGATACACAAATTTTATTCCCATTTGAATACTCAAACTCACGAAAACCCTTAACTAATAAACACATTTGACCTTGACCGTACGCGTATATATTACTCGTTCACAGATGATGGGGACGAAGCAAAACAACATCACAAAACTCAACCACCATAGTTGTGCAACTTTTACCTGAAACATTAGTTGCAGCAATTGTTTGAAATAGGAGGCTATATATATATATATATATATATATATATATATATATATATATATATTATTTGTGGAAGAGAGGATTGATGATTTAGAAGCTTGATTGATCTTGAATGCTTTGCTTATTGCTTAATTACAAATGAGGGGTGATACCTCTATTTATACTACACAATGGAATAGTCTAGAACACTTCATCATCTACTAGTATCTAGATAATTCCTAAGTATTCTCATGATAATTCTAGACTTAGATATTTTACAAGATTATTCTACACACTTTGAGTACTACATATTACAAGAAGTTTCTAGATAATGGACTACAATCTTGATCTAATATGTTAGATAATACGCTTAATGCTAGAGGGGGGTTGAATAGCGTTATAATAGAAATTAGCGTAAACTTGCGGAATTTAAAAATTGCAGGAAGTAAATAAGTGCGATAAATAATAAAGTACGCACCGATGTATTCTGGTTCACCACAACACGTGGCTAGTCCAGTCCCCGAGAGACTCTCTCGAGATTTTTCACTAACTTGTCAAGCTTACGGGTGCTCAACAAACCTTTACAACTTAAGGACACACGCCTTAACACCTTTGCTCGGAGATACAATACTCCAAGACTTCAACGAAGGAAACACAAGTTCCTTACAACAAGAGAATCACAATTCTCTTACAAGTGTATAAAGCACTAAACACTCAAACAATACACTCCTTAATGAGTAGATATGAGTAAAAGAAGTAAGCTCAAGATCACAACAACTATGGACAAAACTTTGGCTCTCAAAAGCTTTATGAAATGAATATAAAGTGATAAACAATAGTATGCAAGCTTATAGCAATAGAATGATCAGTTATTGTATGTTATTGTGTTTAAAACACTGAAATGAAGCTGTATTTATAGTTGAAAAACTTGGCATTACCGTTGCCTAATTGCCAATTAAGAGTTGCTGATTTTACTGTGTGACAATCGATTGTCAAGAAGTCACAATCGATTGTTTGCCAATCGTTCCAGAAATCAATCCCAGATTTTACGCTTAACAATCGATTGTCCAAGATCAACAATCGATTATTGGTAACGTTCAAAAAATCATTTTCAGATTTTACGCAAAACAATCGATTATACAAAATCAATAATCGATGATTCAGCAACGTTCAAAAAAATCCTTTCCAGATTTTAATATCAACAATCGATTGTACAAAATCAACAATCGATTATTCAGCAACGTTCAAAAAATCTTTTCCAGATTTTAATTTCAACAATCGATTACCTGACGGTATTTGAAAACTTTACGACAACGGTCAGCTTCACAGTCGATTGTGCAATGTTAACAATCGATTATTTATCAGACATTGAAAATCATTTTAGACACTGCCTCGTGACAATCGATTGTTATATACTCACAATCGATTATTTAATAACTTTGAAAAAGTCTGGAAGACACTGCCTCAACACAATCGATTGTCATATGTTCACAATCCATTATTTTGTGACTTTGAAAAATCTGATGGACACTGTCTCTTCACAATCGATTGTCATTAGCTTCACAATCGATTATTCTGAGTTTTGAAAATCTTTGACGTACACTGCCTCATCACAATCGATTGTCATAAGGTTCACAATCGATTGTCATGCAGGTTTGAAAAACCTGAAGCCAACTGCCTTAACACAATCGATTGTCATGCAGTCTTGGCTTAACATAATCGATTATCATAAGTACATAATCGATTATCTTAGTCCAGATTTTAGAGGCATGTTTAAAAATCATTTTGACTGAAGTAAATATGCATGATTTAAAATTATTTAGCATTAAATTAAATGTGCATGATTTTGTAAAAATAATTTTACGAGAGAAGCCATGTCATGAGTCAAGTTGCCGAATCAAGATCACAATTAAGAACGACTCATTTAAACTATAAAACTTTGTCTTGTGCTTGAATCTCGTTATCCACCAATTGTGCGCTTGTACTTGAATTTCGTCATATATCAATTTGCGCTTGTTTGTCATTCATCAAAACCTACACATAAGAACACACGTTTTAGTATAAAGCCTTGAGAACGTGTTTCCAACAATTTTCCCCTTTTTGATAATGGCAAACTTTAAGCGGGATATGCAACTTAAACAATTTATAATGACGATTCAATACAAGTAAAGATATGCAATAAGTATGCGATTAGTTCCCCCTCAATATATGTATTCCCCCTCAATTTAAGCTTATAAATCTTTAGAGTGCATACCCGTTATCTTCCCCCTTTTGCCATTAGCAAAAAAAATATAATAAGATGGCAAGGATTGAAAAAAAACTTGTTTATTCATTGAAAATAAACGTGATTACTTAAAAAGAGTACAATAACTCAAGTAATAGCAGAACAATCGATTATTGATACGAGATAATCGATTATTAGACGACAGAAACCGATTTTTCTGAAGAAGACTCGATTATTGCGCGTCATGCTTTGTAATTCCCCTACCTTTAGGGCGATACCTGCAAAAATTCATTAGACGTCTCCGACGCTCAAGTTAGAAATCATGTAAAATAAAAAGATACAATGCATGACTTAAATCAACGTGGAGTCAAGAATCCCGAGTTCACTACGAATTCGGAAGAAGGACTCTTTCTCTAAGGGCTTTGTAAAGATGTCGGCCAATTGATCTTTGGTTTCAACAAATTCGATTTCGACATCGCCCTTGAGAACGTGATCTCTTATGAAATGATGTCTAATTTCAATGTGTTTTGTTCGCGAATGAAGAACGGGGTTCTTCGTCAAGCATATGGCACTAGTATTATCACATCTAAGAGGGATATGATCAAGACTTAGGCCATAGTCCAAGAGTTGTTGTTTCATCCAGAGGATTTGAGCGCAACAACTCCCCGCGGCTACATATTCAGCCTCGGTTGTGGACAATGCAACACTTACTAAACCAAGAAACGAGAGAGCTACCGAGCAAATGGCAAGTGCCACTAGTGCTCTTGCGGTCCAATTTGCATCCAGCAAAATCGGAGTCGGAATAGCCAACGAGTTGGCATGAAGAACCTTTGGGGTACCATAGACCCACATTTATAGTACCAACAAGGTACTTCAAAATCCGTTTTACCGCAGTAAGGTGAGACTCCTTCGGACACGATTGATAACGGGCGCATAAGCACACGCTAAACATGATGTCCGGACGACTAGCAGTAAGATAGAGAAGAGAGCCAATCATACCTCGATACTTCTTAGTGTCGACTTCCTTACCTTTCTCATCTTTGTCTAGATGATCGGATGTGCTCATGGGAGTCGCCATTGCTTTTTCATTGTTCATTTCAAATCGTTTCAGCAATTCTTTGCAATATTTGGTTTGGCAAATGAACGTACCTTCTTTCATTTGCTTTACTTGTAATCCCAAAAAGAATGTTAACTCACCCATCATAGACATCTCAAATTCGCTTGTCATTAAATCGGAAAATTCCTTGCATAAGATATTATTAGTAGCACCAAATATGATATCATCCACATATATTTGAACTAATAAAATATCATTATTTTTATGCTTAACAAAAAGGGTGGTGTCAACTTTCCCCCTAATGAAATCATTTTCCAATAGAAATTTACTCAATCTTTCATACCAAGCTCGGGGAGCTTGTTTTAAACCATAGAGAGTCTTTTTGAGTTTGAAAACATGATCGAGAGATTTAAAATCTTCAAAACCGGGGGGTTGTTCAACATAAACTTCTTCTTGAATAACACCATTTAGAAAAGCACTTTTCACATCCATTTGATATAAATTGAAATTCATAGAAGAGGCAAAAGCGAGCAATAGACGAATAGCTTCTAATCTAGCTACGGGAGCATATGTTTCTTCATAGTCAATACCCTCTTCTTGATTATAGCCTTTTGCTACAAGCCTAGCTTTGTTTCTAGTGATTACACCATTTTCATCTAGTTTGTTTCGAAAAACCCATTTCGTACCAATTATGGTATGATTTTCGGGTCTTGGCACCAAATCCCAAACGTCATTCCGTTTGAATTGGTTAAGCTCCTCTTGCATTGCCAAGGTCAAAAATTCATCCCCAATTGCTTCGGAGATGGTTGTTGGTTCAATTTGAGACACAAAAGCAGTATGTCCTAAGGTGTTCTTAAGGGAGTTTCGGGTACTTACCTTTTCTCCGACGTCGCCAATTACCTGTTCGAGAGGGTGATCTTTGATTGTCCTCCACTCGTTAGGCATTTTCGTTTCATTTTCCAATTGTGGCGCTTCCTCCGTTGGTTGTTTCAAAAATTCGTTTTGATTTTCCTTAGGCGTTTCCTCTTGTATTTTGTCTTTCAAGCTATCTAAAATACCTGCAAGATCAAAACCGGAATCCTTTCTTGCCAACCGAGCATTATTTTCGGAAAATACAACATGAGGGGATTCCTCCACAGTTTTGGTTCTTTTATTAAAAACCCTATATGCTTTGCTACGTGAAGAATAACCAATGAAAATTCCCTCATCGGACTTAGCATCAAATTTTTCCAATTGATCTTTGCCATTGTTATGAATAAAACATTTACAACCGAATACTCTAAAATGGGAGATATTTGGTTTCCTTCCCTTATAGAGTTCATAGGGAGTTTTCATGAGTATAGGCCTTATGACTACTCTATTTAAGACGTAGCATGCGGTACTCACGGCATCCGCCCAAAAATGTTTGGGAATCTTGGCCTCTTCGAGCATGGTCCTAGCCATCTCTTCGAGACACCTATTTTTCCTTTCCACCACCCCATTTTGTTGTGGTGTACGTGGAGCGGAAAAGGTATGCTCGATACCGAGTTCGTCACAAAAGTCCGCAAAGAGATTGTGATCAAACTCTCCCCCATGATCACTTCTAATTGAAGTGACGGTTGTTTCCTTCTCATTTTGAACACGCTTAAGAAAATATTTAAAATTCTAAAAAGCAACACTTTTATTGGCAAGAAATAAAGTCCAAGTAAATCTAGAGTAATCATCAACAATCACAAAAGCATAACGATTTCTTCCTAGACTTTCAATGCGAGATGGTCCAAATAAATCCATGTGAAGCAATTGCAATGGTCTAGAAGTTGAAACAATATTTTTGGATTTGAAAGATGCTTTTGTTTGCTTCCCTTTTTGACATGAATCACAAATAGAGTCATTTTCAAATTTTAAATTGGGAAGACCAATAACTATGTTTTGAGAAATCAATTTGTTCAAAAGATGCATGTTGATATGTGCTACTCTACGATGCCATAACCAAGTATCATCCTCTTTACTCGTAAGACAATCAACATATTCGGGTGAGGAATTAGCAAGATCAACCATATAAATATTATCCACTCTAAAACCACGAAGGATAATTTTAAAATCACTACGTCTAAACACTAAGCATTCATCCGAATCAAATAGGGCAAGATTTCCCTTGTCACATAATTGACTTATGCTCAAGAGATTATGCTTTAAACCTTTCACAAGTAGTATATGCTTAATAGAGGAATTTTCATCCTTACCGACCGATCCGATGCCAATAATCTTTCCTTTATTGTTATCCCCAAAAATCATACTTCCTCCTTCTTTGTGTTCTAGTTGAAGGAATTTGGATTCGTCTCCCGTCATATGTTTGGAGCATCCACTATCAAGGTACCATAGTACGCTTGATCCCTTCAAACATATCTACAAAACAAATTAATGCGTTTTAGGTACCCATGCCATTTTGGGTCCTTGAGGGTTAGGCATATTATAATGATGCAATTGAGTGATATGTCTATGTCGTGTAAAACATGCAGGAGCAATATGACCAATGCGTCTACAATAATGACAAGTCACGTTGGGGTTATGCATCCTTCTAGGTTCATAGTAACTTGATGGACGAAAATTATTTACTCTATTTTCATTATGACTATTGCGCATTTCATGAGAACCATTTCTCCTACTATTAGTTCTAAAATGAGCAGCATTTCTAGAGTAATGGTTATGTCTAGATGTTCTAAAAGACTCAAAACTCCTTCTAGTGTTTGGCCTAGAATATGCATCATTTCTAGGGTAGTCATTTCTAGGTGGTAAGTCATTTCTAGGTCTTCTAAAATGTTCAACATTTGGTCTAGCATGCATATTTGTTCTAGGATTGCTATTTCTAGGATAAGCATTTGTTTTATTAATCCTAGGTTGAGCCTTAGGTGGTTGGGGTTTGGCTTCAACCTTTTCTTTAGGCTCATTCTTAAAGCCTATGCCATGCTTGGTTGATTTCAAATTAACAAGGACCTTATTCAAATTTTTGTGGGAAGAATTAAACTTATCTAAGGTACCTTTAAGTCTATCTACCTCATTTTCGAGATGCATGCAAGAAGAACAATTTTTAATAGAACTTTCGGGCTTGTCGGCGCTGCTTTTTCCGAAAAACTTGTTTTCCTCTTTCAGCTTCTCATTTTCTAAAACCAGTTTTTCTAAATCCTTTTCTTTCAAAGAAAGCTGTTTTTGAAAATCTTTTTCTTTTAGAGAAGCATTTTCTTTTATGCTCTTGACAGTTTTTGAAGCCTTAATAAATTCAGTATATAGCTCACCAAAAGCAGTTCGCATTTCTTCAAGAGTAAAGAAGTTTTTAGAAGAGATTTGACATACCTCATCTTGCTTGTCTTCTTTCGCCATAAGACAAAGGTTTGCGGCTTCGTCTTCTTCTTCTTCGCTTGACTCATCTCCGGAGTCTCCTCCCCAAGAAATGTATGCACGTTGCTTCTTAAAAGGTTTCTTCTCCTTTTTGATGTTTGGGCAATTTGATTTGATGTGCCCGGTTTTACCGCATTCATAGCACTTTATTTGTTCGCCTTGCTTTTTGCCCTTTCGTTCATACTCCTTTCCCATGAACTTTTGAAATCTTTTGATAATGAGTCCAAACTCGTTGTCTCCGTCCTCATCAACTTGAGGTTGGCTTGTGCTTGCCTTAAGCGCTATTCTTTGCCTCCTTTGATCATCAACAAGAGGGTTAAGTATAGTAGACTCATAAGTCTTAAGGTTACCTCTTAATGCGTCGATGGTAACATTTGAGACGCCAATGGATTCTTGGATTGCGTCGGCCTTTGATCGCCATGCCGGAGTGAGACTTCTAAGAATTTTTCGAACAAGTTCTCTATCCGTGAATGTCTTCTTGAGAGCATGTAGATCATTTACGATTATTGAAAATCGTTCAAACATTTCATCCACCTTTTCACCTTCCTTCATGTGAAATAATTCATAAGCATGGGTTAGGAAATCAATTTTGGCTTACCTTACCTGGTCCGTACCTTCGTACGTAATTTCCAGCTTGTCCCACATTTGCTTCGCCGTTGTGCAACACGATATTTTCCTGTAATCGTCAGCATTTACAGCACAATAAAATAAATTAATTGCTTTAGCATTATTTTGCACCTTTCGGATATCATCCGCGTCATATTCTTCTTCGGACTTGGGAACGCATTCGGTTTCAACCTTTTTGGTTGGAATTTGATTTCCCTTCGTTATCACCTTCCAAAGAAGAAAATTGTTTGCTTGAACGAAGATTTTCATCCTCTCCTTCCAGTACGTATAGTTTGTACCGTTGAATAGAGGTGGTCGTGTGGAGCATTGTCCTTCATCAATTCCTGCAAAAGAGTCACGAGTAGAAGCCATGGATGGTTCTCTCAAACTGTTAAGTCTTCAGATAGTTGGGCTCTGATACCAATTGTTAGATAATACGCTTAACGCTAGAGGGGGGTGAATAGCGTTATAATAGAAATTAGCGTAAACTTGCGGAATTTAAAAATTGCAGGAAGTAAATAAGTGCGGTAAATAATAAAGTACGCACCGATGTATTCTGGTTCACCACAACACGTGGCTAGTCCAGTCCCCGAGAGACTCTCTCGAGATTTTCCACTAACTTGTCAAGCTTACGGGTGCTCAACAAACCTTTACAACTTAAGGACACACGCCTTAACACCTTTGCTCGGAGATACAACACTCCAAGACTTCAACCAAGGAAACACAAGTTCCTTACAACAAGAGAATCACAATTCTCTTACAAGTGTATAAAACACTAAACACTCAAACAATACACTCCTTAATGAGTAGATATGAGTAAAAGAAGTAAGCTCAAGATCACAACAACTATGGACAAGACTTTGGCTCTCAAAAGCTTTATGAAATGAATATAAAGTGATAAACAATAGTATGCAAGCTTATAGCAATAGAATGATCAGTTGTTGTATGTTATTGTGTTTAAAACACTGAAATGAAGTTGTATTTATAGTTGAAAAACTTGGCATTACCGTTGCCTAATTGCCAATTAAGAGTTGCTGATTTTACTGTGTGACAATCGATTGTCAAGAAGTCACAATCGATTGTTTGCCAATCGTTCCAGAAATCAATCCCAGATTTTACGCTTAACAATCAATTGTCCAAGATCAACAATTGATTATTGGTAACGTTCAAAAAATCATTTTCAGATTTTACGCAAAACAATCGATTATACAAAATCAATAATCGATTATTCAGCAACGTTCAAAAAAATCCTTTCCAGATTTTAATATCAACAATCGATTGTACAAAATCAACAATCGATTATTCAGCAACGTTCAAAAAATCTTTTCCAGATTTTAATTTCAACAGTCGATTGTACAAAATCAACAATCGATTACCTGACGGTATTTGAAAACTTTACGACAACGGTCAGCTTCACAATTGATTGTGCAATGTTAACAATCGATTATTTATCAGACATTGAAAATCATTTTAGACACTGCCTCGTGACAATCGATTGTTATATACTCACAATCGATTATTTAATAACTTTGAAAAAGTCTGGAAGACACTGCCTCAACACAATCGATTGTCATATGTTCACAATCGATTATTTTGTGACTTTGAAAAATCTGATGGACACTGTCTCTTCACAATCGATTGTCATTAGCTTCACAATCGATTATTCCGAGTTTTGAAAAACTTTGATGTACACTGCCTCATCACAATCGATTGTCATAAGGTTCACAATTCGATTGTCATGCAGGTTTGAAAAACCTGAAGCTCACTGCCTTAACACAATCGATTGTCATTTAGTTCACAATCGATTGTCATGAAGTCTTGGCTTAACATAATCGATTATCATAAGTACATAATCGATTATCTTAGTCCAGATTTTAGAGGCATGTTTAAAAATCATTTTGACTGAAGTAAATATGCATGATTTAAAATCATTTAGCATTAAATTAAATGTGCATGATTTTGTCAAAATAATTTTACGAGAGAAGCCATGTCATGAGTCAAGTTGTCGGATCAAGATCACAATTAAGAATGACTCATTTAAACTATAAAACTTTGTCTTGTGCTTGAATCTCGTTATCCACCAATTGTGCGCTTGTACTTGAATTTCGTCATATATCAATTTGCGCTTGTTTGTCATTCATCAAAACCTACACATAAGAACACACGTTTTAGTATAAAGCCTTGAGAACGTGTTTCCAACATAATATACTTGGATACTTGCAAGCCCAAATCCAAAACACATAACCCAAAATCAAGTTTATTTTTCAACAGCCCCCCTTAAACTTGATTTCGTCACTCCGAGCATATTCCGTAATCTCTGAAATGTCTCGTGTTTTAGAGGCTTTGTGAAAACATCAGCAAGTTGGTCAAATGACTTCGCGTACTTTATCTGCACCTCTTTATTTGTATCACACTCCCTGATGTAATGGTATTTCGTATCGATGTACTTGCTTCGATCATGAAAGACTGGATTCTTTGCTAGAGCAATCGCAGATTTGTTATCCACATATATCTCTTTAGCTTCCTTTTGAGAAAACTTAAGCTCATTTAGTAACTTCCCGAGCCACATTGCATGACAGGTGCACGATGTTGCTGCTACATACTCGGCTTCACACGTTGACAGAGTCACAATGGGTTGCTTCTTCGAACTCCATGTGAACGCTGTATCTCCCACACGAAACCACTCGTTCTCTTACGATCATCTATGTCTACGGCCCAATCACTATCACTGTATCCAACTAGCTTGAAGTGATCATAAGGCGAATAAAACAGACCATAGTCAATCATACCTTTGATGTAGCGAAGTATCCTCTTTGCTGCCTTCAAGTGATTTATTGTAGGTGCTTCCATATATCGACTTACTAGTCCAACTCCGTAGAGAATATCTGGCCTCGTGCAGGGTAGGTACCTCAGACTTCCAACCAAACTCTTGTATTGTGTTGGGTCCACCAAGTATCCTTCATCATCTTTTGACAACTTGAGATTGCAATCCACCGGTGTGTTCATCGTCTTGCAGTCATTCATCTTAAACTTCTTCAGCACCTCCTTCGCATAACCTTCTTGGGATATGAATATTCCTTCTTTCTTTTGTTTCACCTCGATCCAAAGATAGTAAGCCATAAGTCCAATGTCGGTCATCTCGAACTCCCGAACCATTGCTTTCTTGAACTCCTCGAACATTTTGGGATTACTATCGGTGAATATCAAGTCATCCACGTATAGGCACACAAGCATAACATCTCCATCCTTGCTTACTTTGGTGTAGAGGGCATGCTCATGTGGGCATTTTGTAAAGTCATTCTGCTAGAAATACTTGTCTATCCTGCTATTCCATGCCCGAGGTGCTTGCTTCAACCCGTATAAGGCCTTTTTCAATTTCAGCACCTTATTTTCTTGGCCTTTCACGATGTATCCCGAAGGTTGTTCTATATAGACTTCTTCTTCTAAGTGGCCATTAAGGAATGCGGATTTGACATCCATTTGATAAATCTTCCAATTAAGCTGAGCCGCAAGTGAGATCATCAATCTTATAGTTTCTAGACGAGCGACAGGAGCAAATACCTCGTCATAGTCTATGCCGGCTCGTTGACTATATCCCTTCGCCACCAACCTTGCCTTGTATCTTTCAACTTCACCTTTGGAATTCTTCTTGGCCTTGTACACCCACTTTACACCAATAGCCTTATGCCCCTTTGGTAGAGTAGCGAGATCCCACGTATCATTCCTCTTGATTGCTTGAATCTCCTCGTCCATGGCACGTTCCACTTCTCGCTTTTTGCTGCGTCTTCATAGCTTATTGGCTCACAATCGGCAAGAAGGCAGAACAATGTTAGATTCTCCATAGGCTGAGTTACCTCGTACAACTCCTCAATGCTCCTTGTGCGATGTTGTAGCCTACTTGATTCTCCTTCTGATGTTGGTGTCGCTTCATTTGGTGTGGTTAGAGTATGTGGAGAGTGCGGAGATGGTGTACTAGAAGGTTCTTGAACCTCTAGATATTCTTCGTTCCTTATAGTACTCTCGAACGGATAAGGGAGAAAAGGGTAGTTCTCCTCTTCGGGAACATTCCAATCCCATGTTGCTTCTTCATTGAACACCACATCTCGACTTGAGATTTCTTTACCGGTCTTGGGATTGTATAGCTTGTAACCCTTCGAACTTGAGTCATAGCCCACGAATATGAGCTTCTCGCTTTTATCATCGAGCTTCGTTTTCTTCTGATCTGGCACATAAGCATATGCCACACTTCTGAACACTCGTAGGTGTGAGATGTCGGGCTTCTTTCCACTCCAAGCTTCAATGGGCGTTTGTTCTTGACGCTTTTAGTGGGCGAGCGATTTGCTAGATAGATCGCGCAGTCCACTGCCTCGGCCCAAAACTCCTTAGGCATCCTTTTGCTCTTTAACATACTCCGGGCCATATCAAGGATGGTCCTATTCTTTCTTTCTGCAACACCATTTTGCTGAGGTGAATACGAAAGAGTTAGAGGACGTCGTAAGCCATTGTTGTCGCAAAATTCCTTGAATTCCTTGGATGTGAACTCTCCTCTACGATCGGATCTCATCGCCTTCATGGTGAGACCACTTTGATTCTCCACAAACGCTTTGAACTTCTTGAACACTCCAAAGACTTCCGACTTCTCTTTTAGAAAATAGACCCATGTCTTTCGACTAAAATCATCAAAGAATAGAAGAAAATATCTATTTTTACCGAAAGATGGTGGATGGAGGGGTCCACACACATCCGTGTGAATAAGTTCTAGAGGTTTCTTCGCTCTACTAGAAGCCTCTACTGGAAAACTATTTCGAAAGTGCTTTCCTAGAAGGCATCCCTCACATATTTGATCCGGATGATTAATTTGAGGCAAACCCTTCACCATTCCTTTACTTGATAATAACTTTAAGCCTCCAAATTTAAGTGCCCGTATCTCATGTGCCACAGCCAAGAATTATCTTTGAAACATGTTTTTAAACATCTTGGAATGTCATGTTGAATATTTAGCAAAAACATCCTATTCGTTGACATTGGCACTTGAGCAATCAAACCTCCTCTTTGGTCTCTTATAGAAAGACTACGATTTATCATGTGAATATCATAGCCTTTCTCTAAGAGTTGTCCAACACTCAGTATATTAGACTTCATATTGGGCACATAATACACGCTAGAGATAAATTGGTGCCTTCCATTTTTCAAGCGGATGAGTATCTTACCTTTGCCTTTAACAGAGACTTTAGAGGAATCTCCGAAGGTGATATTTCCACTTATTGCCTCGTCTAACTCCACAAACATGCTTTTGTCACCGCACATATGGTTGCTTGCACCCGTGTCGAGATACCACAAATTCGATCCTCCGTTGTCTCCACCTTTGCATGCTAGTAACAAAGTGTTTTCCACGGCTTCGGTATCTTCTTGTGCAAAATTTGCTCTTTCTTGCACGTAATTATTTGACTTCTCGCATTCCGAAGCATAGTGGCCAAATTTATGACAATTATAGCATTTAGTTTGAGAGTTGTCATACCTTGGCCTTGTACTTGTGTAGCCTCTCCCGCGACCTCTTGTCGAGTGAAAATCTTGGCTTCTTTCTTCATTTTTTGTAAGAACTATAGCCTCCACGTTTGATATAACCTCGCCCTCGTCCTCGGCCACGTACTTGACCACGACCTCGTTGACTCGTTTGATGAGTCTTTTCACTACTCTCTTTCTTGAAAGAGAGTTTTGCTTGTAAAGATTGCTCCAAAGGCTCCTTATTTTTCTTATTGAACCTCTCTTCATGGGCTTGTAGTGAACCCATGAGTTCATCGATAGTCATTGATTCTAGATCTTTAGATTCTTCGATGGCTACGACTATATAGTCGAATTTTGAATCTAATGATCTAAGAATTTTCTCAATGACTCTTACATCGCTTAGAGTTTCACCATTCCTCTTTAATTGATTGACAATCGCCAAGACTCTTGTAAAATAATCGGAAATTGATTCAAAGTCTTTCTTATTTAAGGATTCGAACTCACCTCGTAGGGTTTGTAGTCGAACCTTTTTCACATTATCAACTCCCTTGTGAGAATTCTCTAAGATTTCCCATGCTTTCTTGGCGGTGGTTGCACTTGCAATTTTCTCAAAAGCTCCATCATCTACACTTTATTGGATGATGGAAAGAGTCTTTTGATCATTGATCTTGTCTCGCTTTTCTTCTTTCGTGAGTGAGTCCTTGTTTTTAGGCTCCTCATAACCTTGCTTCACAATCTCCCATAGGTCTTGTCCACCTAGGAAGGTCTTCATTTGAATGCTCCATCGATCATAATTATCCTTTGTGAGGCGAGGAAACGTGATGACATTGTTGGTCATCATCTTGTCAAACCAACCTCTGATACCAATTTGTTGGAAATAGGAGGATATATATATATATATATATATAGAGAGAGAGAGAGAGGATTGATGATTTAGAAGCTTGATTGATCTTGAATGCTTTGCTTATTGCTTAATTACAAATGAGGGGTTATACCTCTATTTATACTACACAATGGAATAGTATAGAACACTTCATCATCTACTAGTATCTAGATAATTCCTAAGTATTCTCATGATAATTCTAGACTTAGATATTTTAGAAGATTATTCTACACACTTTGACTACTACATATTACAAGAAGTTTCTAGATAATGGACTACAATTTTGATCTAATATACCTGGATACTTGCAAGCCCAAATCCAAAACACATAACCCAAAATCAAGTTTATTTTTCTACAGAACTTCCCTTAGAAGGAACGAGACACAATAATAGATTTTATTTTGCAAAGATTCGTTTCACATCGCTATGAATTGTGGAGACAAGTTTGTATTAATAGTTTTGATTGGTGGGGGTTCTAGGTTCAATATATTTCTTTTCACCACCCTAAGAGAGTTGGATGTCAATATAAAAAAAATAAGGGAAAACCACATGAAAGTGAAAGCTTTTGATGGATAATAAGGGAAATCTACCTAGCACTGCAGTCGGGCCTACTGAGTTCCCCCTCCTATTTTAAGCGATAGATATTCCTTCTGTACTACAGTTCGGTGGAGGAACTGTAAGAGAACAATTTCAATCCGTGCTCTAACTCGACATATTCGTCTTAATCATATTCGATCGTATCTTTCTTCTAAATCTTCGACATCTTCAGCGGAATCTTCATCTTTCTTCTCCAGTTGATGATGCATATTCATATTGAACTTCAACCAATGTCACTTGCTCAACAACTGCCTTCTTCCACAGTAGCTTCCCCTTCATCCTGAGGCGAGTCCACAAATCCCATTTTATCCATTTCTTCTGCGTCTGTTGATGATGCTGAAGCGGATTTCACTTCAACGGGTACTGGTAGATTCATCGATGTAGAATTTTTTTTGGGAATGCCGTGAGATCATATGGTAGGAGAAGTTCCTTGCACTCTGAACCAGCAGGTGAAATTTTAGTGGGATTATCAGGAGGTTATGGTTCATGGAGAACTTAGTCATCTCATCTATTCTGAACACTTGATCCCTATCATTGAAGAGATTGAAAAGTTTGATAGAGCTACTTTTTATGGAACCGGCGGAATAAGGCAGAGTCAATAAACCTAGCCACCATTTTCTTCTTTCTTTTTTTGGTTTTCCTTATAGTTTCTATTTATTTTTTTTATTTTACAATCTTTTTAATGAATAATAACAAATACATACATCATTTGAATGTGACTTGTACGCATTATGTCCACATAAAATAAGTTACCGCATCATAAGCATAACCAATAGTCAAAGATGTTTATTAATTGTAGGTTTTATGAGTTTAAATGTTTAAATAAAAAAGACAAAAGTTTGTGTCAAGTTTAAGTAATCAGGAAGTCATTTCGTAAAAAAAACAAGAGAGGGTGCTCCCTAAGATAATCATACCATAAACTCTCTTCAGCAACTAATTTCGCAATTAGCATGATCAATCTTATATCATCAGAGGGAACACCAATTTTCCAGATCTTACACCAAAAGAAGTAAGAAATTGTAAATCACAAAAGATATTTGTTAAAAATTTAGTCTTGATTTGAAATTAAGAGAAAATTGAAGAAAAAGAAGGGCGAAGCTCAGATATATGTGTTGGAAACGGAGTATATTCCTGGACATTAACAAATAAGATCTCATAATGAGCTGGGAAATGTTATCATCATTGCAATCGCCCTCTATTTTACACAATTGAACAAAAATTCAAACATAATAAACCAAACAGAACTAATTAAAAAAAAACCAGTGGCTGGAGCTATCAAAGGAGGAGGAGGCAACCGGTTTAAATAGATTAGGGCTAGGGTTTCCACAGCAGCTGGTGCTCAGCAGTTGGGGCCTTTTAATGTACGGGCTCCCGAAATAACAACTAGGGATAATGGGGTGATGCGGGTGCGGGCTGATACGGTGCAAGTTTGTTAAAATATAAGAAATTTAATTTTGTGCGGATACAAATGTAGGTTTAAATTTTTTACGAAATTACATTTTTTTCAAGTTCTTTTGGTTGTTGTTATGGAATTTATTTTACTTTTCTCTTATATGTGATGGATGAATTAATAGGATCTTTGCTAATAATAACAAAATATTTTAATCTTTGTTCACAAGTTGATCTTTTAGTAAATAACTTTTGTGATTTATTGTTAGTATCTATCTTCTCCACAGGTTTTGGAAATTATAAAACTGGTATATCGAGTGTGAGCTTTTGCATTGAAGATTGGGATGTGTATAGCATCCTAATGAGAATCTTTTAGATTAAATTTTGAGTGTACTCAATGATATGCAAAGATTGGCTTTTGGGGGTTTAAAATCGAAAATCGAATTGAAATCGAAGCTTAATGGTTTCTTGGTGTCGGGTTAGCGGTTTAACAGAGGAGGAATGAATTGAAATTTTTTTATTAACGACTTATCGATTTGGGGGCGCATTATTCAATTGTTTTAACGAATAATCTGTTAACCTGTTAAGAATATATATATATATATATATATATATATATATATATATATATATATATATATATATATATATATATATATATATATATATATATATATAAATCAAAAACCCTTCTTTCTTCAGTACTCTATCAAAGTGAATTAGAATAAAAGAAAGTCAAATAAAAGGAGTCATCTAATTGTGACAAAAGAAAGCAAATTCAAGATAACAACACCAGTACTACTTCATCAACTTTGCATGGATTTTAACGCATCCTAGAATCCTAAGCATGAGAACATTTGTTTAAACAACGGCCATATGAAAATCTTTCACATGGATTAGGGTCAATGTGCATAAACATAAATAAGATTCTAGACATATGATTTGCCCATCACGGTGTCTTTTTTGCTTCGTCCCTCTTAGTGCGTCGACCACCTATTTAAATATAGAGAGAGTATATTTTATTTTATTTTGATTGAATTAGGCCGATAAACCGTCCGACGAGAGCTAAACCGATACCAATTCGCCTGATATATTATTGGGTGACTAGCGAATTAATTAAAGGTGTCTAACAGGCCAGGTTGACCCGTAACCGGATCGGCCTAGACCCGTTAAAACCAGAACAGGACCGACCCGATACATAAGGGGTCGGGTGGGGGCTGGATAGGAGTGGTTTGATCTGTTTATTTTTTTGTAATGGTTAACTGGACCGGTCAAATTCGATCCATGTGAACAATGTCGTGTATCGATTTAACTGGACCGGCCCGGACCGGTACAACGGCTAATTCTTCTTTTTTTGTTTATTTTAAATTTTTTTGAAATCAGTGGGACCCATTAACCGTTGGTAACAGTCACCCCTTGCAGGGATCTGTTGCCCAACTGCATAAATAGCCTTTTTTCTTTAAAATTTAACCTTTTTGCAATTTACAAAATTAACATTCTCTAAAACTATAAATAACCCCCCTCCCCCTTCTTCATTTCTTCACTCAACTCTCATTTCTCAATCTCAATTTCTTTCATTCTCTCATTCTCCAATTTTCAAGACTTCAAGACTTCAATTCATCTTCTAATTTTATTTGGCTCTTTTTTCTTAAATTTAATTTATCGTGTTTTATCATTCGGATTTTGAAGTTTGAACAATTGAACTTCAAAATTGAAATACTTGCTTGACGTTTGTTTGTGGTAACATTAGAATTATGTAATCAAGTGCTAAATTTATTGTCGAATTCGGTGCACTTCCTCTAACTCTTTCTCTTATTTACTATTTTAACTACATATTTAATTTTTGCTTATACTTTAATTTTTCTAATATGTTTAATGATGCTAAAAGAGCGTGTAGAAAAATTGCTGGTAGTGGAAAAAAAAGAGGTAGTCTTTCAGCATTTGGTAGTAATAGTAATGCCCTATTTACACATGTTTTTAAAATATTTCCTAATGATAATATAAATTATGAACAGTTACAAGAAGATTTTGGAATAGAAGATAATGAACTAGAAATGGAAGATGAGATACCAGCTACTCCTATTAATGCTGGAGCTGGTAGTATTGGAGTACAAAGGGTGGTGGTCGTGACACTAGTAGTAGACCACCTGTAGCTTCGACTACAAATTGTAGAAAAATAAGTAAGGTTTGAAATTTTTTTGAAATAATTCAAGGTACTGACAGAGTTAGATGTAAACTTTATAAAGATGATTTAAAATATTTGACTCGAGAAACTTTAGGGGAGACTGGAATGCTTAGTAGACATATAAGAATTGAACATCCTATAGAATGTGGATCTGATGGAGATGAATATCAATTATCTCTAAACCCTATTACTAGTGGTCTTGTGAAATATGATAAAATGAAGGTTTGTGAGGAGTTAGGAAAAATGAAGGTTTGTGAGGAGTTAGGAAAAATGAAGGTTATATCATATCTTATTATGTATATTCAAAGGATTTATAATCCTTCACTTAAAGGTATTCCTAGAAGTACTTGTAGAGCTGATATCTTTAGACTTCATGGACAATATCAAACATACATACGTTATTTGTTTAGCCACATTCCTTGTAGAGTTTCTCTAATTTCTGATATTGGCCATGCTGTTAATGGAAATGATTATTTGACAATTACATGTCATTGGATAGATGATACTACTTGTATGAAAAAACGTATTATCGCTTTTAGATATGATGAAGATCAGAGCCATACTGTTGCGTTTATAAGTAGTACTATTTGTGAAATAATCTCAAGTAAAAAGTATTGTGTATGTCTTTTGATAATGTTTCTAACAATAAAGCCACAATTTTAATATTAAAACCGCATTTGCAACTACCTCTTGATGAAAATTTTCATGTTCAGTGTGTATGTCATGTTTATAATTTAATTGTTAAAAGTGGTCTTGATTTATTTTCAGCTGAGATTACTCATGTTAGAAGAGCAGTTGGTGTTATTCAAGAAAATAATAGATAATCTAGAATAAAAGAATTTAAGAATAAGTGTGTCCAGTATAACCTTAAACACAGATTCATCCCAGACGAAATTGTTACTAGGTGTAATTATACATATATGTTTTTAAAATATTGCTACAAATATAGATTCTCAATAACTTAATGCACATTGTACTGATCCAAACAGTATGTTAAGAACTACAACGTGGGAGAGAAAAATACAATTACAAGAAAAGTGTTTCTTGTTCTTCTAATTTGACTTGAGATTATTGAGAAAAATATCAACACAATATTCTTCGTTCAATTTGTTCACGGGTTTCATTGATCAAAGAATTGATAGTAAGGATCGGTCTCGGTGTGGATACGCATAGAGTCTTCGCACTATCGAAGAAATTCTGAAAAAGAAACTCTCTTCACCAGGTACGTCTTAGACCAGATCTTTGACACGTAAATAAATTTTAAAACATAAAAAATCTACCTAAAATTATTATTGTCTTCTGCTGCGTGTTATGAACACTTATAAGCAATCCTTCAATTTATTCACTTTCAAATGATATTCCAGTAACACTCAAGTGCATTTTATTTCGAATCAAATGACATCAACATTTGACATTATGCCACTTGAGATTCCTCGTAAAGTCAAATTCCTTTATCAAAATTGAAATAACCGTAGCAAAACTGTACAAAACAGCGAGAGTTATAAGGAATAACGGATCAAAGCTAAAATTTGATTAATTACGTCAGAGCATCCCTCATAATAGAACCAAAATATTAATTATATCGATTTATAAATAAAAATATTATCAATCTCAATCTATTTTTCTTTTTACATAGCACTTGATGTTTGCTAATTCGATCAAATTAAATTGAGATAGATAAATTTGTCACAAGGTTGAACCATTCTCAACAAGTTCTAGTTGTCAATCCTTGAGCCAGACGAATGCCAATCTTTCTCATCATATAAATGAACTTGATTTGGGTCACTTAAAGGCGATTCAGGAGAAAGAATCATTATTGCTAACTATCATCCTCGAATACGAGATGAAGTAATAAAATATTATATTCAACAAGGTCCTTGTCAACCTTTCAAGCATCAATTTTCCAAAACTCAAATAGGAGGAAGATTGCATCAATTGTTCCAAGTTGGTTCAACGGCCAATTTTCTAAATGTTTGGAGTCTAGTGTGAAGAAAGATGCGGCATATTTCGAATACGGGTAAAGTAATATTAGAAAATGCTCCACAAAACGATACTTTGACTTGCTCTATGGTGATATTCTCAATGCTTGTACAAAAGAAACACTAAATACTATAATTGGATATTTGAATGGACATATTTTGGTATATTAGTTGATGAGTCCAGGCGTGGCAAATGGGCGGGTTGAGCTGAATTTAGGGGTTAAAATGGAATAGGTTAATAAATGGATCATTGCCCAACCCAGCCCAAAATGTACTTGGGCTAAGATGGGTTGGGTCAAGATGGGCTAAATTATGGGTCGTATAACCCAACATCCCCCTTCCCCCATCTTGACACATATTTTAGAACCATGTTCATCTTGCACAAAAAAAGTCTTTTACCTTCAAATGTGTGAGTTGAAATTTTTTTGGGGGGTTGGGGTAGGGGTGGAGTGGGGGGTGAGTAGTGCAAAAAAATAGAAAATCAAAAATCAAAAATAAGAAAAAAGTAAAATATTTTTTTAGGGGTTGAGGGGGGAGGGGGAGGGGGAGTAGGTGCAAAAAAAAATAGAAAAATAACAATACAAAGAAAAAAAATAAAATTTTTTTAGGGGAGGGCGGGAAGGGGGGATGGTTGGTACGGTAAAACAACAGAAAATTAAAACTATAAAAAAAGTAAAAAAACTTTTTTGAGGGGAGGGTTTTGTGGGGGGAAGTGGGTGGGGTGAGGTATGGATGGTGTAGGAAAATAAAAGAACATAAAATTGAAAATACAAAAAAAAGAAAAATTGGGACAACTAAATAAATTTCTATATAAGTTGGGTTGAAATACATTTTGTTTTGGGTGTGCTTCATGGGTTGTACTTGGGTTGCTTAATGGTCAGAATATGCTATAAAATATAATGGGTTAACTTGGGTTCAACCCAAATTGACCCATGAATTAAAATATTTATAATCAACCCATTAATCTCTGGACGGGTTGGACGGGTTAGATGAGTTTGGGCTCAAATTGACACTACTAGATGAGTCCAAAGATATCTCACACAAAGAACAAATAGCTCTTGTTTTGCATTATGTTGATAAGAATAAGTGGTAGTGCGATTTGTTGGCACCCATGTTAGTGATGCATCGGCATGCTCATTGAAGGAAGCAATCTACTATTTGCTTTCGGAGCATTCAACAAGTCCATCCCAATTATTTGGACAAGTTTATGATAAAGCTAGTAACACGATGGGAGAAATAAATGGTCTCAAGATTTTGATTATGAAAGATAGTCCATGGGCATGTTACATTCATTGCTTTACGCATCAATTGCAATTAACACTTGTAGTTATCGCTAAAGAGGATTTGTATGTTGAAGACTTCTTATGCCGTATTACTAATGTGTTGAATATCATTGGGGGATCTTTTAAATGCAGAGATTTGCTTCGAGTCCGATGAAGTTCATACTCAGCAAGGACTAAATCAAGAACGCGAGGTTCAAAGATCAGGTGACACTCGTTGGGGATCACATTTCAAAATATTATATAACTTTATTGTTATCTTCTCGTCTATTGTTCGTGTGCTTGAAGTGATTGAATATGAAAGTTCTACCTCAAATGAGAAAAATCAAGCAAAATATCTTTTGAGTGAGATTATAACATTCAAATCTAGATGATGTTCCCTCGTTTTGGTTATGCCTGGCTTTTTTATTCCCAAGATGAAGGACTCCTATTTTCTTGGAAAATCGAAGCGCAAGTCTTTGGTATTTGTTATTCACATTACTTGCGTGTTTACATCTTTTATGTTATAATTAACATGCAACTTCAGGAGCTTAATAACTATTTTGATGTAATGAGTAGCAATTTGCTTCTCGTGATGGGTAGCTTGATTCCAAGCAATTCTTTTGCTAATTTTGATAAAGGTAAAATAATAATTTTAGCAAATGTTACTCAAATGAATTTGATAAAGTATAGATTCAAGAGTTGAGTTATAAACTAGATACTTTCATAATTCATATATATTTATTTACTTGTGAAGTTAACTCCAATTTATTTATAGCTACCGAAAATATGAAAAGAGTATCCTATGAAGCAGATAAATAATGAAGAATAGACACCATGAGTAACCAATATTTAAATAATGGTTTAATTTGTTACATATCACAAATGTAAGTAACGATGTCATGAATCTATTCCAAAGTAAATGGCGGATTTCAAAATTTGAAAATAATTTAATTTTAAATTCTTTAGTTTATCGATTTTAACCTTAATGCAAAACTTTTATAACCACACAAATATCATGGCCCATAAATCTTTTACCCGTTAAATAAACCAACATTTTCAAAAGTCTTTTTTCTTAAACTCCATGTAGAGTCAATTTACCCACTTTAAATTAAAAAGGAAGTAGTATGATATTTATAGAGCCTGTGTGGATGTGTTTAAACTTTAAAGCACTTTTCAGCTTCTGGAAGTGTTTGACAACTAAACAAAGGGTTTAATAAAGTTAAAATCTACTTTAATAAGTCAAAATCAACAAGTTGGGTGAACACATTTTTTTTCAAAATTGGGTTAAAAGTCATGTTGCTTTGACCAGGAATATTACTTTCTTATCCATTATAATTTTTCTTATTTCCAAAATTACCTCTACTAAAACCTAAAAACATATGGTCTCTTTCTTTTCTCTGTTATTAACAACGCCTCTGTTTTCTTCTTCCTCTTCTTACATAAGTTTTCCCAACTTCAGCTCCAATTTGAAAGCCTCTTCAGTCCAATAAGTTATCTTCCTGTTGAATTTCAATTCCTAATAAGTTTAATCATACAACTTCTATGTTTGTAAACCTCTTTTTATTTCTTTTGGTACAGTATAACAGATGTCATATTACTCGAGTCACTTTTCAGTTTTTTACTTATTCAAAATTAACGGAGAAAATTTAAACCTTAAACCCTAAACCTTACAACTACTACTGTAATTAGGTTGATATTTATATAGCCCCCAAAAATTGTCCTACTACAGTAATAGAAAAGACAAAGTTAAAACCTTAGCTTGTTTGAATGGCGTGTGTAAAACCTGGAAAAATAAAGCAGATATTTTTTTCCTATTAAAGATACAACCAGAGTCACAAACTCAACAACTCAGAAAAAAAGCTAGTGCCGAGTTCAACAGCATTCCTTGTGCCCAAGGGCTGCAATTTATTTGATTTTCTAGGGTTCAAGGGCTGCGATTTCCTTAACAACTTATTTTTTGTCGGCCTCAAATTGCTCGTCCTATTTGTCAGTCTTAAAATCGACAAAGAGACGAAGTAGTTTGCTTCTGTTAGCAATAAGGATGCTAACAATATCTAGAGGCTTATTGTGATCTGCGGAAAATAGCTTGAAGTCATTGAACGCTTCTAATTGGATACTTTTGCTTGACTCCCTAAGTAGATTAACGCAAGAGACAGAATTTGCTTCTCTCTGGGCATTAACAATATAATTTTTGTTGCAATGCAATGGATGAAAACACTGTTCGTTCAATGGTGTTAACAATATAATTTTTTTGTACTTGAATAAGCTAGTCCAAAATAGCACTATTTGACGTACACCTACATAAATATGTAGCTGTATTTAAAAGAAACTTGACATGTATCATATTCTTGCTTCAGGCTTATGCAACTTCAGTCTTAACTTCTTGGTTGTTCTGCTTTCTTTATATTACTAACATTCAATCACGCAAGAGCGGGACGATGATACACATATTATATTTCTTGAGTTGTGTGAGCAATTGGTTAGAAAAGAAAATAGACCAAACACTTACTTAAATAAAGATGGTTGGAAAAGTATTGTTGACGAGTTCTGTAAGAAGACAGGGAAATACTATGATAAAAAAATATCATTGGGAGTACATGAAAGGCGAATGGACACTTTTTAAGCAGTTGATGAGAGGAGAGACATGTTTAGGATGAGATGCCACGAAAAATACGATTATGGCAGATGATAATTGGTGGGAGCGAAAAATTAAAGTATATTTCTCACATTATTATGTGTAATTCTTATTTTTGTCATTGTTAATTCTATCAGTTTGATTAATTAGTTTTTATTTTTTCTTTTTGCAGGAGAATGCAAAATATAAGAAATTTAGGAACAAAGATCTTTTGCTCATATGTTTTTGCTACGATGCATTGTTTGTTATTGTTATTGCCACATGAGAAAGAGCACGTGAAACAAATCAAGAATAATCATCCGGTATTGGACTTAATCTCGATGAAGAAAGGGTAAATGTTATTGATAATTGTGACAAAGAACACTTTACTTATCTTAATAATAAAATGAGAAATGAAAGTGATGATCTATAAAATATAAATTCTATTATGTTTCTAGAGCCATCACTATCCAACTGATGGTGTTAGCACCAGTAATCAAGTAAGAAAGCGTAAGAAAAAAACAACTGCAACATTAATAAAAGAGGATGTACACTCTCTCATAGAGTTTATGTCTAGCAAAAACACTGCTACATCTCCTGCAGTTGAAGAGACATCCATCGAGAAGTGTATTGGCACGTCGGGACAAATTCCTGATATTCTAGCTAGGCATGAAATTTACAGTTTTACTATGAATATGTTCCGTAAGAAAAATAACCGACAGATATTTTTGAGGATGCCTACTAATGAAGCTCGCAAGTCTTGGTTGGAGTTTAACTACCAGTTATACCTTAAGAAAAATGGATAATGTATCGTTGTGATTGAGTCTTTCTATTATTTCGTGTTCGAATATTGTGATTGTATGTGTAAACTTTATTATGATTCTATGTTGTGGTTGTATCACTAAACTTTTATTTAATTAAAAATTTTGTTTGTTGAGCTTCTGTTGTTAAGCTTACTGTTGTTAAGTTTCACTTAACGTTTAGTTAGCTTCCCCTTTATTTTATGTTTGTTAAACTTTAGTTAACATCATATTTGTAGAACTTCAATTAGCTCTTAGTTAGCATCCCATTTACTTTATCTTTGTAAAGCTTTTAGTTAACTCCTTTTTACTTATATTTTCATTTTCAATAAAATAGAGAGTTCAAACTATAATGACATAATAGATCTTTATTCAAGTTATTCGTAAGATGATGAAGATAAAGAAGAACTGAAGGAAATATAACGGAATCAAGATGAGAAGGAATGGTTTCTTTATGTCAAATAGGAGGTAAATTGATTTAATGTATTACGAAAAATACATATGCAAGAAACCTTGTCGTGCATCTACTCGCTCTCGAAATATATTTATTCAAGAGATTTTAAAGGAAATGAGACGCGTTGTTACGAAATTTTTAGATTGAAGAAGCTGGTGTTTGTTGATCTACCAAATGACTTAACTGAAAGTATAGTCTCCTACATGTGGAATGTCTAGACACGAGATGTGATGCATGTTCTTGATGACTTGTGCACATGAAACTGGGGGAAAACAATTCATAAACACTCTCATAGTGTTTTAAAAGTGATTTGTGAGCTTGAGATATAATTAGACCACATCAAAATTATAATGATGGTGCAGGAGCTCACAAGCCATGTAATGGTTGATATCTTCCTTTTTTTAGAGTAAAAAATATTTTTACATAATTATTTATTAAACTTATAATTTTACTTTTACAAGTATTACTAACTTAAAATTAAATTTATACTTGTAAATGTATGTATGATTGTATTAGATCACTAGATGACACACATGTTAAAGCAAGATTATCGCAAGGATAAAAGTACCATATATTGGACGTAAAGATTATTCAACTCAAAATATTTTTGTTGTCATAGATTTTAATGTGTTTTACATTTGCATGGGCTGAGTGGGAAGTAGCAAATTATGATATTTGTATATTTGGTGAGGCCCTCCGTAGATCAGGATATCCTCACATGTTGCATTCTTCTTATAGAAATATTATAGCGCTGACATTTGAAGTTTAGAAAGCAAGATGGCCAATGTAGCGAGATGTCTTTCTATCATATTGACACTTAAAGAGACATCGTATTTGTTACTATTGCCATCCATAACTATACGAGAAAGAAATACAATTTGAATGATGTATTTCAAGCGACTGAAAATAAGAGTTGATACTGATGTTGGTACATCTTTGAGAGCTAATAACAATATAAATAAAGTAAATACGGAAAAGAAAAGTGATCTTGTTTGAATGTGTCTTTGCAATTTAATAACAAATGAAGTTTGTGAAGCTTGATACTTTGTATATTTTTTTAAAACACTAATACTTATGATTTTACATTCCAGCTAATCCTAATGGGCTCATTATATTAATATTATAACTGGAAGTTTTATTGTTATGTCAATTAGTTATAATTATTATATTTACTTTGATTAATCGATTTGTTTATCTAAATAAAAAGATTGAATAACTGGAACTGACGTCCGAGTTGATCAAATAGATTAGCTTGGCACCCAAACGGCCAAAACACCGCAAATACCGGATCCACTTCTGAGAACAACTAATGAGAATTACACTAAGGGCTATGAGTTAAAATATTGAAAGGGTAAACATTTCTGAAGAATTTATTCGGAAGATAGGTTCCAAGTATATTAATTGTTTACGCATTGTTTTTTTTCTGAAAGAACAGAACAAAAATATACAATAATAAAAATAAAGAAAATCTTTTGAAGTGCAGCTTCTTTTAGTCGGAAAATCAGCATGACTGGCAAAAAATCGAACTTTGATCTTTAGGCTCTATCAATATCTTGTGCCACTAGTTTTTTGATAAAATAAAACCGAATTTGAGATTGTGCAAGAATGTTCCCTCAGATAATCATAACATAGATTCTCTTCAGAAACAAATTTCGGAATTAGCATGGTCAATCTTATATCATCATAAGGGACAGCAATTATCCAGATTTTGCACCAAAAAAATTGTAAATCACAAAAGAAATTGGTAAAAATTTAATCTTGATTTTGAATGAAGAGAATATTAAAGAAAAAAGAAGGGCGAAGCTCAAATATATGTGTTGGAAACGGAGTATATTCCCGGACCTTAACGAATAAGATCTCATAATGAGCTGGGAAATGTTATCATCATTGCAATCGCCCTATATTTTACTCAATACAACAAAAAATGAAACAAAATAAACCAAACAGAATTAAAAAAGTAAATAACCAATGGAACAAAGAAGGATTCGGGGAAACTATCTCAGTGAGCTGCAGATGTTTGATGCAATCAAAGGAGGAGGAGGAAACTGGTTTAAATAGATTAGGGCAAGGGTTTCTGCAGCGGCTGATGTTTTACTGTATGGGCTCCCGATATAGCAGCGGCCCATTCAGTCTAAAATTGGGCCTGACTTCCTTACTTATTTCTGATTCTGCCTCTCTATTTAGAGTTCGTTTCCGGCTTTAACGAAAGTGACCTGTTCCTGAATATATCAACAGTTTTAATTTTGAAATATATGTCAAAATTGTAGTTGAGCCCTTAATTAATTTCAAATGACATTCGATTAACACTCAAAGGCATCACATTTCTAATCAAATGACATTCAACCACATTTGACATTGTGCAATTTGAGATTTCTCGTGAAGCCAAATTTCTTTATCTAAATTGATTTTATCATAATAAACCTGTAGATAATAGCGAAAATTATATGAAATTTTGATTAATTATATTGGAGGAATCCTCTTAATATAACCAAAGTATTAATTATGTCGGTCTAAAATAAAAATATTATCAATCTCAATTTATTTTATCTGCTCATTCGATCAAATAATGAAATAAATGGCCATAAATTAATTCATCTTGTATTTTACTTTTTGCATAGCACCCCTCATTTCATTTAGGTACCTTGAAGCTTTCTTTTGCCCAACTTTTTGTTTCAAGATTTCTCTTATTAATGTCAGGCCTAGATAGTTGGGTTATTTATATTCTGAGCTTCAATACACAAATTGTTCATATTAGAAATCAATGTAGGAATCTAGAGGAGCATAATATATTCTATATTCAACATTGATCAATTGATATTCATTTGGGAGTCAATAACTTAGTGTAAAATGAACTTCGTTTCCATGGAACTCACAAATTTCATGGGTCTAAACCATCACAGGATGGATCTCAATTTGATTTGAAATATTTGATAAGTATTATGTGCTAAAAAATACTTTTAAGTGTTGAACCTGATTTAATAAATAAGCAGTTACGTGTTTGTATACAAGTGTTGAAATTGATAATAAGATGTTGCAGTATTTGAGAAAAAAGTGCTGATAAGCTCTTTTTCTGTTAAAATAACTTAAATAAACGTAGAACTGCTTACGCTTATAAATGCATAATTTCTTTAAAATTTTAGATTCCAGATCAATTCAAATACAAAATATTCTATTTGTCATTTTATTTTAAATACAGTTGTGCTTAGATAAGAAAACTTTTATAATAAAGAAAATTTATTTTGTGATAAGCATATAATCATAAGTTATAATAATTAATAAATTGACAAAAGTTCCAAAGCAAAAAATAAACCTAAATAAATATTTGAAGAGAAGCAAACACTGTCTTCATCACCACGATACTTAGAAAGCAATGCACCAAAATTTTGATATGTCCTCATTTATCACATACCATTCAAAGATTAATATACAATCACATAGATACAAATATGCAAAGGAATAGAGAATTTGATTATCATAAATAGTCAATGAATATTGAAGATTTGAAGAAGCGGCAGTGGGGGGGGGGGGGGGGGTGCATTGAAACAATACTTGAGCCAGTGAATATTGATGTAAGAGTTTTATTTTAAAAATAAATATTTTAAGGATAAAATAGTAAAAGTCTCGATCAAACTTAAAGTGCTTATAAGCTAGAAATTCATAAGCTAGGGGTGACCAGCTTATGGCTTTTAGCTTATTTTTGACTTATAAGCACTTGGCTTATAAGCATTTTTAACTTTACCAAACGTGTAGATAAGTCGAAAAGTGTTTATACGCTTATTTGACCAGCTTATAAGCTTAGCCAAACACCCTCTCATATATATATATATATATATATATATATATAAGTCAGGTAGGATTCTGACATATGTGCCACTTTGGTAGTACGGCTGGGTCAAGTGATATACTATGTAAATATGTCAGCATATAATGGTTGCTTAATTCAAGATTAGTTACCTCCTATATCAAAAGTTAATACCTTATTTATTTTAAATAAATATCCTTTTACAAAGTTATATTCCATAGCTGTCAAATATCTATTTATGGTCACCTCCTAATATTAAGCCATGAAATAAAAGTGTTAAACGGGTCGGGTCATCCTAGTTCCGGACCGGCCCAAACCGGTTAAACACCCGGACCGGTTAAAGGGGGATGGGTTGGGCTATGTAGGAGGGTTAGAGGGGGTTGGCCCGTTTAGGTTTAATAAAATGGGTAAGCGGACCGGTTGAACCCGATCCAGTGAATAGGAGTTAACCGGCTGGGTACAACGATTAAATTTATTTTTGTTTTTTTTTTAATTTTCGAAATATGTGGGCCCCACTGACCGTTGGCAACTGTCAGAACTTGAATTGGTCCGTTGGACAACGAAAAAATTGCATAAGTAGCCTTGTTTTTAATTTTTAACCCCTTTCAATTTACAAAACTAACCTTCTCTAAAACTATAAATACCTTCCCCCCCTCATCTTCATTTCTTCACTCAATAATCATTTCTCAATCTTAATTTCTCTCATTTTGCAATTTGCAAGATTTCAAGTCTTTAATTCATTATTTCATCTTCTAATTTTATTTGGCTCTCTTTTCTTGAATTTAATTTATCGTGTTTTATCATTCGAATTTGAAGTTTGAACAATTGAAGTTCACGTTTGAAATACTTGCTTGACGTTTGTTTATGGTAACATCAGAATTGCGTAATCAAGTGTTCAATTTATTGTCGAATTCGGTGCACTCCCTCCAACTCTTTCTCTTATTTACTATTTTAATTGCATATTTAATTTTAGCTTATACTTTAATTTTTACAATATGTTTAGTGTTGTTAAAAGAGCGTGTAAAAGAATTACTGGTAGGGGAAATAAAAAAAGAGGTAGTCCTTCAGCATCTGGTAGTAATAGTAATAACCCATTATCATTTACACATTTCCGAAACATCGCCTAATAATAATATAGATATAGATTATGAATAATTACAAGAAGATTTTGGAATAGAAGGTAATGAAATAGGAATGGAAGATGAGATACCAGCTACATCTACTAGTGCTGGAGCTGGTGGTGTTGGAGTTGCTACAAGGGGTAGTGGTCATGGCACTAGGAGTGGACCACATGTGGCTCCGATTACTAATCATAGAAAAAGAAGTACGGTTTGAAACTTTTTTGAAATAATAAAAGGTACTGATAGAGTTGAGTAATAATTTATAATGGTGATTTTAAACATTTGACTGGAGGAAATTTAGGGGGGACTGGGATGCTTAGTAGACATATTAGAACTGAGCATCCCATAGAATGGGGTGCTGATGGTGATGAAAATTAAACAACTATTAACCCTACTACTGAATGTCTAGTGAAATATAACAAAATAAAGGATAGTGAGGAGTTAGCAAAAATGATTGCTTTAGGTTGTCTACCTTTTTCTTTTGCTTCTTCATCATATCTTATTATGTATATTCAACGTATTTACAATCCTTTATTTAAAGGTATCCCTAGAAGTACTTGTAGAGCTGATATCTTTAGACTTCATGGACAATATCAAACATACATATGTTATCTTTATCCACCTTCCTTGTAGAGTTTCTCTAACTTCTGATATTGACCATGCTGTTAATGGAAATAATTATTTGACAATTACATATCATTGGATAGATGATACTACTAGTATAAAAAAATGTATTATCGCTTTTAGATATGATGAAGATCAGAGTCATACTGCTGCGTTTATAAGTAGTACTATTTGTGAAGTTGTTGAATTTTATAATCCCGAGCAAAAAGTATTGTGTATGTCTTTTGATAATGCTTCTAACAATAATGTCGCAATTTTAATATTAAAACTGCATTTGCAACCACCTCTTGATGAAAATTTTCATGTTTAGTGTGCATGTCATGTTTATAATTTAATTGTTAAAAGTGATCTTGATTTATTTCAGCTGAGATTACTCATGTTAGAAGAGCAGTTGGTATTATTCAAGGAAATAATAGACAATTTAGAATAAAGAAATATAAGAATAAGTGCGTCCAGTATAACCTTAAACTCAGATTCATGTCAGACGAAATTGTTATTAGATGGAATTATACATATATAGTTTTAAAATGTTGCTACAAATATAGATTTCTAATAACTGATGAACATTGATGAACTTCAATTCTACTTGAAAAGGTAAAAAGAGTCTCGCACAAAGGAATTTTCACTGCTGGGATGGTGGCATGAGAATGGAAAGCAATTTTCTGTTCTTTTCGTTATGGCTCGGGACATGGTGAATGTGCCAATTTCTACTATTGTATCGGAGAGTGCATTTAGCCAAGCAAGACAAAAACTTGGAGACATCTGTCACTCATTGGGAAGTAATGCTTTGGAAGTTTTAGTATGTTTCAGAGATTGGATTAGATCGGAACAAAGAAATCAAGGACGTGAAGATGTTGATAGCCCAGAAGACGAGGAACTTGGTGATATATTAACACATGATAATCCATCAGAATTTAACACTTCAGAAGAAGGTCAATCACTCCATATTGATTATGAAGAACTTACTAAGGCAATGCAACGTTTGAATTTACTTGTTCTTAAAAATGTAAACCTTTCAATTTGTAAGTTTGAAACTTTGAATTATGAAATAAATGTAGCACTTGCAATAAGTGCAATTTTTTCCATCTTCCTTGTATTCTTTATGTTAATACTTTGTATTAATATAACTTACAAATACACTAAAAAAAATAAAAATACACTAAACCCGGCCCCGCCGACCCCCTCAATCGGTAACCCTTACAGTTCAATTTTTATCCGGATTAACCTGAACCCGTTACACTCGTTAAGAACCAACCCGGAATCGGTCCGGACCGTAACCTGTACGGGTCCAAAAAATAGCGGCCCAGCCCGGCCTGGCCCTCCCGTTTAACACCTTTACCATGAAATAAGCTTTGTATTGTTTTTCTCTCTCATATCCCCTCAAATTTCTCCTATCCCCTACCCCATATCTATTCCCTCCCTCCTCATCTCTCTTTCTACTACCCGATGTCTTCTCCTTCGCCGAACGCTGGAGCAGTTACTACCGTCATCGTTCGATCGTGGTCGTTATTCATTGACACTGCCGCCCTCATCCTCCCAATCTCATTCTCTGGCGCAACATATCAACAAAAACCTTCGTTAATTCGTGGTAATTACGTGAAGTTGGGAGTAGTGAAGTGAGGATGATAACTTGAGGAACGATTGACGGAATAAGATTTATACGCCAAAGGAATAGACATGGACGCCATTGTTTGTGAATTGTGAGAGTATTATTGCCAGCGTTGGTCTAAACTTATTATGACTTTATCCATCCATTTGTAGATACATCTCCATGGGACTTGACTTTATCCATCTATCTGGAGGCCGAGAAACTTCTCTTTTCCGTTAATATATTTCAATGTATCTCGCTGTATTTTTATGTATTTGATTGTATTCATTGTCTTTTTATTTTATTTTAATATATTTCGCTGTATTTTATGTATTTCATCGTATTCAGTGTCTCGCTATATTCTATGAATATATTCATATATTTTTTTAATTAATATAATTATGTATTCAGATGTATTATATAATCTCTTTGAAGATTGCTATATTTTTGGGGTATTTTTCAGTTGGGGTATTCTGAACCTTTTTATAACTGGAAATACAAAATGTTTGTGCTATGATTGAGTTTATTGAGTTATATTAGGATTATATTATGCTAATTAATTCACTTTCTATTTAAAAATAGTGTAATCCCCTAGGGCTGGGCATATATCGGGTAAAATCGATAATCTGAACCGCTAATTATTTATTGGGTTATCAGTATCGGATTATTGGGTTAACAGTTCGGTAACAATTTATAATTTTTAACTATTTAGTTATCAGTTCGGGCCTCGATTTGTCAATTTTGTTAATGGGTTAAACTATAACCAATAAGAATTATTAAAATTATGACTTTACCCTACACACAGCCACGCTAGGACTTCAGTACCCTCTCTCATATTCTTTCTCAACCGCACTCTTTAGTTGCTTTATCTTCATTCTTCATAGACCTTACTAGTTATTCCTAGTGTAAGTCTTTAGTCTTATACATTAGACTTTTAATTTCTATAACAAAATTCATCTTCATATAGAGATTGCTCTATGGTTTCTTTTTCAGGCTAGGCATTTGACAATCGACATCCAGTTTATCTTGGACTGTTTGAGGGCTTCAACGCTTGTGGAAGTGCAGGTATTATGTGAAACAAAAATTCTAAATCAACTACTGTTGTTATCATATCGGAGGAGGCAACTAATGCCTTGGAATATTTTGTGGGAATTGCTGTTGTTTGATAAGTATTTATCAACTGATTGTTTGGTAAAGCATATAAATATCGTGTAGTTGTTGTCTTGTTAACTTGAATTAGTACTATGTTTGGACTTGTTAATTTTAAGATAAAATTGCTGCTACTTTTTATTATTAATAATGTATTTGGACAACTGTTGTTGAAGAATTAATACTATTCTAGTTATGGTCACCAGGCAGAACGCATTAATAGGTAGTATACTATATGTGAGTTCTTCTCATTTTTGCTTAACTCTAGATTGAGTTATCTTTTAGGGTAAACCGATAATGATCAATAATTAATTAGCTGATACCCGATAACCGATATCTTATAGGTTCGGTTATTGGTCTATCAAATTTGTAAATCGATAACCAATATGCTAACCGATAATATTCATTACTGAACCGAACCGACCGATGTCCAGCCCTATAACCCCCTATTTTACATCGTGAATACAGTCAAATACAATAATTTGTACATCTGTAATCTCATGTTTCACGCTATGAATATAGTTGAATTCATCGAATACAAAAATCTGTCTAGCTGTAATTCCCTGTTTCACGCCTAAAAATACCATGAATACAGTAGCTTACATACATCGAATGCACTCTAAAAAATTAAAAAAGCATAGTTATAAGAAGTAATATAGTAAGTTGTAGCTACAACTAGCTAATATCTACTAAAACATAGTGGTTTCTAAAAGTTTCTCTTTAATTTATGTAAATCTATATTGCTAGGCATGGAATTTAAGAAGTAGTGTACTAAGACTTTTGGAACTGGTATTCTACAACAAGACATAAATATTTGTGTGGCTATAAATTATTCTATAAAGGATAATATAGGAAATTTAAAGTTAAATTATCTTCAAATTTAGAAAGTTGTCATTCTTTTTAAAACGGGTTAGAAAGGAAATAGGTTCGCATACATTGAAACGAATGGAATATTAATAAAGTATGAAGGAATTTAACAGAAAATTATTAGAAAATAATATTTTATAGTCACTCTCTCTAAAAATATATATTTTTGTATATATATATATATATATATAAAATAAAAAATAATTAATTTTTATATATTTTTATAACTACCGAATGCATATATTCCGGACGGGCTAAAATAATCTTTGCCCAAAAATTATTCGAACACTGAATAAAAAATCCGACATTTAAATTATGCACCAGACATTGGTCGAGTTGTTGAATCGAAGAAAACACTTTTTGTAGTAAACACACTCGAAATAGTGCTCGTGCAATTTAGGGGATGACGCACCTTGGTCGAAGTTTTTAATAAATATATGTATCTAATTAATATGTTAAAATACAAGATATGATACAAAATACGTAAAAGCACAACACTATAAACAATTTATTCTTCAGCTTTGCCTGGCTAAGTGTCTCAGGCGTCTTTGTTGAAAACATGTTCTCAAACTAAACGTGTGTTGATTTTTGTAGGTTTTGATAAATGCCAAACTAACCAACGAGGATGGAATATTAACAGTCAAGTACAAGAAAAACAGTGCAGGACCAAGAATCGCAACGAAGATTATAGTTGTGTTTATTGTTGAGTCATTTTATTTTGTGATCCTGATTCAACAATATATTCTAATATTGGCTCTCAGATAAAAATCATTTTTCATCATATCATGCATCTTTTAAGTTTAAATAAATAAGTTGCATATTAGCCAAAATGATTTTTAAACACGTCTTGTGATTTTTAACTTCAACAATCGATTGTCAGTGACCAACAATCGATTGTCAGTTAGGCAGTAAGTTTCCAAAAATTATTTTTAAGGCAACAATCGATTGTCAAGGTTCAACAATCGATTGTCAGTGAGGCAGTGAGTTTCCAAAAGTTTTAAAAATGAACCACAATTGATTGTCAGAGTTAACAATCGATTGTTAAGTGTCAGATTTTCAAAAACAATTTTTCAAACTTCTTAAAGTCAAGATTTGGTTGTTGGAAAATTACTTTTACAAAGTCCAAGACTCAATTATTGTTCAGAAAATCACTCCTTCAATTATAATTCTTGTTGTTGAATTTTTGATTACAGAAATCTGATATTTTCAAAAGACTGACCGAATTATTTTGAATATATGAACGACAATCGATTGTGAGGGTTGACAATCGATTGTTAAGGCTGCAAAATCCCAAACAGATTTTTACAATCAATCTGGTTTTCAAAAGTCAAGATTTGTCGGTTTGAATATTTATTACACAATCTATTAAATTCAAATCTTTGACAGAAATATTTTGAATTTGTGTACAACAATCGATTGTGGTGGCTAACAATCGATTGTTGACTTGCCAATTTCAAACCATATTTATTACTACCGATTTTGTCTGAAAAGTCAAGATTTGTCTTTTGAAAAATGGTCCAACAATCGATTGTGAGTCTTGACAATCGATTGTCAGTGCATAATTCAGGGATTTTGTTTGACAATTAAGCAACGGTCAGATTCTCTTTTGACAGTATTAAAACCTGTCTGAAACTCGTTTTTGAAAAACAACAACACACCAGAAAGATTGAAAAGTTTACATTACATTATTGATCTTCAATTTCATATCATACACATTATTTTTGAGAGCCAAATATTGATTAAGTTGTTGTAATCTTGAGCTGAATATTTTGTACTCATATCCACTCTTTGAGAGAGTAATTGTATAAGTGAGTATTGAGTGTTTTGTATACACTTGTTGCAAGAAGAAATACTTAATTTCTTCTTGAGAAGTCTTAGGGATAGGTTTCCTTAAGCAAGGTTGTTTGAGGCATGTGTGATTCAAGTTCTCAAGTTGTAACGGTTCGTTAGGCACCCGTAAGCTTAACAGGGAAGTCTTGGGGTGAGGTATCCTCAAGCAGGTGTTTGAGATTTGTTGGATTCAAGTCTCAAGTGTAACGGTTTGTTGAGCACCCGTAAGCTCGACAGGGTTTAGTGGAAATCTCGAGAGAGTCTCTCGGGGACTGGACTAACCACAGGGTTGTGGCGAACCAGGATACATCGGTGTGTTCTTTCCTTGCTCTCTTTAATTTCCGCACTGATTTAATTCCTGCAGTATTTCAATTCTGCAAATAAGTTTTAATTCCGCATAATTTTTGTAAACGCTATTCACCCCCCCCCTCTAGCGTTAAGCACTCGTTCTAACAATTGGTATCAGAGCCTAACTCTCTGAAAGACTTAACAGCTTGAGAGGAATTTCTATGGCTTCTACTAGTAGTGCTTGTGCAGGAATCGGAGAAGGATTTTGCACCTTCTTGCCTCCAACATTTGATGGCAGCAATTACACATATTGGAAAGAGCGGATGAGAGTCTTCATCGAAGCGAAAAACTTCCGTCTTTGGCATCATAAAGTATGGTGAACTAATGACGAAACAAGTTGGAAAAGCCATGGTAAGTGAATACAACACCAAGGCTATCAATATGCTGTACAGTTCTTTAAATCAGGAAAACTGTCCGAAAATTTCCCACTGCAAAACTGCCAAGGAGATATGGGACAAGCTTGAGGACATTCATGAAAATACTTCTCAAGAAGCGGACAGCTCTAATAATGAACCAACTGCCCGATGTTTAATGGCCGACGAAGAAGAAGAGGTAAGTACTTCTGACTCTTATTCTTTTGAAGAGTTGCAAGAAGCCTTTAAAGATTTATTTTATGAATTGAAAAATGTTTCAAAAATAGCCAACGAGGCTACTGCCAAATCAAAGGTTTTAGAAGAAGAAAATCAGTTTTTGAAAAATGATAATGATGATCTTAGAAATAAGATCAGGGCGATGAATGAAGCTTCTTCAACTGAAAATTGTTCTATTTGTTTATCTTGTGATTCTCTGAAAATAGAAAACTCGGAACTTAGGAAAACACTAGAAAAACGTAGTGTAGACGTTCCTAAGGTAGTTGAAGAAATTCGGAAGAAAAAGCCTAAGCAAAATAGAAGGCGTAAAAATAAGAATCATGTTAGAATTCACGATGCATCACCTAGAAATAATTCTAGGATTTCAAATAAGTCTAGAACTAACGCTTTTAGACCACCTAGACACGAATCTAGGATTTTTACAAACAAGCCTAGAAATAATAATTTTAGGCAACCTGGAAATAATTCTAGGAACGAGACTAGACAACCTAGAAACGATACTAGGTTCTTTAATAAGTCTAGAATTAATAATTTTAGACCACTTAGATACAAGTCTAGGAGTTGGACTAATGAGTCTAGAATTAACCACTTTAGATCGCCTAGAAATGATTCAAGGATTTTTGTTGATAAGTCTAGAATGAATCATACTAGACCACCTAGAAATAACTCTAGGAATTTCAACACGTCTAGGAATGACTTTAGATCACCTAGAACGTATTTGGCTCAACCTAGACATAGGCACAACCCGAACGTGGTATGTCACTACTGCAACCGGGTAGGTCACATAGCACCCGTTTGTTTTTCTAAACATAGGAAATTATCTTTCAGCTATGATTATTATTCGCCTAACCCCCAAGGACCCAAAATGGCTTGGGTACCAAAAACCTCTCCGTAGGTATTTTTGCAGGAGTGCTTGAAGGCTACAATATTGTAGTAGATGCATCAAGCACGATACCTAAATGCATCAAGGGGAATTTCGGTTAGATATCATTTTTCGATAAAATAACCGAATTGTTGATATGTGCCAGCTGTTGATATTAACATATGGGTTGTTAACTTGATTCTCACTTTGAAAAATATTGATGTGATTAATTGTAATAGTTGATATGTGAGATTTCATTGTTGACTATCCTTGTTGGTTCACATGCTGAAAATCTGTTTTTAAATAATTACTAGTATCAATTATTAAATGATTGATCCATGTTTTGATAATTATTTTTGGTGTTAATTATTAAATCATGTTTTGATAATCTATTTCAAATAACAAATGATATCAATTATGTTTATTGATGTATGTTTTGATAAATGTTTTTCAAATAACGATTAGTATATTTTGAAATATTTATTTGATATGTTTTGTTGGTATAATTAATAAATTTCTAGCAATCTTCATATTGTATGTTCCTCAATATCCTTCCTATTCTATTTGTGAAATATGGAAAAAGGAAGTAGCCTTAATATACAATTTTCTTGCTAAAAGAAGAAATGTTTAGGCGATTTGTTTCAAGTAAGAGGAAATGTCGTTACATTCTAATTTGCCTTACTTGAGGAGAAATTTGTTCTTGGAAAGAATAGATTGCATGAATTTCATTGATGATATTCTCTTAACAATATCTCTTATATTTCAAAAATGAATTTTATTGATGATATTACTTTTGAAAATAAATTCTTTGTTGATGATATTATTTCAAAATGATTCTATGGTGATAATATTATTTTGATGTCTCAGAAATAATTTGTTTTGAATTTCGTATTTCAAAATAAAATTTTGTATTGATAATCTTTATGTTATTAATGATAACATCTTTGATATGTCAAAAATATTTTTATTTGATAAAATTATTTTGGAGCTACTAATGTGCTTGCATGAAATCTATAATTCAATAACTAGCAAATTGAGATGTCAATGATGGAGGATGACACCAAAACATACCGGGTATGATCGTTCCTCACTTTACCCTATTGCTAGTAGAGTTGATATAATATTTAGCAAGTATTGATATGCTAGATATACATCATGTCCTTTTTAAATAGATCACGTTCTCAAAGGCGATGTCGAAATTGAGTTTGTTGAAACTAAACTTCAATCGACTGACATCTTCACCAAGCCTTTAGATAAAGAGTTGTTCTTCCGTATTCTTAGTGAACTCGGAATTCTTGACTCTACGTTGATCTAATGCATACACTTATGTTGCATTCATCTTTTGAATAAAGTGTTTATCTTAAGCGACGGAGGCGCTTAACTGTGTTTCACAGATATCGTCCCAAAGATAGGGGGAATCTATTTGTGAATAATATTTATATAGTGCAGGTGTTTTGATAAAATGCAATAATTGATTATGTGTATCAATTGTGTTAAGATTCTATTTTATAACAATTGGTATTGATCATAAATTGATTATGTGTATTCATTTTTATAAAATCTTTTCTAAAAAAAAAAACATTTTTTTTAAATCTGAAAATTTATTGTCTTCTACCACATTTTGATGGCACTGTTTCATCCAAAATCGATTGTCATACATCCATAATCGATTGTCATACTTCCATAATCGATTGTTCAATAATTTTCAGGACTATAATTTTTTGGCTCATCACAATCGATTGTCACATGTCCATAATCGATTGTTCAATTAATTCTTTGTCCTAAGAACTCACTGCCTATCCAACAATCGATTGTCAGCATTCCACAATCGATTGTCTGTCGTCTGACCATAATTCAAAACTTTCTGCCTATTCTACAATCGATTGTTGTGGTTCCACAATCGATTGTCCAACGGTCAGTATTCAAAATTGTTACCGTTCTGACTTATTAAATTCTCTGCAATCGATTATTGTGCTGTCAGTTCAGATAACGTTCAAAAGATTCTTTCAACAATCGATTGTCACAGCTAACAATCGATTGTCTAACGGATGAAATTCAAAAATTTCAAATGTTCAGATTTCAAAGTGATATCTTATCCTCCACTCTATAAATAGGAGTTGTTATCTTCATCCTCTTCACCTCAAAATCAATTCAAAGCTTCAAAATTTCTTGACCTCTTTCAAAAACTCTCAAAGTTAACTCTCAAATATTTCTTCAAAAATGTCAAGACACCAAAAGCGATCTCGCTCTGGCAAAAATGTTGCCTCCTCCTCTGCTGCTCCGTCTTTCCATATCAAGACGGTTCCTACTTAAATTTCAATTCTGAAGGAGAATTTATCCGATTCATGACCAAATTCGAAAGTCGAGTAGTATTACCTCCTCGCTTCTCTACCATACAATATCTTGAATCTAGTGCACCCGCAACAGCTGTAAATATGCTTCGAGCAAGCAGCCTTCTTGATTTTTTACTTATCAAATGTTCACATATTAATCCTCCTCTCATTCGTGCCTTTTATTCAAATCTTCACAAGACTGAAGATGATGATCTTGCCACATCCGTTAATGGTGTTCAAATTTTATACGGAAGAAAATATTCAAGCGATTTCTCAACTTCCTCTAGATGGGGACGATGTCTCTACATACATTCGAGAAGGTGGCTTTTTATTTGATGAGCGAAGTCCTCTAGATCAAATAGGGCTTGAGTCTTTTGATCTCGCTTCAACCACCCGTCGTCCAGCTATCACCGGAGCTAGCATCAATTGGTGCAAGTTCGTCATGCTTCGCATGCTCAATGTCGTCGGGGACAATAGACCCCTTCCTTATGCGCTTCTTATCATGAAAATTCTTGAAGCCTCGGGTATTAACACCGCCAATGGTCCAATCGAAAGATGCACCAAACATTGGGAAATTACTGCATCTTCCTTACCTACTGTTGGTGAACAACATGCTGCTCCTCCTAATCCTACTCCTCAACCGCATCGTGCTCAAGCTCCATCTTTGCAAACAGTTATAGATCATTTCACTTCTTTGTCCACCTCCATAAATCGAATTGATCAAAACGTCAATCGTATTGATCAAAACGTCACCCGGTTGACTAATGAACTACATGATTATTTTGATCATGTAAATTATCCATACGGTGGTCTCGTCCCGTATGAAATAGTGCCGAAAAATGTGGAAGAAGGAGACGATATTGAATAAATTTTTGTTGTATTTTCGTTTTAAATTTTCTGCCCAGATTTTCTGTTTTATTTTGTACTAATTGATTTTTATCAAATATATGGGTTGTTCTTATGTCTTTCCAACAAATATCATAAGATGATTATTATTTTCCAATATTCCCTGTTTACATGTAATAACTTGATTAAATGCATATTTGTAATGTTTCTTCTTGCACTTTTTGTTAATGTCAAAAGGGGGAAGAAAAAACCGGGCTATGCATTATATTATTGGCTATGAATTATATTATTTTTTTTGGGAAGAAAATGGGCTATTATATTATATTATTGCATATATTTAGGGGGAATAATAAATTTAGGGGGAACAAGAACACTTGTGGAACACTTGTGGAATAATTGTTGAATACTGTTTCTTGGACTGTTATTAATATGCATATCCCGATACAGGTTTGCCATTATCAAAAAGGGGGAAATTGTTGAAAACACGTTCTCAAACTAAACGTGTGTTGATCTATGTAGGTTTTGATAAATGCCAAACCAACCAACGAGGATGGAACATTAACAGTCAAGTACAAGAAAAACAGTGCAGGACCAAGAATCGCAACGAAGATTATAGTTGTGTTTATTGTTGAGTCATTTTATTTTGTGATCTTGATTCAACAATATATTCTAATATTGGCTCTCACATAAAAATTATTTTTCATCATATCATGCATCTTTTAAGTTTAAATAAATAAGTTGCATATTAGCCAAAATGATTTTTAAACACGTCTTGTGATTTTTAACTTCAACAATCGATTGTCAGTGACCAACAATCGATTGTCAGTTAGGCAGTAAGTTTCAAAAAATTATTTTTAAGGCAACAATCGATTGTCAAGGTTCAACAATCGATTGTCAGTGAGGCAGTGAGTTTCCAAAAGTTTTAAAAATGAACCACAATCGATTGTCAGAGTTAACAATCGATTGTTAAGTGTCAGATTTTCAAAAACAATTTTTCAAACTTTTTAAAGTCAATATTTGGTTGTTGGAAAATTATTTTTACAAAGTCCAAGACTCAATTATTGTTCAGAAAATCACTCTTCAATTATAGATCTTGTTGTTGAATTTTTGATTACAGAAATCTGATATTTTCAAAAGACTGACCGAATTATTTTGAATATATGAACGACAATCGACTGTGAGGGTTGACAATCGATTGTTAAGGCTGCAAAATCCCAAACAGATTTTTACAATCAATCTGGTTTTCAAAAGTCAAGATTTGTCGGTTTGAATATTTATTACACAATCTATTAAATTCAAATCTTTGACAGAAATATTTTGAATTTGTGTACAACAATCGATTGTGGTGGCTAACAATCGATTGTTGACTTGCCAATTTCAAATTATATTTATTACAACCGATTGTCTGAAAAGTCAAGATTTGTCTTTTGAAAAATGGTCCAACAATCGATTGTGAGTCTTGACAATCGATTGTCAGTGCATAATTTCAGGGATTTTGTTTAACAATTAAGCAACGGTCAGATTCTCTTTTGACAGTATTAAAACCTGTCTGAAACTCGTTTTTGAAAAACAACAACACACCAGAAAGATTGAAAAGTTTACATTACATTATTGATCTTCAATTTCATATCATACACATTATTTTTGAGAGCCAAATATTGATTAAGTTGTTGTAATCTTGAGCTGAATATTTTGTACTCATATCCACTCTTTGAGAGAGTAATTGTATAAGTGAGTATTGAGTGTTTTGTATACACTTGTTGCAAGAAGAAATACTTAATTTCTTCTTGAGAAGTCTTAGGGATAGGTTTCCTTAAGCAAGGTTGTTTGAGGCTTGTATGATTCAAGTTCTCAAGTTGTAACGGTTCGTTAGGCACCAGTAAGCTTAACAGGGAAGTCTTGGGGTGAGGTATCCTCAAGCAGGTGTTTGAGATTTGTTGGATTCAAGTCTCAAGTGTAACGGTTTGTTGAGCACCCGTAAGCTCAACAGTGTTTAGTGGAAATCTCGAGAGAGTCTCTCGGGGACTGGACTAACCACAGGGTTGTGGCGAACCAGGATACATCAGTGTGTTCTTTCCTTGCTCTCTTTAATTTCCGCACTGATTTAATTCCTGCAGTATTTCAATTCCGCAAATAAGTTTTAATTCCGCATAATTTTTGTAAACGCTATTCACCCCCCTCTAGCGTTAAGCACTCGTTCTAACTGTCTTGAATTCGAATCTCTACCAACTTGAACATTATAAACTTTTGAGCACTATACTAATTTACTGAATCAAATGGTTGTTGATTTTTTGAATGGTTATTTGGTGTCTCATAAAAAAAATTAATATTATTTCTAATGAAGTTATTATAGATAAATTTAGAAAAGCGTACTCTGAATAGACTTAGAGTAATATACTCGAATTGCATTTTATTATTATAATACGTTTTGTTAATATGAAGTCGTCATAGAAAAGATCTGTTTATTTATTCACTTTTTTAAAAATATCGATACTGCTTATAAAAAATTTTGCGTACATCACTGCGTGCAAAAATGCTTTACACAAACTATTCTATCCACAACCAAAAAAAATAAATAAAAAGTGATTAATTGTTATAAATAGAATTTTATTTATGATGAATGTCTATATTTAGAGAGATTTTAGGGTTTATTACTTGGTGACTAAGTCTCCATCTTCCTATAAATAGAGAGTTTTATTCCATTGTAATTCATCCCAAAAATCAATAAGAATTCTTTCTCCCTACTTTTCTCTGCAATACTCTTATTCTTCTTTTATTGTTTCATAACACGTTATCAGCACGAGGCTCTAACCAATTAAGTAGAAGCTTTGGGATTGAGTATAATGATAGTTATTTGTTCTATGAACTTCCTTCATGATTAAATTTTGGATTTAAGGTAAGTATTTTACCGTATTTTTCTCTTTTATTCTATACTTTGATTTTATATACAAGGAAAGACAACAAAGTTTGATTATAACTCTAATGAAATTTGAAAGAAATTATAACCACCCAAAGTGGTAAAATTTCTATACATTGCCATGATCAAATTCATGTATGATTGTGGGCAAAGAATTGAAAACATGTCCCATTGAATTTGCTCCATTCTCATTATCTTAAGAGAATGTGATAGCAGCTTGTAATAAGTCTAAAAGAAGACAAAATTACTATTATGAATGTATCAATGGATGTGGACGTGGTAATAGACGAAATAATAATCGCCACCATTGTGGTAATGAGAAGAATAAGAATTCTCTAAATAATTCTTCACTTTGTGAAAGTATTATTTGTCATCAATTTGACATGAGATTTTATAAAGCACATATAGATGATTATGGTCCATTCATGATGTGAATGTGACATCTTATTTATGAATACATATTCATTGTTGAACGAACATGAACGTGCTAGTGGTAGTGAATATACCACACTCACCTCTAGAAGGATGTTTGAGATAATATAAGAAAATAATGTCATTATTATGGCATGAATGGTCATTGATCACGTACCTATTGTACGCCAAAATATTTTGGCAATGTGATTATTAAAGGACAACAATAATGCAAGTAACATATTTTGCATATAATCTTGACCATATCCATAATGGTATAACTTTCTCTTTAAAAAAGATATTCACCATATGGATGTTAATGAATATATGGCAGTACCAAATTAATTGAGAACTCTCCATGAGCCAATTATACTATTTTGGAGAAACACAATTGATTGTCAATAAGGTATTGTGTTGTAGTAAGTCTCAAAGAAACTTATTCGGTTTCCAAAGTACACACGTAAGCGGTTGATTATATTGAGACTATAAGGAAAGATTTAATATCTTCTATTACTAAAATTTGTAGCGAGATAATATGTATGTGAAAAGCTACCCACGTTATTCTCTAATTTGTACTATACAAATAAAAGAACACCACACTAAAGTGGATGTTTATTGATTTAAAAACTCATATCATAATAAACATGGAGTTTATTGATAATTGCACATGTCATGGTGTAAACCTGAACATATCGATATCGATAATTTATTCAGTTGGCATAATCAGTTTAGCCATATCAATTTAAACATGATGTGCAAAAATAATAGAGAATCACATGAGTAACTATTAAAGAACTAGAAAGTTCTTTACGAATTCTCTTATATTGCTTGTTCTCATTAATTAATAGGCCAACTGAAATTGGGATTGAGTCCCATGAATGCTGGAAATATCAAAGGTGAATATGGGCCATTCACCTACCATGTATACTACATAAGATGCATTTATGAGATGGTTACATGTGCGATTATTATTAAACCGCAACATGGAGTTTGCGAGGTAACTTGCTAATTTAATTTAGAGTATATTCCAGATTTTCTATTCAAGAAGTTCATCTTGACAAGTTGGTTTACATCATAGCTGGTTTAGAAAATAATTTATTTAGTGCCTCCACTTAATAGCTAAATAATTGCTTATAAGAACAAAATTATATATATCAGTTTGATATACATTATATACGAAAGTATATTATTTTCTCCCCTCACAAGTGGTTCAGGGTCAGGAACCAAATAATTTCATCTTATTATTATTGGTGTGCGGTGTATATTGATTAACACTATAACACACAAAGATGAGTTCTCAAAGTTGAGGAAACACGTTAGTTTTTCTAACATGAGGGGGATACATGACAAACAATTGAGAAAATGTTACATGGACCGGATTATCATTTTTATGTATAGATCCTCGAATATCATAATATGAACTTGAAGTTCATAAAAAAGATAATTCATTTGCAATATATTGCAAAGCATACCATACGCATTTTCTTATTCTCATTGCAAATGCTCATATTAAGTCCTAGAAGGACAAGTCTATTGTACGCTTAAAGCATATAGACAAATCAATTTCAAATAAAACATTTTGATAAAGAAGATGAGCAAATGATCAAACTGATCATACTAAGGAGGCAAGTGATCTAGAAGATTACATGATATAACACTTCATAAAATCTCACAAGAGATTCAGGTACCTGAATATATGAACGAAGAGATCTCTATGTTATGTCTTAATGAAAAATTATTGGAACCGATATAAAATGTTCGTTGACGACATCTATCATAGCGCTAAGTATAGACGAGGATCTTAAGACTGTCGAGACAGACACAAAATATTGGCCAAATTGACGATACACAATTCAAATAGGATTGGTTTAATATGAAAGACATGTTGTTTTGGACATGTAGTTCAAATACTTGAAAGTATAAAGTTAATGTCATGTGCAATTAGTTTTCGATATCTTATTTGTCTAGCATGACATAAAAACTTGATATGCATCTAAAGTTTATTATATGGCTTATATGACTTAACTTATATGATAATCCATCAAGGATTTAATTTGCTTGAAGCATATACAATTCTTGATCTTGAAGTACCGCTTCCTTAGTGCAATTTGTGCACAAATGTATCTTGCTATAACTATAAGCATGATAATATGATAGCAAGAGTTTTCACCTCTATGTGAAGTATTGAAATGACCATTCCAACAAGATCATACGAAGACAATACATCTATTAAGAATGATGATTTCAAGGTGAAACAAATTCGTTCAAGAGATCTTTTGAAAATGATGCACAAGATTGGAATGCAAATGCTCAAATATTTGAATTGATGCTCTCATTAGGGGGAGTTAATGCGCGTTGCACTCTTTTTTCTTTACAAGGTTTTGTCCATTGGGTTTTCCTTGCAAGGTTTTTAACGAGGCAACCAAAAGGCGTATTATTAGATATATGTACTCTTTTTCCTTCTCTAAAATTTTTTTCCCATTGGGTTTTATTTAGTTAAGGTTTTAACGAGGCACATTATCTGATGAATAGACATTCAAGGGGGAGTGTTATAAATAGAATTCTATTTATGGTGAATGTCTATATTTAGAGAGATTTTACGATTTATTACTTGGTGGCTAAGTCACCATCTCCCTATAAATAAAGGGTTATATTCTATTGTAATTTATCAAAAAAATCAAAAAAAATCTTTCTTCATAGTTTTCTCTTAATACTCCTCTTCTTTTATTATTTCATAACATTAATAAATTACTTTGTTCTAAGATCAATGCCTTCAACAATAAGTCCTCCTTTGAGTGCTCACCTTTGACTTCTCTAAGACACATTGTCACTTCTTTATCATTGACTCCATCACTATAAAACTCACCCAATTCAATCTTCAACCATCCATCTTCTCTGTCACATACCCTGTGTCTCATTAGAACCCTTTCCATTTCTTGTTTTCTACTGTTAGCACAGTTACGACGTAGATATACAATTCCTTTGGATTCTTGGTCTCCTCCTACTTTTACAGATACCTCAGATGGTAAGGAGTCTAAGCCGAAAGCCCGACCAGCCAGGTTGACAATGAGGTAAGCTCCGTATGTTGTACGTGGAGACAACATTAGTGTGTTTATCGTTCCTTTAATTTCTAGCCGACATACCAATTATAAGCTCCACACCTTCTGGAAATCTGTTGCGACACATGCATAGAAGACGTAATAATTAGGATAGTTTTGAGGAGCTACCGAAAATCAAAGTCAATTTGTGAGATTATGTCCATAATTTTCTACTAATAAATAACTAATATTTGGGATTTACTAGTAAGCATCGAAAGAAACAGGAAATAAAAGGAGAAAGGGACCTTGAGTGAAGGAGGGGTTTCCAGCACCAGTAGAGGGGATTGGTGGACCAAGCAATTGATAGCTTCCTTGCACTCAACATATAACACATTTTACTTGATATTCTATCAATTGAAAAGGTCTACAATAATGTTATAGAAAGGAAAAATGAGAAGATGCAAGAGTTCTTTATCATCAATTTATCATTTGAGATTACTCGCTAATATTGTTGTCGAATAAATATGAATCTATTTGCTATCTGTGAATATGAGCGTGCGAGAAAGATTGTCCTCTTGAAAAGAAAGCAAAGCAAACGTACGTACCTTACGACCACCATCGATGAGATGAGGACTAAAGAGCTTGAGAAACAACTCTTTCTTTGATGCAAAATTAATTGGTACACTAATCTTGAGATGATTTGTCGATAATCAGATGGCAAGAATTGCTCCCATAACAAGTCTGATGTCGCTGCATCACGAACCATTGTCGAGACCAACGACGCGTGACAAGCATCATGAGGAGAAGTGAATGAGAGGACTTGAACGATACAATCTTCTGGCAACAGGTCGAGATTCATTATCTCACTTTCATCTATTGCCATGACTGGATAAACTATAAGAATGACATGAGAAACTTAGAAATGACTCATGTATGAAGAGGGAAAAGAGAGGGAAGTAATATAATAAGGATAAAAATTGGTATAAGTTTCCTAAAGATGACGACATGAGTTTAACATATGAGGACATGATCGGAATGAGACAGCAAGTGGTTACCTTTACGTACACAACTTGACCCTAGAAAAATACATGGGGCCAATTTTATGATTCAGCTTGTGTACGTAAGATTTGACCCGTTAAGTAAGATAACGTCTAACTTCTATCTACTGTTCATAGAAGAGCAACGAGATTGAACATTAGAACAATAATATGGAGATGGACACGCCAATGTAAAGATAATTGGCAAATGCATTTTGTTCTTTGCCTTGCTGTAGCTGCAAAGAGTCAATATTGCTAAGGCTAAGCTAGTCTTGACAAAATATGAAATGTGTAGATTCATATGCATTTTATTCAAGGCCTAAATTGGGCACTGAAGCAATTTACGTTTATCATTAATAAAATGTACAAATAAACTACATATATTTTGCGTGGTTATAAATCATGGTATAAAGATAAATTGTTTCCAAATAGGTAAAGAGGCCATTCTTTTTTGGCTAGGACTAAAAAGGAAATAGATTCATATAAATTGAAACGGATGGAGTACTATTTTTAAAATTTAATTCTATTTTTTTGTCGTTTTACTGTCACCCCCCCCCCTTCCGACCCCACTCCCCTCCCAAAAAAATATTATTTAAAATATATTTTTCAGTTTTGAATTTTTTACTTATCGATTTAAAGGTTCAAAATTTTGCAAGTTCCAAAATTATGAGTTTAGAGGTTTATGTGTTTGGAAGTTTACAAGATTAAAAAATAAAGTTTTACGGTTTCGAAATTTTACGGTTTAAAAAATTTAGCGGTTCGAAAGTTTATGAAATTTCTGGATTCGGAAGGTGGTTGGTTTGAAAGTTTATGGCTTAATGCTTATTATATCTAAATTATTTATGAATACTCTTGAAAAATCATTTTCCTTAATTAACACCTAAAAATGAATAGAATTCCTATTTGTTTTCCAAGAAAAAATTTTCTTGGAAGATATTTTTCACGAAAAATATTTTCCTTCGTGAAAAACACACCCATGATGCCAAACCTTTTCCTTTTTTTTTTTTTAATTTGCTCAACTCTATTGATGCCCAATTATTCAGATGCCTAACTTTTAATACAAGGCAAACGGGCAATTAATTCAACTCGGCCTATTATGGATGGTAAGGATCGAAAAGAGTATAACAAAAATAGTATTAATAGATCTCCACGGCATTCCAAATTGTGGTCTATTTGGATCGATGTAAAAAGAATTCCTTATTCGTGCTAGACAAGCTTACAGATTTGGATTTGGCCACTCTTTGTTAGTTTTGTTTATTTCCCAACCAAGTGAAGGTCATGATCTTTAATTAAGGCTGTATCCGGTTCCGGTTCTGGATTTATTTGGGTTTGCGGTTCTGGCGGTTCCGATTCTGGCGGTTCTGAAGGTGGAACCGGCTCATGACGGTTCCAGGTACCATGCGGTTCCGGTTCTGGTGGTTCCGGTTCCGGCGGTTTTGGCGGTTCCGGCGGTTCTGAAATTTTTTTTTTCTTAAATCAATATCTTGTATAGTAGTCATTAGTATATTGTAGAATATATTTTATGTGATGTACTATGTTATTAGTATAGTATATATTGTGTTTGGTAATTAGTATATATTGTGTATAAGTAGTGTATATTTTGTATATAAGTAGTATATATTGTATTTAAGTATTATATATTGTATATAAGTAGTGTATATTGTGTTGTAGTTAGTAATTAGTATAAATTGTATATAAGTAGTATACATTGATAAAAGAATGTTGTCATTAGTATATTGTGTTGTATGTTATATATTGTATGTTATACAAATATTCAAGGATTGATATAGAAGTAAAGACAAAGAAATATTGTGACAAAAGATATTCAAGAATATGATAAAGAGCATATTTATTGACCAAAATGGCATATCTTTCTTAGTCTTCCTTCTCCCAACGGAATGAGCACAACATGGTACTAATACCACCATTAAAAGGAAAAAAACTAAAAGAAGACGTGCCAATGTACAAGTTACATCATAATTTATGCATTATTTCTAACAAATCTCATAAAACCTTCAAGGTTGGGAGGTGGTTGTGTTGGCGGTGGTAGAAATGAAGCTTGTTCATCACCACTTCCGGGTGAAGTTGCTTCCTGAGCAAGTTCTGCTATCATTTCTTCATATGCCTCATCTATTTCTGGTTGTGATTCTGCTAGGCCAAAGTTCCTTCTTTCTGCGCGGATCCAATCTCGAAAAAGCACTGATTTTTCCAAGCTGTCCCGCATCGACGCTCTGTGATCACCTATTTGTAGTCTTGATTGACTAAAAGCGCTCTCCGATGCAATAGTTGACGCTTGAATCGACAGAACATCCCGAGCCATCCTTGCAAGAACGGGAAAATGCTTTTCCCTTGTCTTCTACCATTCCAAAAGGTCGAAAGAGCCGTCTGGATTCTCCTTTTCTAGTCCATGTGACAAATAAACTTGAACCTCATTTAGATGGGAAATTTCATCGAAATTATCACCTTGAGTACTCCTGAACTCCGTCCACGATTTAAGAGTTGTTAAGCCAGCAGCTCTTTTAGACGATTGTGATGTAGACGAAGTAGGGGTTGGAATATTTGGCCTAGCATGTTCTAAAGCCTGTTTATAAGCATTATAAATAATTTGAGCATTAACTTTAATTGATGCTTTCGCATCAGCTAGTGTAGCAATTTCTACTTCTGAAAGATCTAAAGATTGATAAATAGTATAATACCAAAAGTGAGGACCTCCTAATTTCATATTTGGATTTAACATAGCAGACACACCAAAAATAGGAGGGATTGGGAAAAAATATTTTTTAAACTACCTCCGGTGACTGTGTTTATTCCTGGTTGAACTAGATTTGAACCAGTACTTGGGTTAACTGTAGAATCAGCACTTGTCCTCCCCTCTTGTTGCGCTTTCAATTGCAAATATCTAGCCTTATCGCTAGGGTGTAATTTTATATGCTTAACTAAACTACCCGTGCTGCTACGATCTCCAGTATACCTATGAACAAGTCATTTCCCACAAGATTTACACTTAGCCTTATCTTGTTCTCTTAGTTAAATAAAAAATTTTCAAACTAATGATGTTTCTGTACGTTTAGGAGGTTGTCTACTAAAAGTGGGAGTTTGTACGGGTGGGTGTGCCAGTTCATCACCTAAGTTATGAACAGGACTAGTAGGTGTATCATCTAAATCTGGTGCTTGGGTTTCATCATCATCATCCTCATTTCCCTCTAAGATAGGTGCATTAGGATAAAGAGCATTCATAATATCATCGTCTATTCTATCACCTACTGCTGTATCATGTAGAAAATCCATATCCCTAAATTGAAAACAAGGGTGATCACTATCAAGGATTCCGAAGGATTCATTAGGATTTCTAGGTTGGCTACTACTTTCAACTTGCTTATCTTTTCTAGGTCGAGGAGCCGGGGGAGGGGGAGTTTTTTGGCCACTACTTTCACCGATTTTACTTTTTCCTTTACCGAACATATTTTTCAACGAAAATGCCATAATAAGTAGAATTAAGCAAACTAACAACACAAAAAAATACTATTAGCACGTAAGAGTTGAAACGAGTTTACCGGATTGATGAACAACTTCTTGAAAATTGAAAATCGTTGAAATTGAACACTTGAAAACTTCAATTCAACAACTTCATAATTTTTCACGAATTTGCAACAATAAATTAAGCACTTGCACTAGAAAGATTGAAAGAGAGCTTGAGAGAGATTGAGAGATATTGATGAATTGGTGAATAAAAATGAAAGAATGAGGGGGTATTTATAGTTGAGAAATGGGAAATAGTGTAAATTTATATAAAGTTTGGGGTTAAATTAAAGTTTGGGGGCTAAATGGCTATTTTTTAAACTTCTAAACGGCTACTTTTGCAAAGAGTCGTTGCTGAAATAATTTTAAAATTCTTTTTTTTTTAAAAATGCCCGTTGGGAACCGGTAGAACCGTTTGGAACCGCCAGAATCGGTCCAGAACCGCGAGCCGGTTCCGGTTCTGGCGGGTCCGGTTCTGGCGGTTCCAACGAGTAGAACCGCCCCACCACGGTCCCCTGGAACCGCCGAAATTGAATCCGCCGGAACCGACAGAACCGACAGGGCCACGGTTCCGATCTGATTCCGGTTCGGAACCGTTACGCCCAACAGCCTTATCTTTAACTAAATCGATAGAACTTTTATACAGACTAGACAAGCTTACATATGGACACTTTCATCTTTTGTTAACACGAGCTTTTTGGATCGTGTTAACGTTAATACTTAGTGACCTTCCGACCACTTTTAAATTGAAAATGTTATTTTGAGAGAATGATGATGTTAATATAACTCTTAGAGTAAATATCCCCTTAAGACTTTAACGTTTTCAATTTAAGCAAAATCATTTCTTATAATTTTAGGATTTTACATTCCTATACTATATAAAACCCTTCATGCTTAAGGTTTGATTTAATTACAAACCCGTATACCAAATTACCAATCCTATACTATATTTAATTAAGGGTCCAATTAATGCATATATTTTATTCCTTAATTAAAAGTATCCATATATCCCATATTTCTCTCTCCCCTTAATTCCTACATTTCTTTCTCTTGATCCCAGCGTCATTTTCTTCCTCACATTTTTTTCTTTTCTCCATTCCTTCTTCTTCTCAAAAAATACAAAGATGAGACCCATTGAGTATAATCAGATTTTTAGTCAAAGAGATTCAATATGAAACTCATTGTTTCGATTATTGTAATTTCTGATAATTGTCAGATTGTTATGAAAAAATATAAGAACAAGAACAATAATACAAGAACAATAGAGAGAAAAATAGAGAGAGAGGTGTATTCTTATTAATACTTTTTGGGATGATTTACAATGGGGTAAGACCCCTATATTTATAGGAAGATAAAAGACTTAGCCTTGAAGTAAGACTCTTCTTATAAGATAGACATTCACCTTAAATAGAGTTCTATTTATAACACTCCCCCTTGAATGTCTATTCAATAATGTGCCTCGTTAAAACCTTAACTAAAACAAAACCCAATGGGAAAAATTCTAGAAAAAGAAAAGAGTACATATGTTTAGAAATACGCCTATTTGTTGCCTCGTTAAAAACCTTGCAAGGAAAACCCAGTGGGACAAAACCTTGTAAGGGAAAAAGAGTGCAACGCGCATTAACTCCCCCTTAAAAGAACATCAATTAACATTCTTGAACCTTCACATTCCAATCTTGTGCACTAGCTTCAAGAAATCTGTTAGATAATACGCTTAACGCTAGAGGGGGGGGGGGGGTGAATAGCGTTATCATAAAAATTAGCGTAAACTTGCGGAATTTAAAAATTGCAGGAAATAAATAAGTGCGATAAATAAGAAAGAACGCACCGATGTATCCTGGTTCACCACAACCCGTGGCTAGTCCAGTCCCTGAGAGACTCTCTCGAGATTTCCACTAACTTGTCAAGCTTACGGGTGCTTAACAAACCTTTACAACTTGAGGACACAAGCCTCAACACCTTTGCTCGGAGATACAACACTCCAAGACTTCAACCAAGGAAACACAAGTTCCTTCTTACAACAAGAGAATAACAATTCTCTTCAAGTGTACAAAACACTAAGTACTCAAACAAGACACTCCTTAATGAGTAGATATGAGTAAAAGAATACGCTCAAGATCACAACAACTTTCGACAAGAATTTGGCTCTCAAAAACTTATGTAATGAATATAAAATGATAAGCAATAAAGTATGCAAGCTTTAGCAATTGTATAATCAGTTCTTGTATGTTGTTGTTCTTAAAAGACTGAATTGAAGCTGCATTTATAGTTGAAAAACCTTGTATTACCGTTGCCTAATTGCCAATTAAGAGTTACTGAAATTACTCAGTGATAATCGATTGTCAAGTTACCACAATCGATTGTTTGCCAGTTCTTCCAAAAATCACTCCCAGATTTTACGCATAACAATCGATTATATAAGATCAATAATCGATTACTGGCAACGTTCAAAAAATCCTTTCCAGATTTTACGTAAAACAATCGATTGTCAACAATCTACAATCGATTACTCAGCAACGTTCAAAAAATCCTTTCTAGATTTTAATTAAAACAATCGATTATAGGAAATCAATAATCGATTACCTGACGGTATTTGAAAATATTTTGGCAACGGTCAGTTATACAATCGATTATACTGAGTTAACAATCGATTATATATCAGTCTTGAAAAATCAATTTAGACACTGCCTCTTGACAGTCGATTGTCATAAGTTCACAATCGATTATTTGATAACTTTGAAAAAGTCTGGATGTCACTGCCTCAACACAATCGATTGTCATAAGTTCACAATCGATTATTTTGTGACTTTGAAAAATCTGATGGACACTGTCTCTTCACAATCGATTGTCACTAGCTTCACAATCGATTATTTTGAGCTTTGAAAAACTTTGATGGACAGTGCCTCATCACAATCGATTGTCATAAGGTTCAAAATCGATTGTCATGCAGATTTGAATAATCTGATGCTCACTGCCTTAACACAATCGATTGTCATTAGTTCACAATCGATTGTCAAGCAGCTGACTTAAACATAATCGATTATCATAAGTACATAATCGATTATCTTAGTCCAGATTTTAGAGGCGTGTTTAAAAATCATTTTGACAAAAGTAAATATGCATTATTTAAAATCATTTTGCTCTAAATTAAATATGCATGATTTGTTAAAAGTATTTTTACGAGAGAAGCCAAGTCTTGAGTTTAAGTTGTCGGATCAAGATCACAATTAAATACCGACTCATATAAAACTTAATCTCGATCTTTGTCTTGTGCTTGAATCTTGTCATATGTCAATTTGCGCATAGTTTGTCATTCATCAAAACCTACAAATATGAACACACGTTTAGTATAATGCCTTGAGAACGTGTTTCCAATAGTTTCCCCCTTTTTGATAATGGCAAACTTTAAGCAGGATATGCATATTAGGCAATTCATAATGACGATTCAAGACAAGTAAAGATATGCAACAAGTATGCAATTAGTTCCCCCTCAATATATAAATTCCCCCTCAATTTAAGCTAATAAATATTGAGAGTGCATACCCGTTATCTTCCCCCTTTTGCCATTAGCAAAAATAATAACATAGATTCATAAAAAAACTTGTTTATTTAAAAAAACGGTTACATAACGGGAACAATAAAACATAGAACAATAAAATAGAAAAACAAATAAAGAAATTATTCATCATCATTTCCCGCCTCATCATCCGGCACTGCTTCATAGGGAACAAGACCGGCATATGGATAATGAACATGGCCAAAATATCCATGGATCTCATGTGTCAATTGACCGACAGAGGTGGTCAATGAAGCAATTTGGTCGGAAATGGATTGAAGAGAAGGTTCTTGAGGCTGACGCGATCGACGAGTTGGAGGAGGAGCAGGAGCTACATGATCACCGTCATGGGGAAAGGAGGATTCTAAAATTTCCCACTTCTTGGTGCTCTTTTTGAGAGGACCGATGGAAGTGTTGAACCCGGAAGCTTCAAGAAAATTCATAATAAGGAGGGCATAGGGAAGAGGTCTATCATCTCCGATGGCATCACGCATGTGAATTTTGACGAACTTACACCAATTGATGTGAGCTCCGGTTATAATGGCATGCATGAGCTTAGCGTCCTCTTGGGAAAGAATAGTATGATTATGCTTCCGAGGCTTGAGGACTCGGGTGATGAAATAGAAAATCAACGATACTCGGGGAGCATTCCCGTGATAGTAGGGCGTCGAGTAGATAGATTAGGATCATAAGATGTAAGACCTATTTGGTTTAGGAGAGTTTTCTCATCAAATAAGGCGCCAGCCTCTCTAATGTAGCAAGAAATGTTTTCGCCACGTCGAGGAAGATGGGCAATGGAATGCAAGTTTTCATTGGACAAAAGAATTTGAACACCATTAATATTTGACACAAGCTCACCATCGTCATCCTCATGAAGGTTTGAGTAAAATGCTTGAATTAATGGAGGATTAATATAAGGATAGGTAAGATACAAGAAGTCAAGAAGTTGACATTCCTTAAGCATGTTTGCAGCAGGGGCATATGATTCAAGATACTTGCTTGTTGAAAAGCGAGGAGGAAGAATGTCACGCTTTCCGAATTTTGTCAAAAATCTAGTAAGCTCGGTTTCAGTATTGAATTGTAAAATAGACCCATCTTGATAAGGGAAAGTTGGAGGTGGAGGAGCAGAAGAAGATGCACCTTGTCTACCTGAACGGGAACGTTTAGAGTGTCTGCCCGACATTTTCAAAAAGTAGTAATGAACTTATAAGAAGCTTGGGAGATTTTTGAAGGTTTGGGAGCAAAGATTGATGCTTGAGTGAATAAAATTTGAAGACTTATGATGCCTATTTATAATGGGAAGAATGTCATTTCATTTATGATGAAAATCTGCAGAAATTTATGAGCCAAAACAGTCAGAAACGGTAAAAATAAATTGCACTGACCGTTAGACAATCGATTGTTGACACGAAATAATCGATTGTTTGAGCAGATTTTGACTTGAACTCGAAACTGACACAAAATCGATTGCAGGGCCCAAGCGGTAACAAATATTTGAATTTCTGACAAAAAACAATTGATTGTTGAATTATGATAATCGATTGTTGTGATACAGTGAGCACGGTGATTTTCCGACTCGGAAAATAATCGATTATATTTATGAAACAATCGATTGTTTTAGAAAAGCAGTACTGAATGGCTGAGACGGTAATCGATTATACAGTTAAAAAATCGATTATTAAACACAAATGCATAATAGGCATCAAATATAAATGATCGATTAGTGATACTTGCTAATCGATTGTCCGCACAGTAAAATAATCGATTATTTGCTGTAACAATCGATTGTTCTATGCCATTTCTTTATAATTCCCCCTGCCTTTAGGGCGATACCTGCAAAAGAGAATTAGACGTCTCCGACGCTCAAGTTAGTAATTTATAACAAAATAATGCAATGAGAACGTGATCTCTTAAGAAGTGTGTCCTAAGGTGTTCTTAAGGGAGTTTCGGGTACTTACCTTTTCTTTGACGTCGCCAATTACCTGTTCGAGAGGGTGATCTTTGATTGTCCTCCATTCGTTAGGCATTTTCATTTCTTTCTCCAATTGTGGCGCTTCCTCCGTTGGTTGTTCCAAGATTTCATCTTTATTTTCCTTAGGCGTTTCCTCTTGTATTTTGTCTTTCAAGTTATTTAAAATACCTGCAAGATCAAAACCGGAATCCTTTCTCGCCAAGCGAGCATTATTTTTGGAAAACACAACATGAGGGGATTCCTCCACAGTTTCGGTTCTTTTATTAAAGACCCTATATGCTTTGCTACGTGAAGAATATCTAATAAAAATTCCCTCATCGGACTTGGCATCAAATTTTCCCAATTGATCTTTTCCATTGTTATGAATAAAACATTTGCAACCGAATACTCTAAAATGGGAGATATTTGGTTTCCTTCCCTTGTAGAGTTCATAAAGGGTTTTCATGAGTATTGGCCTTATGACTATTCTATTTAAAATGTAGCATGCGGTACTCACGGCATCCGCCCAAAAATGTTTGGGAATCTTAGCCTCTTCGAGCATGGTTCTAGCCATCTCTTCGAGACACCTATTTTTCCTTTCCACCACCCCATTTTGTTGTGGTGTTCGTGGAGCGGAAAAGGTATGCTCGATACCGAGTTCATCACAAAAGTCCGTAAAGAGATTGTGATCAAACTCTCCCCCATGATCACTTCTAATTGAAGTGACGGTTGTTTCCTTTTCGTTTTGAATACGTTTAAGGAAATATTTAAAATTCTGAAACGCATCACTTTTATGGGCAAGAAATAAAGTCCAAGTAAATCTGGAATAATCATCAACAATAACAAAGGCATAACGATTTCTACCAAGACTTTCAATGCGAGATGGTCCAAATAAATCCATGTGAAGCAATTGCAATGGTCTAGTAGTTGAAACAATGTTTTTAGATTTGAAAGATGCTTTTGTTTGTTTCCCTTTTTGACAAGAATCACAAAAAGTGTCATTTTCAAATTTCAAGTTGGGAAGACCAATAACTAAGTTTTGTGAAATCAATTTGTTCAAAAGATGCATGTTGATATGTGCTACTCTACGATGCCATAACCAAGTATCATCCTCTTTGCTCATAAGACAATCCACATATTCGGGTGAGGAATTAGCAAGATCAACCATATAAATATTATCCATTCTAAAACCACGAAGGATAATTTTAAAATCACTACGTCTAAACACTAAGCATTCATCCGAATCAAATAAGGCAAGATTTTCCTTGTCACATAATTGACTTATGCTCAAGAGATTATGCTTTAAACCTTTAACAAGTAATATATGCTTAATGGAAGAAATTTCATCCTTACCGACCGATCCGATGCCGATAATCTTTCCTTTGTTGTTATCACCAAAAATAACACTTCCCCCTTCCTTGCGTTCTAGTTGAAGGAATTTGGATTCGTCTCCGGTCATGTTCTTGGAGCATCCACTATCAAGGTACCATAGTACACTTGATCCCTTCAAACATACCTACAAAACAAATTAATGAGTTTTAGGTACCCATGCCATTTTGGGTCCTTGGGGGTTAGGCATATCATAATGATGCGTTTGAGTGTTATGTCTATGTCGTATAAAACAAGCAGGAGCAATATGACCAATTCGTCTACAATAATGACAAGTCACGTTAGGATTATGCATCCTTCTAGGTTCATAGTAATTGAACGGACGAAAATTGTTTACTCTATTTTCGACACTATAACTATTGTGCATTTCATGAACATCATTTCTCCTACTATTTGTTCTAGGATGTACAACATTTCTAGAATAATTATTTCTAGGTTGGAAGTTATTTCTAGGTGTTCTAAAAGGTTCAAAATTCCTTCTAGTGTTTGGCCTAGAATATGCATCATTTCTAGAGTAGTTATTTCTAGGTGGTAGGTCATTTCTAGGTCTCCTAAAGTGTTCAACATTTGGTCTAGCATGCATATTGGTTCTAGAGTTGTTATTTCTAGGATGAGCATTTGTTTTATTAATCCTAGGTTGAGCCTTAGGTTGTTGGGGTTTGGCTTCAACCTTTTCTTTAGGCTCATTCTTAAAACCTATGCCATGCTTGGTTGACTTCAAATTAACAAGAACCTCATTCAAATTTTTGTGAGAAGAATTAAACTTATCTAAGGTGCCTTTAAGCCTTTCTACTTCATTTTTGAGATGCATGCAAGAAGTACAATGTTTAATAGAACTTTCGGGCTTGTCGGCGCTTCTTTTTCCGAAAAACTTATTTTCCTCTTTCAACTTCTCATTTTCTAAGATTAGTTTTTCCAAATCCTTTTCTTTCAAAGAAAGTTGTTTTTGAAAATCTTTTTCTTTTAAAGAAGCATTTTCTTTTATGCTTTTAACAGTTTTTGAAGCTTTAATAAATTCACTATATAACTCATCAAAAGCATTTTGCATTTCTTCAAAGGAAAAGAAATTTTTAGAAGAGATTTGACATACCTCATCTTGTTTGTCTTCTTGCGCCATAAGACAAAGGTTTGCGGCTTCGTCTTCTTCTCCTTCGCTTGACTCATCTCCGGAGTCGCCTCCCCAAGATATATATGCACGTTGCTTCTTGAAAGGTTTCTTCTCCTTTTTGATATTTGGGCAATTTGATTTGATGTGCCCGGTTTCTCCGCATTCATAGCACTTTATTTGTTCTACTTGCTTTTTGCCCTTTCGTTCATACTCTTTTCGCATGAACTTTTGAAATCTTTTGATAACGAGTCCAAACTCGTTGTCTCCGTCCTCATCGTTTTGAGGTTGGCTTGTGCTTGCCTTAAGAGCGATTCTTTGCCTCCTTTGATCATCAACAAGAGGGTTAAGTATAGTAGATTCATAAGTCTTAAGATTACCTCTTAATGCGTCGATGGTGACATTTGAAACGCCGATGGACTCTTGAATCGCGTCGGCCTTGGATCTCCATGCCGGAGTGAGACTTCGAAGAATTTTTCGGACTTTTCCCTATCCGTGAATGTCTTCTTGAGAGTATGTAAGTCATTTACGATTATTGAAAATCGTTCGAACATCTCATCGACCTTTTCACCTTCCTTCATGTGAAAAAATTCATATGCATGGGTTAGGAAATCAATTTTAGCTTCCCTTACCTAGTCCGTACCTTCGTACGTAATTTCCAGCTTGTCCCACATTTCTTTCGCCGTTGTGCAACAAGATATTTTCCTGTAATCATCAGCATTTATAGCACAATATAATAAATTAATTGCTTTAGCATTATTTTGCACCTTTCGGATATCATCCGCGTCATATTCTTCTTCGGACTTGGGAACCCATTCGTTATCAACCTTTTTGGTTGGAATTTGATTTCCCTTCATTATCACCTTCCAAAGATGAAAGCTATTTGATTGAACGAAGATTTTCATCCTCTCCTTCCAGTACGTATAATTTGTACCGTTGAATAGTGGTGGTCGGGTGGAGCATTATCCTTCATCTATTCCTGCAAAAGAGTCAGGAGTAGAAGCCATGGATGTTTCTCTCAAACTGTTAAGTCTTCAGAGAGTTGGGCTCCGATACCAATTGTTAGATAATACGCTTAACGCTAGAGGGGGGGGGGGGTGAATAGCATTATAATAAAAATTAGCGTAAACTTGCGGAATTTAAAAATTGCAGGAAATAAATAAGTGCGATAAATAAGAAAGAACGCACCGATGTATCCTGGTTCACCACAACCCGTGGCTAGTCCAGTCCCCGAGAGACTCTCTCGAGATTTCCACTAACTTGTCAAGCTTACGGGTGCTTAACAAACCTTTACAACTTGAGGACACAAGCCTCAACACCTTTGCTCGGAGATACAACACTCCAAGACTTCAACCAAGGAAACACAATTTCCTTCTTACAACAAGAGAATAACAATTCTCTTCAAGTGTACAAAACACTAAGTACTCAAACAAGACACTCCTTAATGAGTAGATATGAGTAAAGAATACGCTCATGATCACAACAACTTTCGACAAGAATTTGGCTCTCAAAAACTTATGTAATGAATATAAAATGATAAGCAATAAAGTATGCAAGCTTTAGCAATTGTATAATCAGTTCTTGTATGTTGTTGTTCTTAAAAGACTGAATTGAAGCTGCATTTATAGTTGAAAAACCTTGTATTACCGTTGCCTAATTGCCAATTAAGAGTTACTGAAATTACTCAGTGACAATCGATTGTCAAGTTACCACAATCGATTGTTTGCCAGTTCTTCCAAAAATCACTCCCAGATTTTACGCATAACAATCGATTATATAAGATCAATAATCGATTACTGGCAACGTTCAAAAAATCCTTTCCAGATTTTACGTAAAACAATCGATTGTCAACAATCTACAATCGATTACTCAGCAACGTTCAAAAAATCCTTTCCAGATTTTAATTAAAACAATCGATTACCTGACGGTATTTGAAAATATTTTGGCAACGGTCTGTTATACAATCGATTATACTGAGTTAACAATCGATTATATATCAGTCTTGAAAAATCAATTTAGACACTGCCTCTTGACAATCGATTGTCATAAGTTCACAATCGATTATTTGATAACTTTGAAAAAGTCTGGATGTCACTGCCTCAACACAATCGATTGTCATAAGTTCACAATCGATTATTTTGTGACTTTGAAAAATCTGATGGACACTGTCTCTTCACAATCGATTGTCATTAGCTTCACAATCGATTATTTTGAGCTTTGAAAAACTTTGATGGACACTGCCTCATCACAATCGATTGTCATAAGGTTCACAATCGATTGTCATGCAGATTTGAAAAATCTGATGCTCACTGCCTTAACACAATCGATTGTCATTAGTTCACAATCGATTGTCAAGCAGCTGACTTAAACATAATCGATTATCATAAGTACATAATCGATTATCTTAGTCCAGATTTTAGAGGCGTGTTTAAAAATCATTTTGACAAAAGTAAATATGCATTATTTAAAATCATTTTGCTCTAAATTAAATATGCATGATTTGTTAAAAGTATTTTTACGAGAGAAGCCAAGTCTTGAGTTTAAGTTGTCGGATCAAGATCACAATTAAATACCGACTCATATAAAACTTAATCTCGATCTTTGTCTTGTGCTTGAATCTTGTCATATGTCAATTTGCGCATAGTTTGTCATTCATCAAAACCTACAAATATGAACACACGTTTAGTATAATGCCTTGAGAACGTGTTTCCAACAAAATCGTTAGTAGATATTTGATAAATAAATCAACCATATTGACTTGAATGAATATTCCGTACCTTGAAATTATCATTCTTGATAGATATGAACATCTTCATATAATGTCGTGGAATGACTCTTCAATACTTCCATAGGGGTATTCTCGATGCCATCATGTTTATAGTTATAGCAATATACATATGTACACAAATTGCACTTAGGATGTGGTACTTCAGGACCAAGAATTGTATATGCTTCAAGCAACTTAAATCTTTCAAGTTAAGTCATATAAGCCATATAATAGACTTTAGATGCATATCAAGTTTTCATGTCATGCTAAACAAATAAATATCGAACACTGATTTCACATACCTTTGACTTTACACTTTCAAGTATTTGAACTACATGTCCAAAACTACATGTCTTTCATATGGAATCAATTCTTCTTGAATTGTATCTCTTCCATTTGGCCAATAGTTTTGTTTGTATTCGAAAAACATACGATCCTCATCGATATTTAGCGCTATCATAGATGTCGTCGACAATCATTTTATATCGGTTTCAGTCAATTTTCATAAAGACATAACATGGAGATCTCTTCATTCATATATTCAGGTACCTGAATCTCTCATGAGATTTTATGAAGTGTTATGTCATGTGATCTTCTGGATCACTTGCCTCCTTATTATAATCACTTTGATCATTTGCTCATCTTCTTTATTAAGAAGTTCCTTTTGTAACCGATTTGTCTATACGCTTCAGGCGTATCCAAGACTTTGTCCTTCTAGGACTTAATATGATCATTTGCAGTGAGAATATAGTTACATTCTTTGGGTAAGCAAATGCGCATGGCATGCTTTGCAATATGTTGCAATTGAATTATCCCTTTTATGAACTTCAGGTTCATATCATGATATTCGAGGATCTATACATAAAAATGATAATTCATCTCATGTAACCTTTTCTCAAGTGTTTATCATGTCTCCCCCTCATGTTAGAAAAGCTAACTTGTTTTCTCAACTCTGGGAAATCATCTTTGTGCATTATCATGTCAATATACACAGCACATTAATAATAAGATGAGATTATTTGGTTCCTGACCCTGAACCATTTGTGAGGGGAGAATATAATATATTCTCGTATACAACGTATATCAAACTGATATATATAACTTTGTTCTCATAAGAAACAGTTTAGCAATTAAGTGGAGGCACTCAATAATTATCTTGCTAAACCAACTTTGATATAAACCAACTTATCAAGATGAACTATCTTGAATAGAAAATCTGGAAATTATGCTCGAAGTTAGATTACTGAGCAATTTACCTCGCAAGCACCGACCAGGCTGCGGGTTAATAACAATCGCGCATGTAACCATTTCATAGATGCATCATATGTGGTATACATGGTAGGTGAATGGGCCCATATTCACCTTTGATATTTCCAGAATTTATGGGCTTCAACCCGAACTCTTTAGTTGGTCAGTTCATTAATGAGAACAAGTAATACAAGAGAAATGTGCCAGGCATTTGATTTGCTATTCTTTGCAAATGGATAATATTTTGCGCCTCTTTTTCACAAATAGAGGTATGTGGATCAAGATGAGATAATGATGCATTTTCCCACAAAATTTCCCGTTTGGTTTCACCAACTTCTCCCCCTAATTTTGGGAAAAGTGTCTCATCGAATTGATAGTCTGCAAATCGTGCAGTGTACAAATCCCCTGTCAATATTTCGAGGTAGCGAATAATGGATGGCGATTCAAACTCAACATATATTCCTAACCTTCTTTGCAGACCCATTTTGGTGCGATATGGCGGTGCTACAGGCACATATACTGCGCATCCAAAAATTCTTAAATGGGATATATTAGGTTCATGACCCAAAACTAATTGCAACGGGGAATATTTGTGACAATTCGTCAGTCAGAGACGAACTAGCATTGCTGCATGCAAAATGGCGTGACCCCAAACCGAAGTGGGCAGGCGACGAACTAGCATTGCTGCATGCAAAATGGCGTGACCCCAAACCGAAGCGGGCAGCCTTGTTTTCATGAGTAAATGAGATATTCAAGATTATACTCATGTATTGTCTCAATCTAATATCCATTTTGAATGATATCTCTAAAACTCAACAAGTTCCTTTTAGACTTGGAGGAGAACATTGCTTTCTCTAAAATATTGTTCCTTTAGGCAGAGTTATAGTTGCTCTTCAGGAGCCTTCAATCAATTTAATTCCCATGGTTTGACATACAAAAGAAAATATACGAACATGAGAATAAACAAATACAATCAGTTTGTTTCATATTTAAACAATATTTTCGAAATCTGCTGAGGTTATTCGACTAACTTTGTTGATAGTTGACTATCTTGTGAAGCAGTTATTAGGATAGTCGACTAACGAAATTGGATAGTCGACTATCTTGCCTTGCGGAAAAATCCAGTTTTAATGCGAAATATTAGATAGTCGAATAACTAAGTTGATAGTCGACTATCTTAGTAAACAGTCATCAGGATAGTCGACTATCTAAATCAGATAGTCGACTATCTTAATTCCAGTTTTTAATATGAAATATTAGATAGTCGACTAACTTATTAGTTAATCGACTAACTTTGCTGGAAAATAAAAATTTCTTCGAAATTTAAGCATATTGAAACATTCTAAAGAACTAATACTAACATTATATCATAAACTAACTAATACGAGCTGATACTAATGACTATTAGTTTATTCACTAACTATTACAAATAAGTGAAATAAAATCAAACAATCCCATCTTCCTTCATCACAGATCCATCACCAATTAGGTGGTCAATTTTCCCCTCAGGGTGCTCAAAGAAGTCTGCCACATCCAAGTGGGTGATGTCAAAATTGTCGTCAGAGACAAAATTTGTTTCAGGGCATTTACTCTTTAGAGATGCTTGACAAGGCTCAACCAAATGTCTTGGTACACGGCAAATTTTCGCCCAGTGCCCTTTTTCCACCGTAACGATAACATATAGTTTATGAACTATTTGCTTTTGGATTCTCATCATATCATGCTTGTGGCAGAGTGACCAACTTCAGGTTGTCATATCTCTCCTTTAAGCCATTCCACAAGATAGGTGGATCTTTGACTGTGATATATTCAATTTTCAAACCTTCATCAAGGTGATGGCGCAAGAAAATCAAGGCCTTAGCACAATTTCAAACCTTCATCAAGGTGATGGCGCAAGAAAATCAAGGCCTTAGCATAGTCTTGGGTGGATGCATTATTTCTGTCTTTAATGGTGTCTCCAAGACCCATTGCATCCAAATGGATTTCAGCATCCAACACCTATGTCATATAGTTCTTGCCCGAAATTTCAAGGGCAACGAACATTCTTTTCATAATGTCAGACATAAGATACAATTACATCAAGAGCGTGTTCATACTTACATGCTTTATTACAATTATCACATTCACTTCAGGGAATGGATCACAATGACGATTATAATTCCGTCTATTGCCACGTCCACATTCATTTATACCATCATGGTAATAATTTTGTCTTCTTTCAGACTTATCACATACTGCTACCACATTCTCTAAAGGGAATGGAGCAAATTCAATGGGACGGATTTTCAATTCTTTGCCCACAATCATTCATGAATTTGATCATGGCAAGGCATAGAAATTTTACCACTTCATGTGAGTGTAATTTCTTACAAACTCCATTAGAGTTATAATCAAACTTTGTTGTCTTTGTTTGTATATAAAATCAAATCGTAGAATTTCAAGAATTTGAAAGGGAAAAGTAAATTATTTACCTTTAAGGTATACCAATCAATGTTGTGATATCAAATATACCTCTTGAGTTTCCATCCCGTGGCAACAAATTCTGGCAATTTTGGTCGACTCCCGCGGCCAACTTGATGCCGGAGAACGCGACATATTTTCCGTATAGAAATTGAAGATTGCCATTGGACCTCCAAACTATCAGCAAACTTTAAAAATCCAAAAACCCATTGTTTGCATAATTGACCAGAAACGTTCCACTATACAACTAAATTAAACCAGTCATCAATTCAATTGTAACAAAGAAAGGAATAGCGGAAGTAAATAGTTAAGATCACTTGTATGTAATATAGACAACACATAATTATAGATTTTAATCGAACATAAAATCGATACTTATCTCTTGAAGCGTGACCCGGATAATGCCCGGAATTAGCGAAATTCGTGTGGACGAATTACTCCTTAATCTTCTCAAAGTGCTTCTTGAGACGGTAGAGTCTCGTGCTGATAACGTGTTATGAAATAATATAAGAAAAAGAACAATAATACAAGAACAATAGAGAGAAAAGTAGAGAGAGAGGAGTATTCTTATTAATACTTTTGGGATGATTTACAATGGGTTAAGACCCCTCTATTTATAGGAAGATAAAAGACTTAGCCTTGAAGTAAGACTCTTCTTATAAGATAGACATTCACCTTAAATAGAGTTCTTTTTATAACACAGATATTGTTCTGAATTTTAACAAGTACGAGATCGAGAGTAGATATATAATACAGAAGACTTCCTCAATCGATCAATCAACAATTCTCAATTGTAGATTTGTGGGGTAGCCATATGAATCTTCTGTAAGTGTGACAGTGTGGGCGCAATTGTAGTTTATGTGTAGTTTTTTGTAGAAATTTTGTAGATGAAGAGCAAATTTTATAGTCAACTTTTTTTTCCACATAAGATTGTGGTTTAATTTGTAGTATAAATGTAGTAATTTTGTAGATACCTTAAAAACAATACAACTTTATACAATACTTAAACCGATTTGCAGTTTATTTGTAGTTTTTTTTTTTTTGTAAAAATTTTGTAGATGTAGAGAAAAAATTTTAATCACCATTTTTTTTTCAACATAAATTGTAGTATAAATGTAGTAATTTGTAGATACCCTTCAAAACAATACTGCTTTATACATACGTAAACTGATTTGTAGTTTATTTGTAGATTTTTTGTAGAAAATTTATAGATTAGAAAAAAATTTGTAGTCAATATTTTTTTTGAATATAGATTGCAGTTTAATTGTAGTATAAATGTAGTAGTTTGTAGATACCATTAAAACAATATTGAAAAAATATTTAGTCCCAAATTTTTAGCCGCCTAATTTGGAAGGAATAAGCTATTCAAATATTTATCTCAGATTTGTAGGCGCCTAATTTGGAAGGAATCAATTCTTAATATTAGGTATTTAATGAATGGTATAAATTTTTCAGATTTGTAGGCGCCTAATTATGAAGGAATCAATTCTTAATATTTGGTATTTGATGAATGATATAAAATTTTTAACAAAAATATAAATATGACGGTAATAATGAAAATATGCAAATTTTTAATAATAATGTTTCATATATAATATAAAAAAAAAATCACATTACTTTATCAAAAAACTGTGGACTATAAATTGGGCTATCCAATTGTCGATCTAGACATTTACTAAACTTAGTATTGAATATGATGATTAAACTTATATCTTAAATGTCGTGTATCAGTAAAAATTAAATAAAGAAGGTGTAAAATAAATGAAATGCCATATAATAAAGAGGAGGAGTATACTACTTTTGAATTATTTAGCAGTCGCTTTTGATATACGGCACATTTACAATGTATTTATTATTTATAGTTATATTTAAATTTTATAGTAAATTCATGAAATAAGAAAGTTTGTTAATTTGAGAGAATGATAATGTTAATATCACTTTTTGAGTAAATACCCCCTTAAGGCCTTAATGTTTTCAATTTGAATATTCCAATAATTTTGGTTATTATTGATGTGGACTATAAATTAATTTGTCAGAAAAACGTGGACAATAAATTGGGCTACCTAATTGTCGATCGAGACACTTACTAAACTGAGTATTAAATATGATGATTTAACTTATATCGTAAATGTCGTGTTTAAGTATAAATTAAATAAAAAAGATTTAAATTCGATGAAATGCCTTAATAGAGAGGAAGGGAATACTACTTTTGAATTATCTAGCAGTCGCTTTCGAGATAAGATACAAATACATTGTATTTATTATTCATAGTTATATATGAATTTTGTAGCAAATTCGTAAAATAAGAGATTAATTGTTTTGAACTGAAACAAGAGAATAACAAGCTCTTGGTGCTTAGTTGGTTTGAACATGTTGAAACACGTTCTCAAGGCACTAAACTAAACGTGTGTTCATATTTGTAGGTTTTGATAAACGACAAACGACGCGCAATTGACATATGACGAGGTCCAAGCACAAGCGCGCAATTGACACATAACGAGGTTCAAGCACAAGCCGAACAAAGATCATGATCAAGCAAAGAAATAAATTATACATGAGTCGTTCTTTAATTGTGATCTTGATCCGACAATTGACTCAAGACTTGGCTTCTCTCGTAAAATTATTTTTATCAAATTATGCATATTTAATTTAAAGCAAAATGATTTTCAAACATTTTATTTTAGCCAAAATGATTTTTAAACATGCCTCTCAAATCTGGACAAAGATAATCGATTATGTACTTTATGATAATCGATTATGTTAAAACAATGTACACCAGATTTACAAAGCTGAACAATAATCGATTATGTACCTTATGATAATCGATTATGTTAAGGCAGTGTACATTAGATTTTTCAAAGCTACAAGATAATCGATTATGTACCTTATGATAATCGATTATGTTGAGGCAGTGTCCATCAGATTTTTCAAAGCTATAAAATAATCGATTATGCACATTATGATAATCGATTATGTTGAGGCAGTGTCTATCAAATTTTACAAGACTGTAAAATAATCGATTATGTACTTTATGATAATCGATTATGTTAAGACAGTGTAGTCCGAAGTTTTCAAAATATAAAAGATAATCGATTGTCCTTATAGCATAATCGATTATGCAAATGACCGTTGCCAAAGTATTTTTAAACTCTGAAAGATAATCGATTATACACAATCTGATAATCGATTATGTTAAGTAAAATCTGAATATGATTTTTTGAACGTTGTCAGGTAATCAATTATACACAATCTGATAATCGATTATGTTAAGTAAAATCTGAATATGATTTTTTGAACGCTGTCAGGTAATCGATTATACGATTTGGATAATCGATTATTCTGCTTAAAATCTGGGAATGATTTTTGAACGATTGGAAAATAATCGATTATGCAAATCAGATAATCGATTATCTTAGCACAAAATCAACAATTCTTGATTGGCAATTAGGCAACGGTTATGGGGGTTTGAACACTATAAGTACAACTCAAAATCAGTCTTCTAAGTACAACAACTGATTATATTCTTGCTAAAGCTTGCATACTCTCATATTCATCATTTTCTATTCATTTGATAAGTTTTTGAGAGCCAAACTCTTGACGAAAGTTGTTGTGTTCTTGAGCGTATTTATTTTACTCATATCTACTCTTAAAGAGAGTCTTGTCTTGAGTGCTAAGTGTTTGTATACACTTGAAGGGAAGTGTTAATCCCTTGTGGTTGTAAGAAGGAACGTTTTCATTTCTTCGGTTGAAGTCTTGAAGTGTGGTATCTTCGAGCAAAGGTTGTTGAGGCTTGTGTGACTCAAGTTCTCAGTTTGTAACGATTTGTTAAGCATCCGTAAGCTTAACGAAGTTAGTGGAATCTCGAGAGAGTCTCTCGGGGACTGGACTAGCCACAGGTTGTGGTGAACCAGGATAATTTCGGTGCGTTCGTTCCTTATTATTTACTTACCGCACTTATTTCAATCCTGCAATTTTTAATTCCGCAAGTTTATATTGTTTTTTATTATAACGCTATTCACCACCCCTCCCTCTAGCGTTAAGCGTATATTCTAACAGAACGTCCACTTAGTTAGCGGGGATTTTGAGTTTGACTTTCATGAAGAACATATGGTGTTTATTGACCTTGAGAAAGCGTACGATAAAGTACCGAGGGATGTCCTATGGAAGTGTTTGGAGGTTAATGACGTTTCGATAGTGTACATTAGGATGATTAAGGATATGTATGATATGCTAAGACTCGGGTGAGGACTGTGAGGGGTGACTCGGAGAATTTTCCTGCGGTGATGGGGTTGCACCAGGTATCAGCTCTTAGCCCATTTTTATTTTCCTTGGCGATGGATGTACTGTCGCGACACATCCAAGGGGAGGTGTCTTGGTGAATGCTATTTACAGATGATATAGTGTTGATTGACGAGACTCGTAGCGGATTTAACGCGAGGTTGGAGGTTTGGAGACAGGCCTTGGATTCTAAAGGTTTCAAACTGAGTAGAACCAAGACGGAATACTTGGAGTGCAAATTCAGTGACGGGACCTATGATGCAGATGTAGAGGTTAAGCTTGCTGCTCAAGTTATCCCCAAGAGAGAAAGTTTTAAGCATCTTGGGTCTATTATCCAGGCTAACAGGGAGATTGACGAAGATGTCGCACATCGCATCGGAGCGGGATGGATGAAGTGGATGCTCGCTTCCGATGTTTTTTGTGATAGGATTGTGCCGCTAAGACTTAAGGATAAGTTTTATCGAGAAGTGGTTCGACTGGCTATGCTGTATGGGAATGAGTGTTGGCCAGTCAAGAACTCCCACCTGCAGAAGATGAGAGTATCAGAGATGAGGATGTTAAGATGGATGCGTAGGTGTATCAGGAGAGATATGATTAAGAATGAAGCTATCGGGGACAGAGTAGGAGTAGCCTCTATAGAGGACAAGATGCGAGAGTCAAGGTTGAGATGGTTCAGACATGTTAATAGAAGAAGCAATGATGCTCCTGTCAGGAGATGTGAGAGGTTGGCTATGAAGTGTTTGAGAAAAAGTCGAGGTAGGCCCAAGAAGTACTGGAGAGAGGTGATTAGACACGATATGGCGTTGTTTCAGCTCACTGAGGATATGACCCTTCATACGAGGGTGTGAAATTCGAGGATTAAGGTAGAAGGTTAGTAGGTAATTTATAGTTGTTCACCGATAGCCTTAGTAGCATGCATGTCCCTTCATATTCCTAGATTTCTATTACGTTATATGGTTGTGTTTGCCTTAGGTATTGTATTCCTTGCTGCTATTATTTGGTACTACTTATCCTCCCACCGCCTCTTTCTTTTCTCTTCCTTCCTTACGTTCCACTTCTTTTTCTTCTTGTCCTTCCTGAGCCGGGGGACTATTAGAAATAGCCTCTCTACCTGCATTAGGTAGGGGTAAGGTATGCGTATAGACTACCTTCCCTAGGCCCACCCATTGGGATCAAACTATGTTTGTTGTTGTTTCATCAAGAACATTTTATATATTCATTTGTTGCAGGGATGACCACAATTAGGCTCTAAATTATAGTGAGTTATCAAAATTCTTCTTCAAAGTTAGAAGGTCAAAAGTTTCCTTGGGCCTATATAAGTTGGATTAAAATAAGTCAAATAACATAGGAATTTTTACATTTATATGCCATATATGAAACTATATTACCGTTAAAGTTTAAGGTTTGATATAATTATATCTATTATACCTAATTACCAATTCTACACCATAAGCTATTTTAAGTGTATATTAATTGTACTTTATATCACTCCTAAATTTATTGTCATAACCCCAACCAAGGTCGTGATGGCGCCCAACATGCTTCTAGGCAAGCCCGACCAATTCAACAACTTTAACCCTTCTTATAAAGTTCATGATTCAATTAACACAAATAATTACTAAGTCATAATACTGAAACTATGAAATATAGTTAAAACATGCGGAAAACCCAAGTAGAAATACTACTACACAGCTCGAAGAATCCGGTGTCACAACACTGAGCCTCTAATACACGGATGTCAACCTACTACATATTTCTCTAAAGAAATGCGAAAATAAAGCAAATAGGTTAGATGGGAAGATTAGGACTGCAGACGTTATGCAGCTACCTTGCTGCTCCCAAATATGATGCTCGGTAGAGAAATGCTCACTCAGCCTCAATGGGTGCACCTAGATCTGCGCACAAGGTGCAGAGAGTAATGTGAGTACTTCCAACCCAGAGAGTAATACACATAAATAAAGTCTGAGAGTAAGAAATCCTGGATATGCACAATGTAACCTATAATTATAGCAGTTCAATCCAGATAATATCAACTCAATAAACCACTGAAAACAATAATGTTGCAACAGATAAGTAAATGAATGACAATCAATTAAGAAATGCAACAAATAGTATGGTACTCTCTAGTACTCGCTGCGACGTGCAACCCGCTCCATTTATTTATCATAGACGACGCTCACTGGGGTGTAAAGACTCCTGGAGGGGGCCCTCACGGCCCAAGTGCAATATCAAGTCATCTCGTGGCATCCATTAGGCCATAAGCCTCATATCAATATCAATATAATACTGTTGCGACGCGCAGCCCGACTCCATGCTCAGTCCAGAATCACATAAGCCCCTCGGGCAACACAATATATAATTCTTCAGCCCAAACTTCATTAGAAATATTATTTAAGTTTCAAGTTTGAGAAAAGATGGATGAGTTTGCAAAACTGTATTAAATTCCAGAACTGAGTTCAATAATACGTAAAAATGATAAGAAAATCAGTAATAACAATCCCTGAAAGATTCAATCAATTAGCACGAAGCCCAATCATGGCAATCAACTAAAATTATAATAATTAAATTTTAATTAAACACGTAGTATATTCATTTACCGGGACGGATCAAGTCACAATCTCCAATGGTGCTCTACGCCACGCTCGCTATCAGGCGTGTAAGTCACCTCAATATAGCACTACGATGTATAAATTTCGAGGTTTCAAACCCTCAACACAACATTTAGATCTATTACTAACCTCAAGCCGGCCAAAACCCTAGCTTGCTATGCCCTTGCCTTTCAAATCGACCTCCTCGTGCGTCGGATCTGACCAAAACCACAACGAATACATCACAATATGCTAATGCAATAATACTCAATTGAAAATAATCGAAAATAGCAAAAATCTCAAAATTAGCAAAACCCGAGCCACGGGCCAACTTCTCAAATTCCAGAAAATTTTACATCAACGGGTTATTTATCTCGCCACGAGTCTAACCATACGAAAATTATCCAATTCCGACACCATTTGGTCCTTCAAATTATCATTTTACATTTTTGAAAGATTCCACAATTTTGTTCCCAAATTCCATCCCAAATTATGAATTAAATGATGAATTGAATGATAGATTCATGCACTCTAGCCAAATCTAAGTTAGAATCACTTACCCTAACGAATACCTTGAAAAACCTTCAAAAAACTCACCAAAATCTGAGCTCTCTAGGTCGAAATATCAAATAAAACCCAAAACCTTGTATTTATATAGTAACCCCTCAGATTTTCATCGCTGCAACCGCACAAAATCGACCGTGGCCGCGCAAAAACCAGCACAGTCCGCGCCAAAATGACCGTGGCCACACAGTATTTCTCTAAAATGACAGTCTTTAGTATTTTCACCATAACTTGCGCTACATATGTCCAAATGCCTATTATAGTATTTTTCTGAAAATAAAATTCAAAGAGCTACAACTTTTGTTTTTGAATCATCTCAAACTTCCTTGTGCATCAAAAGATTTGAGCTTCCGAATTCGGATCAGTGGCCCAGTTCCTCCAGCGCGGGCCACACAAACAAACGCGCCCGCGGAGCCTCCCAGCGCGGCCACCGCAATTACGACCGCGACTCGCGGTAGTGGGTTCAGAAATTTGACCCTCCAAACCTCCAACAACTATATTTTAGCCTAAAGACACCCGGGGACCTATCCAGAACTCACCCAAGGCCCTCAGGACCTCAACAAAACATATTGAAAAAATTCATAATGTCGTTCAAACTTTTTCCAATCATCAAAACACCTCAAACAACATCAAATTACTCAAAACTCATCGAATTCAAGCCTGAGTTCTTCTAAAACTTCCGAAACACGCATTCGATCAAAACTCCAACCAAACGACGTCCGAAAAATCTAAAATTTTACACGCACATCCCAAATCACCTAACGAAGCTATAGAAACTCTTGGAATTCCATTCCGACCCCCATGTCAAAATCTCATCTATCAATCGGAATTCGCCAAAATAATAAATTCGCCAATTCAAGCCAAATTCTACACCGGACATCCAAATTCACTTCCGATCACACTCCTAAGTCACACATCATCCCCTGAAGCTAACCGAATCATCGAAATCCACATCCGAGCCATCTAACTCATAGGTAAACATCCGATTGACTTTTCTAAACTAAGCTTTCCTTAAAGAGACTAAGTGTCTCATTTTCTTCCAAAAATCAACCCAATTCAACCCGTTCACACAAGCACTGATAATGAATCATAATGATGAAGGAAATAGAGGAAACAGAGTGGTTCTTATGAGACGACAAGTCATGTCATTACATTCTCCCCAACTTAAACAAACGCTCGTCCTCGAGCGTGCTTAGAGTTGTCCTAGAAGCCAGCCAATAGCTGAATGACCTTACCAAGCATATACCCGGGGTGATCCCATGTCACCCTATCTCACATAGGTCCGATAACACAACATAGCTGAAATTTCACAATCCATCTAGTCCATAAGCCATAGAATCACATTGTTCTTTTCGAAATCATACACAAGATCAGAACCTCACATCTATACTCAGAATAAGCCCAAACCAACTGTAACAACCCATACCTGCAACCTCAGGTGCAATCATATGATATACTACATAACTCAAACACTCGAAACGATAATTTGTATTCATAGCAGTTGCACATAACACCCGAATACCGGTAGAAAACCTCTTATCAAGTAAGGTCTTATTCCAACACTTCGATGTACTGCTAATGATAATTGAATCATGCAATAAACCATACCCATCTCTCAGGTCAACCTTTCATGAAGTCACTTCCCTTTTGGCTAATACCACGGCAGATTTTCGAGCTAAACCTCGACATTATCCTTCCAACAAGCTGAAATCAAATCTGATCATATTCATTAATGACCCCAATGATTGCCTCAAATCCAACACACCACTCTGGTGACATGACACATCAATACATGCCTAAGCCACAACTTGTATAATTCGCGTACCAATAAAAATGGTCTGAACATACTCAAAGCACGAAAATAACCCCAAACGAAAGAGTTGTACCTCAAGCTCATCAGTACCATCATAACAAAACGCTGAGACCCCGTCTCACATCATAGAAAGAGAACACATGAATCTACCCCGAAAAGTCATATCTCCACGTAGCCTGGCTACAATGCGCGATCCTATCCAAACACTGCTACACATGGCATACCTCAAGTCACTATGCTCGAAACGACAATCATGCACTATTTGACGTCTGGAACCAAAGTACATATTCATACCCACAGTGAGACAAATAGCATATACCATGCAACCCCAAAGGTCATAACCGATACACCATTCACCGAGCAACACCCAAATACTTTTCCCGCTCGAATTCCACTATGAATCCCTAGTGGAACCTATTATATGTGCCCATAACCTATAAATCATAATGCCTCGCAACATAGAAAAGCAACTCTTAGATCTCCCCAGATCACTAACAAACTCAATAACGATCAAATCGACCTATCCCTCAACAATGCAAATTGGGGCCAACCAAGCCGACTCAAACTAGAACACACATCCACATTGATATGCCAACGAACTCATCATCAAGCAAGCTTGAAGATACTCCTTCCACTACTACAGATCCTATCGGAGCCATACGATATGGTGTCCGTCATCAAATCAATACTGAAATCCACAACCTCGCCCGACGACATGCCCAGCTATAAGAAATGCATCCGAAAAGTCCCTCAACACTAGAACTGAATCAATGGTAGAAACCTTTGCACTGACATCCATCACGAAGGCCTAATTAAGAAAAGCAATCCTCCCCAGCCGTCCGCTGGTCTTTGAAATACAACCCATTCTTCTAGAACATAATCCGACACACCTCGCCACCCCGTACATAATCAAAAGTCTCATATGATGCCACAAAATGCCGATAGGCTATTGATTAAATTGCGGTACAAAAGGAAGACGAACTTTGGAAGGAACTGCCTAACTTACTCACTAATACGTGATCTCTTTAGAATAATAGGAAGCAAGGCATACAAAAAGAGCATATAGAAAACTACGCTCAATACCACACTGTTGCGGCGCGCAACCCCATCCAATTAACACACTCATGGCGGCGTGCCACCTGATACACACGTAACACTCACCTAAAGAGGTGTACATCGAGCTAAATTGCTCATTAATGTAAAATACCGAATTTCGGTCACAAGCACGCTAAGTGCATATATCGTCCCTGAGGGGACATATAAAACTATAAGCTACCAAAACTCAAGCTCAACTGAGGTGCAATATGTAATTTGAATCTCGAGAGACATTTTGCTCATAAACATCATTACTCACACGGCGCAGTGTATCACTTTATAAAATATCTGACAACAAAATAACATACTGACTCCTCCTCCATAATGAGCGCATCACTAAAAAGAACCTGTTTGGCCTGACATAGAGCCCATATTCACAGTTGAATCCTTCCACCAACCTCCAACTGAGTCTGATCGCACCGAACTAGGTTAATTACCTTTCAAAGATCGCTAACAACTCGTTTTCAGCTCGTAACACATAAGAACATAGGGGTGTGCATTCGGTTTATCGATTCGATTTTTATCCTTATCGATAATTACTTATCGATTATCGATTTTTACATATGCTTATCGTTATCGTTTCAATAAGGGTTCGATTTTTTCGATTTCGATTTATCAATTTTTGGGGCTTATCGATTCGATTATCGATAACACCAATAAGCCAAGATTTTTACCTTTCAGTAGTGAGTCCACCAAATATAAGATACAGTAGTAAGAGAAAAACCAAAATTCTTTTTCTTTTCCATTTGTAGAAAACCGAATCTTATGAATACACTTCTATTTACATCATATGAATTGCACATATAATAAGCGTAACCAATAAACAATCAAGCATACCATTTGATTACCAAATCATTGTAAAAAATAAACAATAAAGCAATTCCATCTCATAGTAAATTTGAAGTCTGAACATAGCTAAAGGAATACATACCTAATAGCAGGGAAATTGCAGCAAAAAGCAACCCAAATAAGGTTGGAATTGAGCACGGAATTCAGTAGCTCAGGAACAGCATAGTCGACTTCGATTTCGGATCGAAACCAAACTCGAAATTCACTGAAATGTCAAACAAAGCTTCCTCGAATCAACAGGAACAAACCACAACTTTTTCTCCCTTTTTTCAAACTGTTTGACTACAAAATCACTCTAAACCTCAATTGTTTTTCCTTGAATTTCAGAACGTTTTGGTTTTTCTTTTTTGTATCTAGATTTTAATTCTAATATATCTGATTTTCTCTGTGTATTATAGAATGTGTGTGTGTGTTTTTCAGAGAAAATGAGAGATTATTGTGTTCGAGAACCTATCTAGCCAAGTTTTCAGAATCTGTTTATTTTGAAAAACAATTGTAATTATAAGGGTCGTGGCTTACGTAAATTGAATTCTTGTGTGGTCCCAACTTGGTGGAACTGCTACTAAATTTGAGCAATGGAATGAGAGCAAATGGAAGTTCAAAAGAAAGTATCATTTGAAAAATGGCCAAAAAAAGATTATTTTTTCAAGTTCCTTAACCATGTTTTCATCTTAAGATCCAAGAATCCCTAATTCAAACCAAACAACATTATCATAATTAGACATACATAATTTATAAGTACTGTAAAGACAACGAAAAAGTTTTTTTTAAATATAGAAAAAATTGTACACTTAATCCCGATGCTAATAATGCAATAGCATAAACAGTAGAACTTGATTTTCCAAGTACATTCTGCGAATTAAAATTAAACATAGTAATAACTGGTACTTATGCTGGCCAATTTAACTATGAAAATTAAACTTCTCCTTAATTAAACAAGACACTTATACACAAATTCACTCAACTACACAAACAAACACAGAAGAAATAAACACATAAAGATAGTTCTCCAAATTCGATTTTATTGAGAAATAAGTAGGACTACCTACTCAGATTTAAAACCCTAATAAACTACTATTATAAGAAATTAAGAATCCATTTACCAGATAGACAACGAACAGATCTTAACCGTCTGGTCCAGTTTCCGGTAGCAATTGAGGTAGTGGGAATGTTCGAGAACCGAAGAGCACGTGCGAAAGGAGTAGTAGGGAGCGGTAGAGAAACATCCGCCGTGCGTGACTCGGCTCTAATGGATGGTGAAGTCCTGAAAAGAGTAGGAATTGCGAGCGACATGGTCAATGCTTCTCACTTCCTGTTGTCTCCGGCATGAGGGTATCATTTGGTCGGAGAAGACGAAGAGTAGCATGAGGGTGGCGGCTAGGTGTAGGTTTTGAGAGGATTAGGGTTTTTTTATGTATAGTATAATGAAAAAATGAAATTTTGGGACTCATATCAGCATATGCAAAGGGATAGGGTAGTAATAATATTATAAAATAAGGGCATATTTGTCTTTTTAATATATCTTATCGATTTATCGATAAACCGATAAACCAAATGGCCAAAATCGAAATCGAATCGATAAACCGATAAGGAAAATTTTTGTAATCGAAATCGAATCGATAAACCGATAAATCGATATCAATAAACCGATAACAAATAATCGATTCGATTTATCGATAAACCAATTCGAATGCACACCCCTATAAGAACATCCATCATAGTCGGAGAAATCATCTGTAGTCCACAACTCAATAGACCGAGTGCCCTACGGGAATATTTTCTCAATTCAACGTTATTATCACAACCTTCATACTTGGTTCAAGTCTTCAATCAATCAAGTGACTAACTGCCATAATCACATAATCTTCCTGTGGGATACCCTCCCACAACCTACCATTACAAATAACTATGTCGTACTTACAAACTACCGACCACACCAACGCTGAAAACGATCAAGAATCATTAACTAGGGTGCAAAGCCTTTTCACAAAACACGGTTATCAGGTGACGTTGAAGACAATATCGATTTACCTTAAACATCGAGACTTTTTCCCTGCTCATCCGAGCTCGTGACATCCTTGTCCATACCGAGTTGTTACCTTTATCTTCACTTAAAATTCCATACTGCTCATTGCACCCAACATGCCAACATAGGATAGAACACGCTCTTCATCACAACTTCGGAACTATTATTAGATTAACACGTCATCATATAAAAATTTCCATTTAACTCACTTAAGGAGAACCATAGCAACACACAGTCATAACCGTAGAATATAAAAATCTTTAAGTAGTGGTCCAAACCACCATAACCTTTTCGGGATCAACCTACACGTAACAAGCCCATACAATAGAATAATCTTGAGTAACATCAATTACGACGAACGACATGCCTCACTCGTACCGCCACAAATCTCACGTGTAACTTGATAATGTTGAAGGAATTGATCTCTACCACCAATATGCTAACAGATATATGGCTAACCAATCCATCTTTTTTCGATTTACCCCGATTGCCCTAGGAATAATAGTAATTGCATTCAACATATAACACTATCCATCCGCAATCATCCCGAGTGACTTTGAATCACGAGACCATGCTGTCTCACATCCCACCAACCATTTCGTACCTTCCAACTGCTACCTTGCAAGTCGAACAATCATAGAACATTTTACGAATTTCGAATCATTACCTGCACTTTCATGATAGTGCTACATAGAAGCCCATAATTGATATAGAAAAATTACACATCTTGAACTCTCCCAGTTGAGACTCAATTCTAATCACATATACAAATTCAAGATACCCAATTTTCACATGTAGAATCTCGAACACACTAGTACCATTCTCGAGAGTCATTTACTCTGTTTAACTGCATTTAGCCTGATCCAATGAACAGAACTACCCGTGCATCGTCACAATACAAGCAAGCATCTTCCTACTTTATGCACCGAACACTCTTTACTAACAATAGCTTAGGAAATCCTGTGATTCTCACCCATCTACGAAGCACCATATAGCCTTTGTCAAAATTTTCCTTCACTCGAGCCATCCTCGGCTCAATTTTCGCAACCAAAACTAATTTTCCAGCATGTCCTAAATTGAAAACAACATAGCACATCACCGTGCAATCAGTTAATCAATAAAAACCTCCCCAACTTGGATCGAAGCCATAGATCAAAACGCACAATAACTCATAACGCATATACTCTATTGCTTACTTAATACCATACTGAGATTACTCCCAATCCTTCATAAGCTCGTGGACACACAAATCATCTAGAATTTTTTTTAACCCACCTGTTTTGCCTCCAACTACCATTTCTGTATACCTTCCACCGTCCTAAACTGTACGCAGCCGCTTAGTCTTCCTGAGTTTTAACTCATACCGCAACATAAAATTTTTACTTCACACTCAACTAGAAACATGAAAAGATTCTTCACGCGCCCATAACTCGGGTTATACCTTGAATTGCAATGGAATTCAAACACCTAATAGTTCTTCCATCATCTAGTAGGCCTTTCTCATCACCTCCAAGGCACATAGATGCACCTTGCAGCACTAATATACTCACCACGTAGCTAACCAGCCGTCACTCCCACTAATGGAGGCAATGCCGAACATATAAGTTCGAAACACTTGGTCACACAATCAGCACCTCGGTGCTCAAGCCATAGGCCAAGATATGTCCTCAAGTCCTCCAGACTATCCCAACATAAACTCACAGAGATTAAATCTCTACCCTTGATCGGGGAATCACAAGCTATCAAGGTACTTCTGATACTGAGCGCTCATGCACGCATATAAATGCGTGGAAGTAATTTCAAGAGTTTTCTTTCAAGTTGAATCAAGGACGCACGATAAGAATTTAAGAATGTGAAGTTTTCCTAAAGGTTATGGAGCCTCCCGAGGATAAGTACAGATGTCTCCATACCGATCCACGAGACTCTACTAAACCGGTTCATGACTCGCGAGACCAAGTAACCTAGGCTCTGATACCAACTTGTCACGACCCCAACCCCGGGCATGATGGCGCCCAACACGCTGCTAGGCAAGCCCGACCAATTCAACAACGTTAACCCATTTTATACAGTTCATGATTCAATTAACACAAATAATTACTAAGTCATAATACTGAAACTCTGAAATATAGTTAAAATATGCGGTAAACCCAAGCAGAAATACTACTGCCCAGCCCGAAGAATCCGGTGTCACAAGTCTGAGCCTCTAATACACTGGTGTCAACCTACTACATATTGCTCTAAAGAAATGCGAAAATAAAGCAAATAGGTTAGATGGGAAGATTAGGACTGCAGACGTCATGCAACAACCTTGATGCTCCCAAATATGATGCTCGGCAGAGAAATCCTCACTCAGCCTCAATGGGTGCACCTAGATCTGCGCACAAGGTGCAGGGAGTAATTGAGTACTTCCAACCCAGAGAATAACAAGCATAAATAAAGGCCGAGAGTAAGAAATCCTGGATATGCACAATGTAAGCTATAATTATAGTAGTTCAATCCAGATAATATCAACTCAATAAACCAATAAAAATAATAATGTTGCAACAGATAAGTAAATGAATGACAATCAATTAAGAAATGCAACAAATAGTATGGTACTCTCTAGTACTCGCTGCGGCGTGCAGCACGCTCCATTTATTTATCGTCGATGGCGCTTACTGGGGGTGTGCAGACTCCGGGAGGGGCCCCTTACGGCCCATGCGCAATATCAAGCCATCTCGCGGCATCCATTAGGCCCTAAGCCTCATATAGATATCAATATAATACTGCTGCGGCGCCAGCCTGACCCCATGCTCAGTCCACAATCACATAAGCCCCTCGGGCACAACTATATATAATTCTTCAGCCCTAACTTCATTAGAAATATTATTTAAGTTTCAAGCTTGAGAAAATATGGATGAGTTTGAAAAGTACTATTAAATACTAGGACTAAGTTCAATAATATGTAAAAATGGTAAGAACACCAGTAATAGCAATCCCTGAATGATTCAATCAATTAGCACAAAGCCTAATCATGGCAATCATCTCAAATTATAATAATAGTAATTAAATTTTAAATAAATACATAGTATATCCATCTACCGGGGCGGACCAAGTCACAATCCCCAATGGTGATCTACCCCACGCTCGCTATCCGGTGTGCATGTCACCTCAATATAGCACTACGATGTACAAATTTTGAGGTTTCAAACCTTCATCACATCATTTAGATCTATTACTAACCTCAAGCCGTCCCAAACCTTAGCTTGCTATGCCCTTGCCTTTCAAATCGACCTCCTCGTGTGTCGGATCTGACCAAAACCACAACGAATACATCACAATATGGCAATGGAACAATACCCAATAGAAAACAATTGAAAAATAGAAAAAATCTCGAAATTAGCAAAACTCGAGCCCCAGACCCACTTCTCAAATTCCCGAAAATTTTACATCAACGGGTTATTTATCTCGCCATGAGTCTAACCATACAAAAATTATCCAATTCCGACACCATTTGGTCCTTCAAATCATCATATTACATTTTTGAAAGATTCCACAATTTTCTTCCCAAATTCCATCCCAAATTATGAATTAAATGATGAATTCAATGATAGATTCATGCACTCTAGCCAAATCTAAGTTAGAATCACTTACCCAGATGAATTTCTTGAAAAACCTTCGAAAAATCGCCAAAATCCGAGCTCTCTAGGTCAAAATATCAAATAAAATCCAAAACCTTGTATTTATATAGTAACCCCTTAGATTTCCATCTCCGCGGCCGCACAAAATCGACCGCGGCCGCGCAAAAAGTAGCATTGTCCGTGCCAAAATGACCGCAGCCGCACAGTGTTTCTCTGAAATAAAAAGCTTTAGTATTTTGGCTATAACTTTCACTACATATGTCAAAATACCTATTACAATATATTTCTGAAAATTAGATTCAAAGAGCTACAAATTTTGGCTTTGAATCATCTCCAAATTCCTTGTGCATCAAATGATATGAGCTTCCGAAGTCGTATCAGTGGCCCAATTCCTCCAGCGCGGGCCGCACAAAAACAATCGAACCCGCGGAGCCTCCCAGCGCGGCCAGAGCAATTACGACCGCAGCCCGCGGTAGTGGGTTCAGAAATTTGACCCTCCAGACCTCCAACAACTATATTTTAGCCTAAAGACACCCCGAGACCTATCCGGAACACACCCGAGGCCCTCGGGACCTCAACCAAACATACAAACATAATCCATAATATCGTTCAAACTTGTTCCAATCATCAAAACACCTCAAACAACATCAAATTACTCAAAACTCATCGAATTCAAGCCTAAGTTCTTCTAAAACTTTTGAAACACGCATTCGATCAAAAATCCAACCAAACGACTTTCGAAAAATCTAAAATTTTGCATGCACATCCCAAATCACCTAACGAAGCTACAACAATTCTCGAAATTCTATTCCTACCCCCGAATCAAAATCTCACCTATCAACCGGAATTCGCCATAATACTAACTTCGCCAATTCAAGCCAAATTCTTCACCAGACCTCCAAAATTACTTCCGATCACACTCCTAAGTCACAAATCATCCCCTGAAGCTAACCGAATCATCTAAGTCTACATTCGATCCCTCTAACTCATAGGTCAATATCCGATTGACTTTTCTAGACTAAGCTTTCCTTAAAGAGACTAAGTGTCTCATTTCCTTCCAAAAATCAGCCCAATTCAACCCGTTCACGCAAGAACCTGATAATGAAGCATAATGAAGAAGGAAATGGGGGAAACGGAACGGTTCTTATGAGACGACAGGTCGGGTCGTCACATTTATGGTACCGTATATTCCTTCAAATCCTCATCCCCCACATTCCTCTCTCCCAACCCCGCGCCCTCACCCACGTATCAGCACACACCCAAAAATAAAAAATAAAAACTAGAAAAACAATTGAAACCCCATGCTAAATCCAGAAAAATAATTGAAACCCTCTACCATTAACGTCCAAAATTAAGGTTTTTCTTATACAACCAGTCAAAACTGAAGTCAAATCTTCAAAGTTTCATACACAATAATAACTTTTTATGGTTATGATTTCGGGTTCCTTCAGTAATATAAGAGGAAAGAAAAATAGAGAAGCAATTCCACCATTGACAGCCATTAAAAAGCTTTGAAGTTTTGAATTCAAATTTGGGTTTACAAAAATCATTATTTGTTTGGATTGAGTGTTATTGTAAATAATTGAGAATTTAATTTGGAGTTTATATCTCAATTTTGAGGGGTTTTGGTGAAGATTAGACTTGGTTTTGGCTGAATTTCAGATTGAAATTCGAAGAAGAAGAAGAAGAAGACATTACATACATTATGTTGCAGAAATTACAGATAAATTATAGATTATTTTTTATTTATTTTTGAGCTTTGTGTTTTTGTGTTAAAAGTTTTGACGGGAGCTTGTTATTCCACTTCGTCTATTTTGGAGCTAACTTGTGTATAGGAGAAGATGTTTTTTAAGTTATATATATTGCTATACCTTTAAATTCAAGAAAGTATGGTTGTATTGTATTTAAAAAGGTGTGACTTAGTAGAGTATGTTGAATGTGAGGAATGGGTCAAATAAGACTCACAATGGCTTGTTTTATATATTTAATCTATAATAATACTACATATCATTTGAAAAATTAATGAAAATAAAGATTTTTAATATTTCTATAAATTATCCATAAAATATCTACAAACTGAGTACATTGAATTTTAATTTTCTAATTCTCATTCAATTGTAGCATAATTAGAATTTTCAACATAATTGCTTTTTTCAGAAGATTTGTAGAAGTTTTAGTCATTTTTTATTTTTGAAAACAGAAAATAAAGTATCTACAATCAAAATACAAATAATCTATAAATTATCTACAAAATATCTAAAATCTGGGCACATTAAACTTTAATATCTCAATTCCCATTAAATTGTAGTATAATTGGAATTTTTGACATAATTACATTTTTCGAAGGTTTGTAGAAGTTTTAGTCGTTTTTTATTTATGAAAACAGAAAGTAAAGCATCTACAATCAGATTACAAATAATCTACAAATTATTTACAAAATATCTACAAATTGGGTACATATTTGGACTCAACATGCTTCCCCTGAAATGTATATTTCACATTTTCGATACATATTTTTGTCCAAAACAGTACTAGATCATCCACTTAAATACAAGTTTTATACAATGTTTTCAACTTTAATACAATAAGTAAATGAATAAAAAAAAATAGATAAACAATATTCTACATTTTTTCTTCATTTATCTATAATTTTTCTATAAGTTCTGCAATATACGTCTTCTTCTTCTTATTCGAGTTTCAATCTGAAATTCAGTCAAAACCAAGTCTAATATTCGCTAACACCCCTCAAAATTGAGATATAAACTCCAAACCATATTCCCAATTATATTCAACAACACTCAATCTAAACAAATAATGATTTTTGAAAACCCAAATTTGAATTCAAAGCTTCCAAGCTTTTTAATGGCTGTCAATGATAGAATTGCTGCTCTCTTTTCCTTTGCTTTGTATTACTGAAATTTGGACATAATTACGTTTGATGTAGAAGAACTGTAAAAGATTTAGTCATTTTTTATTTGTAAATTGTAGAAAATTAACCAATTCGTTTTTGAATTATAGAATAATTATCAATTCATTTTTGGATAGTATAAGAATAATTGCGAATGATGTTAGAAACGCTAAATTTTTTGAAACGAAACTGATGAAGAAGATTAATGTGCGTGATTTGCGTTTAGAAGTTTTGGAAGAATATTTAATCACCCAATTTTAACGCCTAAATAAGGAAGCTTACAACTACAATAATTCCTTATTTAATGCATGGTCTATATTTTATAGAAATATTATTAGCTTGAAAGGTAATATGTATATAAATATATTTAATAATATAGTTTCATATAGAGTATATATATTAAAATTTCCCAATAACATAACATAACCCAATCCACCCAATATATCTTCCTTTATTATGTTTTGCTTTTTGATATAATTCTTACGAATTGTCATAATTTCTCAATCTTCAAATTCATATTGTTTCCAAATCTATGAAATTGATATAATCTCAAATCTCAAAATTATTATGTATGCTCGAGTTTACGTTGAATTTGACATGTCAGGTTAGTTTTTTTTTTTTTTTTGACTCATTTGGATGCATCATCATATCAAATATACGATTTATTTTGCCCCCAGAGAAAAATCCATGTAAGTATATCAAATTCTAGAGGCTATAGTCTAATCTTTCATTATCGAACCTTTTTTGTTTCACATCAATCTTTGACATGGACGAATAAATAAATCAATAAATTTGTAATATGATTGCAGAAAACAAAACTCAAAGAAATTGGTGAGTGAGTGGATAAGAATCTTTGAACTTTCCTTAGTGTTTAAGCCTAAATTCAATGCCTTCAATGATTAATCCACCCTTAACATGGCAACCCTTCACCTCCATTAAACTTACTGTAACTTCCTCCTCATCTCCACCATTGTACAACTCTCCTAGCTCAATTTCCATCCATCCATCTTCCCTTTTGTATGGCAATCTTTGATCCCTCTGTTTCTCTTCAAAATTTGTCATTTCCGTCGAGTCCAGCACACAATTTTGAACTTTTTTCCGATTGCCAATTTCTACACTAATCTCAGCAGCCACTGAATTCAGACCAAATGCCCGATCAGAGATTTTCACAATGAAATAAACTCCATACTTTGCATTTGGAGATAGTATGTTTGTTCTTAGGTTGGCTTTAATTTCTAGCCTGCATATTACTTTCAGTTCAGCCACTTTTGAAAACCTTGAATCTGGTACGGATTTCCAAGTCCAATGATCTGGTTCTTCCCCATATAAAATGGAAAGTCCTTTTGCCGAGATTATATATGATTTTCTTCCACTTGACTTCTCTAATGCAAAGCTCTGCAATTAGATCATGCAACCAATTTTAAAATCAACTATCAAACTGAAGCTTTACAAAAATGATGAGGCTATTGCATTTGTTTTACTGTATACAAACTATACATACCTTGTTACCACCATCAATAAGAGTGGAGTTACAGAGACGAATGAAAAGCTCTTTTTAGAAGAATACTTCAATGGTGTGACAGATTTGTCAATAATATGCTTGTAATCGGAAGGCAAGAATGTTTGCCAAAGAAAATCAGATGCTGCAACTGAACGGAGAGAGGAAGAAACCAACGAGAAGCTAAATGTATTCTTAGGTGAAGTAAGAGACAGAATTGAAGAAATGATATCTTCCGGCAATCGGTTGAACAGTTCTGCCCCTGACATGGCCTCCAACTTTTATCTTGTTTAAACAAAATGTAGTAAAATTGAAGATGCTAAAAAGAGTATGGCTTTGCCTTTGTTCAATGTACTGCTTCCTTTTTTTGTTGAAATACGAGTGTTACTTTGTTGGAAATGTTGGGTTTGGTTGTTGCATATATAGTGGAGTTGTCTTTAACTTTAAGGTCTAAAAATACGGAGGTTTGAATTGTTCAAATTAAAAGAAGCTTCCTGGTTGAGTTGGTGTGCTAAAGTGATACTACGGACAAGGAACCATTTGGATATTTTGGATAATGTCTTAAATTTGTGGTGGAATGTATGCCGTGAATCGGTAGGAAAATGTTATTGGCGCAATTGAAATTTGAGACTTTAGTGAAAGGGATTTTTACATATACATCCCATATAGCAAACCTTATAATCACTTATGTTTAAGGTTAGTGTTTATTACATTTAAGTATACCACCTTTCAATTTATATACCAAAATTTATCTTTAAGGTTTAAGGATCATCTATTAATTAGAGGCTTGATTTGTGGAACAATTAGAGGCTTGATTTGTGGAACAAGATCTTTTCATTTATTTTTTTTACACATTTATAATGGAAGATCTTGTCATCTGTCGGTTAATGCTCTTCCAGTGAGGGTTAAGCCTCTCACTTTTCATAATTTCTTTTTAATTAGTTTATTCCAGTTATTCACAATAATGTTTTTAAATAATTTTAGAAAGTAAAATAAAAAACATTGATTTTAATAATTCAAAAAATAAAAAAAAAGTTGAAATAAGATTTTGAATTTTTGAAGATGGAGTTTATATACTCAAAGTTCGACGTTGGGTTTCAAAAATGCATTCTTTGTGGAATGCATTTTTCCATTATTTTTCTTAACATTATAATATTTGGCCAAAACTTTTAGAAGGGAAAAACTGATTTTGAATAGAACTAAAAATAATTTTTTAGAGCAGAAAAACTTAACTTTTAATATTTTTATGAAAAATACATTTAGAAACAATTTTTAAAAGTTTGGCCAAATACTGATTGTTGCTCAAAAGTATATTTTAAATTAATTAATTAAACACAAATAACTTTTCATCAACAATACTTTTTGAAAATTGTTTCATCAAAAATACAAATTGTAGTTAATTGTAGTTTTTTGGAGTTAATTTGTAGTTAATTGGCAAAATGTACTGTTGAATCAAATTTATAGTTAATTGTACTAATGTAGTGACTACAATTACCTACAATTGCATATAACTATACATCTATACTACATATAACTACAATTGCATAACTACAAATTGTTGGAAGTCCAATGCTACATGTACTGTTGCAACACATTTTGCGCTGTTATGTTTTCGGATTAAACTTCTTGTCTTGAACAATGAAGAATAATGAATTGACGTTGCATAGAAATGCCATTTGTAGTTTTCAGCAACTCATACCATCCAGTAGATACAAAAAAATACGTTACTCAGACATATTTTTCAACTGACTACGATTAACTACAAGTAACTAGAATTAACTACAAAGTTCATATAACTACAAAAATTTGACTACATTTTAAAAACACACTGGAAACGCTGCATATAACCTTAACTACATTTACCTACATTTGACTACATTTTAAAAACACACTGGAAACAGTGCATATAACCTTAACTACATTTGACTACATTTTGCTTCATTACAGACTTCATTTGCTTGTCCTCTTCCAACGCGATCATTCCCAAGTGTGAAGGATCCTCCAGCAACATCTTTGCTACAAGATATTCTGCGATTGACCACGTCTGATACTTTCTTGCTTGTTTACCAATATATCTTCCTACTTTTCCATCATAATATTCAGGCCACACGTCCTTAGATAAGCGGCTCTCAGCAAGATCGATTGCCCGTCTTGCAATTTGTGGTCGTCCCGTCTTAATACAGGCAGCGGTTAGCAACCACAAAAGCACTGCATTGGAATTTTTTTTTTAGGCTCTTTGTGAAGCCAAGAACCTCGGATCCAACTGACATTAAAACAGAGAAAGCTTATAAAATAGATCACAGATAGACAAAGAGCAACCTCTATTGGATGTAAGTTAGTAGTACTGATAATCTTGTCTGAGAAATGCAAAAAATATCCCTACTAACATTTGACTACATTTTAAAAATTCACTGGAAACACTTCATATAACCTTTACTACATTTGACTACATTTGACTACATTATTAAAACTCACTGGAACACTGCATATAACCTTAACTACATTTACCTACATTTGACACATTTTAAAAATTCACTGAAAACACTTCATATAACCTTACTACATTTAACTACAATTGACTACATTTAACCACTCGATAACTAACAACTCTTCCCTAGTCAAATTCTATAACCGAAAGTGAAAAGAAAAACGAAAATATATACATATTTTTTGTATTTCTGAGTTTGAAATTAGATTGGACTCAATTCTTTTTATATAAAAGAAATTTAATAAAGACGCCAGAAAACATACAATCATAAACCAAAACCAAGCCTTAGTTCATCTTTCTGTTTTCGTTTCCTCTTGTCTTTTGTTTGTTTTTTTCTATTCTTTTTTTTTCTGACTGTTTTCGGCTCCTATTTCCCTCATTTTTGGACTGAAGATTGTCGTCGGCATTAGAGACGGAGGAGGCGTAGGATAGTTGTTGTTGGTGGAAGAGGGTGGACGGCTAGGGCGGCTACTGCTTCTGGCTTGAGAGGGGTGTTGTGGTGGTTGTTTTCTGGTGGTGGGTGGAGCGGCGACCATGGTGGCTTCTGTGGCTAGGTTAGTGAAGGGTGGTCGCTTGGTGAATGGTTTTTGAGAGGAGGGAGAGAGATTCGGTTCAGTTTAGAGGAGAGATTAGGAGCATTTAAGATTTTACGTTAACTGATTTAGCATTTATTTGGTAGAAAATCAAAGATTAATTAGAAGTCATAAATATAGGCGTTATTTTAGGCTACAATTTATTTAAAATAGATTTTAGCCTTAATTATCTGGCGTTAATTAAGGATGGAACATCAGCAAATATCCGTTTGGTATATATTTTATAACAAAAACATGGGATATGAGGGTAATAACCAAACAAGGCACAATAATGGTAATAAGGTTTGCTATATTGGATGTATAGGTAAAAATCCCTTAGTGAAATGCACACTCACTTCTTTTTTATGTGTCATACTAGAGGAGGAAAGGCGATATACGGGCCCAACATGGTAATATTTAATGCAAATACATATTTTATTCATTGACTTTGTCTCTAAATCTCGCTTACATATTTATTAAAGACGGAAATCATATTATATACCAAAACTTTTAAAGGTATGTCAATTATACATCATTTCGGTGATTGATTATATTTGCTTAAAAATTACTATTACACTCGTCAATCAGTATATGACACGTGTTATAAATCGAAAAAAAATTGAAAAGAACCCCTCTGCTCCCTCCCCCACTCTGCCCTACCCCCCTCTCATCATCTTCCCAAAGAAAAAATTTCCACCCCCTCCTCATCTCGCTAACCCCATCATCTTCTCCACCATCACCATAGTACTACCAACCCTTCATTATAATCACCTTCTTCCCTAACTATAGATTCAACTCTTTGCATAATTTTTAACAAGTTTTAAAAATAGCCTTCGTAAATCCTTATACAAATTTCAAAATTTAAGTTCAAACTCAAATCTTCAAATTTGTTAATGGAGTTTTTTGAATTTTATCAAAATTAATCACCTAAGTAAATTTTTATTCAACAATAGTTACGAATTCAAAATAATTTTCTAGATCATGGAACACCAAAATCAACAAGACCCAATTAAATTTTCAAGCTTTTTCAAAAGGTCAATAATAGTGATTTTTACAAGACTCGATAGCTCCTCTTTTCTTCATTTTTTTCTTCTTATTCATGGGGGTTAGTTGGAAAGACGAAACATGAGGGGAGAAGACTAAACTAGGATGGAGCTTGGGAAAGAGGACCGGGGAAGTGGGGGGGGGGGACACTAGGGTGTGGGTTGGGGAATGAGTTATTTTTTTTCATTAATTTGGAAAGAAAATAGTTAAAAAGAAAAAAACAAAAAAAAAATTCAGAAGAATTTTGTAGTTTTCACGTGCCTTTTATGTTTAATACACACGTGTGACACATGACAAAAGCAATGTGTAATTAACACACTTTTAAAAAATTTGGTGTGTAATACTATTCCCGTATTTAACAAGTGTGTACGAGGAATTTGAGTATAAAGTTGACGAGTAAACTATGTATTTTATCTAATCTTAAAATTGTTATTCGTTGTTATTCAATTAATTTTATGATAAATAAATCTATCATTATTATATTCATTTAATAATTGATAGAGAATGATATTGAGATTACAATTTACAATTAATTTATTTAACAACTTACAAAAAATTAAACTATAAATTATAACCAGCTTAAGTTGCTCTAATTAACATAAAATGACCATGTACTATGATACTCATTATTACATCCATGTCAAATATAAACATCAATTTGAAATATTGATTTGAATAGTATTATTTTCCCACTGTATTTAAATATTTAATACGAGAATACATTAAAGCTACAACTGTAATTTATATTAAAAAAAATTCTAGAATAAAAAGCTTACCAATCTATTTGTAAACTAATTTTGAATACATCCAAATTAGTCTTGCAAGTGTTTCAACGGTGAAAATAATCAGCTACTTCTTGAAAGTTAGAACGAAAGATATTATTTTTTACAATACGAGAAAAATTGAAAAAAAAAACTTATGATTTTACTTTATGTCTTGTATATAAAAAATCAAGAAAATTTTTAGTACAGTAAAATACAAAAGGAACTTCCAAGGGGACTTGCATCCATAAAGATGCAATTTACTACTTCAAACAAAGAGAACCAACTACATTAAACAAATAAATGATATTAATGGTAGTAATTCAATATAGTAGTTTAAATTATATTATATTATAACTCTTTAAAATAATAAGATAATAAATATCTGATAGAAGTCTATATAAATTATAGGGGTTTTAATTTTTTTTCTTAATTAAGGAGATAAGAAAAATCTTTTTTTTGGGGGTAAATTTATCATATTTCATTTTTATAATGAAATAATATAAAAATTATAACAAATAATATTTTAAGACAATTTATAGATATTGAAAACTTGACATGAAGAATGGAGTTCAAACTATATAAATTAAATTTTCACATCAATTAAGCATATAAGAAATAGCCTCCTAGATCAGGTGAACAAATCTCATCACTTAAGTTAACTTTTAAGATTTAAAAAATTATATTTTTTAAAATTACTTCGAATATAAAACTTTATAGTTTGAAATCACCTTCAAATAGTGTGGATAAATGAAAACTTTTTAATTTATTTTTTAAATTGTGTTAAAATAGTATGGTTAAATATGAAAATCTTGTAAATATCGATACTTCTTTTTGTTAACTTATTATTTAAAACGTATATTTACTTTTTCTGTGAAAACTTTTAGTTGAATAAAACAAAAATAAATAATTTTATCAACTGAGAAAAAACGTTCGGAACGAGTATTTGTATGGAGTAACTCCCTGCAAAGTAGTTTTTCAACAATGCATTTAAACATTTAAAGGAATATTGTCGTTAATAGAATATATGATCCACGTATATCAAGGAAGACACAATTTGCATTTAATGAATGAAAACAATGAAAGAAGTTTTTTGAAATAATATATATATACCCTTAATCGATCATATTTTCTTTTCTATATGATAGAAATTTGGGACGGTAAATTACGAAAGTTACTTAGGTAATGTCGTTGACAAATGACAAGTTACTCCCCGAAGTGTTTGGGAACAAGACACACCCAAAAAGGAGGAGCAACGCTAACTGCGTGTACCTCTCAATATGGAGATCCTCTGTCTCGTCGGTAATGTCTTGGTGCAAAAACGCTATATGATCTCTGGTGGCTGACAAAGCAACGCGACTGCCCCCTCTCTGTACAGCGTCACCCTGAGGTCTATAACCAGTAAACTGCCCGATCAAATCTAAATACTGTCCACGCGTCATGGATCTAATGTACTGGGGTAGTGCCACGGCCTGTCCATCTACGCGCAAACCGTACAAAACCTGAACATCCTCCAGCGTGATGGTGGCCTCTCCAACGGGCAAGTGAAAAGTGTGTGTCTCCGGTCGCCACCGCTCTACCAAGGCCGTGATGAGAGACCAATCAAGCTACATCCGCCCAATCCAAAAAATCGTATAGAAGCCCGTAGCCTGTAGGCGTGCGACTACACGGGCATGGGAATGATGCTCCACGATGAACTCCCACAAATTGTCAGGTCTCCTGGCGCGGAGAGATTGATCCGATAGCTGTTCCTCCCATATAAAGGTGGACCTATGGTTGCCCTGCAACACTAATAGCTGATCCTCGGCAGGTCCAGGATGCGCAAGCGGAAAGTTCATATCGTTTACTATAATTTAAATAAAAGTTAATTGCGTGTATTAGTTTAATAAATTAATTATTTTTAATATTGGACTGAGTAATTATCTATGGGTTCCGGGCTCGAATTTTAATGCCTATTAGCACCAAGTTATCCTTAATTATTATGCGTGTCAGTTTCAACATTTTTAAAATTTTGTTAGCTTAATAAATTAAATAACTAATTGTTTTTAATATTGAAACTAATAATTATATACAAGCTCGATATTGGAGGCCCAATAGCACCAAGTTATCCTTAATTATTATGCGTGTCAATTTTAATAGTTTTAAAATTTTGTTAGCTTAATAAATTAAATAACTAATTTTTTTTAATACTGGACTTAATAATTATGTATAGGTTCCAGACTCGATATTTGATGTCCGGTAGCACCAAGTTATCCTTAATTATTATGCGTGTCAATTTCAATATTTTTAAAATTTTATTAGTTTTTTAAATTAAATTAAAATTTCTTGAATTGGACTTAATAATTATGTATGGATTCCATTCTCAATATTTGAGGCGCGGTAGTACCAAGTTATCCTTAATTATTATGCGTGTAAATTTTAACATTTTTAAATTTTTATTAGTTTAATAAATTAAATTAAAAATTCTTGAATTGGACGTATTAATTATGTACGAGTTCCATGCTCGATATTTGAGGTCCAGTAGCAACAAAGTATCCTTAATTATTATGCATGTTAATATTAAAATTTTAATTTTTTTAGATTAATAAATTAAATTAAAAATTCTTGAATTAGACTTATTAATTATATATGGGTTCCAGGCTCAATATTTGAGGCTTGGTAGCACCAAGTTATCCTTAATTATTATGGGTGTCAATTGTAACATTTTTAGATATTTGTTAGTTTAATAAATTAAATTAAAAATTCTTGAATTAGACTTATTAATTATGTATGTGTTTCAGGCTCGATATTTGAGGCCCGGTAGCACCAAGCTATCCTTAATTATTATGTGTGTCAATTTCAATATTTTTAGAATTTTGTTAGTTTAAAATTAAATTAAAAATTCTTAAATTGGACTTATTATTTATGTATGGTTCCAGGCTCGATATTTGAGGCCTTGTAGCATCAAGCTATCCTTAATTATTTTGTGTGTTAATTTCGATATTTTTAGAATTTTGTTAGCTTAATAAATTAAATAATTAATTATTTTTAATAGTGGACTGAATAATTATGTATGCGATGGACTGAATATTTATACCAAGTTATCCTTAATTATTATGGACGTCAATTTCAGTTACCGATGAAATTTTGTTAGTGTAAGGATTTATGTTAAAAATTATTGAATTGGACTGAATAATTATGTATGGGCTCTAGGCTCGATATTTGACGTCTGGTAACACTAACTTATCCTTAATTATTATGCGTGTCAATTTTAATATTTTTATAATTTTGTTAATAAATAAATAAATAAATAAATAAATTAATTAATTAATTGGACCGAGTTATTATCTATGAGTTCTAGGTTCGATACTTGAGTTAATTTGACAACATATATTAATTTTTTACTTTTGTAGGTTTATTTTTATAAATTAAATAATTAATTTTACAAAGTGTAGTTGGATAAAGTTTCCAGTTACTACAAACTTAAACTACAGAGACTCTATGCTAAAATGCTCTACATTTTACTACGCTAAAATACTCTATATTTTACTACGCTAAAAGGCTTTATATTTTACTTTACTAAAAGGCTCTATATTTTACTACGCTAAAATGTCACTATTACATATAAAAACAGCAAACATGACATACAAATATGAACAATAAACTAAATAAATAATTTTTATTTATTACTCAACCAAATAAAATATAACATTAACAATAAAAATTATTTATCAAATTTTAATAAATTTTTGTGCCAAAGATAATAAATCAATCCGGGTATAAATAAGATACTAATTTAAATACAATTATAACACAAATTAACATGGAAATATATTAAACAATACAAATATACATATACTATACGAGTTTTGACATAAACAAAACGGAAATACATCGATTTAAGTTTTTTAAAATTGATTCAAATAGAATTTTTGCACCCAAAGGAATCTAAAGCTTGTCTTGTTTGGGGGACTTATACTCTTTGTTTTCTGGTGACAGGTGGGGTCCAATCTTTTTTTTAATTTGACGGGGAAAGGGGGGGGGGAGGGGGGGACCGGCAGTGGAGTGAGTTTTTTTTTTTACTTTAATGGAGTTATGTCGTTATCATGAGAAAGTAGAAAGGTTTTATTTTATTTAAAGAAAATGCAGTATAATATTGCGTTTCACTTAAATGCAGTATTGTACTATATTTTCCTTTAATTAAATATAAGTGGAGCCAAATTAATAAGGGAAATACAGTACAATGCTGCGTTTAAGTGAAACGCAGTATTGTACTGCGATACCCTTAATTTTTTTTTAATGATATGCAATATAATACTGTGTTTTACTTTAACGGCTAACTTTCAAGTAATGTAAATTGCAGTATTATATTATATTTTTGTTATTTATATAATTTTTTTATAATAATAGAAATGTATTTTTTTGCCCAAAAAGGCATTAGAAAATTTTCGGAGTCAAACAACATTGTAAGTCCACTTTGCTAAGTAGGGCACGGATTTAAAATATGGACCTCTTCAGTTTTCTGGAATGCTAAATTATATTAGTGAGTTACACTTTAGTTCCTGAGATTCAGATGTTATTTTTCAGAAAATTTTATTTTATGTTTCATACAATTGATATTAGTTATATAAAGCATTTTATTTATTTTAAAGTTTTGTAAATCTAGAAGTGTAAACTTAAAGTCCATAAATTTGTGAGAGAAAAGAATCTCACACAACTAAAACTTCTCGTTATTTTCCCTGTTAGTATGTCACTTCTGGTCTCATCGAGATGCGAGCCTGGTACATATGCCTATACAGTTCAAATATATTTTCAGACATCATTGACTATGGCTATAAGTACTACACATACCCTAGTTTGACAACTGATGCTTTATCCAAAAGCTAAGGGTTTCTTTTAACAAAAAAATTAACATATGTTCCCTCCATAAATTTATCTGTCGATCAACAAAATCATTAGTATTTGCTCTGTCACACGCTTTTCATATGGACCTATCTGATTACAAATTTATAAGTCAAGCTTGTATGGTTATTACTATAGACCCAAGTAATAACCATACAAATTTATGCCAAGTATATACAAACCTATCCAACATAATTACAAGAGTTTTCATCAAGCGGCAAGTAGTTGCAAAAGGAAAAGGAACCTAAGGAGAAATAGTAGTCACATTGGACACCATTAACAACATGCAAATCATTATAATATCAATAGCAGCGTGATCCTTGTACAATATCTTTGTTATAGAGATCTGTTCTATAAAACAAGTGTGGTGCACCTAGCAATAAGAAAAGAACCAAACCAAGCAATATCAGAATTATGAGCACACAGAAATGCTTTCCAGCTCCTTAGAATTACGGTAAGGTAGCTGATAACCATTTTAGTGTTGTTGAATTTAGATAATAAAGATACCAACTCAAGTTCACAACAGATGTTAATAGTAGGCGTTCCTTCTGCTTTAGCCTGTAAGAATTAAATTATGCACCGAATATGCCATAGTAAATAAAATATTAACGAGTTAAGTGAGAATAAATAAGCTTTACATATTACCTGGTTCAGCTTCTTCTATTTGTGAGTTAGGTGTTATAGCTTACAAAACTGCGTGCACCATTGTAACTCTTAAGTTTGATAGCGTATTATTTGATTTCCAACATGTACAATGCTTCAAACTTTTTTTCGATGAAGAAGCACATAGTCTCACTTTCTAGAATCGTATTGGAGAGGAAAGTAGATGAAGCATTACCTTTTTATTCCTAATATCCAAATACAGTTCAAGAAACTAATATTTCTTCTCCTTCACTCAGAGAGATGTTGATATTGTTAGGTGCATTATGAGTTTAAAGTCGAGATTATTATTATCCCTCTTTCTTTTAGTGAAAGGTAGGTTGAGAAAATGATTAAAGCAAGCAACTTAGAGTGCAAGTGCATATTGAGTTAGAAGGAAGTTTTTAACTTTCAGCTTTACTCTCCACACAAGTTGAAGGTTTATTTCCAGCACTCAATTTTATTATATGCTCAATGGAAAAAATTAAAATTCTCCACAAAATATTGCAAAACTCTCTGAAATAAAGTCATTGAATACCATATGTTAAGTTCCTGAGACCCTTCATCTCTTGAATATCATTTCGTCTTTGCTTCCTTCAAACATCTTGATGTATATGTAGATTCAGTGTCGGTCTAGTCTGAATATAAGACCTATATTCAATGTCGGGCTAGTCTGAACAGAAGACCCAATACCTATGCAGAATAAGTTATTTAATACATTTCTTCAAGATTGACTTACAATGCCTTTTTTAATGAGCAAAGGCCAGTATCATTATAAGCATGAGCGTGATCCCAATTCCCAAATTACCTGAAATACAGTAATAAAAAGCTCTTATTTAGTGTCACATGAAATGAAAAACAAATGTCAACAGCCCGAGTATCATTCTAGAAAACAAAAGCTATTGAAGTCTAACTTAGGTAAAAAAATATCCATTAGCAGAAATAGTAGTAATTTTTCACAATAATAACATCTTAGGGAGCACATGAATTATGACTCAGATATATATTAGACAACATTGACTCGGGGTGATTTTAGAATAAAAAGAAGTGAACTCATAGCATGAATCAGACTACCCGTTGATATATGGTCATAAGATACTTGACTGAAAAAATCCATTTAAATATTTTATTAGAAATTATAACCTCAATGATCAATTTGTATCTCGCTTCTAACATCATATGGCTAGTGGCGGATCTAGGAATTCAAGTTTGTGGGTGTTGAATTTTTTTGTACATAAAATTAATGGGTACTTTTGTAAATTTTTATATATTTTTTCAAATTTTCTATATAACTATACATACTCTGCGTCGAGGTTAATGGGTGCTCGAGCACCCAATTTCAATGAGTAGATCCGTCCCTGCATATGGCAGTAGTTGCACACACACTCGATGGAAAAGATACTGGAGTGAGTTCTTGATACTTATGTTATTGAACAAGCATGCAGCAGAATGAAAAGATTAAACACATTCAGAAACTTCTTATCTGTTCTAACGCCAAGTTGAATGACAATGTACATTCGACCATCAAACAAGGCAAGGCATGTGAAAATATCCCGGGAAACAGGGCATGAGTGGTGGATCCCTTTGTGATTACAACAGATCAACTAATAAAATGTAACTATAACAGCCAGACAGTTAGTACGGGGAGTGTTGATAGTTTATTTTTATTGATATCTCAGGTTCCTCTTCGGGTGGCTACTGAGCAGGTCTTTCTTTTTTCTGATAATTCTACTGGGCAGGTCTCTGTTTACATGCTTAACCCAAAAGCTTCCATTTCATCAATGTTTTTTTAAGGTAGCTTTTATTAGGAAGCTTCAAAAAAGTACCAAAGGGATATTTTCAAAGCACAAGCAAAACATCATAAGAAAAAATTACAAATAAAGATTCTACAACTTCATAAAATCCAACAGCTGCACCAAGTCTACTACTACCCTTTCATTACACCAAAAGTATAGATTCTGTAAATAATTATTTTTCAGCGTAGGAATCTGGGTAAAAGATCTTCAAAGCATCTTTTATTCCTTTCTAGCCAAATGGTCCACATCATGCATAAGGGAAGGGTCATCCACATCTTTTCTTCCTGTTGCCTATTGATTAACCCTACTAACTTTCCAGCAGGCTTCTAACACTGTTTGGCATTGCCCACTTCACATCATAGATATTAAGGAATAGGTCCCAAAAGATCTGCCGGCAATGAAGAAACAAATGATTTACAGACTCCAGGCTTTCTTCACAGTAAAAATATCTACTGCATAAGGAAAAATCTCTTCTTTATAGCATATCTTGGGTAAGACATCTATTCTAGGCTATAGTACATCCAAATCCAGCAACTTTTGTTGATTCTTTGGTCTTCCAAAGCATCTTCCATGGTCATGATTCCTCCCGCTTCCAAAGCCTCCATTTCATCAATGTTAAACTCTCCTAATATATAAAGTTTTACCTCTTTTTGAAAAATCCCTGTCTTCGGACCTTTCCTCTACTCTCCCCTCTTCTTCACTAAGCCTCTCAATTAACCCCCTCAACGCCTCCTTTTGTAAACTTTGATCTCTTTTATTTTCCTTAATTAAACCCACATTTACCTTCATGTTAGTCTAATAATTAGGGAAAATATCCTTGTTTATTTAGTTCATCACTACTCATATTTGTCCATATCATCTAACACTTTCTATGTTCTATTGCGTAGCATCCTTCATTGGTCATGCTTAAATATTTTACTATCCTATTCAATCGAGTTTATGACCCCTTTGTTAGAACAAACAACGTTCTAAAGTAACTTATGATTATTAACAATTTTTATAAGTAAAAAACAAAGAGGAAGAAAATAAAGTTCAAATAAATGAATTCCTGAAAAAGCACATAGCTTAAGACATACAAAGTTAAGCAAATTAATCTATACGTGCCATATACATGAATGTCACATTGAAAACATAAAACAGAATTAAGAAATAAGCAATAATCAACGAACTCCAAATGAATACAATTTGTTCCAAACGGGGACCAAATGAAAGATGGAATCAACTGTAAAAATAATTTCCTACGAAATTCCGAATTAACTCCAAAAATAAGGTAGCGAATACAATTAACTTTTGACCGAATGTGAACCTATTTAACCTCAAAGTCATACACCAAAATCTTAAAATGGATCATGTCAGCTGAATACATTCCAGATTCTACTCAAAAGATCGACTTTACAAAAAGAATCAATCTCATAATCTAATTTGAGTAACGTACAAACCACAATAATTTGAAATTAAGATATATGAACAAGAGTAAGAAGAAAAGACAAAAACCTGGAAAATGAAACTGATAATGGTTTACCTGTGTTAATGTCCTGCCATGAGCATAATAAGAAGATCAACGGTACAAGTTTTCTCATACTATACTCTGTATCGCCCTAGTGGGATCTTGAAATAGAGTGTCTGACATATTCCTTCACTTGATTCTCTCAATCCTATATAGCAGAGGTAGTTGGTAACGCTTGAGAGAAACTGAGAAAGAGCAGCAAACAAGGGAAATTTAACAATCTCGATGCAGAGTTGGTCGGCCAAATAAAAGGATATGAACGAAATTACAAAAGCAAACTACAGAAGAAATTGATCTATGTGCAGAATAAATTATAAAAACCTAAAGGCAAAACAAAAAAATGGAAGAATAAAACTCACTCCATAACTATAACAGTGTCTAACTATAAAATCATATACGGTGAGATGGAGAAGTAGTCCTTCAAAATTTCAGAAAGATAAGAACAAAAGAAGTTATCGGAGACCGTTCATTTTTAGTCGTGGAATAAGCTTAGCGCAAAGCCATAAATCGTTTCAATGTCAAAAAGAACAACACATGCGGCAATCAAATTGTTTGGTGCCATCAGAATTGGATCTTAGTTCAGTCGGAGAACTCGTCGAGGAAGGAACAAAGCTGGATCGGAAGACGAATGCAGAAGCAGATGGAGAAGGGCAAAAATGTAATATCCCGTGCATGTGAATCCCGTCATATCCTTGAAGCAGATCTTTGAGTGACTCATGCGAAACTTAATATAAGCAAATTTACGAATTTGCCTTGGCCGGGAAAGCTGGATGACGAAGTCCTGCTTATTCCCGCTTCTAAATAAGTAAAAAATAAAGGGATTTTTACGTATACATACCATATAGAAAATCTTATTACCACCCATATTTAAGGTTTGTGTTTATTGTTGAAAATCATGTATATCTATGATATGTGCGCTTTGGTTGTATGAGCATGATTTTCAGGTATAGATTTTGATGAATGACAAACAATGAAGTCAAGTGTCAAACAACGATATAATATGACAATCAATCAAATGGCGAGAAGCATACTGATGACGGAATTGCATGAACGAGCCAAAGAGTTCAAGACCGAAGACCCAAGATGTAGGTCGTTTGGTAGAACCAATGTAAGGACAACGTTTAAGTTATCTTATCCTTTGGCTCAATATTAGGTCATCATAAACATGCATAAAATATTTTATTAAACCATATTTATCATAAACATGCATCTTTGTGTTAAAGCAAAATGATGTTAAAGGTTTTAAACATGTCTTTTAAATCTGGGCCTCAACAATCGATTATTTGAATCCTACAATCGATTGTATTAAGACAGTGTGATCTGAAGTTTTTCAAAATAGCAAACAATCGATTGTCTACTTTTAACAATCGATAATTTTGAGACAGTGTGCAACCGAAGTTTTTAAACATCTAAACAATCGATTGTTTTTGTCATACAATCGATTATATTCATAAACAATCGATTGTCAATTTCATACAATCGATTATATTTTGACCGTTGCCACAGAATCAATTATATTTTGACCGTTCCCACAGAATCCTAAATTGATTTTTGAACGTTGAATAACAATCGATTATTTAGTCCATACAATCGACTGTTTAGCCTAAAATCAGGAATCTGTCTTTTGAACGTTGGTCAAACAATCGATTATCTACTCCAAACAATCGATTGTTTGAGCACAGAATCAGGGATTTTATTTGTCAATTAAGCAACGGTCAGCACCACTTTTTCACCTATAAAAAGAGGTCATTTGAGCTGTTTTTACATACACAACTCCTCCATACATTGTTATACATATTGATCATTTTCAAGCATTATTTTAGAGCTTTTGTTGAGCCATTTGATAGACAACTTTGTGTTGTTCATAGAGCTTATTGTGTATCTCTTTATCCACTCTATTGAGAGAGTATTTGTTGTAAAAGAGAGTTGTTTGAGAAGAACATATCTTCTCATTTGTCGGGTTTGCTAAGTACCCAAAGTCTTAGTGGTTGAAGTCTTGGGGTGAGGTATCCTCAAGCAAGTGAAGTCTTAAGGTGTGGTATCCTTGAGCAATTGTAACGGTTTGTTAAGCACCCGTAAGCTTGACGGAGATAGTGGAAATCTCGAGAGAGTCTCTCGGGGACTGGACTAGCCACAGATTTTGGTAAACCAGGATACATCGGTGCGTTCGTTCCTTATTATTTACTTATCGCACTTATTTCATTCCTGAAAATTTTAAATTCCGCAAGTTTACGTTGTTTTTTATTATAACGCTATTCACCCCCCTCTAGCATTAAGCGTATATTCTAACAATTGGTATCAGAGCCTAACTCTCTGAAAGCCTTAACCGGTTGAGAGAAATATATATTTTTCTGTTGAGAATATTGAACGCAGGAACGATGGATGAAGGACAGTCCACCACTTGCCCTCCACTATTTGACGGAACAAACTATACATATTGGAAAGAGCGGATGAGCATCTTCCTCAAAGAAAATAGTTTTCGTTTGTGGCAAATCATTAAAAACGGTGAACCAATGCCAACAAAGAAAGTTGGAGAGACCACGGTTCCAAAGAAGGAAGATGAATATGATGCCGAGGATATCAAGAAAGTTGAAAATAATGCAAGGGCCATCCATGTATTATATTGTGTGGTGAATCCAGATGATTATCGAAAAATCTCTTGCTGCACAACCGCCAAGGAGATGTGGGATAAGCTCGAGATCATTTATGAAGGTACGCCTCAAGTCCGAGAAGCCAAAATTGATTTTCTAACACATAAATATGAAATCTTTAAAATGGAGAAGGAACCCATTGGTGTTATGTTTGAACGATTTTTAAGAATCGTCAACGATCTCCATGCTCTCGGGAAAGTTTACACGAACAAAGATCTTGTTCGAAAAATCCTACGGAGTCTCACTCCCGAATGGCGCTCCAAAGCCAATGCCATCCAAGAGTCAATGGAATTCACGGATATCACAATTGATGGACTAAGAGGTAACCTCGAAACTTATGATAGCACAATTCTTAATCCTTATCTTAGAAGCAATTCGAATTTCGCCTTCAAAGCCTCATCCTCTAAAAGAGAAGAGGTAAGTGATTCGGAAAGGGATGATGATAAAATTTCCAATGATAAAATTAAAAAGTTTTGTAAGTCTATGAAAAAAGACAAGAAAAAGAAGAAACACCATAGGCGCTTATCACGGGATTCGGACAGCTCAGGCGATGAAACCGCCGCATTGTGTCTCATGGCTAACGAAGGAGAAGAGGTAAGTACATCTAACTCTCACTCGTTTGAAGAATTACAAAATGCCTATGATGAATTGTATGGTGAATTTGTTAATGCTTCCAAAACTATCATAGAATTGAAGAAAACACTTTCTTTGCAAGAAACAGATTTTCAGAAAACACTTTCTTTACAAGAAAAAGAGTTTGGAAAATCCTCTTCTTTGAAAGAAATAGATTTTGAAAAACTGACTAATGAAAATGATGTTCTTAAAAATAAAATTGAAGTTTTAGAAAAAGAAAATAAATTTTTGAAAAATGACATTGTTGATTTTAAAAATAAAATCAAGGAATTGAATGAAGCCTCTTCTATTGATAAATGTTCCAATTGTTCTTCTTGTAGTTCTTTAATACTAGAGAACACAGAACTTAGGAAAGCACTAGAAACACGTAGTGTTGATAGTCCTAAAATTGAAGATATTAAAAAGGATTAAAGTAATGAGGTCGGACCATCTAGAAAGAATTCTAGGAACCTCACTAATAAGTCTAAGATTAATTGTTTTAGACCACCTAGAAACAACTCTAGGAATTTTGTTAATAAGTCTAGAATGAATAATTTTAGACCGCCTAGACATGATTCTAGGAAATTCAACGCTTCTAGGGGGAACAACTTTAGATCACCTAGAACGCATTTGGCTCAACCTAGACATATGCACAATTCTAATGTTATATGTCACTATTGTAATCGGGTAGGACACATTGCACCCGTTTGTTTTGCTAAACATAGAGATTTATGTGTTGATTATGACTATTGTTACCCTAACCCCCAAGGACCCAAAAGAAGTTGGGTACCAAAAACCTATTTTTAGGTTATTTTTGCAGGTGTGCTTGAAGACTACAATATTGTAGTGGATGCACCAAGCACGAAACCTTAATGCATTAAGGGGGAACGTCGGTTAGTTATCGTATTTTGAATAAAAACGCAATAAGTTGATATGTGCAAATAATCTATATCAGTTTTGGTTGATACATGCTTTAATAAGTTTTATTTTTGAATAACAATTAGTATCAATTGGTTTTATAATAAATTTTGATGAATATTTTAGTTTAAATAACAATTGGCATAGTTGAGAAAAATGATCGTTATTATTAGTATGCCATTTACTAACTTCTTATATGATCTTGTCTATAACGATTGGTATCGTCAATGGTTTAAATAACTTTTGGTATACTCTTTTTGCTAATGCCAAAAGGGGGAAGAATATGGGCGATATGCATGCTTTAATTGAGGGGGAATATTCAATTAAGGGGGAATTATATTGAATTGAATTGGTTGCATAAATTGTATGTTGAGATATAGCATCTAGTTAGGGGGAATTCAATATGCATATCTTCCGTTGTTTGTCATTATCAAAAAGGGGGAAATTGTTGAAAATCATGTATATCTATGATATGTGCGCTTTGGTTGTATGAGCATGATTTTCAGGTATAGGTTTTGATGAATGACAAACAATGAAGCCAAGTGTCAAACAACGATATAATATGACAATCAATCAAATGGCGAGAAGCATACTGATGACGGAATTGCATGAACGAGCCAAAGAGTTCAAGACCGAAGACCCAAGACGTAGGTCGTTTGGTAGAACCAATGTAAGGACAACGTTTAAGTTATCTTATCCTTTGGCTCAACATTAGGTCATCATAAACATGCATAAAATATTTTATTAAACCATATTTATCATAAACATGCATCTTTGTGTTAAAGCAAAATGATGTTAAAGGTTTTAAACATGTCTTTTAAATCTGGGCCTCAACAATCGATTGTTTGAATCCTACAATCGATTGTATTAAGACAGTGTGATCTGAAGTTTTTCAAAATAGCAAACAATCGATTGTCTACTTTTAACAATCGATTATTTTGAAACAGTGTGCAACCGAAGTTTTTAAACATCTAAACAATCGATTGTTTTTGTCATATAATCGATTATATTCATAAACAATCGATTGTCAATTTCATACAATCGATTATATTTTGACCGTTGCCACAGAATCAATTATATTTTGACCGTTCCCACAGAATCCTAAATTGATTTTTGAACGTTGAATAGCAATCGATTATTTAGTCCATACAATCGACTGTTTAGCCCAAAATCAGGAATCTGTCTTTTGAACGTTGGTCAAACAATCGATTATCTACTCCAAACAATCGATTGTTTGAGCACAGAATCAGGGATTTTATTTGTCAATTAAGCAACGGTCAGCACCACTTTTTCACCTATAAAAAGAGGTCCTTTGAGCTGTTTTTACATACACAACTCCTCCATACATTGTTATACATATTGATCATTTTCAAGCATCATTTTAGAGCTTTTGTTGAGCCATTTGATAGACAACTTTGTGTTGTTCATAGAGCTTATTGTGTATCTCTTTATCCACTCTATTGAGAGAGTATTTGTTGTAAAAGAGAGTTGTTTGAGAAGAACATATCTTCTCATTTGTCGGGTTTGCTAAGTACCCAAAGTCTTAGTGGTTGAAGTCTTGGGGTGAGGTATCCTCAAGCAAGTTAAGCACCCGTAAGCTTGACGAAGATAGTGGAAATCTCGAGAGAGTCTCTCGGGGACTGGACTAGCCACGGGTTGTGGTGAACCAGGATTTATCGGTGCGTTCATTCCTTATTATTTACTTATCGCACTTATTTCATTCCTGAAATTTTTAAATTCCGCAAGTTTACGTTGTTTTTTATTATAACGCTATTCACCCCCCCCCCCCCTCTAGCGTTAAGCGTATATTCTAACATTTATTACATTTAAGCATACGAACTTTTAATTTATGTACCATAATTCTATTTAAGTCTTTAATTAAAAATTTATTAATTGTAGGCATGATTTGTGGAACCGTGTATCTTCTCAAATTTTATTCTACACGCTTCTTCTCTCTCTATCAAACAAAACCCACGATTTTCTCCCCTGTTTTAATTACCCTCCCCCCACGTTTTTTCTGCAAAACCGAATTCTCTCTCTCTGTTGAAGTTCATCCGCCATTATCGTAACCTCCACACTTTCAGTTCGAGAATTTCTTCTCAATCCACCATAGTTTCAGTCCCTAAAATTGTATCCAAGTTAGAAACCCTCTCCCCCCACGTTTTTTATCAAAATCAATTTCTCTCTCTCTGATTGAAGTTCATCCGTCATTATCGAAACTTCCACACTTGCAGTTCGAGAATTTCTTCTCAATCCACCACAGTTTCAGTCCCTAAAATTGTATCCAAGTCAGAAAATGGTGAAAAAAACTAATATTCCAAAAAGACAAAAATTACCCGATATTCCATCTTTTGATTTGGGTGTTTTAACACCTAAATCACCACAAAAAAACCCAACAATCTGTCCATGCAAGAGGAAAAAATAGAGTTCCTGCATCTCCAAGACAAATCCGTGCTGAAATGCAAAGCAAACATTTGCACGATGTTGATGCTATTAGTGTAGAAACAGAAGTCGACAAACAACGTAAGCGAAAGGGGAAAACTTGATGGTAGATGATGATGATTTTGCAGAATATTCGCCCAAACTTCAAAATCCGAAAAAACAAAAGGTGTCTCCTTCCCCCTCAAAACAAAAAAAGAAGAAACCCTCTAAAATATCTATAAAATTGGTTCCACAAAAAATTTCGTTGAAGTAACATTTTTTATTTCTCCTCACTGTTTGTAGTTTAATTTTTTTTTCCAAAAAATAGTATGCAAGTGGTTTTTTGGTGTTTAAGTTTTCTTTGGCAAAAGGTACTGTATTATTGAAGCTAGGTTTATTTATACAAATTGTAGTTAAATTGTAGTGATTTTGTAGTTAATTGTAGTCAGTTTGTAGTTAATCGGCAAAATGTGCTATTGACTCAATTTTGTAGATTATTTGTCGTATTTTTGTAGTGTTATTTGGAACTATGATAAAAAGACAGTGCATAAATGTAGTTACATTGAAGTTTATTTGAAGTCTGCAAAGTAAATTATAGCTATGCTTTTTGTATTGCAACTTGTATAGCAGATACATTTAACTTCATGCTCAATAAATTTATAGTTACATTGTACTTGATTTGTAGTATGCAATTTTGTAGTGTTATTTGGAACTGTCATAAAAAGACATTATATAAATGTATTTACAGTGTAGTTGATTTGTAGTCTGCAAGGTAAATTATAGATATGTTTTTTCTAAAATAACTTGTAGTTAGAATGTAGTTTAATTTAGTATGTTACAATATACTTGATTTGTAGTCTGCAATTTTGTAGTTTTATTTGGAATTGTGATAAAAAGACATTATATAAATATATTTACAGTATAGTTGATTTGTAGTCTGCAAGGTAAATTGTAACTATGCTTTTTCTAAAATAACTTGTAGTTAGAATGTAGTTTAATGTAGTCTGTCACAATATACATGATTTGTAGTCTGCAATTTTGTAGTTTTATTTGGAACTGTGATAAAAAGACATTATATAAATGTATTTACAGTGTAGTTGATTTGTATTCTGCAAGATAAATTGTAGCTATGCTTTTTCTAAAATAACTTGTAGTTAGAATGTAGTTTAATGTAGTCTGTCACAATGTAGAATGTAGTTTAAATGTAGTATGTTGATTAAAATTGTAGGTATGATATGTTACATTATATCTTGCAATGCTGAAATCTATCGTCATTCTAACCACAATTAATAGACGTTTTTTGCAGAATGGACCTTACTGTGCTCAACAAAATATTGATTATAGTGTGATCCGATTCCACAGCTTGTGTGATCCTACAATTCCTAGCCAGATAAAGGCTTTATTATCCCCAAACTAATTACGTGTTTTCAAGAAAACGTATTTTGGTTATTTATTAGATCTACCCCCAATCTGTATGCAGAACCAGTCCGTTCATCTTCTAATGAAGTATGAGTTATCAAAGTCTACTGACAACTACTTTTCTGTCCTTTTAAATGGTCAAAAATTGATTTTTTCTTTGAGAGATTTTTGTTTGATTACTGATTTTAATTGTGTCAATAGTTTCTTAGACTATGGCTATAATTCGAACTATGTTAGCCATTTAATGACTAAATATTTCCCTAACAAAGCTCGGGTTGAGAAATGGCTTTTGAAAAATGTAGTTACAAAGAAATCATGGACAAATGATTTGGATGCTGTACAGTTGTGTATCCTTTATATGTTGGAATGCTTTGTTTGTCCTTCTGATAAGGACATTGTTACTTTGATAGACAAGTTTACGTTCTTTCTTATCGAGAGTGGTAATTTTGAGTCGTACCCATGGGGTACAAAATCCTTCAAGCATGTTTTTGAATATGTCAGACATCGTCTCAATCCCAACGTCCATTCTTATCTTATACGTGGATGCTCATTAGCCTTACAAGTGTGGCTATACGAGTGTTCCTCTTCTGTCAGCACCGAGCTTGCTACACGGTGCTCTGACTTGATTCCTCGTATTTTAAGATGGTCATCTACAAAGGGACAGATTTGGTTAACTGTTCTTGAAGACAAGATCATCAAGCCTGAGTGGCTCAAGGTTTTTTTTTTCAACCTTTGTATAATTCTTCAATTGCTGTTATAGTAACTACATTACATCTATAATTTTCTTTTCAATTGAATTAACTGTCATTTCCATCATTCAGTTCTCAAACATGGTTGAATCTGGGGAAGAGACTGGAGTGCTTAATCTCCCGGAAAAGATTAAATATGAAGATGAAGAGGTTGGTCAACTATCAAAAGTCCCAACTGCTGCTTCTCCAACAGTTGAACCTGAAGAGGCTAATTCTCCAAATGATATGGAATCTGTCAGTAGCCAGATCAGGAAGATGGAAAAGAAGCTTGAGCAAGTATTGTGAGAAAATACAGTTGTGTAGTCATTATTTAGTACCACTTGAATTCATTCGTGCTACTTTGTAGTTTCTTTTTATTTAAGTGTAACTAATAGAATATTCTTACCAACTAATAGACATAATTAATTTTTAGGTTGATGGAAAGTTAGATCAGTTAAAGAAGGATGTTTTTCATGAACTCTCAAGCCTTCGAGAGTTCATAGATGAATCTTTGAAAAGTGTAATGAATGCTGTCAATAGGAGGAATGAATTGGATGAGTCAAAGGTAAGAATTTACATATAATTTATGCTAACATTATATAATAGTTATGACAAAAAAGCATTCTCAAACGTTCCTCAAAAAATGTAGTTTGCTGCTAGTTCAACAAAATATAACGAACAAATTCAAGCAGACAAAAACAATCATTTTCAGTTCAATGTTGGTGCTCAACTCCGTGCAAGTACCAGTAAAACAGGTATCTACATAATTCCTACAAAGATATATACAAACTTCAAGAATTGCTAATAAATAATTAACTTTCTTTTTCAGCTCCCATTTCTCCTCAACATGTTGAACCACAAGTTGACTTGTATGCTGACTTCCAACAAGCAGCTGAGGTAGCAAAAGAAGGTATTATTTAATAATGTAGTTTTTAATAGAAAATAGTTGATTATACACTGGTATAATGCTTTTAAGTATTGCATTTTTTTGTAGCAGATGTTGAAGACAACATTCCACAGTCACCAATTCATGGTGTAACTGTGACTGAAGTTGTCCATGAATGCCTTGAAAAAAAAGAGGAGACTGGAGTTATGCGTGAAGGAATTGAAAAGAAAGGTGTGACATTGGATGATTTTGAACTTGCGGAAAACCTATCACAGATGGTCATGTATGGTGAGCCCATACAAGTTGATCCAACCCCCGTTCATCAAGGAAGAACAAGGTTACCCGGAAAACATGCACGATCACCATTCACTCCACTCTATAGTACTGAAGGCAGCACCTCGGTTGGGCAAAAATATTTCAACCTAAAGCACCCATTCACAAGTCTCATTGGTGAAGATGTTGATCCTGAATTAATAGATAGGTTCACAACCTGGTTATACCATCGAACTGACAAAGCATCTAGGAGGTATGGTGCTTAAATGTACCATGTCTGTATGTACTTGTTTTCTATATCTTTGAACCTTTTTACACTTTAAAGTTGTAAATATTTCTGTTTTTTTTATTTGTTTAATTCTATTATTATTACAGGAGGAAAGACTTCTATTCAAAGAAGTATAACCATCTCAATCCTTGGTTGGATTTGGGTTGCGAAAAAATTGATAAGAAGGACTGGTTCTACGCCCTTGCTCACCCTTGACAAGTAATCAATAGTACAGTAAGTATATAGTTTATAATTGCAGTTTTGTCTTTATCTATTATGTTTAAGTGTAATTACTTGCTTAGGCTTCATGAATAGGAACTAATGGCATTTTGCCTCCATATATCTCTGGTAGCTGGCTCAGTGTTATATATCTGTAGTTATGGCGTTGTTATAGTCAAGCAAGCTGATTTGTCTAATTGTAGTTAATATGTAGTTATTTTGTAGATGTTAATTGTCTACACTACAACTTATTGTAAATTGCACTTTTACTTTTTCAGCACATTGATGTTATAATGTACTATCTGAGAAAAAAGGGGAAATATGGTCCCAACATCAAAAGTAGATTTACAACAACCGATTGCTTGTTCAAGACAAAAATTGAAAGAATCTACGAGAAGTTCACTACTGCTCCAATGGATCAAAGGAATTCTGTTGTTAAAGCCGAGGATGATATTGGAAAATATATTATGGGCTATAGAATTCTTGCTAATGTAGCATGGGATCTTGTGGACTATGTGCTAATGCCTGTTAACCTTGTAGAGAACTTTCATTGGTTGTTGCTAGTGTTTGACATAAAGGACCGGCAACTTTATATTTATGATTCATTGGTGAGGGCAAAGCGTAATCAAACTGTTCAAACCTTGGTTGACAAATTTTCAGTCATTATTCCTCTTTATTTGTCATGCACTGGTTTCTATGGTAAACGCAAAGACATTGACTTCAAGACTACAAAGTCATACATAGAGAAACCAGTTACAGACCCTCTCGACATACAATGGATGGTTGCTGAGATTCCACAACAAAAGGAAGGCTCACTGTAAAAAACTAATCTCCCTTTCTATATGTTTAATTAATTTTTTTATCGTTTGGTATATAATGAAAAATTGTCATATTCTGCAAGAATTGTGGTGTATTTGTGGCTGCTTTTGCGGAGTATATTAGCAATGGTGATTTGTCTATCCCAAAGGAAGATCTTACTGATATTGACAAATACCGTAGACGCTATGGAGCTCTATTGTGGGACTACGCCACAAAGAAGCTAACAGATGGTTCAATCAGTTAGAGTGAGGTTACTGGCAGACTTGCAAGGAGGAAGGGTGCACCGGCAAAGAATGAGAGGGCTAAAGTTCAACGAAAGAAGAAGTAGATTATACTGTTCATATTTGGTAGTTAAATTGGAAAACAATATAATCATTAAGTCATTTTGGTTGTAATCAACAATTTTTCTTGAATACATTATACACGAGTATTCGAGCTATCTAATAGCATATTTGTCGTAACAGCTATGTCTAATACTCGAGTATTCCAGCAATCTAATATCTAATAGCATATACAATTTTTCTTGAATACATTAATTTTGGAGTTACTTTTATATAATACCTTCAGTTGCCATTTAATATGTTTATATAACTGTAGTTCTTACACGGCAACAAGATGAAATGTATAATTGTCTCAGATAAATAATTTTTCATCCCTCATTGTTCAATTTTGTTGGAATAAATTATTTATCTACAAATGACTACAATTAACTACAGTTGCATATAACTACAAAACTGCACTACATATAACTTCAATTGCATATAACTACAAATTGGAACGACAATGCTACAAACTACTGTTGCAGTACATTTGTGCTGTATGAATGTTTCGTCCATTCGACAGCTTTTGTGTTTTCGGCTAAAACTTCTTATCTTGAACAATGAAGAATCATGAATTGACGTTGCCTAGAAATGCCATTTGCAGTTTTCAGCTACACATACAAGCCAGTAGATACAAAAAATACATTATTCAGACATATTTATTAAACACTACAATTAACTACAACTGACTACAATTAAACTACAAATGGCATATAACTACAAACTTGAACTACATATAACTAAAATTCCATATAACTACATTTGCATATAACTACATTGAAATACAGTTTAACTACACATTCACATTAGGTGATTCCGAGTAATACATTTAGAACACACTTACAGTATCGTTCAAAAATCATACGCAGATTTTAAGCTAGAATAATCGATTATTCAAATTGCATAATCGATTACCTGATAACGTTCAAAAATGAGATGCTGATTTTATGCTAGCATAATCGATTATCTTTCAGCGTTTAAAAATACTTTGGCAACGGTCAGTGAATAATCGATTATGCTATATACGATAATCGATTATTGACCTCTGCGGAACTTTTAATATAATTCGAATAAAGAGGATAATGATTATCATATTACATAATCGATTATTTTGCTATTTTGTAAATTCCGGTTACACTGTCTTAACATAATTGATTATCAAAAAGACATAATCGATTATTTTGTTGTTTTGTAAATTCCGGTTTACACTGTCTTAACATAATCGATTATCAAAAAAACATAGTCGATTATTTCTGTCCAGATTTGAAAGACATGTTTAAAATTCATTTTGGCTAAAATGAAAATGTTTGAAAATCATTTTGTTTTAAAACAAAGATGCATGGTTTGATGAAAATGATTTTACGAGAGAAGCCAAGACTTGAATCTATTGTTGGATCAAGATCACAATATAAAACGACTCATGTATATCTTCGTTGCTTTACTTGATCTTGTTCTTTGTTTCTCTTGTGCTTGGACTTCGGCATATGTCAATGTTCCATGCGCGTCGGTTAGTCATTTATCAAAACCTACAAAGATGAACACACGTTTAGTTTTTGCGATTTGAGAACGTGTTTTAACAATAACTACAATCTACCAACAGTTTACATTACTCAAATATATGATTATACATGTTTATTGTCGTCAAAACGTAGAACAGTTACACAATAAATTCCGATAATTTGGGATCACTAACATGTATTTTGAATAAATATTCTAGCTACATTATATTCATTTCTTTTTCGGCGCATTCTTGCAAGTTCTTTTGTTATGCCCTTCACCTCCACAATTGCCACATGACACCTTGTACTTCTTTGAGTTTATTTCATCAAATGTTTTATTTCTTTCCTTGTGAGGTCTACCTGGCTGCCTTTTATCTCCCGCCGGTGGCTTTTCTACATCATCCAAAATATGTTGTGGAACATCCCATTTGGCTTCATCAGGAAGAGGATTAACCGGCATTTCATAGGTAAGAAGAAGGCTCTTCGTTGTGTAATACGGAGAGCAATAGTTGTCAGGCCTTTCATTCCTATGCCTTAATGCTGCCAAAGCATGGACACATGGAAGTTCATCAAGTTGGGATTGTCCACAGCTACATTTCTTGTTTTCTAAACATACAATGTACCGTTTCACACCATCTAACACAGTATGTATATGATCTGTTGAAACCCTCACCTACAATTCAAGACCAAAAAGAAAATAATAATACATCAATCAATTAAGTATGTTAGCAACAATCAGTTAACTACAAATCAGCTACAAACAAACTATACATCAACTATAACTACATTTACCCACAATTTGACGACATTTTCACTACAAACTGGAAACATTGCAGCAGCTACTACTATTTTTATTTTCTCTCCTGCACCAAACAAGAATATATTACCTTTAGTTTCTAGGATAATGTATTTTATCTTCCAATTCTTTGTTGAATTTGTGACCAAGTAATGCGAAAGTACCCTTTGCCTTCAATAACTTTTCTTTTGTCCAACATTCTAGAATAGTCCTCATATACTCAAATAGATCAAATATTGGCAGCTCTCTTGCCTCTTTTGTTACAACGTTCAATGACTCTGTAATGTTTGACGTCATAGTAAAAGTTCTATTCACCGTTGCATGTACTCTTGACCATCTATGATAGCCAATATCATATAGGTAAGACGATACACGTGGGTCTACCTCTTCAATCTTCATCATCATTTCATTGAATTCATCCAGAGTATATGACCGTGCTGTAGCAAAGTATAATTCACGTAATTGTAGATGTGCCTTCTTGAATTTTGACCTTATATTTGTCCATATATGCCACATACAAAAGTAGTGTGCCATGCCCGGATAGACAACTGATGTTGCCTTAGATATACTCTCATGCCTATCTGAGACAACACACATTGAAGGTCTTTCACCATATGCCTCCTTGAATTGTTCAAAGAACCACTTCCAAGACGCGTCGTTTTCAGAATCAACAACAGCATATGCCAAGGGCAAAGTAGAACCTACAATTTGTAGTCCTAAAATAAGATTAACTATTAAATACAAATTTATATTGAGTATTTAGGCAATTTAACTACATTGATTTATATAAATACTACCTAACTACAAATTACCTACATTGTTAAAACTGTCTACAAAATAACTACAAAATTATTGTATCTAGTACCTGCTGCATCCATGGTGCTTGCTGTCAGCATAATACCCCTATATGCTGATTTTAAGAATGTCCCATCAACCACTACTACCGGCCTACAATGTTGCCAACCATTTATTGATGTACAAAGAGCAATAAATGCATACAAGAAGCAATCATCTACTGCCTTCTTCAAATTAACAACAAAACCGGGATAATTCTTCTCCATAATATAAAAATATTTTGGTAATCTGTTGTACGAGTCACACGGATTCCCTCTCAAAAACTGTAATACTTTTTCCTTTGTTCTCCATACTTGCATGTAGCTTAGGTTCACTCCATGTTCGGATAACATGTCAGTTTGTATGTCCTTTGGCGTGTAAACAGTCTTAGGATCACAATACTTTGGAACGATAATGCTACCAACTACTGTTGCAGTACATTTGCGCTGTATGAATGTTTCGTCCATTCGGCAGCATGTGTGTTGTCGGCTAAAACTTCTTATCTTGAACAATGAAGAATAATGAATTGACGTTTCCTTGAAATGCCATTTGCAGTTCTCAGCTACACATACAAGCCAGTAGCTACAAAAAAAGCCAATTTTCAGACATATTTATTAAACACTACAATTAACTACAAACTGACTACAAATAACTACAAAATGACTACAATGTAACTACAATTTGTATAAACAAACCTAGCTTCAATGATACAGTAATTTTTCAAATCCATAACTAACAGAATACCTTCTATTACTTGATCTTTTCACTCTGAACTGGAACTTGTGCATAACTGCATAATTCTTCATTGCAACAACTATTGTCTTCTTGTCCTGGTACACTTGTCCTTCTTCAATACATGTTTGCGTAAATTCAATTATTATTTCACTTTGATATTCCTCAATAGCTGGTGAGGATGGAATTTCTATTAACCTTAGTGATCCTGAAGAACCTGCAGACAATAGATTCACAAATGTAGTAACTAGGTAAATTTGAAAGCAACATCGCTGTGTCATTTCCAGTACTATATGATCATTGTAGTTTCATTGTAGATAAATGTCGTTAAATTGTAGTTGAGAACACAAAAACTCTCAGCATTGTCGAATCAAACATACCTGTACTGATGCATTCATTGGTGATTGCCAATTCCATATTGAAATCTCTTACGCTAATACATAAGGGATACGAACCTAAGTTTTTATTCTCTTTTTTCGTTTCCATATATACACGAACACCCATATCATTCCTAATCTGCAATGGAGGAAAATTATCATTCACAAATGTATTTTATTTCTATAATTTTATCCGATGTATCAACCGATAATTATTCTGCAATTGTAGATTGAAGAATTCCGTAGCTTGCATTATCATCTACCAAAATGGCATCAACTTCAAAATCTCGGAATCTGCCATAGTTATCCCAATAACCATTAGATTTCAGCATTATTGGGATTATTGACATAATTTTGTGTAGTTGATAGAAAAACAAACGAAGAACAGATTTAGATTTGGTTCAGATTGTAGAATTTCGGTACTGATGTAGAAGAACTGTATTAAAAAATTTGGAATAACTACAATTTGATTGGCTATCACGCTGTAAATTGTGATTTTCGGTATTGATGTAGAAGAATGAGAGAATTTCAACACTAATGGCCAGGTATGAGAGGTTCCGCCGAGTTTAGATTTTTTTATGTTTTAAAAAGATCATTTAATTGCGACAGAATCAAATAATGATTTGGTAGCTTAAAATCTGGAGCTATTTTAGGCTCGTCAGAATCAAAGGTTGATTTGGTAGCTTAAAATCTGGCGCTATTTTAGGCTATAAATTCAGCCAGATATGGTTTGGTACAGTTTTGGTAAAGAAAATATGGTATTGGCGGGTAATAACCAAACAAGGCACAATTTTGGTAATAAGGTTTGTTATATGGCATGTTTAGGTAAGAATCCCAAAAATAAAATAACTAGTTGGGAATGACCCGAGCCTAACACTTATACCATTTTATGACAGTGGTGGATAACATTTCATAAAAAGTGAGTTCCACTATGACCAATTTGTGGAGCTGAGACATAAGTTTTGGGTATCTATTCTGATGATTTGTGATTTGAGATAATAGTTCCTAGTGACAATATTGTAAATCCACCTTGCTAAGTAAGCGCACGAATTTAAAATATGAACCTCTTCGGTTTTTCTTGAATACTATATTATATTGGCAGCTTACACTTAGTTCCTGAGATACAAATATTATTTTTCGGAAAATTTTATTTTCTGTCTTATACAATTGACATTAGTTATATGAGATATTTTTTTTGTTTAACGGTTTTGTGGATTTAGAATTTTATGAATCCAGAAATATAAGATTAGGATCCACAAATTTGTGAGAGAAAAAGAAGTCTTTCCTGTTAGTATGTCATTTCTGGTCTCACCGGGGTGTGAGTCTTGTACATATACCTATACAGTTCGAATATGTTTTCAAACATCATTGACTATGGATATAAGTACTACACATACCCTAGTTTGACAACTGATGCTTTATCCAAAAGCTAAAGGTTTCTATTTAACAGAAAAATTAACATATGGATCCATAAATTTATCTGTCGATCAACAAAGTAGTAAACAAGATTCATTAGTATTTGATCTGTCACATGCTTTTCATATGGAGCTATCTGATAAGAAATTTATAAGTCAAACTTATATGGTTATTATATAAACTGCAAGTAATAACTGTTGCCCAAGTTCAGTTGAAGTTTTGAAGAATGACAAATGAACTCAGTGAAGGACCAGGTGCATCTTAGGAGACACAGTTGTTACAGCCTATGCACATGAGATGCACGTGAAGAAGATAAGACTTTGGGATCGAACAACAATATCTTCTGAATTGATCGAAAAGATTGCGTAGGAGATAAGGAGAAGAAGTCTCATTATATGGAGAGAACTATATCCGGATCTAGGATAAGGAATTATAGTTTGAATTTTTTTAGGGCTCGAACTTGATGAAGGATCAGCAATTCGAGTTTTTGTCAAACTCTGAATACTAACTCTATAAAAGTAATACTGTTCTCTTGTACATGTATGAACATATACAAAGAAGTTAGAGCTAAATTGAAAGCAAAAGAGCAAGACTATTTTGCAAGCAATTTACGTGAGATCAAGTGTGCACGCCTGCAGCTACTTGAACAAGATTAAAGAACCAGTTCCATTGTGTTTTTCTTATTCTAGTTCTATTGTAATAGGTGATTTAAAATTGTACCTTTCCAATTTTCATAGAAGCAAATTATATTAGTACGTTGAGTATTCAAGTTAGAGTTAACTTGAAAGTGTCGCAACAATTGAGGCTGTATGCCACACTGGGATTAGAGTTAATCCGTAGGTTTGCAGGAGTTTTGTAAATGTTATTTTGGCTCATTGAGTTTAGTGGATGTTTGGAAAAATCCTACTGAGAAGTAGGTCGTGGTTTTTTCACCTTTTGAGCCAGGTGTGTTCCACGTAAAAATCTCAGTGTTCTTTATTTTATGCACTCTTAATTCTTCAACGTCATAGTTAGTATACCTAGAAGAACCAGGTTCTTCTAGTGCAAAAATTATGTACCACACAAATCACCCCCCCTCCCCCCTCTTGTGTGGTATTAACGTTTTGGAACATCAATTGGTACTAGAGCGGGTTATCCTTGAAGAGGCTAACACCTTAGGAGAAGATCAACAATGAGTGCACCACCTGGGAACTGGGAAGGGCAATCCACCACTAGGCCTCCAACTTTCAATGGCTAATACTATTCTTGGTGGAAGAATAGAATGAGAGATCACATCATAGGGGAAGATTATGAACTTTGGGACATAAGCACTGATAGCCCTCTAGCAACCACTAAGAAAAATGCTGAAGGAATTGAAGTACCAACAACAAGGGCTGACTGCACTGCTGAAGACTTGAAAAAATGGGAGAAAGATGCTAAAGCTAAGAAGTGGCTTCTATGTGGCCTAGGGCCAGACAAGTACAATAGGATCCAAGGCTGCACAACTGCTAAAGAAATATGGGACACTCTACAAGTGGCTCATGAAGGGACACCGCAAGTGAAAAGATCAAAAGGAGGAAGGAGAAACTTTCCAGGAGATGTACACTAGATTCACCACCTTGACAAATGAACTGGAATATCTTGGTAGGACTATCCTTGAAGAAGAAAAAGTTGAGAAGATTCCGACAAGTGTTCTGCGAGTCACATGGGAAAGCAAAATTACTTCCATTCAGGAATCCAAGAACATTACTACCCTCAGACTGGATGAACTGATTGGAAATTTAACTGCCTATGAAATGAGGAGACAAACCATGGAGATGGATACCCCCAAAAGGGAGAGAAGCTTAGCTCTCAGAATTGCTGAAGGTGCAGAACTGGAAGATGATGAAATGTCTATGATCACTAGGGATTTCAAAAGGTATCTAATGAGAGGAAAGGGTTCTTCAAGAAATACAAGCTTCAATAAAACAAGAGATTCGGAGAAACAGGTAAATGAGGGATGCTACAAGTTTAAAAAGACTGACCACATGATCAAAAATTGTCCTCAATAGGAAATTGAGTGGAAAAAAGAAAGAGCTAAACGAAGAAACAGGAAGAAGGAACAGGTTCAACCCAGGAGAAAAAAGGTTCAACTAAAGCTATGGTTGCTGCTTGGGGAGAAACCTCAGATGAAGACTCAGAAGATGAAACTGAGGAGGAGTAGGCTTTAATGGCCATCGGAGAATCAGACGATGAACAAGAGGTAAGTATTCTTCATCTCAAATACAAGATTAAATTCTTGCTAAAGAAAAACTCGCTGAGCTATTAATAGACTTCATTGATGAGTCTGAGATAATCAATAATGAGAAGGAAGTTTTGTCTAGGGAATGTGTGATTCTAAAAGTAAAATGTAAAAGTCTAGAGTGTAGGGAAAACGAGAGTGATAACAAAAATGCCGAGTTAAAGAACCAGGTTCTTCAACTTGACAACAATGTCTTAGAACTTAGGTTTGAGAATCTGAAATTAAAATTAGGAACAGGAAAGAAGATAGTTGATCACTCACATCTCACTCTAGAAGAAAGTTTGGGAAAAATGAAAGATGAATTGTACAAAAAAGATGAATTTATCAAAGTTTTAAAAGACGATCTAGGAAAGGTAAAACATGAACTAGACAGAACTTGCAAGTGGAACCAAGCCTCAGATGCTCTCTCCTGGTTGCAAGAGCATCATAACAGTGACAAAAGAGGACTTGGCTATGGGACTCAAGCTCCTAAATGGGACCCAAAAGGCAGTACCTCACTCTTTCTAAAAACAAAATCTGCACACATTGCGGTAAGACTGGTCATTACAAATATGAATGTAATACAAAAGAAATGGTCAGTCAAAGGAACAAAGTCTTTGTTAAAGAAAAGAATAAGTTGCCTGGATGGGCAAAAAGGAATTTTATACATCTTTTTGCTTATACAAAGGGACCTAAACTAGTTTGGGTTCCTTAGACTAACCCCTGATTTCCGTTTGCAGGCCCAAGTGAATGGGAGGAGCCAAATATGGTATATGGATAGTGGTTGCTCGAAGCACATGACTGGGGACAAGGACCAGTTCCTTTCATTTGAGAACCTAAAAGGAGGTAATGTCTCTTTTGGTAATGGAAAAAAAGGTGAGATCATTAAAGTTGGAAAGGTAGGCAAGACTGATTCTCACTCCATAGAGAATGTCTACCTAATAGATGGTTTAAAATACAGCTTAATAAGTGTGTCACAATTGTGTGACAGAGGCAACTTTGTGGCTTTTACCTCTACCAAATGTTTTGTGATTAACCTTATCACTGACAAGGTTATTTTGTAGGGAAAAAGAGTTAACAATATTTACATTATAGATTTGTCAACTCTTTTAAAAAATCAACTCACTTGCTTAAGTGTGTTAGACAATAATCCTCTCTTGTGGCACAAAAGACTTGGCCATGCCAGTCTAAATCAGCTAAACAAATTAGTCTCCAAGGATTGGTAATAGGATTACCTAATATCAAGTTTAAGAAAGACAAAGTTTGTGAGGCATGTACAAGGGGGAAATAGGTAAGGTCATCCTTCAAATCCAAGAAAATGGTAAGTACGTCCAAGACGTTGGAACTGGTTCATATGGATCTCTGTGGTCCAATGAGAACCATGAGCAGAGGAGGAAAGAAATATGTGTTGGTGCTTGTTGATGATTACTCTAGATTTACCTAGGTACAATTTCTGACATCTAAAGTTGAGGCCTTTGAAATGTTTACTGCTTTTGTTAGAAAAACTTAGAAAAAATTAGGAAATCAACTTGCATCTATTAGGTCTGATCATGGAACTGAATTTGAAAATGCAAAATTTGCTGAGTATTGTGATGAAAATGGTGTAGATCACAACTTCTCTGCCCCTAGGACTCCTCAGCAAAATGGAGTAGTTGAAATAAAGAACAGGACTCTTGAGGATATGGCAAGGACCACGCTTTTCTCTAGTAAATTACCCCACAACTTCTGGGCAGAGGCTGTAAATACTGCATGTTACATAATAAATAGATGCGACTAGACCTCATGTTGAGAAGACTCCCTATGAGTTACTTAAAGGGAGTAAACCAAACATATCCCATCTTAGGGAATTTGGTTACAAGTGCTATGTGCACAACAATGGAAAAGACTCCCTAGGTAAGTTTGATCACAGAAGTGATGAGAGAGTATTCTTGGGATATTCTTCACACAGCAAAGCATATAAAATGTTTAATAAAAGAACTTTGTGTATAGAAGAAAGTGTGCATGTTGTGTTTGATGAAACTAACATTCCTTCTGAAGGACAGGAACATGAAGATGAAGCCATGGGACTGGTCAAAGACTTGGGTGAAGCATCAGCTCAAGTCAATGCAACACCTACAGAAGGAACAGGTTATGGAACAGGTTTTTCCTTATAGGGCAACCTGGCAGGGGGAAGAAATCAAAGCGGAATTGAAATAAACCTTTTGAAGGAACCTGTTCATGAACCTGACTCTCAGCAAATAGCTGAAACACTCAGCAGAAACAAGTTGGTTGTGAAACCTCACAAGTATCAAAGTTCTCATCCCATTGAGAACATTCTCACTGACCCAACATCTGGAGTCAAAACCAGATCACAACTAAAGAATCTATGTGCATTTGATGCTTTTATATCTCTTATTGAACCTAAAATTATTTTTGAGGCTTTGCAGGATGCAGATTAGGTCAATGCTATGCAGGAGAACTTAATCAATTTAAAAGAAGTCAAGTCTGGCATCTAGTTCCAAGACCCAAGGACAGATCAGTCATTGGTACCAAATGGGTTTTCAGGAACAAACTTGATGAGTATGGAACTATCACAAGAAACAAGGCAAGGCTGGTGGTTCAAGGCTACAACCAAGAGGAAGGCATTGACTATGATGAGACCTTTGCTCCAGTTGCTAGATTAGAAGCAATCAGACTCCTCATTGCCTTTGCAACACATATGGAATTCACTCTCCATCAGATGAATGTCAAAAGTGCCTTCTTAAATGGCTACCTCAAGGAAGAAGTGTTTGTAAAAAACATCCAAGATTTGAAAGCAAGGAATGTCCTGAGTATGTGTACAAGCTGGACAAGGCTCTATATAGGCTTAAACAGCCCCAAGAGCGTGGTATGAGCGACTATCAAAATTTCTACTGGAGCATGGGTACAAAAGAGATAAAATTGATAGCACCTTGTTCCTAAGGGAAAAAGGTAAAGACCTTCTTGTTGTACAAATATATGTTGATGACATAATATTTGTGGCTACTACCGATAAGATGAGTAAGGAATTTGCTAAACTAATGAGGAGTGAGTTTGAAATGAGTATGATGGGTGAATTCAACTTCTTCCTAGGCCTGCAGATCAAACAAAGCCCACATGGGACCATGATCCATCAGTAGAAGTATACAAGAGAACTAATCATAAGGTTTAAAATGGAGGACGCTAAAGAAATAGATACACCTATTGCAACTGCCACTAAATTAGACATTGATGAACCTGGTTCATTAGTTGATCAAAAGTTATAGAGGGGTATGATTAGTTCACTCTTGTATTTTACTGCTAGCAGACTTGACATTGTTTTCAGTGTAGGGCTTTGTGCTCGTTTCCAGGGAAATCCAAAGGAATCACATTTGACAGCTGTCAAGAGGATTTTGAGATATTTGAAAGGCACAACTGATTTGTGTCTTTGGTATCCCAAAGGTAGTAATTTTGATCTAGTAGGATATGCTAATGTTGATTATGCAGGTTACTTGGTGTACATGAAGAGTACTTCAGGTATGGCACATTTTCTGGGGTCATGGCTAATGTCATGGGCTACCAAAAAGCAAAACTCAGTAGCCCTATCTACTGCTGAAGCTGAATATGTTGTTGCTGCTTCTTTTTGTGCTTTATTGCTATGGATCAAACAACAGTTGGTAGATTTCGGAACTGAAAAATGGGATGTATTCCAATATTTTGTGATAACACTAATGCTATAAGTATGAAAAATAACCATGTTCATCATGAAATGACAAAGCACATAGATGTTAAACACCACTTCTTGAGAGATAACTACGAGAAAGGGTTAATCTCCATAGAATTTTGTGCTACTGATATAAGAATAGCTGACATCTTCACTAAAGCACTAAGTAGAGAAAATATTGAAAGGAACATGTTAGAATTAGGGATGATTAAGATCACCTAATCAGGTCCAGTCCAGAATGCAATGAAAAAAAAGGAAAATTTTATTTTGTTTGGCAAAAGTTCTGACTTTATGTGAATATCTTAGACTAATTCTTACTCAGTCTCATACTCTATTCAGTATACTCCTGTGACATGTTTCTTTTAATTCATTGATATCTTACAAAGTTTTTTCCTATTCTGATGCATGAGGCATAGTCAAGAGAAGTTCTACTTGAAGAACCTGGTTCATCAAGTCTATGCTCATAGAAAAGGACAGGTATGTTTCTACACTTTGCACAATTAGAAAAGTAAATGTTCCAATTATGAGCATAAGTCCCATTCTAACCAAATTCCCAAAAAAATAACCGCTAAGCATTTGACCAATTTTCCTCTCCTAGAATTCTAAAGAATAACGAGACTTTTTCCCTAAAAACCAGTGCAAATTAAAGACTGGAGCCTTAATGAGATTAGACTCCTGATTGACCACTGCAAAAGGCTGCAGTTACTAATCATGCCCCTTTTAAAAACACTCCACACACTCCTAATTTGATCCATACCCACCATTAAGTTATGATCATCCTTCTTCTCCAAAATCACCAAAAATCTTCAGAAATCCTTCACCATGTCTAACACTAAAGAAAATCTAGGGACACTCTTACCTAAATCTACCGATTCGTCTTTGTCTACAACCCCCAGTGACAACCCTAAACCCAGATTCCGTCGATAAAAGATGCTAGCAAGAAAAACTGTAGCCACCGGTGCTCTGAGAACGACTTTAAACAAAAATTGAGAGCTAGCCAAAAAGGGAAGGACTCTAAAAAGGAATTATCTGACTCAAGTTCTTAGTCTGACATCTTCGTTTCTGTAAGTGATAGAGAAGAACGGGGGTCTTCTGGCACAAACAAAAATCAAGAAAACTCCATGAAAGTGAATACATGATATAGTTCTTCTGATGCAGTCGTTAATATGGAAAATAAGTTTGTTTTAGTGGGTCTTTGAGAGATGTGAAGGGGGATGAATCTAGTCAAAAAGAGGAAGAAAAACGAAAGACGAGATTCTTGCGATTTTGTTGAAATGTTGAGGAGAGTGGCAACAAGTCAGGGGAAATAGCTCTAGGGACGCTGCTGAAGGTCTTGTTCATTTAAGTAAACAACAAGTTAGAAGTGGTTCATCTGGTGATCAAACCTTAGCTGACCTTCTAAAGAAAATTGGAGCCAGTTATGATCCGAAGAAGCATAAGGCTTCTTCCTTACAAGCTCTAACTCCTTCCAAGCCAACAAAGAAAACCAAAACATCATCTCCTAAGTCTACTGTCTCCTCAAGAGCAACTAGAATCAGGGTTAAACAAAGTGAGGAACAATTGCAGAAAGCACTTGAAGAAAGTAGGAGGAAAAAGAGATAAAAAGGAAAGGCTAAAGTTGTGGAGATTATCGAGGTAAAAGATGAAGAAGAAGAGGAGATGGACCTAGTCTATCAAGAAAGAGAAACAACTGAAAAGGTACCATCACCTACACCAAAAGGTTCCAAGACTTCAACCAAAGGACTTCCTCTGTACCCATATCTGCTGAGTTCTCATTGGCTAAAAGAACTAGGTCTGCTGGGAAAAAAAACAAAAGAAGATTATTGAAAAAGAAGAGGAAGAATAGAGTGGAGAAGAAAAAGAGGAGGAATTTGAAAAGGAGCAGGATAGATTTGTCATCTTTGGCAGAAGAAAGATCTTGAAAGGGAGAATTGTGAAAGATCTGGAGGAGCCAGGTACAAAAGGATTGGTTGATGCTCTGAATGCTCAAGGGTGGAAGAACATGGTTCTTCAACTAGATGGCAAACTGGCAAGAAAAGAGTTGATCGAGTTTATGGCAAATGCCACAGTGGTGAATGAGGTTGTTAATAGTCTGGTGAGAGGAGTCAGTTTGATGCTCCTAAATTGGGTGAGATTTTGGAGATTCCCTATACAGGATATGATGATTGTACAAGGCAACGGTGGCCTTGCCTGGACTCTCTTCCTAACGCACTCCAAATCACAAGAAATTTCTGTGATTCTGCAACTCCTGAAGATGTGCCTGAAGCTCGATTTGTTCAGAAAAGTGAGATAAGGGCTGAGCACAAGGTGCTTTTTGAGTTTGTGAACAAATGTTAGCTGCCCAGACTGGAGAGAAGGCACACAACCAACTACATGGACCTGGTTCTTCTAGAGTATCTTGTGAGAAGAAACTAGATTAACTGGACTGCATTTATTGTAAAACTACTGGATAGAGTCATCAACGGCTCTAAAGCTCATGCCACACCCTATGGGTTCCTCTTGACTGTTGTTCTGGAAAAGATACATGTTCCATTGAAGTAATGGGAGATGGAATCTAGCAAAGAGCACTTTGGTGTAAAGACTCTCATGGCCTGCGACTATCCAGTGAATGCCAATCCAGTTGAACCAGGTTCATCTCAAAAGACTCCTGTATATAGCAAGGTCAAGGCTTTGGTCTAGAAGTGTGGAACAAAAGATGCTGAGATTGCCAGGTTGAAGGCTTGTGTTGTTGAATTAGAAATTGAACGAGATGGACTTAGAGCTGAACTAGCAAAGCAAAAGGAGAAGAGTGATGGAATGCTTCAAAATATGTTCAACCTTCTCCAAACCCATCCCTCTCGTACCTCCAAGCCCTAAAGCCAATTTAAACTACCCCCTCAGTGACCCAGATTCAGGATATTTTTTGTTATACTTTTGCTCATGGTTGGATGTTAATTTTCTTTTTGTGGTTTGCATTGTAGAAACATCTCCAAATCAATGCCAATGTGCTCTGTTTCTCTTGTTCTATGAAATTTCGGATCTAAATAGTTACATTCTTTGTATTGTTGATTGTTGGTTAACTGAAACTTCTTTTCACTTGCAGTTGCCCTAGCGGCCATGAGTACTAATTAATATCTGGAAGTCATATAAAATGCAACTTTTCGATGATGCCAAAAGGGGGAAGAGATATTGTGCTTTAGTTTTTGTATTATGATATAAAGTGATATTTATATCCTGATATAACCTGGTCCTTAATGATAAGTTAACTTAAAATTTGTGACTATGTGAAAATTAAGCTAAGTTCCACAGGTTCTCTGAGTTGAAAAAGCATAGAGTTTGTCATTATCTAAAAGGGGAAATTTATTGGCCCAAGTTCAGTTGAAGTTTTGAAGAATGACAAATGAACTCAGTGAAGGACCAGGTCTATCTTAGGAGACACAGTTGTTACAGCCTATGCACATGAAGAAGATAAGACTTTGGGATCGAGCAACAATATCTTCTAATATCTTCTGAACTGATTGAAAAGATTGCATAAGAGATAAGGAGAAGAGGTCTCCTTATATGAAGAGAACTATATCCAGATCTAGGATAAGGAATTGAAGTTTGAATTGTTTTAGGACTCGAACTTGATGAAGGATCAGCAATTCGAGTTTTTGTCAAACTCTGATTACTAACTCTATAAAAGTATTAATGTTCTCTTGTACATGTACGCACATATACAAAGAAGTTAGAGCTAAATTGAGAGCAAAAGAGCAAGACTATTTTGAAAGCAACTTATGTGAGATCAAGTGTGCACGCTTGCATCTACTTGAACAAGATTGAAGAACCAGTTCCATTGTGTTTTTTTATTCTAGTTCTATTATAGTAGGTGATTTAAAATTGTATCCTTTCAGCTTTCATAGAAGCAAATTGTATTAGGTACGTTGACTATTCAAGTTAGAGTTAACTTGAAAGTGTCGCAACAGTTGAGGTTGTATGCCACACTGGGATTAGAGTTAATCCTTAGGTTTGCAGGAGTTTTGTAAATGCTGTTTTTGCTCATTGAGTTTAGTGGATGTTTGGGAAAATCCTACTAAGAAGCAGATCGTGATTTTTTCACCTTTTGAGCCAGGTGTTTTCCACATAAAAATCTCAGTGTTCTTTATTTTATGCACTCTTAATTCCGCAAAGAGTCATAGTTAGTACACCTAGAAAAACCAGATTCTTCTAATGTGAAAATTGGGTACCACACAAATCACCCCTCTTATATGATATTAATGTTTGGAACATCAATAACTATACAAGTTTAATGCCAAGTATATACAAACCTATCCAACATAATTACAAGAGTTTTCATCAAGCAGCAATTGCTCTCAATAACCTTTTTCTTGCAGTTGCAAAGGAAAAGGAACCTGAGGAGAAACAATATTTACATTGGACACCATTAACAACACACATAAATAACAGTATGATCGTTTTACAATATCTTTGTTATAGAGATTTGTTCTATAAAAGAAGTGTAGTGCACCTAGCAATAATAAAAGAATCAAACCATGCAATATAAAAAGTACACAGGATTATCTTTCGGAGTATGTGCGTTGAATAGTTGACCACACAGAAATGCTTTCCAGCTCCTTAGAATTACGGCAAGGTAGCTGATAACCATTTTAGTGTTGTTGAATTTAGATAATAAAGGATAATACCAACTCAAGTTCACAACAGATGTTAATAGTAGGCGTTCCTTCTGCTTTAGCCTGTAAGAATTAAATTATGCACCGAATATGCCATAGTAAATAAAGTATTAACGATTTAAGTGAGAATAAATAAGCTTTACATATTACCTGGTTCAGCTTCCTCTATTTGTGAGTTAGGTGTTATAGCTTACAAAACTGCGTGCACCATTGTAACTCTTAAGGTTGATACCGTATTATTTGATTTCCAACATGTACAATGCTTCAAACTTTTTTTTCGATGAAGAAGCACGTAGTCTCACTTTCTAGAATCGTATTGGAGAGGAAAGTAGATGAAGCATTACCTTTTTATTCCTAATATCCAAATACAGTTCAAGAAACTAATATTTCTTCTCCTTCACTCAGAGAGATGTTGATATTGTTAGGTGCATTATGAGTTTAAAGTCGAGATTATTATTATCCCTCTTTCTTTTAGTGAAAGGTAGGTTGAGAAAATGATTAAAGCGAGCAACTTAGAGTGCAAGTGCATATTGAGTTAGAAGGAAGTTTTTAACTTTCAGCTTTACTCTCCACACAAGTTGAAGGTTTATTTCCAGCACTCAATTTTATTATATGCTCAATGGAAAAAATTAAAATTCTACACAAAATATTGCAAAACTCTCTGAAATAAAGTCATTGAATACTATATGTTAAGTTCCTGGGACCCTTCATCTCATGAATATCATTTCGTCTTTGCTTCCTTCAAACATCTTGATGTATATGTAGATTCAGTGTCGGTCTAGTCTGAATATAAGACCTATATTCAATGTCGGGCTAGTCTGAACAGAAGACCCAATACCTATGCAGAATAAGTTATTTAATACATTTCTTCAAGATTGACTTACAATGCCTTTTTTAATGAGCAAAGGGCAGTATCATTATAAGCATGAGCGTGATCCCAATTCCCAAATTACCTGAAATACAGCAATAAAAAGCTCTTATTTAGTGTCACATGAAATGAAAAACAAATGTCAACAGCCCGAGTATCGCTCTAGAAAACAAAAGCTATTGAAGTCTAACTTAGGTAAAAAAAATATCCATTAGTAGAAATAGTAGTAATTTTTCACAATAATAACATCTTAGGGAGCACATGAATTATGACTCAGATATATATTAGATAACATTGACTCGGGGTGATTTTAGAATAAAAAGAAGTGAACTCATAGCATGACTCAGACTACCCGTTGATATATGGTCATAAGATACTTGACTGAAAAAATCCATTTAAATATTTTATTAGAAATTATTACCTCAATGATCAATTTGTATCTCGCTTCTAACATCATATGGCTAGTGGCGGATCTAGGAATTCAAGTTTGTGGGTGTTGAATTTTTTTTGTACATAAAATTAATGGGTGCTTTTGTAAATTTTCTATATAACTATACATACTCTGCGTCGAGGTTAATGGGTGCTCGAACACCCAATTTCAATGAGTAGATCCGCCCCTGCATATGGCAGTAGTTGCACACACACTCGATGGAAAAGATACTGGAGTGAGTTCTTGATACTTATGTTATTGAACAAGCATGCAGCATAATGAAAAGATTAAACACATTCAGAAACTTCTTATTTGTTCTAACGCCAAGTTGAATGACAATGTACATTCGACCATCAAACAAGGCAAGGCATGTGAAAATATCCGGGGAAACAGGGCATGAGTGATGGATCCCTTTGTGATTACAACAGATCAACTGATAAAATGTAACTATAACAGCCAGACAGTTAGTACGGGGAGTGTTGATAGTTTATTTTTATTGATATCTCAGGTTCCTCTTCGGGTGGCTACTGAGCAGGTCTTTCTTTTTTCTGATAATTCTACTGGGCAGGTCTCTGTTTACATGCTTAACCCAAAAGCTTCCATTTCATCAATATTTTTTTAAGGTAGCTTTTATTAGGAAGCTTTAGAAAAGTACCAAAGGGATATTTTCAAAGCACAAGCAAAACATCATAAGAAAAAATTACAAATAAAGATTCTACAACTTCATAAATCCGTCAGCTGCTCCAAGTCTACTACTACCCTTTCATTACACCAAAAGTATAGATTCTGCAAATAATTATTTTAGTGTAGGAATCTGGGTAAAAGATCTTCAAAGCATCTTTTATTGCTTTCTAGCCAAATGGTCCACATCATGCATAAGGAAAGGGTCATCCACATCTTTTTCTTCCTGTTGCCTATTGATTAACCCTGCTAACTTTCCAGCAGGCTTCTAACACTGTTTGGCATTGCCCACTTCACAGCATAGATGTTAAGGAATAGGTCCCAAAAGATCTGTCAGCAATGAAGAAACAAATGATTTACAGACTCCAGGCTTTCTTCATAGAAAAAATATCTACTGCATAAGGAAAAATCTCTTCTTTATAGCATATCTTGGGTAAGATCTATTCTAGGCTATAGTACATCCAAATCCAGCAACTTTTGTTGATTCTTTGGTCATCAAAAGCATCTTCCATGGTCATGATTCCTCCAGCTTCCAAAGCCTCCATTTCATCAATGTTAAACTCTCCTAATATATAAAGTTTTACCTCTTTTTGAAAAATCCCTGTCTTCGGACCTTTCCTCTACTCTCCCCTCTTCTTCACTAAGCCTCTCAATTAACCCCCTCAACGCCTCCTTTTGTAAACTTTGATCTCTTTTATTTTCCTCAATTAAACCCACATTTACCTTCAGGTTAGTCTAATAATTAGGAAAAATATCCTTGTTTATTTAGTTCCGTCAGAACTATTATTAATGAAAATTAACACTGAACTGAAGCTATCACTACTCATATTTGTCCATATCATCTAGCACTTTCTATGTTCTATTGCGTAGCATCCTTCATTGGTCATGCTTAAATATTTTACTATCCTATTCAATCGAGTTTATGACCCTTTTGTTAGAACAAACAACGTTCTAAAGTAACTTATGATTATTAACAATTTTTATTAGTAAAACACAAAGAGGAAGAAAATAAAGTTCAAATAAATGAATTCCTGAAAAAGCACATAGCTTAAGACATACAAAGTTAAGTAAATTAATCTATACATGCCATATACATGAATGTCACATTGAAAACATAAAACAGAATTAAGAAATAAGCAATAATCAACGAACTCCAAATGAATACAATTTGTTTCAAACGAGGACCAAATGAAAGATGGAATCGAAGGTAAAAATAATTTCCTACGAAATTCCGAATTAACTCCAAAAATAAGGTAGCGAATACAATTAACTTTTGACCGAATGTGAACCTATTTAACCTCAAAGTCATACAACAGAATCTTAAAATGGATTATGTCAGCTGAATACATTCCAGATTCTACTCAAAAGATCGAATTTACAAAAAGAATCAATCTCATAATCTAATTTGAGTAACGTACAAACCACAATAATTTGAAATTAAGATATATGAACAAGAGTAAGAAGAAAAGACAAAAACCTGGAAAATGAAACTGATAATGGTTTACCTGAGTTAATGTCCTGCCATGGGCATAATAAGAAGATCAACGGTACAAGTTTTCTCATACTATACTCTGTATCGCCCTAGTGGGATCTTGAAATAGAGTGTCTGACATATTCCTTCACTTGATTCTCTCAATCCTATATAGCAGAGGTAGTTGGTAACGCTTGAGAGAAACTGAGAAAGAGCAGCAAACAAGGGAAATTTAACAATCTCGAAGCAGAGTTGGTCGGCCAAATAAAAGGATATGAACGAAATTACAAAAGCAAACTACAGAAGAAATTGATCTATGTGCAGAATAAATTATAAAAACCTAAAGGCAAAAAAAAATGGAAGAATAAAACTCACTCTATAACTATAACAGTGTCTAACTATAAAATCATATACGGTGAGATGGAGAAGTAGTCCTTCAAAATTCCAGAAAGATAAGAACAAAAGAAGTTATTGGAGACCGATCATTTTCAGTCGTGGAATAAGCTTAGCGCAAATCCATATGTCGTTTCAATGGCAAAGAGAACAACACATGCGGCAATCAAATTGTTTGGTGCCATCAGAATTGGATCTTAGTTCAGTCGGAGAACTCGTCGAGGAAGGAACAAAGCTGGATTGGAAGACGAATGCAGAAGCAGATGGAGAAGGGCAAAAATGTAATATCCCGTGCATGTGAATCGCGCCATATCCTTGAAGCAAATCTTTGAGTGACTCATGAGAAACTTAATATAAGCAAATTTACGAATTTGCCTTGGCCCGGAAAGCTGGATGACGAAGTCCTGCTTATTCCCGCTTCTAAATAAGTAAAAAATAAAGGGATTTTTACATATACATACCATATAGCAAATCTTATTACCACCCATATTTAAGGTTTGTGTTTATTACATTTAAGCATACAAACTTTCAATTTATGTACCATAATTCTATTTAAGTCTTTAATTAAAAACTTATTAATTGTAGGCATGATTTGTGGAACCGTGTATCTTCTCAAATTTTATTCTACACGCTTCTTCTCTCTCTATCAAACAAAACCCACGATTTTCTCCCCTGTTTTAATTACCCTCCCCCCATGTTTTTTCTGCAAAATCGAATTCTCTCTCTCTGTTGAAGTTCATCCGCCATTATCGTAACCTCCACACTTTCAGTTCGAGAATTTCTTCTCAATCCACCATAGTTTCAGTCCCTAAAATTGTATCCAAGTCAGAAACCCTCTCCCCCCACGTTTTTTATCAAAATCGATTTCTCTCTCTCTGGTTGAAGTTCATCCGTCATTATCGAAACTTCCACACTTGCAGTTCGAGAATTTCTTCTCAATCCACCACAGTTTCAGTCCCTAAATTGTATCCAAGTCAGAAAATGGTGAAAAAAACTAATACTCCAAAAAGACAAAAATTACCCGATATTCCATCTTTTGATTTGGGTGTTTTAACGCCTAAATCGCCACAAAAAAACCCAACAATCTGTCCATGCAAGAGGAAAAAATAGAGTTCCTGCATCTCCAAGACAAATCCGTGCTGAAATGCAAAGCAAGCATTTGCACGATGTTGATGCTATTAGTGTAGAAACAGAAGTCGACAAACAACGTAAGCGAAAGGGGAAAACTTGATGGTAGATGATGATGATTTTGCAGAATATTCGCCCAAACTTCAAAATCCGAAAAAACAAAAGGTGTCTCCTTCCCCCTCAAAACAAAAAAAGAAGAAACCCTCTAAAATATCTATAAAATTGGTTCCACAAAAAATTTCGTTGAAGGTAAACATTTTCTATTTCTCCTCACTGTTTGTAGTTTAATTTTTTTTTCCAAAAAATAGTATGCAAGTGGTTTTTTGGTGTTTAAGTTTTTTTTGGAAAAGGTACTGTATTATTGAAGCTAGGTTTATTTATACAAATTGTAGTTAAATTGTAGTGATTTTGTAGTTAATTGTAGTCAGTTTGTAGTTAATCGGCAAAATATACTATTGACTCAATTTTGTAGATTATTTGTCGCATTTTTGTAGTGTTATTTGGAACTGTGATAAAAAGACAGTGTATAAATGTGGTTACATTGTAGTTTATTTGAAGTCTGCAAAGTAATTTATAGTTATGTTTTTTGTATTGCAACTTGTATAGAAGATACATTTAACTTCATGATCAATAAATTTATAGTTACATTGTACTTGATTTGTAGTCTTGCAATTTTGTAGTTTTATTTGGAACAGTGATAAAAAGACATTATATAAATGTATTTACAGTGTAGTTGATTTGTAGTCTGCAAGGTAAATTGTAGATATGTTTTTTCTAAAATAACTTGTAGTTAGAATGTAGTTTAATGTAGTATGTCACAATATACTTGATTTGTAGTCTGCAATTTTGTAGTTTTATTTGGAACTGTGATAAAAAGACATTATATAAATATATTTACAGCGTAGTTGATTTGTAGTCTGCAAGGTAAATTGTAACTATGCTTTTTCTAAAATAACTTATAGTTAGAATGTAGTTTAATGTAGTCTGTCACAATATACATGATTTGTAGTCTGCAATTTTGTAGTTTTATTTGGAACTGTGATAAAAAGACATTATATAAATGTATTTACAGTGTAGTTGATTTGTAGTCTGCAAGGTAAATTGTAGCTATGCTTTTTCTAAAATAACTTGTAGTTAGAATGTAGTTTAATGTAGTCTGTCACAATGTAGAATGTAGTTAGAATGTAGTTTAAATGTAGTATGTTGATTAAAATTGTAGGTATGATATGTTACATTATATCTTGTAATGCTGAAATCTATCGTCATTCTAACCACAATTAATATACGTTTTTTGCAGAATGGACCTTACTGTGCTCAACAAAATGTTGATTATGGTGTGATCCGATTCCACAGCTTGTGTGATCCTACAATTCCTAGCCAGATAAAGGCTTTATTATCCCCAAACTAATTACGTGTTTTCAAGAAAACATATTTTGGTTATTTATTAGATCTACCCCCAATCTGTATGCAGAACCAGTCCATTCATCTTCTAATGAAGTATGAGTTATCAAAGTCTACTGACAACTACTTTTTTGTCCTTTTAAATGGTCAAAAATTGATTTTTTCTTTGAGAGATTTTTTTTTATTGCTGGTTTTAATTGTGTCAATAGTTTCTCAGACTATGGCTACAATTCGAACTATGTTAGCCATTTAATGACTAAATATTTCCCTAACAAAGCTCGGGTTGAGAAATGGCTTTTGAAAAATGTAGTTACAAAGAAATCATGGACAAATGATTTGGATGATGTACAGTTGTGTATCCTTTATATGTTGGAATTCTTTGTTTGTCCTTCTGATAAGGACAATATTACTTTGATAGAAAAGTTTACGTTCTTTCTTATCGAGAGTGGTAATTTTGAGTCGTACCCATGGGGTACAAAATCCTTCAAGCATGTTTTGAATCTGTCAGACATCGTCTCAATCCCAACGTCCATTCTTATCTTATACGTGGATGCTCATTAGCCTTACAAATGTGGCTATACGAGTGTTGCTCTTCTGCCAGCACCGAGCTTGCTACACGGTGCTCTGACTCGATTCCTCGTATTTTAAGATGGTCATCTACAAAGGGACAGCTTTGCTTAACTGTTCTTGAAGACAAGATCATCAAGCCTGAGTGGCTCACGGTTTTTTTCTTCAACCTTTGTATAATTCTTCAATTACTGTTATAGTAACTACATTACATCTATAATTTTCTTTTCAATTGAATTAACTGTCATTTCCATCATTCAGTTCTCAGACATGGTTGAATCTGGGGAAGAGATTGGAGTGCTTAATCTCCCAGAAAAGATTAAATATGAAGATGAAGAGGTTGGTCAACCATCAAAAGTCCCAACTGCTGCTTCTCCAACAGTTGAACCTGAAGAGGCTAATTCTCCAAATGACATGGAATCTGTTAGTAGCCAGATCAGGAAGATGGAAAAGAAGCTTGAGCAAGTATTGTGAGAAAATACAGTTGTGTAGTCATTATTTAGTACCTCTTGAATTCATGGAAAGTTAGATCAGTTAAAGAAGGATGTTTTTCATGAATTCTCAAGCCTTCGAGAGTTCATAGATGAATCTTTGAAAAGTGTAATGAATGCTGTCAACAGGAGGAATGAATTGGATGAGTCAAAGGTAAGAATTTACATATAATTTATGCTAACATTATATAATAGTTATGACAAAAAAGCATTCTCAAACGTTCCTCAAAAAATGTAGTTTGCTGCTAGTTCAACAAAATATAACGAACAAATTCAAGCAGACCAAAACAATCATTTTCAGTTCAATGTTGGTGCTCAACTCCGTGCAAGTACCAGTAAAATAGGTATCTACATAATTCCTACATACATATATACAAACTTCAAGAATTGCTAATAAATAATTAACTTTCTTTTTCAGCTCCCATTTCTCCTCAACATGTTGAACCACAAGTTGACTTGTATGCTGACTTCCAACAAGCAGCTGAGGTAGCAAAAGAAGGTATTATTTAATAATGTAGTTTTTAATAGAAAATAGTTGATTATACACTGGTATAATGCTTTTAACTATTGCATTTTTTTGTAGCAGATGTTGAAGACAACATTCCACAGTCACCAATTCATGGTGTAACTGTGACTGAAGTTGTCCATGAATGCCTTGAAAAAAAAAAGGAGACTGGAGTTATGCGTGAAGGAATTGAAAAGAAAGGTGTGACATTGGATGATTTTGAACTTGCAGAAAACCTATCACAGATGGTCATGTATGGTGAGCCCATACAAGTTGATCCAACCCCCGTTCATCAAGGAAGAACAAGGTTACCCGGAAAACATGCACGATCACCATTCACTCCACTCTATAGTACTGAAGGCAGCCCCTCGGTTGGGCAAAAATATTTCAACCTAAAGCACCCATTCACAAGTCTCATTGGTGAAGATGTTGATCCTGAATTAATAGATAGGTTCACAACCTGGTTATACCATCGAACTGACAAAGCATCTAGGATTTATGGTGCTTAAATGTACCATGTCTGTATGTACTTGTTTTCTATATCTTTGAACCTTTTTACACTTTAAAGTTGTAAATGTTTCTGTTTTTTTTTATTTGTTTAATTCTATTATTATTACAGGAGGAAAGACTTCTATTCAAAGAAGGATAACCATCTCAATCCTTGGTTGGATTTGGGTTGTGAAAAATTGATAAGAAGGACTGGTTCTACACCCTTGCTCACCCTTGACAAGTAATCAATAGTACAGTAAGTATATAGTTTATAATTGCAGTTTTGTCTTTATCTATTATGTTTAAATGTAATTACTTGCTTAGGCTTCATGAATAGGAACTAATGGCATTTTGCCTCCATATATCTCTGGTAGCTGGCTCACTGTTATATATCTGTAGATATGGCGTTGTTATAGTCAAGCAAGCTGATTTGTCTAATTGTAGTTAATATGTAGTTATTTTGTAGATGTTATTTGTCTACACTATAACTTATTGTAAATTGCACTTTTACTTTTTCAGCACATTGATGTTATAATGTACTATCTGAGAAAAAAGGGGAAATATGGCCCCAACATCAAAAGTAGATTTACAACAACCGATTGCTTGTTCAAGACAAAAATTGAAAGAATCTACGAGAAGTTCACTACTGCTCCAATGGATCAAAGAAATTCTGTTGTTAAAGCCGAGGATGATATTGGAGAATATATTATGGGCTATAGAATTCTTGCTAATGTAGCATGGGTGTTAGGATTTATGCCCGTCACTAGAGGGGGGGTGAATAGTGCGGCACGAGAATATTGATAAATATTGCGGAATTAAAATTGCAGGAATAAAATAAATTCGGTAATTAAAATAGTAAGGAAAGAACACACCGAATTTATCCTGGTTCACCACAACGTGTGGTTAGTCCAGTCCCCGAGAAACTCTCTCGAGATTCCACTAACTCCGTTAAGCTTACGGGTGCCTAACAAACCGTTACACTTGCTCGTAGATGTACACTCTACAAGACTTCAACTTGCTCGAGGATACCGCACCTCAAGACTTCACCTTGCTCGTGGATACCGCACCACAAGACTTCACACACTAAGATTGAGGGTACTTAGCAAACCCGACAATCAATAAGAAGATATGGTCTTCTCAAACACCTTTCTCTTTTACAACAAGAACTCTCTAAAAAGAGTGGATAAAGAGATACAATATAGCTCTATGAACAACTCAAAGTTGTCTCCCAAATGGCTCAACAAAAGCTCTATAATGATGCACAAATAATATCAATATGTATATGAATAATGACAGGTGTTGTGTTTATAAAATCAGCTCAAAAGACCTCTATTTATAGGTGGTAGAAGTTGTATGTCCGTTGCTTAATTGACAATCAATTATGCTGATTATATGCAAGAATAATTGATTATCAGATTTGGATAATCGATTTTCAGCTTACCGTTACAAAATCGGAAGCTGATTTTATGCAGGATAATCGATTATTGTGATATGCATAATCGATTATGTTGTTACAGCGTTCAAAAACTGGCAACGGATAGAGAATAATCGATTATGCTCTTGAGGATAATCGATTATTGACTCTTGCGGAAATTTCCAATAAATGGAATTTCCCAGAATAATCGATTATCACTTTTGCATAATCGATTATTCTATTATGCTGTCCAGAATTGACAACTTACTTCAAAAACCATTTTAGTTAAAATGAAAACGTTAAAATCATTTTGTTTGAAGTATTTGAAAAATGTTTATGATAAATATGATTTGATAAAATGATTTTATGCATATTTATGATGACCTATGTTGAGCCAAAAGACGAGATAACTTAAGCGTTGCTCTTACATTGGTTCTACCTAACGACCTACGCCTTGGGTCTTCGGTCTTGAACTTTTGAGCTCGGCTTTGGCTTTTCCATGCAATCCGTTCATCAATGTGCTTCTCGGCATTCAATCTTGATTGTTTGTCATATAATAACTTTGTTCGACACTTGACTTCATTGTTTGTCATTCATCAAAACCTATACCTGAAAATCATGCTAATACAACCAAAGCGCACATATCATGGATAGAATGATTTTCTACAATGGGATCTTGTGGACTATGTGCTATTGCCTGTTAACCTTGTAGAGAACTTTCATTGGTTGTCGCTAGTGTTTGACATAAAGGACCGGCAACTTTATGTTTATGATTCATTGGTGAGGGCAAAGCATAATCAAACTGTTCAAACCTTGGTTGACAAATTTTCAGTCATTATTCCTCTTTATTTGTCATGCACTGGTTTCTATGGTAAACGCAAAGACATTGACTTCAAGACTACAAAGTCATACATAGAGAAACCAGGTACAGACCCTCTCGACATACAATGGATGGTTGCTGAGATTCCACAACAAAAAGAAGGCTCACTGTAAAAAACTAATCTCCCTTTCTATATGTTTAATTAATTTTTTTTATCGTTTGGTATATAATGAAAAATTCTCATATTCTGCAAGGATTGTGGTGTATTTGTGGCTGCTTTTGCGGAGTATATTAGCAATGGTGATTTGTCTATCCCAAAGGAAGATCTTACTGATATTGACAAATACCATAGACGCTATGGAGCTCTATTGTGGGACTACGCCACAAAGAAGCTAAAGATGGTTCAATCAGTGAGAGTGAGGTTACTGGCAGACTTGCAAGGAGGAAGGGTGCACCGGCAAAGAATGAGAGGACTAAAGTTCAACGAAAGAAGAAGTAGACTATACTGTTCATATTTGGTAGTTAAATTGGAAAACAATATAATCATTAAGTCATTTTGGTTGTAATCAACAATTTTTCTTGAATACATTATACACGAGTATTCGAGCTATCTAATAGCATATTTGTCGTAACAACTATGTCTAATACTCGAGTATTCCAGCAATCTAATATCTAATAGCATATACAATTTTTCTTGAATACATTAATTTTGGAGTTACTTTTATATAATACCTTCAGTTGCCATTTAATATGTTTATATAACTGTAGTTCTTACACGGCAACAAGATGAAATGTATAATTGTCTCAGATAAATAATTTTTCATCCCTCATTGTTCAATTTTGTTGGAATAAATTATTTATCTACAAATGACTACAATTAACTACAATTGCATATAACTACAAAACTGCACTACATATAACTTCAATTGCATATAACTACAAATTGGAACGACAATGCTACAAACTACTGTTGCAGTACATTTGTACTGTATGAATGTTTCGTCCATTCGACAGCTTTTGTGTTTTCGGCTAAAACTTCTTATCTTGAACAATGAAGAATCATGAATTGACATTGCCTAGAAATGCCATTTGCAGTTTTCAGCTACACATACAAGCCAGTAGATACAAAAAAATACATTATTCAGACATATTTATTAAACACTACAATTAACTACAACTGACTACAATTAAACTACAAATGGCATATAACTACAAACTTGAACTACATATAACTAAAATTCCATATAACTACATTTGCATATAACTACATTGAAATACAGTTTAACTACAAATTCACATTAGGTGATTCCGAGTAATACATTTAGAACACACTTACAGTACATTATAACTACAATCTACCAACAGTTTACATTACTCAAATATATGATTATACTTGTTTATTATCGTCAAAACGTGAACAGTTACACAATAAATTCCGATAATTTGGGATCACTAACATGTATTTTGAATAAATATTCTAGCTACTTTATATTCATTTCTTTTTCGGCACATTCTTGCAAGTTCTTTTGTTATGCCCTTCACCTCCACAATTGCCACATGACACCTTGTACTTCTTTGAGTTTATTTCATCAAATGTTTTATATCTTTCCTTGTGAGGTCTACCTGGCTGTCTTTTATCTCCCGCCGGTGGCTTTTCTACATCATCCAAAATATGTTGTGGAACATCCCATTTGGCTTCATCAGGAAGAGGATTAAGCGGCATTTCATAGGTAAGAAGAAGGCTCTTCGTTGTGTAATACGGAGAGCAATAGTTGTCAGGACTTTCATTCCTATGCCTTAATGCTGCCAAAGCATGGACACATTGAAGTTCATCAAGTTGGAATTGTCCACAGCTACATTTCTTGTTTTCTAAACATACAATGTACCGTTTCACACCATTTAACACAGTATGTATATGATCTGTTGAAACCCTCACCTACAATTCAAGACCAAAAAGAAATAATAATACATCAATCAGTTAAGTATGTTAGCAACAATCAGTTAACTACAAATCAGCTACAAACAAACTATATATAAACTATAACTATATTTACCCACAATTTGACGACATTTTCACTACAAACTGGAAATACTGCAGCAGCTACTACTATTTTTATTTTCTCTCCTGCACCAAACAAGAATATATTACCTTTAGTTTCTGGGATAATGTATTTTATCTTCCAATTCTTTGTTGAATTTGTGACCAAGTAAGGTGAAAGTACCATTTGCCTTCAATAACTTTTCTTTTGTCCAACATTCTAGAATAGTCCTCATATACTCAAATAGATCAAATATTGGCAGCTCTCTTGCCTCTTTTGTTACAACGTTCAACGACTCTGCAATGTTTGCGTCATAGTAAAAGTTCTATTCACCGTTGCATGTACTCTTGACCATCTATGATAGCCAATATCATATAGGTAAGACGATACACGTGGGTCTACCTCTTCAATCTTCATCATCCTTTCATTGAATTCATCCAGAGTATATGACCGTGCTGTAGCAAAGTACAATTCATGTAATTGTAGATGTGCCTTCTTGAATTTTGACCTTATGTTTGTCCATATATGCCACATACAAAAGTAGTGTGCCATGCCCGGATAGACAACTGATGTTGCCTTCGATATACTCTCATGCCTATCTGAGACAACACACATTGAAGGTCTTTCACCATATGCCTCCTTGAATTGTTCAAAGAACCACTTCCAAGACGCGTCGTTTTCATAATCAACAACAGCATATGCCAAGGGCAAAGTAGAACCTACAATTTGTAGTCATAAAATAAGATTAACTATTAAATACAATTTTATATTGAGTATTTAGGCAATTTAACTACATTGATTTATATAAATAATACCTAACTACAATATAACTACAATTTACCTACATTGTTAAAACTGTCTACAAAATAACTACAAAATTATTGTATCTAGTACCTGCTGCATCCATGGTGCTTGCTATCAGCATAATACCCCTATATGCTGATTTTAAGAATGTCCCATCAACCACTACTACCGGCCTACAATGTTGCCAACCATTTATTGATGTACAAAGGGCAACAAATGCATACAAGAAGCAATCATCTACTGCCTTCTTCAAATTAACAACAAAACCGGGATAATTCTTCTCAAGAATATCTTTTGTACGAGTCACACAGATTCCCTCTCAAAAACTGTAATACTTTTTCCTTCGCTCTCCATGCTTGCATGTAGCTTAGGTTCACTCCATGTTCGGATAACATGTCAGTTTGTATGTCCTTTGGCGTGTAAATAGTCTTAGGATCACAATACTTTGGAACGACAATGCTACCAACTACTGTTGCAGTACATTTGCGCTGTATGAATGTTTCGTCCATTCGGCAACATGTGTGTTGTCGGCTAAAACTTCTTATCTTGAACAATGAAGAATAATGAATTGACGTTGCCTTGAAATGCCATTTGCTGTTCTCAGCTACACATACAAGCCAGTAGCTACAAAAAAAGCCAATTTTCAGACATATTTATTAAACACTACAATTAACTACAAACTGACTACAAATAACTACAAAATGACTACAATGTAACTACAATTTGTATAAACAAACCTAGCTTCAATGATACAGTAATTTTTCAAATCCATAACTAACAGAATACCTTCTATTACTTGATCTTTTCACTCTGAACTGGAACTTGTGCATAACTGCATAATTCTTCATTGCAACAACTATTGTCTTCTTGTCCTGGTACACTTTTCCTTCTTCAATACATGTTTGCGTAAATTCAATTATTATTTCACTTTGATATTCCTCAATAGCTGGTGAGGATGGAATTTCTATTAACCTTAGTGATCCTGAAGAACCTGCAGACAATAGATTCACAAATGTAGTAACTAGGTAATTTGAAAGCAACATCGCTGTGTCATTTCTAGTACTATATCATCATTGTAGTTTCATTGTAGATAAATGTCGTTAAATTGTAGTTGAGCACACAAAAACTCTCAGCATTGTCGAATCAAACATACCTGTACTGATGCATTCATTGGTGATTGCCAATTCCATATTGAAATCTCTTACGCTAATACATAAGGGATACGAACCTAAGTTTTTATTCTCTTTTTTCATTTCCATATATACACGAACATTCATATCATTCCTAATCTGCAATGGAGGACAATTATCATTCACAATGTATTTTATTTCTACAATTTTATCCGATGTATCAACCGATAATTGTTCTGCAATTGTAGATTGAAGAATTCCTTAGCTTGCATTATCATCTACCAAAATGGCATCAACTTCAAAATCTCGGAATCAGCCATAGTTATCCCAATAACCATTAGATTTCAGCATTATTGGGATTTTGACATAATTTTGTGTAGTTGATAGAAAAACAAACGAAGAACAGATTTAGATTTGGTTCAGATTGTAGAATTTCGGTACTGATGTAGAAGAACTATATTAAAAAATTTGGAATAACTACGATTTGATTGACTATCACACTGTAAATTGTGATTTTCGATATTGATGTAGGAATGAGAGAATTTCGACGCTAATGGCTAGGTATGAGAGGTTCACGCTGGGTTTAGATTCTTTTATGTTTTAAAAAGATCATTTAATTGCGACAGAATCAAATAATGATTTGGTAGCTTAAAATCTGGAGCTATTTTAGGCTCGTCAGAATCAAAGGTTGATTTGGAAGCTTAAAATCTGGCGCTATTTTAGGCTGTAAATTCAGCCAGATATGGTTTGGTACAGTTTTGGTAAAGAAAACATGGTATAGGCGGGTAATAACCAAATAAGGCACAATTTTGATAATAAGGTTTGTTATATGGCATATTTAGGTAAAAATCCCAAAAATAAAATAACTAGTTGGGAATGACCCGAGCCCGAACCTAATAAGTTAACACTTATACCATTTTATGACAGTAGTGGATAACATTTCATAAAAAGTGAGTTCCACTATGACCAATTTGTGGAGCTGAGACATAAGTTTTGGGTATCTATTCTGATGATTTGTGATTTGAGATAATAGTTCCTATTGACAATATTGTAAATCCACCTTGCTAAGTAAGCGCACGAATTTAAAATATGAACCTCTTCAGTTTTTCTTGAATACTATATTATATTAGCAGCTTACACTTAGTTCCTGAGATACAAATATTATTTTTCGGAAAATTTTATTTTGTGTCTTATACAATTGACATTAGTTATATGAGATATTTTTTTTGTTTAACGGTTTTGTGGATTTAGAATTTTATGAATCCAGAAATATAAGATTAGGATCCACAAATTTGTGAGAGAAAAAGAAGTCTTTCCTGTTAGTATGTCATTTCTGGTCTCACCGGGGTGTGAGTCTTGTACATATACCTATACAGTTCGAGTATGTTTTCAAACATCATTAACTATGGATATAAGTACTAGACATACCCTAGTTTGACAACTGATGCTTTATCCAAAAGTTAAAGGTTTCTATTTAACAGAAAAATTAACATATGGATCCATAAATTTATCTGTCGATCAACAAAGTTAGTAAACAAGATTCATTAGTATTTGATCTGTCACATGCTTTTCATATGGACCTATCTGATTAGAAATTTATAAGTCAAACTTGTATGGTTATTATATAAACTGCAAGTAATAACTGTTGCCCAAGTTCAGTTGAAGTTTTGAAGAATGACAAATGAACTCAGTGAAGGACCAGGTGCATCTTAGGAGACACAGTTGTTACAGCCTATGCACATGAGATGCACGTGAAGAAGATAAGACTTTGGGATCGAACAACAATATCTTCTGAATTGATCAAAAAGATTGCATAGGAGATAAGGAGAAGAAGTCTCCTTATATGGAGAGAACTATATCCGGATCTAGGATAAGGAATTATAGTTTGAGTTTTTTTAGGACTCGAACTTGATGAAGGATCAGCAATTCGAGTTTTTGTCAAACTCTGAATACTAACTCTATAAAAGTAATATTGTTCTCTTGTACATGTACGCACATATACAAAGAAGTTAGAGCTAAATTAGAGCAAAAGAGCAAGACTATTTTGCAAGCAATTTACGTGAGATCAAGTGTGCACGCCTGCAGCTACTTGAACAAGATTAAAGAACCAGTTCCATAGTGTTTTTCTTATTCTAGTTCTATTGTAGTAGGTGATTTAAAATTGTACCTTTCCAACTTTCATAGAAGCAAATTATATTAGTACGTTGAGTACTCAAGTTAGAGTTAACTTGAAAGTGTCGCAACAATTAAGTCTGTATGCCACACTGGGATTAGAGTTAATCCATAGGTTTGCAGGAGTTTTGTAAATGTTGTTTTGGCTCATTGAGTTTGGTGGATGTTTGGAAAAATCCTACTGAGAAGTAGGCCGTGGTTTTTTCACCTTTTGAGCCAGGTGTGTTCCACGTAAAAATCTCAGTGTTCTTTATTTTATGCACTCTTAATTCTTCGACGTCATAGTTAGTATACCTAGAAGAATCATGTTCTTCTAGTGCAAAAATTATGTCCACACAAATCACCCCCATCCCCCCTCTTGTGTGGTATTAACGTTTTGGAACATCAATTGGTACCAGAGCGGGTTATCCTTGAAGAGGCTAACACCTTAGGAGAAGATCAACAATGAGTGCACCACCTGGGAACTGGGAAGGGAAATCCACCACTAGGCCTCCACTTTTCAATGGCTAATACTATTCTTGGTGGAAGAATAGAATGAAAGATCACATCATAGGGGAAGATTATGAACTTTGGGACATAAGCACTGATAGCCCTCTAGCAACCACTAAGAAGAATGCTGAAGGAATTGAAGTACCAACGACAAGGGCTTACTGCACTGCTGAAGACTTGAAAAAATGGGAGAAAGATGCAAAAGCTAAGAAGTGGCTTCTATGTGGCCTAGGGCCAGACAAGTACAATAGGATCCAAGGCTGCACAACTGCTAAAGAAATATGGGACACTCTACAAGTGGCTCATGAAGGGACACCTCAAGTGAAAAGATCAAGAGGAGGAAGGAGAAACTTTCCAGGAGATGTACACTAGATTCACCACCTTGACAAATGAACTGGAATATCTTGGTAGGACTATCCTTGAAGAAGACAAAGTTGAGAAGATTCTGACAAGAGTTCTGCGAGTCACATGGGAAAGCAAAATTACTTCCATTCAGGAATCCAAGAACATTACTACCCTCAGACTGGATGAACTGATTGGAAATTTAACTGCCTATGAAATGATGAGACAAACCATGGAGATGGATACCCCCAAAAGGGAGAGAAGCTTAGCTCTCAGAATTGCTAAAGGTGCAGAACTGGAAGATGATGAAATGGCTATGATCACTAGGGATTTCAAAAGGTATCTAATGAGAGGAAAGGGTTCTTCAAGAAATACAAGCTTCAATAAAACAAGAGCTTCGGAGAAACAGGTAAATGAGGGATGCTACAAGTGTAAAAAGACTGACCACATGATCAAAAATTGTCCTCAATAGGAAATTGAGTGGAAAAAAGAAAGAGCTGAACGAAGAAATAGGAAGAAGGAACAGGTTCAACCCAGGAGAATAAAAGGTTCAACTAAAGCTATGGTTGCTGCTTGGGGAGAAACCTCAAATGAAGACTCAGAAGATGAAACTGAGGAGGAGCAGGCTTTAATGGCCATTGAAGAATCAGACGATGAACAAGAGGTAAGTATTCTTCATCTCAAATACAAGATTAAATTCTTGCTAAAGAAAAATTGGCTGAGCTATTAATAGACTTCATTGATGAGTCTGAGATAATCAATAATGAGAAGGAAGTTTTGTCTAGGGAATGTGTGATTCTAAAAGTAAAATGTAAAAGTCTAGAGTCTAGGGAAAATGAGAGTGATAACAAAAATGCCGAGTTAAAGAACCAGGTTCTTCAACTTGACAACAATGTCTTAGAACATAGGTTTGAGAATCTGAAATTAAAATTAGGAACAGGAAAGAAGATAGTTGATCACTCACTTCTCCCTCTAGAAGAAAGTTTGGGAAAAATGAAAGATGAATTGTACAAAAAAGATGAATTTATCAAAGTTTTAAAAGACGATCTAGGAAAGGTAAAACATGAACTAGACAGAACTTGCAAGTGGAACCAAGCCTCAGATGCTCTCTCCTGGTTGCAAGAGCATCATAACAGTGACAAAAGAGGACTTTGCTATGGGACTCAAGCTCCTAAATGGGACCCAAAAGGCAGTATCTCACTCTTTCTAAAAACAAAATCTGCACATATTGCGGTAAGACTGGTCATTACAAATATGAATGTAATACAAAAGAAATGGTCAATCAAAGGAACAAAGTCTTTGTTAAAGAAAAGAATAAGTTGCCTGGATGGGCAAAAAGGAATTTTATACATCTTTTTGCTTATACAAAGGGACCCAAACTAGTTTGGATTCCTAAGACTAACCCCTGATTTCCGTTTGCAGGTCCAAGTGAAAGGGAGGAGCCAAATATGGAATATGGATAGTGGTTGCTCGAAGCACATGACTGGGGACAAGGACCAGTTCCTTTCATTTGAGAACCTAAAAGGAGGTAATGTATCTTTTGGTAATGGAAAAAAAGGTGAGATCATTAAACTTGGAAAGGTAGGCAAGACTGATTCTCACTCCATAGAGAATATCTACCTAATAGATGGTTTAAAATACAGCTTAATAAGTGTGTCACAATAATGTGACAGAGGCAACTTTGTGGCTTTTACCTCTACCAAATGTTTTGTGATTAACCTTATCACTGACAAGGTTGTTTTGTAGGGAAAAAGAGTTAACAATATTTACATTATAGATTTGTCAACTCTTTTAAAAAATCAACTCACTTGCTTAAGTGTGTTAGACAATAATCCTCTCTTGTGGCACAAAAGACTTGGCCATGCCAGTCTAAATCAGCTAAACAAATTAGTCTCCAAGGATTGGTAATAGGATTACCTAATATCAAGTTTAAGAAAGACAAAGTTTGTGAGGCATGTACAAGGGGAAATAAGTAAGGTCATCCTTCAAATCCTAGAAAATGGTAAGTACGTCCAAGACGTTGGAACTGGTTCATATGGATCTCTGTGGTCCAATGAGAACCATGAGCAGAGGAGGAAAGAAATATGTGTTGGTGCTTGTTGATGATTACTCTAGATTTACCTAGGTACTATTTCTGACATCTAAAGTTGAGGCCTTTGAAATGTTTACTGCTTTTGTTAGAAAAAATTAGGAAATCAACTTGCATCTATTAGGTCTGATCATGGAACTGAATTTGAAAATGCAAATTTTGTTGAGTATTGTGATGAAAATGGTGTAGATCACAACTTCTCTGCCCCTAGGACTCCTCAGCAAAATGGAGTAGTTGAAATAAAGAACAGGACTCTTGAGGATATGGCAAGGACCACGCTTTTCTCTAGTAAATTACCCCACAACTTCTGGGCAGAGGCTATAAATACTGCATGTTACATAATAAATAGATGCGACTAGACCTCTTGTTGAGAAGACTCCCTATGAGTTACTTAAAGGGAGTAAACCAAACATATCCCATCTTAGGGAATTTGGTTACAAGTGCTATGTGCACAATAATGGAAAAGACTCCCTAGGTAAGTTTGATCCCGGAAGTGATGAGAGAGTATTCTTGGGATATTCTTCACACAGCAAAGCATATAAAATGTTTAATAAAAGAACTTTGTGTATAGAAGAAAGTGTGCATGTTGTGTTTGATGAAACTAACATTCCTTCTGAAGGACAGGAACATGAAGATGAAGCCATGGGACTGGTCAAAGACTTGGGTGAAGCATCAGCTCAAGTCAAAGCAACACCTACAGAAGGAACAGGTTATGGAACAGGTTCTTCCTTATAGGGCAACCTGGCAGGGGGAAGAAATCAAAGAGGAATTGAAATAAACCTTTTGAAGGAACCTGTCAATGAACCTGACTCTTAGCAAATAGCTGAAACACTCAGCAGAAACAAGTTGGTTGTGAAACCTCACAAGTATCAAAGTTATCATCCCATTGAGAACATTCTCACTGACCCAACATCTGGAGTCAAAACCAGATCACAACTAAAGAATCTATGTTCATTTGATGCTTTTATATCTCTTATTGAACCTAAAATTATTTTTGAGGCTTTGCAGGATGCAGATTAGGTCAATGCTATGCATGAGAACTTAATCAATTTAAAAGAAGTCAAGTCTGGCATCTAGTTCCCAGACCCAAGGACAGATCAGTCATTGGTACCAAATGGGTTTTCAGGAACAAACTTGATGAGGATGGAACTATCACAAGAAACAAGGCAAGGCTGGTGGTTCAAGGCTACAACCAAGAGGAAGGCATTGACTATGATGAGACCTTTGCTCCAGTTGCTAGATTAGAAGCAATCAGACTCCTCATTGCCTTTGCAACACATATGGAATTCACTCTCCATCAGATGAATGTCAAAAGTGCCTTCTTAAATGGCTACCTCAAGGAAGAAGTGTTTGTATAAAAACCTCCAAGATTTGAAAGCAAGGAATGTCCTGAGTATGTGTACAAGCTGGACAAGGCTCTATATGGGCTTAAACAGCCCCAAGAGCATGGTATGAGCGACTATCAAAATTTCTACTGGAGCATGGGTACAAAAGAGATAAAATTGATAGCACCTTGTTCCTAAGGGAAAAAGGTAAAGACCTTCTTGTTGTACAAATATATGTTGATGACATAATATTTGTGGCTACTACCGATAAGATGAGTAAGGAATTTGCTAAACTAATGGGGAATGAGTTTGAAATGAGTATGATGGGTGAACTCAACTTCTTCCTAGGCCTGCAGATCAAACAAAGCCCACATGGGACCATGAACCATCAGTAGAAGTATACAAGAGAACTAATCATAATGTTTAAAATGGAGGACGCTAAAGAAATAGATACACCTATTGCAACTGCCACTAAATTAGACATTGATGAACCTGGTTCATTAGTTGATCAAAAGTTGTAGAGGGGTATGATTAGTTCACTCTTGTATATTACTGCTAGCAGACTTGACATTGTTTTCAGTGTAGGGCTTTGTGCTCGTTTCCGGGGAAATCCAAAGGAGTCACATTTGACAGCTGTCAAGAGGATTTTGAGATATTTGAAAGGCACAACTGATTTGTGTCTTTGGTATCCCAAAGGTAGTAATTTTGATCTAGTAGGATATGCTAATGTTGATTATGCAGGTTACTTGGTGGACAGGAAGAGTACTTCAGGTATGGCACATTTTCTGGGGTCATGGCTAGTGTCATGGGCTACCAAAAAGCAAAACTCAGTAGCCCTATCTACTACTGAAGCTGAATATGTTGTTGCTGCTTCTTTTTGTGCTTAATTGCAATGGATCAAACAACACTTGGTAGATTTCGGAACTGAAAAATATGATGTATTCCAACATTATGTGATAACACTAATGCTATAAGTATGAAAAAGAACCATGTTCATCATGAAATGACAAAGCACATAGATGTTAAACACCACTTCTTGAGAGATAACTATGAGGAAGGGTTAATCTCCATAGAATTTTGTGCTACTGATAAAAGAATAGCTGACATCTTCACTAAAGCACTAAGTAGAGAAAATATTGAAAGGAACATGTTAGAATTAGGGATGATTAAGATCACCTAATCAGGTCCAGTCCAGAATGCAATGAAAAAAAGGAAAATTTTATTTTGTTTGGTCAAAAGTTCTGACTTTATGTGAATATCTAGACTAATTCTTACTCAGTCTCATACTCTATTCAGTATACTCCTATGACATGTTTCTTTTAATTCATTGATATCTTACAAAGTTTTTTCCTATTCTGATGCATGAGGCATAGTCAAGAGAAGTTCTACTTGAAGAACCTGGTTCATCAAGTCTATGCTCATAAGAAAAGGACATGTATGTTTCTACACTTTGCACAATTAGAAAATTAAATGTTCCAATTATGAGCATAAGTCCCATTCTAACCAAATTCCCAAAAACATAACCGCAAAGCATTTGACTATTTTCCTCTCCTAGAATTCTAATGAATAACGAGACTTTTTCCCTAAAAACCAGTGCAAATTAAAGACTGGAGCCTTAATGAGATTAGACTCCTAATTGACCACTGCAAAAGGCTGCAGTTACTAATCATGCCCCTTTTAGAAACACTCCACACACTCCTAATTTGGTCCATACCCACCATTAAGTTATGATCATCCTTCTTCTCCAAAATCACCAAAAATCTTCAGAAATCCTTCACCATGTCTAACCCTAATGAAAATCTAGGGACACTCTTACCTAAATCTACCAATTCGTCTTCGTCTGCAACCCCCAGTGACAACCCTAAACCCAGATTCCGCCGATAAAAGATGCTAGCAAGAAAAACTGTAGCCACTGGTGCTCTGAGAACGGCTTTAAACAAAAATTGAGAGCTAGCCAAAAGGGGAAGGACTCTAAAAAGGAATTATCTGACTCAAGTTCTCAGTCTGACATCTTCGTTTCTGCAAGTGATAGAGAAGAACGGGGGTCTTCTGGCACAAACAAAAATCAAGAAAACTCCATGAAAATGAATACATGATATAGTTCTTCTGATGCAGTCGTTAATGTGGAAAATAAGTTTGTTTTAGTGGGTCTTTGAGAGATGTGAAGGGGGATGAATCTAGTCAAAAAGAGGAAGAAAAACGAAAAACGAGATTCTTGCGATTTGTGGAAATGTTGAGGAGAGTGGCAACAAGTCCGGGGAAATAGCTCTAGGGACGCTGCTGAAGGTCTTGTTCATTTAAGTAAACAACAAGTTAGAAGTGGTTCATCTGGTGATGAATCCTTAGCTGACCTTCTAAAGAAAATTGGAGCCAGTTATGATCCAAAGAAGCATAAGGCTTCTTCCTTACAAGCTCTAACTCCTTCCAAGCCAACAAAGAAAACCAAAACATCATCCCCTAAGTATACTGTCCCCTCAAGAGCAACTAGAATCAGGGTTAAACAAAGTGAGGAACAATTGCAGAAAGCACTTGAAGAAAGCAGGAGGAAAAAGAGAGAAAAGGGAAAGGCTAAAGTTGTTGAGATTATCGAGGTAAAAGATGAAGAAGAAAAGGAGATGGACCTAGTCTATCAAGAAAGAGAAACAACTGAAAAGGTACCATCACCTACACCAAAAGGTTCCAAGACTTCAACCAAAAGGACTTCCTCTGTACCCATATCTGCTGAGTTCTCGTTGGTTAAAAGAACTAGGTCTGCTGGGAAAAGATAACAAAAGAAGATTATTGAAAAAGAAGAGGAAGAATAGAGTGGAGAAGAAAAAGAGGAGGAATTGAAAAGGAGCAGGATAGATTTGTCATCTTTGGCAGAAGAAAATCTTGAAAGGGAGAATTGTGAAAGATCTGGAGGAGCCAGGTACAAAAGGATTGGTTGATGCTCTGAATGCTCAAGGGTGGAAGAACATGGTTCTTCAACTAGATGGCAAACTGGCAGGAAAAGAGTTGATCGAGTTTATGGCAAATGCCACAGTGGTGAATGAGGTTGTTAATAGTCTGGTGAGAGGAGTCACGGTACAGTTTGATGCTCCTAAATTGGGTGAGATTTTGGAGATTCCCTATACAGGATATGATGATTGTACAAGGCAACGGTGGCCTTGCCTGGACTCTCTTCCTAACGCACTCCAAATCACAAGAAATTTCTGTGATTCTGCAACTCCTGAAGATGTGCCTGAAGCTCGATTTGTTCAGAAAAGTGAGATAAGGGATGAGCACAAGGTGCTTTATTAGTTTGTGAACAAATGTTTGCTGCCCAGACTGGAGAGAAGGCACACAACCAACTACATGGACCTGGTTCTTCTAGAGTATCTTGTGAGAAGAAACTAGATTAACTGGACTGCATTTATTGTAAAACTACTGGATAGAGTCATCAACGGCTCTAAAGCTCATGCCACACCCTATGGGTTCCTATTGACTGTTGTTCTGGAAAAGATACATGTTCCATTGAAGTAATGGGAGATGGCATCTAGCAAAGAGCACTTTGGTGTAAAGACTCTCATGGCCTGCGACTATCCAGTGAATGCCAATCCAGTTGAACCAGGTTCATCTCAAAAGACTCTGTAAATAGCAAGGTCAAGGCTTTGGTCTAGAAGTGTGGAACAAAAGATGGTGAGATTGCCAGGTTGAAGGCTTGTGTTGTTGAATTAGAAATCGAACGAGATGGACTTAGAGCTGAACTAGCAAAGCAAAAGGAGAAGAGTGATGGAATGCTTCAAAATATGCTCAACCTTCTCCAAACCCATCCCTATCGTACCTCCAAGCCCTAAAGCCAATTTAAACTACCCCGTCAGTGACCCAGATTCGGGATATTTTTTGTTATACTTTTGCTCATGGTTGGATGTTAATTTTCTTTTTGTGGTTTGCATTGTAGAAACATCTCCCAATCAATGCCAATGTGCTCTGTTTCTCTTGTTCTATGAAATTTCTGATCTAAATAGTTACATTCTTTGTATTGTTGGTTAACTGAAACTTCTTTTCACGTGCAGTTGCCCTAGCGGCCATGAGTACTAATTAATATCTGGAAGTCATATAATATGCAACTTTTCGATGATGCCAAAAGGGGGAAGAGATATTGTGCTTTAGTTTTTGTATTATGATATAAACTGATATTTATAACCTGATATAACTCGGTCCTTAATGATAAGTTAACTTAAAATGTGTGATTATGTAAAAATTAAGCTAAGTTCCACAGGTTCTCTGAGTAGAAAAAGCATAGAGTTTGTCATTATCTAAAAGGGGAAATTTATTGGCCCAAGTTCAGTTGAAGTTTTGAAGAATGACAAATGAACTCAGTGAAGGACCAGGTCTATCTTAGGAGACACAGTTGTTACAGCCTATGCACATGAGATGCACATGAAGAAGATAAGACTTTGGGATCGAGCAACAATATCTTCTAAATATCTTCTGAACTGATCGAAAAGATTGCATAAGAGATAAAGAGAAGAGGTCTCCTTATATGAAGAGAACTATATCCGGATCTAGGATAAGGAATTGAAGTTTGAATTATTTTAGGACTCGAACTTGATGAAGGATCAGCAATTCGAGTTTTTGTCAAACTCTGATTACTAACTCTATAAAGGTAATAATGTTCTCTTGTACATGTACGCACATATACAAAGAAGTTAGAGCTAAATTGAGAGCAAAAGAGCAAGACTATTTTGAAAGCAACTTATGTGAGATCAAGTGTGCACGCTTGCATCTACTTGAACAAGATTGAAGAACCAGTTCCATTGTGTTTTTTTATTCTAGTTCTATTATAGTAGGTGATTTAAAATTGTATCCTTTCAGCTTTCATAGAAGCAAATTGTATTAGGTACGTTGAGTATTCAAGTTAGATTTAACTTGAAAGTGTCGCAACAGTTGAGGTTGTATGCCACACTGGGATTAGAGTTAATCCTAAGGTTTGCAGGAGTTTTGTAAATGATGTTTTGGCTCATTGAGTTTAGTGGATGTTTGGGAAAATCCTACTAAGAAGCAGATTGTGATTTTTTCACCTTTTAGCCAGGTGTTTTCCACGTAAAAATCTCAGTGCTCTTTATATGCACTCTTAATTCCGTAAACAGTCATAGTTAGTACAACAAAAAAAACCAGATTCTTCTAATGTGAAAATTGGGTACCACACAAATCACCCCTCTTGTATGGTATTAACGTTTGGAACATCAATAACTATACAAGTTTAATGCCAAGTATATACAAACCTATCCAACATAATTACAAGAGTTTTAATCAAGCAACAATTGCTCTCAATAACCTTTTTCTTGCAGTTGCAAAGGAAAAGGAACTTGAGGAGAAACAATATTTACATTGGACACCATTAACAACACACAAATTATTGTAATATAAATAACAGTATGATCGTTTTACAATATCTTTGTTATAGAGATTTGTTCTATAAAAGAAGTGTAGTGCACCTAGCAATAAGAAAAGAATCAAACCATGCAATATAAAAAGTACACAGGATTATCTTTCGGAGTATGTGCGTTGAATCGTTGACCACACAGAAATGCTTTCCAGCTCCTTAGAATTACGGTAAGGTAGCTGATAACCATTTTAGTGTTGTTGAATTTAGATAATAAAGGATACCAACTCAAGTTCACAACAGATGTTAATAGTAGGCGTTCCTTCTGCTTTAGCCTGTAAGAATTAAATTATGCACCGAATATGCCATAGTAAATAAAGTATTAACGATTTAAGTGAGAATAAATAAGCTTTACATATTACCTGGTTCAGCTTCCTCTATTTGTGAGTTAGGTGTTATAGCTTACAAAACTGCGTGCACCATTGTAACTCTAAGGTTGAGCTTAGAAAATAGTGAACTTGTATTATCTTTGTTACGATCCAAAAAGTCATCACGCGCTTTAGAAAAAAATTTAGTATTTCGAGGCCTAAAAATTTCCTTTTTGCCTCATCACAAGTTGCATGCACAGTCCAAGCGCATAGCCGGAAAGTTAGTATATGAAAAACGGTGAAAAATAATGAATCTTTTCCTTTAAAATGAATCTAAGTTGACTTCGGTCAACATTTTGAGTAAACAGACGTGAATCCGTGATTCGACGATCCCGGAAGGTCCGTAAAAAAATATGGGACTTGGACATATCCCGGAATTGAATTTTGGGGTCCCTAGCCCGAGAAATAAATTTTTAAAGAAAATTATTTTCTGAAAATTATTTGAGTTTTTGAAAAATAAAATGTGTTTGAAATTTGATGGTATCGGGCCCGTATCTTAGTTTTGGAGCCTGATACAAGTTATATATGTGATTTAAGATGCGCGTGTGAAATTTTAACAGAAACGGACTCGAAATAACGTGAATCAGACCTTATTTGAGAAAAATTAGAAATTTGATGTTCTTAAGTGATTTCGTGACTTTGGTGCTAAATTCATAGTTGTTAATGTTATTTTTGTAATTTGAATGTCCGAGCGAGTCTGTATGATGTTTTTAGGTTGGTGTGCATGTTTTAAGCCCCAAAGGCTCGGGTGAGTTTTGGATATGCCACGGAGTAAAATTTGGACTCGGGAAAATTGCAAGTTTCAGCTGTTCTATTGTAGGTCTACATGCTTCGCATTTACGAAGTCTGGCTCGCAATTGCGAGTTCTCAAATGCGAAGGCGGTATCGTAATGCGAACGTATCCCAGGCCATCCAACCTCGCAAATGCAAGGAATTTATCACAAATGCGATATTTCATTTTTAGCCAGTCGTCGCAAATACGACTCCTCCATCAAAAATGCGATGTCGCATTTGCGAGAGGTCCATCGCAAATGCAAAGAAGACCTGAACACTGGCTTGATCGCAAATGCGATCATTTTATCGCAAATTCGAAAACCACAAGATTTTTGGCCAGGACGCAAATGCGACATATTTTTCGCATTTGCGAAAGATGCAGTCTGGGTGGTTCGCAATTGCGACATCAGAGACCTGTAAAATCCATACTTAGACAAATTTTTAACCCATGTTCATATCTTTTCAAAACATAAATACTCTAGGGCGATTTTTTCAAAGGCAACTTCTTCTCCAAATCAATTGTAATCCATTTTAAACTAGTTTTCTTCAATCCTTAACATATTTTGACATGATTTCAACTCAAAATCAATGATTTTCATGGGAAAATTTGGTATTTTGGGTAGAACCTAGGTTATTCAAATTTTTGGGATTTGGACCTCGATTTGAGGTCCAATTTCAAAACAAATTATATATTTGAGTTTGCAAGCGAATGGGTAGTCGGGTTTTGGTTCAGACCTCGGGTTTTGACCACGTGGGACCAATGTCAGTTTTTGACTTTTTCAGAAAAACGGTAGAAAACTTATTTCCATGCATTGGAATTGATTTATTTAGCATTCATTGATGTAACTTGTGATTAGATACGAGCAAATTGGTGGTGGAATCAAGAGGTAAATCGATAGTTGAGGCTTGAACGGTATTCGTGGCATCGAGGTAAGTGTTTGATCTAACCTTAGCTTGCGAGATTAGGATTCGTTTCCTATTTGCTACGTGTTAACTATGGAGTAGGACATATAGGCATGGTGACGAGTATCTATATGTCGGTGTCAAGCATGCTCGTGAGTCTTGCGTTGTAATTGTTATGACTCCATTGTGGTTTATTATGCGTCATACGAGGATTATTATTATTGTTTCCTTGCCGGGATGTTATTATTGTTATTGTTTCCTTGTCGGGATGTTATTATCATTATTGTTCCCTTGCCGGGATGTTATTGTCATATTCCCTTGCCGGGATGTTTGTTTTGATATTATTATTCCTTTGTCGTGATCCTCTTATGATGGGTGTTGATAAAAGAAAATTGAGCGGCTTGCACGCCTGCAACGATAATATATAAAATGGAAGCGGGTTGTACGCCTATATCGGTAACATGAGAAATAGGAGCGGGTTGCACGTCTGCAACGGTAATATGAGAAATGGGAACAGGTTGCATACCTACAATGATAATATGTCCAATGGGAGCGGGTTGCACACTTGTAAGGGTAATATAAAAAATGGGAGCAGCTTGCACGCCTGCAATGGTATCATATGAAATGGGATCGGGTTGCACGCTTACAATGGTATTACGTGTGTACCTATTCTTTTATTTCCTTATTTTTGCTGGTGATTGATTTATGGCCTTCCATATGTTTCTCTACTGTTGTTTTGTTGTTACCGATTACTCCCCGCAGCATGTTTCCCCCGCCCATCTTTAGCTGTAATTATCCGCTCTATTTTCGATGTATATGATTTAACTGCACAAGTTTATTTAGTAGACTGACCCTAGCCTTCTCACTACTCTGCCGAGGTTAGGCTAGGCACTTACCATCATATGGGGTCGGTTGTGCTGATACTACATTATGCACTGTGTGCAGAAACTGATACCGGAGCTTTTGGAACGCAGTGAGGGTGTTGTCTTCAGTCCACACAGGTCACCCTAGGTAGTCCTGCAAATATCCGCGGGCCTTGGCGTCCCCTCATATCTTTTCTCCTTCTATTTTTACTTATTCAAATATTGACTTATGTATTTCATTCAGAAATTTGTTTGTAGTGTTCTTAGGTTGTTTGTGAAGGTGTGACTCCAATTCTGGGTAGTACTGTACTTTAAATTATGTAGCAGTTTTTGGTTGGAATATTAAGTTTTGGCTTCCACATTTTCGATTGTCTTAATCTTATTCTTTATTTAACTGCTTAGTATTTTATATTATTTAATATTTTTAAATAAAATGGGAGATAAATCTGCAATATTCGGCTTCCCTAGCTTCCATGAGTACGCATCATCATGACTCCCGAGGGTGGAAAATCCAGATTGTGACGAGTTGGTATCAGAGCTCTAGGTTATATGAGTCTCACAGTTCATAGAGAAGCTTAGTAGAGTCTGAGGGATCGGTATGGAGACGTCTGTAATTATCCCCCAAAGGCTACAGAGTGAGGAAAATTTCACACTATTCTTTCCTGTCGTACAGTTTGATTTCTCAATGTTGATTGAATTTCTACCCTATTCTTTCGCAGATGCCGAGACCGATTTCCTCATCCGCAGATCAGCAGCCCATTCCCTAACAACAGCTCCACAAGGGGCAGAACGCGAGGCCAAGGATGTGCTAGAGGTCGAGGTAGGGGCATAGCTCAGTCCAAAGCAGCAGCACTGCGACAGAGCCTCAGATTGACTTTGATGATGACGTTTTGTCCCATATAGTTCTAGTGGGCCTAGCTCAGATCCCAGAGGTTTTTATTGCTACCTCAGTACTCCAGGATTCTCTGGTCCATCTAGTGGGCCTTATGGAGAGTGTCACCCGGGCATGCTTGCTTCCTGTAGCACCAGTCGTCTTTCAGGCACGAGGAGGAGCCTAGACTCCTGCTACTCGCACTCCGGAGCAGATGGATCCCCAGTTTTAGACTCCAACAGCTCAGCCAATTGGAGCAGTTCAGCCGGGTTTGGTAGCCAAGACTGGTGATGGAGCAGCTATATTTGCCGATGCTTTGTAGAGACTGGACAGGTTCACCAAGCTCTTCACTACTACTTTTAGCAGTGCATCTTCTGAGGATCCCCAAGATTATCTAGACAACTATCATGAGGTTCTCAGGAACATAGGGATAGTGGAGACCAATAGGGTCGACTTTGCTACTTTTTGCTTGTCGGGATCAGTCAAGACTTGGTGGAGAGATTACTGTTTGGCTAAACTAGTCGGATCACCAGTTTTAACTTGGGGGCAGTTTAATAACTATTTATGGAGAATTTTCTTCACATAACTCAGAGAGAGGCCTATCGCAGGCAGTTTGAGCATCTCCAGTAGGGTTCTATGACCGTTACTTAGTGTGAGACCAGATTCATCGACTTGGTTCGTCATGCTCATATCATACTTCCCACTGAGAGAGAGAGAGAGGGGGGAGGAGGTTCATTGAGGTACTTATTCAGCCGATTCGACTTTAGATGGCTAGGGAGATAGGGAGTGAGATTTCTTTTCAGGAAGCGACCAATGCGGCCAAGAGAGTGGAGATGGTTCTGTCGTAGGGAGGTGGTCTGGGGTCTAAAAAGAGGCCTCATCATTCGAGCATATTCAGTAGCGCCTTGTCTGGAGGTAGGGATTTATATGGTAGAGGCCATCCTCCCAGGCCTTATCAGTTAACACTTCAGATTTCTCACGGTGCTTCAACTGGCCGTGGTTCTCATATGCATTATTTTGATTAGCAGTACAATGGTGCACCACCAACTCCAATCAGTGCAGCGTCGCTTGAGAGTTTTTAGGATCGTCATCCCCAGAAGCCGAGGGTATTTTACTTGTGGCTACACGAGGCGCATTGCTATATATTTCCCTCGAGCACCGAGAAATTCTTAACATTAGGGTTCCCGTGCTATGGTTCAGGCATCAGGTGTTCCACTGCCCGCTCTGCCAGCTAGGGGTGGGGGTAGAGGTGCTAGAGGTGGAGGTAGAGGTATTAGAGGTGGAGGTCAGGCAGCTAGAGGTGGAGGCCAGCCAGTAGCAGATCGTCCTAGAGATGTAATTCAGGATGGTGGGGCTCATCCCCGATGTTATGCTCTTCCAGCCAGGCCTGAGGCTGAGGCTTCTGATGCAGTTATCACATGTACTGTTCTAGTTTGTAGTAGGGATTCTTTAGTGCTATTTGATCCAAGATCTACATACTCCTTTATGTCATCTTATTTTGCACCATATCTGGTCATGCCTAGTGATTCCTTGGGTGCTCCTATTATGTGTCTACACCGGTGGGTGATTCTATTATGGTAGATCGAGTCCATCATTCATGTATAGTTGTGATTGGGGATCTTGAGACTCGTGTAGATTTACTTCTTCTGGATATGGTTGATTTTGATGTCATATTGGGGATGGACTGGTTATCACCTTACCACACTATCATGGATTGTCATGCCAAGCCGATGACCTTAGTCTTACCGGGTCTACCTCGTTTAGAGTGGATAGGGACTCCTGGTCATTCTACCCACAGTGTCATCTCTTATGTGAAGGTTCGGCGTATGGTCGAGTAGGGGTGTTTGGCCTATTTGGCATATGGATGTGAGTCTAGTGCCGAGGTTCCTTCTATTAATTCGGTGCCTATTGTTCGTGGGCTCCCTAAGGTATTCCCTTCAGACCTGCTGGATATGCCACCCGATAGGGATATTGACTACTACAATGATTTGGCTCGGGGCACTCAGCCTATTTCTATCCTACCATATCGTATGGCTCCGCTTGAGTTGAAAGAGTTGAAGGAGCTATTGCAAGACTTGCTTGAAAATGTTTCATTAGATCTATTGTTTTTCCTCGGGGTGCGCCGGTGTTGTTTTTTAAGAAGAAGGACGGGACGATGAGAACGTGTATTGATTACCGGCAGTTGAACAAGGTTACAATCAAGAATAACTATGCATTGCCGAGGATTGATAATTTGTTTGATCAACTTTAGGGTGCTAAATTATTTTAGAAGATTGACTTGAGATCTGGCTACCATTAGTTGAGGATTAATCCGATGTCCCTAAGACTTCTTTGCGCACTCGATACAGGATTTTTGAGTTCTTGGTGATGTCATTCGAGTTGACAAATGCCCCAATTGCTTTTATGGATTTAATGAATCGAGTGTCCATGCGTTATTTGGATTTGTTCATAATAATGTTTATTTATGATATTTTGATCTATTCCTGCAGACGGGAAGAGCACGAGCAACATCTTAGAATGGTTCTTCAAACTCTGAGGGATGTCGGTTGTACGTCAATTTTTTGAAGTATGAGTTCTGGTTGACTTCAGTTGCATTCGTGGGTCATGTTATTTCAGCAGAGGGTATTCAGGTTGATCCGAAAAAGAGTGAGACAGTCAAAAACTGACCTAGACTACCATCAGCTACAGAGATCCGGAGTTGCTTGAGGTTGGCAAGCTATTATCATTGATTTGTGGAGGTGTTTTCGTCTATTGCACCCCCGATAACCAGGTTGACCCAGAAGGGTGCCCAGTTCTGGTGGTCGGATGAGTGTAAGGCGTGCTTTCAAAAGTTCAAGACAGATTTGACTACCGCACTAGTGTTGGTTTTACCCACAAGTAGGGCCTTACATAGTTTATTGTGATGTATCTCGTATTGGACTTGGTGCAGTGTTGGTGCAGGATGGCAAGGTCATTGCCTATGCTTCACGTCGATTGAAGATTCATGAGAAGAACGATGTAGTTATTGATTTGGAGTTAGCAGCCATTTTCACGCATTGAAGATTTGGAGATATTATCTGTATGGCATGGCATGTGAGGTGTTCACGGATCACACGAGTCTACAGTACTTGTTCAAGCAGAATGAGATAAACTTGAGGCAGAGAAGGTGGTTGGAGTTGTTGAACGACTATGATGTCACCATCTTATATCATCCGGGAATGGCCAATGTGGTGGCTGAGGCTTTGAGCAGGAAGTCAGCCAGTATGGGCAGTCTTGTTTGTATTCCGGTCAGTGAGAGACCACTTGCTTTGGATGTTCAGGCTTTGGCCAATAAGTTCATGACGTTGGATGTTTCTAAGTCCATCTGTATATTAACTTGCACAGTTGCTCACTATTCTTTATTACAACGTATCCGGTATCGACAATATGATAATCCTCATTTGTGTGTCCTTAGAGACACGGTGCAGCTCGGAGATGCCAAGTAGGTGACACTAGAAGATGATGGAGTTTTGAGGATGCAGGGTCGTATTTGTGTGCCTTATGTGGATGGACTTCAAGAGTTGATTCTAATAGAGGCCCATAGTTCCCAGTACTCTATTCATCCGGGTGCCGCCAATATGTATTAGGATTTGCAACAACATTATTATTGGAGGAGAATGAAGAAGGACATTGTTGCTTATGTGGCTCGATGTTTAAATTGTCAGCAGGTTAAGTATAAGCATCATAGGCATGGTGGTGCGCTCTAGAAGATTGAGATCCCTAAATGGAAGTGAGAGTGTATCACTATAGACTTTGTTGTTGGACTCCCAAGGTCTCAAAGGAGGTTCGATGCAGTGTGGGTTATTATTGATAGGCTTACCAAGTCAACACATTTCATTCCTATGGCACTCTCCTATTCTTTCGAAAAGTTAGTTGAGATTTGTATCCGGGAGATTGTCGTCTTCATGGTATGCCCGTTTCTATCATCTCAGACCGAGGTACATAATTTACCTCATATTTCTAGAGAGCAGTTCAGCAAGAGTTGGGCACATAGGTCGAGTTGAGCACAACATTGCATCCTCAGGCGGACAGGCAGTCCGAGCGGACTATTCAGATTTTGGAGCATATGCTCCAAGCTTTGTCATTGACTTTAGAGGCTCCTGGGATTAGTTTTTGACTTTAGCATAGTTTGCCTACAATAACAGCTAGCAATCGAGTATTCAGATGGCTCCCAATGCGGCTTTATATGGTAGGCAATGTCGGTCATCGGTTGGATGGTTCGGGCCGGGGGAGGCTCGATTTTTGGGTACAGATCTAGTATAGGATGCCTTGGACAAGGTCAGGATCATCCAGGATAGGCTTCGTACAGCTCAGTCCAAGAAAAAGAGTTATGCCGACCGTAAGGTTCGTGATTTAGCATTCATGGTTGGTAAGCGGGTATTGCTTCGAGTGTCGCCTATGAAGGGCGTAATGAGATTTGAGAAGAAGGGCAAGCTAAGCCCTAGGTTTATTGGCCCATTTGAGATTCTTGATGAAGTGGAAGAGGTGGATTACCAACTTGCATTGCCACCGAGCTTATCAACCGTGCATCCAGTGTTTCATATGTTCATGCTTCAGAAGTATCACGGTGATCCATCCCACGTGTTAGACTTTAGTACTGTCCAGTCGGACAAGGACTTGTCCTACGAGGATAAGCCTGTAGCTATTCTAGACTGGCAGGTTCGTCAGTTGAGATCAAAGAGTTTTTCTTCTGTTCATGTGGAGTATAGAATTCAGCCTGCTGAGGCATCGACCTGGGAGTTCGAGTCCAATATGCGGAGCCGTTATCCCCATATTTTTCTCGACTCAGGTACTTCCTTCTTATGCCCGTTTAAGGACGAACAATTATTTTAGAGGTGGAGGATGTGATGACCCAAAAAGTCATCACTTGCTTTAGAAACAAATTTTGTACTCCGAGGCCTAAAAACCTCCTTTTTACCTCACCTCGGGTTGCATGCGCTGTCCGGGCGCATAGCTAGAAAGCTAGTATATGAAAAACTGTGAAAAATAATGAATCTTTGCCTTTAAAATGAATCTAAGTTGTCTTCGGTCAACATTTTGAGTAAATGAACCTGGATCCACGTTCCGACGATTCCGGGAGGTCCGTAAGCAAATATGGGACTTGGGCTTATTCCGGAATCAAATCTGGGGTCCCTAGCCCGAGAAATGAATTTCTAAAGAAAATTATATTCTAAAAATATGAGTTTTTGAAAAATAAAATGTATTTGAAATTTGATGGTATAATGCCCGTATCATGGTTCCGGAGCCCGGTACAGGTGTTATATGTAATTTAAGATGAGCGTGTGAAATTTGGTAAGAAACAGATTTGAAATGACGTTAATCGGACCTTATTTGAGAAAAATTAGAAATTTAATGTTCTTAAGTGATTTCATAACTTTGGTGCTAAATTCATAATTGTTGATGTTATCTTGATGATTTGAATGTACGAGCGAGTCCGTATGACATATTTAGGTTGGTGTGCATGTTTTGATCCCCAAGAGCTCGGATCAGTTTTTGATATGCCACAGAGTAGAATTTGGACTCGGGAAAATTGCAGGTTTCAGCTGTTCTATTGCTGGCCTGCAGGCTTTGCATTTGCAAAGCCTGGCTCGCAATTGCGAGTTTGCAAATATGAAGGATGTGTCACAAATGTGAACATATACTAGGCCAGCCAACCTCTCAAATGTGAGGAATTTATCGCAAATGCGATATTTCCCTTTTGGCTAGTCGTCGCAAATACGACTACTCTATTGCAAATGCGACTTCGTATTTGTGTCAGGTCCATCGCAAATGTGAAGAAGAATTGAACACTAGCTTGATCGCAAATGTGAAAGCCACGAGATTTTTGGCCAGGTCAAAATGCGACATATTTTTCACATTTGCAAAAGCTATAGTCTGAGTGGTTCGCAATTGCAAACCCTTGTTGCAATTGCGAACCTTTGTCGCAATTGCGACAAGAGAGACATGTGAAATCCATACTTAAATAAATTTTTAACCCATTTTCATATATTCTCAAAACATAAATACTCTAGGGCGATTTTTTCAAAGGAAACTTTTTCTCTAAATCAATCTTAAGTCCTTTTTAACTAGTTTTCTTCACTCCTTAACATCTTTTAATATGATTTCAATTCGAAAAATGATATTCATGGGGAAATTGGATATTTTGGGTAGAACCTATGTTTTTCAAATTTTGGGGATTTGGACCTTGATTTGAGGTTTGATTTCAAAACAAATTATATATTTGAGTTCGTGAGTGAATGAGTAGTCGGGTTTTGGTTCGAACCTCGTGTTTGACCACGTGGGCCTAGGGCCGATTTTTGACTTTTTGGGAATAACTTTAGAAAACTTATTTTTATGCATTAGAATTGATTCATTTAGCATTCTTTGATGTAATTAAGTAAGTTGTGACTAGATACGAGCGAATTCGTGGTGGAATCAAGAGGTAAAGCTATAGTTGAGACTTGAACAATGTTCGTGACATCGAGGTATGTGTTTGGTCTACCCTTAGCTTGAGGGATTAGGAGTCGTGTCCTATTTTTTACGTGTTAACTGTGGAATACGACATATAGGCATGATGACGAGTATCTATACATCAGTGTCAAGCATGACCGTGAGTCTTGTATTGTAATTGTTATGACTCTGTTGTGGTTTATTACGCGTCATATGAGGATTACAATTATTGTTCCCTTATCGAGATGTTATTATTATTATTATTGTTCCTTTGTCGGGATGTTATTATCATTATTATTCCCATGCCATGATGTTATTGTCATAATACTCTTCCTTTGTAGGAATATTTGTTTTGATATTATTGTTTCCTTGCCGGGATCCTCTTATGATTGGCATTGATAAAAACAATTGGAGTAGATTGCACGCCTGCAACGGTAATATATGAAATGGGAGTGGGTTGCACACCTGCAACGGCAGCATGCGAAATGGGAGCGGATTTCACGCTTGCAACGGTAACATGAGAAATGGGAACGGGTTGTACGTCTGCAACGGTAATATGTGAAATGAGAGCGGGTTACACTCCTATAATGGTAATATAAGAAATGGGAGCAGGTTGCGCTTGTGACGGTGTCATATGAAATGGGATCAGGTTGCACGCCCGCAATGGTATTACGTGTGTAGCTGTTCTTCTATTTCCTTATTTTTGCTGGTAATTGATTTATGGCATTCCTTATGTTTCTCTACTGTCGTTTTGTTGTTACCTGTTTTTCTCCGCAACATGTTTCCCCCGCCCAACTTTAGTTGTAATTATCTGCTCTATTTTTACTGTATATGATTTAACTGCATAGGTTTATTTGGTAGTCTGGTCCTAGCTCGTCACTACTTCGCCGAGGTTAGGCTAGGCTTTTAGCAGCACATGGGATCGGTTGTGCTAATACTACACTCTGTACTATGTGCAGATACTGATACCAGAGCGTTTTGATCGTAGTGAGGGTGCTGTCTTCAGTCCATACAGGTGACCCGAGGTAGTCCTGCAGACGTCCACATGCATTGGCGTCTTCTCCTATCTTTTCTCCTTCTATTTTTACTTATTTAGAGACAGACTTATATATTTCATTCAGACTTTGTTTTTAGTATTCTTAGACTGTCTGTGAAGCTGTAACTCCAGTTCTGGGTAATACTGTACTTCAAATTATGTAGCAGTGTTCGGTTGGAATATTAAGTTTTGGCTTTCGCACTTCCGATTGTTTAAATCTTATTCCGTTGTTTAACTACTTAGTATTTTACATTATATAATATGTTTTAAATAATATGGGAGATCAATTTGTAATATTAGGCTTGCCTAGCCTCTATGAGTAGGCAGCATCACAACTTCCAATGGTGGAAAATACGGATCGCGACAATCTTCTACTTTTATCGTCAGGGTGATGTTTTTACTAAACAAAGTAAAGAATAAAACACTTCTAAAAGTAGCACATTAGGATATTTTGTCTTGTCACTCAGGATCTTCGCTTTGCTTCGTCTGGTCTTCGCTTTGCTTCGCTTGGTAAAAAAAGAGGAGTTACATTAGAGTTACCATCAAAATAATAATTATATATCTGCCATCACCAAAAATTCTTAATGTTGTTTTAGACATGCTTGGACCTTTAATATTTTGTACATTTCCAACATGTACTACACTTCAAACTTTTTGTTCGATCAAGCATCACATGGTCTACAACAACAACAATTCAGTATAATCTTATTTAGTAGGGTCTGGGAAGGGTAGTATGTACGCAGACCTTGCTCCTACCCTTGGGTAGAGAGGCTGTTTCCAAATAGACTTCCGGCATCCTTCCCTCCAAGAACTTCCCACCTTACTCTTGGGGAGACTCGAACTCACAACCTCTTAATTGGAAGTGGGGGTTGTTTACCATCAGAGCAACCCCTCTTGTCTAAGCATCATGGTCTAACTTTCTAAAATCTTATGGGAGAGGAAAGTAGATTAAGCATTACATTTTTATCCTTAATATCCAGATGTTGTTCAAGAAATTTTTTTTTCCTTCACACAGAGAGTTGCTGATATTCTTAGGTGTATTATGAGTTTAAACTCGAGATTATTATTATCCCTCTTTATTTTAGAGAAAGGTAGGTAGAGAAAATGATTAAAGCAGGCAACTTGCAAGTGCAAATTGAATTAGAAGGAGGTTTTTAACTTTTAGCTTTACTCTCCACACCAGATGAAGGTTTATTTCCTGCACTCAATTTTATCAGATGCTCAATGGAAAAAAAAATTCTCCTCAAAATGTGGCAAAGCTCCCTGAAATAAAGTCATCGAATACCATATGTTAAAGTTCCTGGGACACTTCATCTCGTGAATATTATTTCTTCTTTGATCCCTTCAAACTTAACCCTTTGCATTTGAAATAATACATCTTTGATGTATATGTAGATATGTAAATTCAGTGTCGGGCTAGTCTTAACTGAAGACCTATTCAATAAATTTAATAAATTTCGTCAAGATTGACTTACAATCCTTTTTGTAATGAGCAAACGGCAGTATCATTGCAAGCATGAGCGTGATTCCTGTGAGTATGTGAGTTTTGCTCTACATGAATTATTCCTGTAAATTCAGACAAAATCATATTTTTACTTATTTGCAATTTTATGGATTTTTGTGGCATTTTTCATTAATTGTTTGTATTTGTTTGCCCATTTTAATTATAAAAAAATATAAATAATATGCCGCATGTGCATTTAGAAGTAGATGTGATATTTTTCAAGCACTAGTTCGCAATTGGTCATTTTAAGAACGAAAAAATAAAAAATGGTTCAATTTGCTCTTTTAGTTTTTATTTTTGAATTTTTAGGTAATTATTCTTTTAATTTTATATTAATAATGATTACACAATATTAATTAGAATTTTTACAGGTTTGATTGGGATTTATAACTTAACTTAGGATTTTTAATATATTTGAAAAATGAAAAGAAAAAGAAAAAAAAACAAGTGAAAAGAAATGTGAAAATTTAATTAAAAAGAGAAGACCCAAATTGGGCCATTTTAGATTAAAGCCCAGCCCAAAGAACCCACATGGACCCGGTCTAGAACCCGTCCAACCCGGTCAAGTCCCCGCCCCAACCAAAACGACGTCGTATAGGTTGCATTTGATCATGGTCATCTATGTTTCTTAATCCGACGGTCGAGAAGCTGCGATGTGTTAGTATATATATATGTGTCCAAACGACCCCCACCCCCAAAACACCCCGTCCCTAACCCTTCTCTCATCAGAAATCCTAAAGCCGTCGTCTCTCCACCGCAAACCGCCGGTCGAAAATCGCCTCCGCCGGTGACGATCACCTAAAGACCACCAAATTTACACCACTTGGCCGCCTTCCCTTCCTCTATCCAAATCCATGCCTAGTTTCCCTCGAATCACACTCCATCGTCTCGAATATTAGCCAAAAGATTTGACTCCGCCGCCATGCACGGCGCCGCTGTTTTCTTTCGACCTCGAAATTACACGGTTGAACCCTCTCCTCTCCCTCATGCCAAATCCACACTCAACACCCTTCAAACATCCCTAGATTTTCTCGAATGTTAATTCAAAAGGGGATGCCAAACCTCACCACCCCTAGAATCGTCCAAAACCCACACCCTATAACCCTTACCACCCCCTCTCCACTGGTCCGTGGTTATTTGTTCTCAAAAAGCCCAAAGCTGGTTGAATTCTAGGGTTCGAGACTCAGATCTTGCTACATGCCTTTGATAAGCTAAGTTTCTGTTTATTTTCTAATATCTCTTTTCCTCATCTTTTTTCTGTCGATTTGGTTAATGTCCAGGGTCAGATTAGGTTTAGTTGATCTAATTAAATTGCATTAGTCGTTTTAGTCTGATTGTTTTGAAGGTCATGAGTTCAATTATGTTTAGTCTTCATGATTTCAGTCAAGTTATTGAGTCTTCATGGTTGTTGGGTCTTTGCCAACGACCTCGACTGCGTGTGTTACTGGCATGCCTGAGGTTCAACATTGAATCCTATTCGATTGGGCCTGAGCAACCTCAAAGACGTGGACTATTGCTTGGGCCCCAAGCCATGAGGCTATCCGAAATAGGTCCATAGGACCTCACAAGGTCTGGAGCGCTCACAAAACCCCAACTCCATTAACGTTTAAATAGTTAAAGTTCCTAAATAGCTAAGGAAAGCCAAATGGATAAGACAAGTAGCTCCTGTCCTCGTAGGTTAATTTAAGAACCATTTGGTTAGAATAGGTTGAGGTGCGCCTGTGCCAAACAAAGGTGACGATTGCATGGCCATCGTATTAATTAATCATGTAATCCTTAGAATCCGAGGTGCACCACTTAGAGAATTTTCGTAGCCCTTACAAACTTAAACACATGAAATTTCTTTAGGTGCGCTAGTTTAATAACCTACCTTCCTAAACTCGGGTGCACATTTATGTGACCCAAATCTAAAGTCCAACGATGTTAAAATATGTCAAAAGTCACAGATGCATTTATGTGATGTGGTTCGAGACGTGTTTTAATAACATTTCAATCTTCTTAAAATTAACTGAAAGCTGTTAAAGTCAAAATTTGCACATAGGTTCATAATTATTTAAAATCACATAATTAAGCTGAATGCAACAGTTGAGCGACCATGCTAGAACCACGGAACTAGGGAGTGCCTAACACCTTCTCCCGGGTTAATAGAATTCCTTACTCGTATTTCTGGCTTGCAGATTGTATACAGAGTCAAACCTTCCTTGATTCGGGATTTAAACCGATGACTTGAGACTCTGTTAATTATCCCAAGTGGCGACTCTGAAATCTTTACATAAATAAATACCGTTTTGATTGTTCTTTATTTGGAAAAACTCCCTTTCTACGCCCTTCACCGGGGTTGTAGTGTTAAAAAAGAGGCGTGACAGCTCTGGCGACTCTACTGGGGATTAGAACCCAGAATCTTTGGTTCAGGGTTCAATAATTCGAGCTTTAAATTATTGTTGTATCCCGTTATTATTATTATATGAGTTTATTACATAATTGTGCCCAATGTGTTAGATATTGTTTTTACCACTTTAATATTATTTGGATAGTATATAAACTGCCGCAAAACCCTTCTCTTCTCATCTTCGCGGATGTGCTCGCTGGTCGAGACTCCCTATTTTGTTAGTGTTATACCTTCAAATAATAAAGAGGCTCGGACAAGTTACAAAGCCGGAAAGCCTTTTTGTTCCTGGTACGTAGCCCTCTTCTCGACTCGAGTTGTCCGCTCGGGTACACAGTATAGACCCTATACCAAAGTTTTTAACTTAGAATAACTTAACCTCATGACGGAGCCCTAGTAGGAGCGGTTAGTTGCATCACGCATTTGACTTAGGGGACTCAACACAAGGGTTAGGTCCGTCTAGGACTGGTGTACCCAAAATAATAGACCATCCTGATGCGTTTTGTATGCTACTTGTTGCATTCGTTATGGATTTGCATGCCGGCAAGGTTTTGACAAAAAGAAAAAAAAAAGAGAAGAGGAATAAAAAAACAAGAGAGAGGAAAATTTGACAGTGTAAGGGGTGAGAAAGGAATTTACCCGTGAAAAAAACCAATACTGAAATGCTGCCAAAATTTTGAGAAAAAAAAAAACCAAAAATAGGGGAGTCTGTTATTAAAAAAAAGTGAAAAAGAAAAGGATTTTTATTTTTCGAAAAAAAAGAGAGAAAAAAAAGAAAAATAGAAGTTGGTTTTAATTATGTCAAAATTTCCCGAACTACGCCAGTTTTATTCTCACAGCGCGTAAGATACGTAGGCAACCTCCATAGCGATGCCCAACTTCATTTTTTGCAAAAAAAAAAACTAGATTTTGTTTTTGTCAAAATTAGCCGAGTGTCCCTAAAAGGGCGTCGGAAGGCTGTTTTTGCTAAAACAGTCGCCTTAGATTATTTTCTAAATTTTGACCGGTAGCAGGCACAGCCTTAAAATCTTCTCCCGAAAGTGCTGAAAGGTCGTATTTACAAGGTCGGGATTTTATTTTTGAAACAAAATTTGAAAAAAAAATTTAAATTTTATTTTTGAGTCCAATAAATCATGATTTTGCTTAACCACCCTAATAAATGTGCAGAATGAGCACGAGTCAAAATTTTCCAATCTCGATCATGAACAAGATCCCTTTGGAGGTACACATATAGTAGAATGATCTAGGTGAATCGGGTTAAAACAAGGTCAACACGCATTAGGGAGGACTCACCAGGTTGTTGAAAATTAATCCGAGAGGGGACATCATAAGAGCATTGGTTACATTCTGGGACCCGGCCCAGAACGTATTTTATTTCCCAAACTTTAAACTCACTCCGACCCTGGAAGAAATAACCACATATATCAGGGTTCCCAAAATTCCTCTAAGACACCAGTATTTGATCGCCAAGGGCTGTCGTTGTACACAAATTCTTGCACTCAATGAAAATAAGCAGAGGGGTTCACAATTCAGATTTGTCAGCCGATTTTTGTACTCCACGGTTTATATACCAAAGATATGGGCATATAGGGGGTTTAATGACCCAGAAAAAAAAATTGTGGCAAGGGAAACCGACTCAAATGGAAAACTACCGGTGTTTCGCATTTATGGTATTCTTCTTAGGAATTTTTGTGTTTCTATGGAAGGACAGAAATATTGACATACAGATAGCGGGGGTTGTCAGCATTTTGCTCACGCAAGCCAAAAGCACCCTCGCACCCATGGTATTATCTAAAATTTTTTGTGCCCTCACAGCCTGTAAGGACAGGGGAGACTTCTTCGAAGGATGTAATTTGTTGTTACAGGTGTGGATGGTTGAACACTTGTGGCGCCGACCTCAATTCATGAGTTATGGGTCTTCAGGAAAGAGCCACATAGAGGAATTTTATACCAGAGTTGATGTGTCCAGGTTACCAGAAGGGGTTGCGGAATGGGTATCATATCTCCGTGTCATAAGTGCATGTCAAATAGAGTGGACGTTCGGGTGGCTCCCCATTGATGAAATTATATACATGCCAGCTACCGGGCCTCATTTTCTTCTGATGGATCTCCGGAGTATCCAGCCTCATACCAGAGTGCTAAGATAGTTAGGGAGGTGCAAGATGATTCCCAGGGATGAAGACATTAGTCTCCATGTGGTCGAGATTTGTCCTATTGGTCAGTTTTTCGAAGCAGCAGTCCGTCAAATTTGGATTGAATGTCAGTACTTCACAGCGAACACTAGAGTACGAGACTTATCTAAAAGCAAGGTTGAACCAGGGTACCTTTCTTGGTATAAAAAGGAACTAGAGTTCGCAAGGCCGACTAAGAGGCCACATCTCCAGGAATTTGCTGAGGCGTCACAAGAACAATGGAATTGGATGGCCAAGGAAAACGAGTACATGGAAACAATGGGGAAATTGGAAAAGCAAGTCAATGACCTTCAATTCAAAAGGGGTTTGCAAGATTCGGAAGATGAGGGGAAAATAAAAGACTAGCCAAAGAAAATGAAGCTTTGCGAGCCAAAATTCAGAAAATAAAACTAACCGCGAGGAATCCCGCCAGAAGTGTGAATGATGAAAAGCTCATAGACAATTTGAGGCGAAAAGTAGGAGAATATGGTTTTGAGTTTAAAAAAGCAGAGGGTGAGCTTTCCAATTCTCGAAAACAATTGGCAAAAAATATAGAGGAACGAGCACGCATGACTGAACAATTAAAAGAAGCATATGACAACGAGGTTGCTGGGTTGAAGAAGAGGGTCATCATGGTTGAAAACTAAATGGCCAAACAAGAGAGGGACTTCAAGGCTGAGAGAGAGCATTGTTATACATCAATAGCACAATTGGAAAGAGATTTGGAACAATTCCAAGAACTGAATCGTGTAGCCGGACAAACTTTGGAGGCAATGGCCCAGCAAATTGGGCGATTGTTGCAGGAAAAGGGTGCTAAAAAAGAGAGGGTATGTATGATCGGTTATTACATCACTGTAAAGTGTAGCCACTGTCAGGATATGACAAGGTATATGTTTTTTTCCACCGCCATGACCTTTGTTCGTTAAGTGATGGAAGACCTCTACCACCTCGAAGGGGATTTAGCACATAGGCCTGCAGCGAGACTGAATGATGTCCCGCAGGCCCCAGGAGCATTAGAGGCTTTAATGTATTCATGATTTTCAAAGTTTTTAGTCCATTTGAGAGTCTGTATTTTCTTTTATTTAAAGTTTGTAGTAGGTTGTCAGGTCAGTTATTTTCATTTTAAGTCATAGTCTATTGTTTTCAGTTGAGTTTGAGTCTGTTAACTTCCTTTAGTAAGTTGTAATCAAGTGCTTTACTTCATGAAAATTGGAAAAAAAATATTTTCTTTATTTATTTGCCAGAACTACACTCTGTCTGATTCATGTGGGCTCATGATATGTAGGCAATCTCCATAAGATTCAACCATAACCAAAATAAATAAAAGAAGAAAGAAAGAAAGAAACGGGGAAGAGAAAATGAGAGAAACATCAGTAAAATAAAGGAGAGAATAAGGAAACAAAAAGGTAGGCAAAACAAGTTGAGTAAGAGAGAAGAACAAGAGAGAAAAGAAAAGTTGGCATAGGATAAAAGCCGGGATAACGCAACCGACCAATTCCTGTGCATAATAGAAACGGATAACTGATTGGTGCATTCATCCCCGAATGTGTGGCTACCTATATGTTGAAACCTAACCACTAACAAGTTTTTGTATTGTCTTTCCAGTTCAGACATGTTGTTAGTTTTTACGGCATTCTGGAATCCCACATTTATAACACTAGGTCCAAAAGCAAGCTGATTATGGCCAATGAAGAAACTGATGCAACCTTCATTGATCCCTCAAAAGAGTTGGAAGAGATGGATGTTAATGCAATGAAAGAGGAGATGTACAAACTGAAGCATCAGATGACTGAAATGTATCAGGCATGGGTGAGAGGGCAGCCACCACCATCTTATCCCTTTAACCCGACCATCATCCCACCATTAGCCAAGTCACATGACCACCCTACCACTGATCCTCCCCCAAGCTTCCCTATCTACCCATAATACCAGGGTACGACTTCGCAAGCACCCCCAGCTCCACCACCTAAAGCTGTTCCTCACCCTCCTCCACTAGTTACTCCATCTTTGTGGTACCCCCTCCCGCCACACTCCACAGGTCATCCAGTGAGCCTTTGCTCCAAGCTCATGACAATCAGTATTACCCACCAGAACTCGCTTTCAAAGCTCATGAACCTTACTCTTACGCTCCCTATTCTTAATTCCCTGTTGGGTATGATAAATTAGGCAAAAATCCCGAGCAAGAGGAGGTGCTCAGGAAAGTGAAAAGTCTAGAGCAATCATTCAGAGATATGCGAGGATTAGGTTTCCAAGTGAGTGTGGCATACAAAGATACTAACAGGTGGGCGCCTGATTACCGCTACTTGAAAAATATTCCCTTGTTCTAACAGGTGGACGCCTGATTACCAAGACTTGAAACATGAAAAATATTCCCTTGTTCTGACAGGTGGGCGCTTGATTACAAAAACTTGAAACTTGAAAAATTATACCCTTGTTCTGGCAGGTGGGCGTCTGATTACCAAAACTTGAAACTTGAAAAATATTTCCTTGTTCTAACATGTGGGCGCTTGATTACCAAAACTTGAAACTTGAAAAATATTCCCTTGTTCTAATAGGTGGGCGCCTGATTACTAAAACTTGAAACTTGAAAAATATTCCCTTGTTCTGACAAGTGGGCATCTGATTACCAAAACTTGAAACTTGAAAAATATTCTCTTGTTCTAACAAGTGGGCTCCTGATTATCAAAACTTAAAACTTGAAAACTTTTCCCTTGTTTTGACAGGTGGGCGCCTGATTACCAAAACTTGAAACTTGAAAAATATCCCCTTGTTCTAACAGGTGGGCGCCTGATTACCAAAACTTGAAATTTTAAAAATATCCCCTTGTTCTAACATGTGGGCGGCTGATTACCAATACTTGAAACTTGAAAAATATTCCCTTGTTCTAACAGGTGGACGCTTGATTACCAAAACTTGAAACTTGAAAAATATTCCCTGAGACTGCAGCCTGTGTACCTGATCACAACAAAACAAACAAAACACAAGAAATCCTTTCTGCTCCCGTTTGATGATGGGCGAATATGTGGGTGTTAATCAAATCTCCTTATCAAATATCTCTAAAGCTAAATCCCATTATCCAGGAGGGTCCTAACAATTCTTAACTGGTGACAACTTTAAAAAGCATGTTTTGTTTTCTTAAAAGGTATTATTTTCCATTATGTCTTGTTATGAGTTATATCTGCAGGGGATCTACTGGTGACTGGTGATTAAAACTACTTCCATTATCCTAGCGGGTCCTGACAACTCTTAATTAGATGACAAAATGTGGCTTCTGGGGATTAGTATTTAGAGCTACGTCCCATTATCTAAGGGGGTCCTGGAAAATCTTAACTGAATCCTACGTTGATATGCAAGTCATTTTATGCCTCTTGCTATCTGTAATTACCTCTAACCTTTAAATAAGTCGCATTTTCCAGGAGGGTCCTGAGGGTTCCAAATTAAATGCCAATTCTAACTTTTGGTTGTTTCTGCTAATGATCATTATCTAGGTGGGTTTTGGCGACTCTTACTGGGGAAGGTGTTGACCTGTTTGAGTTTTAAACTGCGTTCCATCTCAACTTCCATGCCCCTTTTAACCCTCAGTTGTTTCTATTGAGGTTTGCTAGTTAAAGTTTGTCCCAATATATTCTTGCTGGGGAAAATATTTATTACAGACTATGTGCCCTAAGATTCAATTGGGTTCCACCTCCAAATGGGCCCTGAGATTTTGATTATACCTGCCATGTGCATGCCTTCCCCTGTGGATGGCCTCCCTTAGGCTCTTCTGGAATTTTTCTGCCCCTGTGTTAATGAAAGTAAACTTGTCAGTTTGAAAAGTGGTGGTTAGCTCGCGGCATTCTTGATGAAAGCGGCCTCCCCACTGTCGTGTTCCGTTGTGTTCCATTTTCCTTGTTGATGATGAGTTGCTTGAGCTGCCCATCTGACCCCTTGAACCTTTACAAATTTACTTTGCTCCATATTATTGTGTTATATTTATAGCCCTTTTTCCAGAATCCTTGCACCCTTCTCGAGATTGCCAAGTCGATGTATTACGCTTGGTTGACCCTCTGACCCATGTATCTTTACTCTGCTCCTCATCTTTGTGTTGCATTTTCGACCCTTTGCTAGAGTTACGTCCTTCCCTGATGGTTGGTTAGTCAATGTATTATGCTTGGTTAACCCGTGTGACCTTTCCCATCTTTGTGTTGCGCTTCTGACTCTTTTTGCCAGAATCCTTGCATCTTTTCTGAGATTACTTGGTCAATGTGTTATGCTCGGCTGGCCCCAAAACCTTTGTGGTTTTACTTGCATCCCATCTTTATGTAGTCTCCTTCACTTTGCCAACTCTTGTCTTTTCCATAAATTTTATCATTGAAGCTCTTGTGAATCCCACCCATTGCCGTTCCAAACTTTGCTGCCTTTGTTATGTTTTTGGGTGTCATGCGCTTTGTCCCTTTGGGAGTTGATACTAGGCTTTGAAATTTCTCCCGTTTGCTTAAACAAAAGACTTTAGAGACTCGAAAAAAATGAAATGCAATGACTCAGAACTGTATTTAGGGTAAAAAATTCCCCATTCACTGATTGTTGAAAGGAAGAGAAAGGAAACTTATCTGAGAAAAGTAGCTGGTTTTTCATGATCCTGACATGCACTTTGGCCTAGTCCACCCAGTGTGTCCCGATGACCCGCCTTCTGTTACCATGCTTTTGTTGTTGCGACCATTTCTAACCCAATTCCTTAAATCAAACCCCAGCTTTGCTTCCCATACGGTGTTCTGAACGGATTTCCCCCAGTAGACCCTTTTCGGTTGTTGCTTCTTGCCTTGTCTTCGTCTAATGGTGCCCCTAAGGTTTTTCACCGATGAGACTCTCCCATTTTTATTTCTCTCAACTCACATCGCCTTACGGTGCCCACAAGGGTTTTCACCAACAAGACTCTCTCATTTTATTGTTTTCTGTAGGAATTAGAGTGTCGTCCCGAGGTATGGTCCACTTCTCCTTGCTTGCCCCGACATTTCTTACAGATTGATCAAAAGGTCTTTTTGTGGATTATAATGTAGGCTTTAGATAAGGTTAGAAAGAAGGGATGTGAAAGGCTCAAAAATCGCTTTTATGGGTTCAAAATTTTACAACTTTCGGAATCCAAACCAACGCACTTTTTGCCCCAGTTACTTGCTTTGGGCCTTTGGATTTTATTTGAATATGACTAAGCCGTGAGGCTGCCTACGTATCCTAAAAAGGAATTAGGTCAAACGTAGTTGCTGTTGATTCCTTACTTTCACTATTGTTTGTTTTCCTTTTGCTCATCTCTTTCTGCTGTTCCTTTCTCACTTTTCTCTCTTCCTTTTTCTTTCTTTTTTCTTTTTTTTTTCTTTTTTTTCTTTTCTTTTTCTTCTCTTTTTTTTCTTTTTCTTTTTTTCTCTCTTTTATTTTCCTTTCTTTTCTTTCTTTTCTCTTTTCTTCTTTCTCTTTTCTCTTCTTCCTTTGTTTTTGCTTTACTTTCTCTTTTCTTTATTGTCTATTCACCGCCTTTTATAATTGCATTTCTGACTTTTGTTGTTGATTCCGAAAGAGGGGATATGAAAGGAAAAATAACCGAAGCTCAGAGGGGTTAACAAATGGTAAAGTGTTTAGATAGGTGAATAAAATGCTTTCATCATTTCAATCTATAAAACATGCCAAGTACAAACAAACGCCAAGTATAGACAATGGTTCAACCAAAAGAAAATCATATACAATATCTTTTGTCTGTATCTGAATTGATAGCCATTTCTACATATTTTCCTTCCACATTTGTTAGATGCAATGCCTCTTCTGACAGCACTCTCGACACGACAAACGGTCCTTGCCAGTTGGAGAGAACTTGCCCTTTGCCTCGGCCTGGTGGGGGTGGATGTGTTTCCACACTAATTGACTAACTTCAAACTTTCTTGGATGCACTTTCTTGTTGTATGCTCTGGCCATCCTCTGTTGATACAACTGGTTGTGGCATACCACTGTCAATCGTTTCTCGTCAATCAAACTCAATTTCTCCGAACGAGTTTTAACCCATTCTTCACCGTCAATTCCTACTTCAGCCACGATCCGAAGGAAGTGGATTTCAATTTCAGCCGTGATTACTGCTTATGTTCCATACACCAACAAATATAGGGTTTCCCCTACCGAGGTGTGAATGGTAGTGCGATAGCCTAACATAGCAAAAGGTAACGTCTCATGCCACTCCCTGGACCCTTCCACCATTTTACGAAGTATCTTCTTGATGTTCTTATTGGCTGCCTCGATCGCTCCGTTCGCCTTAGGGCGGTACGGGGTGGAATTTCGATGTGTGATCTTGAACTGCTGATATACCTCTTTCATCAAGTGATTGTTGATATTTTCCCCATTATCAGTGATGAGAGCCGTGTGGATTCCAAAACAACAAATGATATTTGCATGTACAAAGTAGACCACGACCTTCTTGGTCACTGCCTTGAAGGTTTTGGCTTCAACCCATTTGGTAAAATAGTCAATAGATACCAGGATGAACCTATGTTCGTTAGAAGCTGCTGTCTTGATGGGCCCGATGACGTCCATACCCCAAGCAACGAAAGGTCATGGTGCAGACATTGTATGCAATTCAAATGGCGGGGAGTGAATTAAGTCTCCATGCACCTGACATTGATGACATTTGCGCACAAAGCTGATACAATCCCGCTAAATGGCGAGCCAATAATATCCTGCCAGGAGAATCTTCTTTTCCAAAACATATCCGCTCATTTATGGCCCGCAGACGCCAGTATGCACCTCCTTCATGATGGTTGTCGCCTGCCCAGCATCCACGTATCTTAACGGACCAAGATCCAGCGTCCTTTTGTATAATATTCCTCCGCTAAATAAAGATCCACTTGACAAATGATGGATTCTTATCTTCTAGTCGTTTATGGCTTGTACTGAGTACATACCCCTCCTGATATATTCTTTGACGTCGTGAAACCAATGTTCACTGTCAAGCTCTTCTTCCACCATGTTGCAATAAGCATATTGATCGTGGGCTCGGATACGTATCGAGTCAACATTAGCCTTATCTGGATAATGTAACATTGAAGCCAAAGTAGCCAAGGCGTTAGCAACCTCACTGTGAATTATGGGGATGTGCCTGAACTTTATTGACCGGAATCGTTGACAAAGATCATGCAAGCATTGCTGGTATGGTATGAGCTTTAAATCTCTCGTTTCCAACTCCCCTTTAATTTGATGTACCAGAAGGTCCGAGTCTCTCAAGATTGAGACTTCTTGGACACCCATGTCAACTGTTAATCTTAGACCCAAAATGCATGCCTTATATTCTTCCATGTTGTTGGTGCTATAGAACCGGAGTTCAGCTGTGACTGGGTAGTGATTCCCTTCTTCAGAATTGAACACTTCTCCTATCCCGAAGACTTTCATGTTGGCGGCCCCATGGAAGAACAATTTCCATCCCGACTTCTCACCCCGTTCCATTACATCAATATGTATCACTTCCTTGTCCGGAAAGTATGTGTTTAAGGGCTCATATTCTTCTTCTATCGGATTTTCAGCTAAGTGATCAGCCAATGCCTGTGTTTTCATGGCAGTCCTAGTCACGTAGATAATGTCAAAATCAGTGAGCAAGATTTTTCATTTTGCGAGTGTTCCTGTAGGCATGGGCTTCTGGAAAATGTACTTCAATGGGTCCACATGCGAGATGAGATAAGTGGTATATGAGGACAAGTAATGCTTTAACTTCTGGGCTACCCATGTCAAGGCACAACATGTCCTTTCAAGATAAGTATACTTAACCTCATAAACCATGAATTTCTTGCTGAGGTAGTATATGGCCTGCTCTTTTCTCCTAGTGACATCGTGCTGACCCAACACGCATCCAAATGAGTTGTCCAAGACTGTCAAATATAAGATCAAGGGCCTTCCTGGTTCTAGCAGGACCAATACCGGTGTGTTCGACAAATATTCCTTTATCTTATCAAAAGCCTCTTGGCACTCTCCCGTCTATTTCACCGCAGCATCCTTTTTCAATAACTTAAAGATGGGCTCGCAGATGGTTGTGAGATGAGCAATGAAACCAACTGATGTAATTCAATATTCCCATTAGACTCATCACTTCTATTTTATTCCTCGGTGGCGGTAGTTCCTGTATAGCTTTGACCTTTGATGGGTCTAGTTCAATGTCTCGCCGGCTGATTATGAACCCTAGCAACTTCCCTGAGGGGACCCCAAATGCTCATTTTGCTGGGTTGAGTTTGAGGTCATATCTACAGAGCCTCTGGAAGAATTTCCTCAGATCTTTAACATGATCGGATTGCTTTCTGGACTTCACAATGTTGACACGATACATATCCGGGTCCATGATCAACATGCTTATTGCAACATGGTGGAAGAATATCTTAACGGATAGCGTTGGTTCCACGACATCAAGGAATATATCAGGAAATGTGTGTACCCGGTACAAGCTACGAGTGACCAGAGAAGAACAATCTGTCGTTTGTCAAGTGGGTTTTTCTTCACCAGAAGAATATTATACAAAATAAGGCCAGATCTCGGTTTGCTAAGATGTGTAGATGCTAAGAAAGCAACGGCCATCATTAATGAGGTGCATGCTGGCTTTTGCGGGCCAAACATGAGCGGATATGTTTTGGCAAAGAAGATTCTCCGGGCAAAATATTATTGGCTCACCATAGAGCGGGATTGTATAATCTTTGTGCGCAAATGCCACCAATATCAGATGCATGGAGACTTAATTCACTCTCCGCCGTCTGAATTGCATACGATCTATGAACCATGGCCTTTCGTTGCTTGGGGCATGGACGTCATCGGACCCATTGAGCCAGCAGCTTCTAACGGACACAGATTTATCCTAGTTGCTATTGACCATTTCACCAGATGGGTTCAAGCCAAAACCTTCAAGGCAGTGACCAAGAAGGCCGTGGTCGACTTTGTTCCCACAAGTATCATTTGTCGGTGCGGAATTCGCAAGACTCTCATCACTGACAATGGGGAAAATCTCAACAATCACTTAATGAGAGAAGTATGTCAGCAGTTCAAGATCACACATCGAAATTCGACCTCCCCAAGGCAAACGGAGCGGTTGAGGCGACAAATAAGAACATAAAGAAGATACTTTGTAAAATGGTGGAAGGGTCCAGGCAGTGGCATGAGAGGTTACCCTTTGCATTGTTAGGCTATCTCACTACCATTCGCACCTCGGTAGGGGCAACCCCGTTGTTGTTGGTGTATGGCATAGAAGTAGTGATCCCGGCTGAAATTGAAATCCCCTTCCTTCAGATCGTGGCTGAAGAAGGAATCAACGATGAAGAATGGGTCAAAGCTCAATTGGAGCAACTGAGTTTGATTGATGAGAAAAGATTGGCAGCGGTATGTCACGGACAGTTCTATCAACAGAGGATCGCCAGAGCATATAACAAGAAAGTGCGTCCAAGAAAGTTTGAAGTGGGTCAATTAGTAGTGAAACACATACATCCTCACAAGGCCGAGGCAAAGGGCAAGTTCGCTCCAAACTGGCAAGGACTGTTTGTCGTGTCAAGAGTGTTGTCCAATGGGGCATTATATCTAAAAGATGTAGAAGGAAAATGTGTAGAAATGACTATCAATTCAGATGCAGTCAAAAGATATTATGTATGATATTCTTTTGTTGGAATCATTGTTTATACTTGGTGTTTGTTTGTACTTGGCATGTTTTAGAGATTGAAATGACAAAAGCATTTTATTCAGCTATCTAAATACTTTACCCTTTGTTAACTCTCTTGAGCTTCAATTATTTTCTTGTGTACCCCTCTTTCGGAATCAGTAATGAAAGTCAGAAGCGCAATCATAACAAGGCAAGTGAAACGATAAGAACGAAAGGAGAAAAGAAAGCAAGACAAAGAAAAATAGAAAAGAAATAAAAGAAAGGAAAGGAAAGGGAAAAGAAAAAGAAAAGGAGAAAGAAAAGAAAGAAAAAAAGGAAGGAAAAAGAGAAAAAGAAAAGAGAAAAGTGAGCAAGGAACAGTTGAAAGAGAGAAGAAAAAGGAAAACAAACAATAGTGAAAGTAAGGAATTAGTATGAAATACGTTTGACCTAATTCCTTTTAAGGTTACATAGGCAGCGTCACAGTTCGGTCTCATCAAAATAAAAATCCAAAAGTCGAAGTTGTGGTTGTTGTAAGAATTTGATTCCGAAAGTTTTAATTTCGAACCCATTTAAGTTGTTTTGAGCCTTTGATACCCTTTCTTTCTAACCCTATTCAAAATCCCACGTTACGGTCCAAAGAAAGACCTTCTTATCAGTCCTCAAAAGATGCCAAGTTGAATAAGTAGAGGTGATTCATGTCAGGGGCAACACTCCGGGCCGAGCAGGAAAGATAACTAAACGAGAGTCTTATTGGTGAAAACCCTCATGGGTACCGTAAGACAACGAGAGCTAAATAATAATAATAATAATAATAATAATAAATGAGAGATTCTTATTGGTGAAAGCCCTCATGGGCACCTTAAGACGATGAGAGCTAAGAAAATAGAAACGAGAGAGTCTCATTGGTGAAAACCCTCACGGGCAGCGTGAGGCGAAAGTAAGGCAAGAAGCAATACTCAGAAATGGGCTGTTGGTGGAAATCTGGTCATGAACATTGTAAGGCAAGCAAAGCTAGAGTGGGGTTGAAGGAATCGGGTTAGAAATGGTCACAGCAACAAAAGCACGAAAACAGAAGGTCGGTCATCCAAACAAACTGGGTCGACTAGGCCGAAGTGTATGTCATGATCATGAAAACCTGTTGTTCTTTCTTCAAATAAGTTTTCTTTCTCTTCTTTCCAACAGTCAGTGAATCTGGAATTCTTTACCCTAAATACCGTTATGAGTCATTGCATTTCATTTTCCTTTCGAGTCTCTAAAGTTTTTTGTTTAAGCAAACGAGAGGAATTTCAAAGCATATTATCAGCTCCCAAAGGACAAAGCTTATGATGCCCAAAAGCGTAACAAAGATAACGAGCGTGGAACAACAAAGGGAAGGATTCACAAAACTGTAATTGATGGAAGAGACAAGAGTCGGCAAAGTAAAGGAACACCGCGCAAGATGAGGATGCAAAGTAAAACCACAAAGATCAAGAGTTAGTCAAGCATCATAAATGGACCGGGTGATCTCAGGGAAGGGTGTAACGATTTTAGCAAAGGCTCGGAACTTTAACACCAAGATGAGAAACAAAACAAAGCCACAAGGGTCAGAGGATCAACAAGCATAACACCCTAACTCAGCAATCATCAGAGAAGGGTATAAGGCTTCTGGCAAAATAAGCAAAAAGCGCAACTCAAAGATGAAAATGGTCATGAGAATTGACCCGGCATGATATATCAACTCGTCAATCATCGGAAAGGGGCATAAAGAATTCTGGCAAAGGGTCGGAAGTGCAACACAAAGTGGGGAGCAAAGTAAAGGCACAAAGGGCAAGGGCCAACCAAACATCATAGACAGACCGGGCGACCGTAAGGAAGGGTGCAAGGATTTTGGCAAAGGACCGGAAATGTAACACAAAGATGAAGAACAAAAGGAATCCACAAGGTGAAGAGGGTTGGCCAAAGCATAATACATTAATTCATCAATCATCGGGAAAGGACATAAAGAATTTCGGCAAAGGATTAGAAATGTAACACAATGATTGGGGGGAAAATAAGCGTAAAGGTTTTGAAAGGTCAGCTGAGTAGTTCAAGTGACTCATCATCAATATGGACAATGGAACACAATGGAAAACGATGGCGGGGAGGTCATTTCCAACAAAATGCCGCAAGCTAAAAACCACTTTTCAAACTGACAAGTTTTCTTTGATTGACACAGGGGCAAAAAAATTCCGGAAGAGCCTAAGGGAGGCCGCCCACAGGAGAGGGCAAGCACCTGGCAGGTATGATCAAAATCTCAGGGCCCACCTGGAAGCGGGACTCAGTTAAAACTCAAAAGGGGTGTAGTCCGTCATAAATATCCTCCCCAGCAAAAAGCACAATGGGACAAACTTTAACTAACAAACCCCAATGAAACAATTGAGAGTTAAAAGAGGCATGGAAGTTGAGATGGAACACAGTTTAAAACTCAAATAGGTGCGAGAAACATGGACAAGAACCAACACCTTCCCCACTAAGAGTCGGAGAAACCCTCCTGGACAATAATCACTAGCAAAAACAACTAGAAGTTAGGATTAGCATTTAAGTTGGAACCTTCAGGACCCTCCTGGGAAAATGGGACTTATTTAAAGGTTCGTCATAAAAATAAATTAGTATTTTTCGGAAATTCTCGGTAAGAAAGAGTAAATGGGTCGGTTTGAAAATAAATGAATTGCTAGTTTTCCTTTCATCCGGGGGTCAAGGGCTCCTTCTCCCTCCCCTTCTGGCCAAATCGGATATGTAATTATTGGAATAATTGTAAGATTTACCTCCGTGGAAAGGATGATTCATTCGGATCGACTATAATATACAAAAAGAAACTCCAGATATTTGAGATAAAGAGTAAGGGGAAAAAGATCTAAAAAAAAGATCTTTAAGTTGGAACCTTCAGGACCCTCCTGGGAAAATAGGACTTATTTAAAGGTTAGAGGTAATCATGGGTAGCAAAGAGCATAAAATGAGTTGCATGATTGAAGTAGGCTTCAATTAAGAGTTGTCAGGACCTTCCTGAAAAATAGGACTTAGCCTAAAACACAAATAAGCACGAGTAACATGAGAAAGCACAAATATTTCCCTAAAAAGAGTTGTCAAACAAATAAGCACGAGTAACACGAGAAAGCACACATATTTCCCTAAGAAAGAGTTGTCAGGACCCTCCTGAAAAATGGGAATTAGCCTAGAACACAAAAAGTTGGGTGGCATGGTGAAATTCAAATATTTCCCCAACAAGAGTCAATAAAAGTCGTCAGAACCCTCTTGAAAAATGGGACTTAGATTACATACTTCCCCAGCAAGAGTCAACAAGAGTTGTCAGGACCCCCCTAGATAATGGGACGTAGCTCCAGATATTAACCCCCCAGCAGGCACATTCTTGCTATTTAATTGAGAGTTGTCAGGACCCGCCTAGATAATGGGAAGCAGTTTCAATTACCCGTCACCAGCAGACCCCATCAGACACAACTCATAACAAGGCATAGTGGAAAATAATACCTCTTGAGAAACATAACATAGTCTTAAAGTTGTCATTAGTTAAGAATTGTCAGGACCCTCCTAGATAATGAGACTTAGCTTAGGTTTAGACATATTTGGCAAGGAGATTATATTAACAATCATGGATCCGCCCAGCACTAAACTAGGACAAGAAGAATTTTTGTGTTTTATTTGTTTTGTTGTAATCAGGAACTGCAGCAGTCTCAGGGAATATTTTTCAAGATTTTAAGTTTCGAAAATCTGGCGCTCACCTGTAGAATAAGGGAATATGTTTCAAATTTCAAAGTCTTGGCAATCAGGCGCCCACCTGTAGAACAAGGGAATATTTTTCAAAATTTAAATTTTGGTTATCAGGCGCCCACCTGTAGAATAAGGGAATATTTTTCAAATTTCAAAGTCTTGGCAATCAGGCGCCCACCTGTAGAACAAGGAAATAGTTTTCAAAATTTCAAATTTTGGCGATCAGGTGCCCACCTGAAGAACAAGTGAATATTTTCAAAATGCAAATTTTGGCAATCAGGCGCCCACCTGTGAAACAAGGGAATATTTTCAAAATTCAAGCCTTAGTTATCAGGAGCCCACCTGTAGAACAAGGGAATATTTTTCAAAATTCAAGTTTTGGTAGTCAGGCGCCCGCCTGTAGAACAAGGGAATATTTTTCAAAATTTAAATTTTTGTTATCAGGCGCCCACTTGTAGAACAAGGGAATATTTTTCAAAATTTTAAATTTCATGCTTCAGGCGCCCACCAGTAGAACAAGAGAAAATTTTTCAAGATTTTAAGTTTGGTAAATCAGGCGACCACCTGTAGAATAAGGGAATAATTTTCAAAATTTCAAAGTCTTGGCAATCAGGCGCCCACCTTTAGAACAAGGGAATATTTTTCAAATTTTAAATTTTGGTTATCAGGCGCCCACCTATAGAATAAGGGAATATTTTTCAAATTTCAAAGTCTTGGCAATCAGGCGCCCACCTGTAGAACAATGGAATATTTTTCTAAATTTCAAATTTTGGCGATCAGGCGCCCACCTAAAGAACAAGGGAATATTTTCAAAATGCATATTTCGGTAATCAGGCGCCCACATATAGAACAAGGATATTTTCAAAATTCAAGCCTTAGTAATCACGCGCCCACATGTAGAACAAGGGAATATTTTTCAAAATTCATGTTTTGGTAGTCCGGAGCCCGCCTGTAGAACAAGGGAATACTTTTCAAGTGTCAAGTTTTGGGAATCAGGCGCCCACCTGTAGAACAAGAGAAAATTTTCAAAATTTAAATTTTGGTTATTAGGCGTCCACCTATAGAACAAAGAAATATTTTTCAAATTTTTAATTTTCAAGCTTCAGGCACCCACCTGTAGAACAAAGGAATAGTTTTCAAGATTTTAAGTTTCGAAAATCAGGCGCCCACCTGTAGGTAAGGGAATAATTTTCAAAATTTCAAAGTCTTGGAAATCAGGCGCCCACCTGTAGAACAAAGGAATATTTTAAAATTTTTAAAACTCCGTTTTGGTAATCAAGCGCCCACCTGCAAAACAAGGGAATAGTTTTCAAAATTTTAGGCTTTGGCAATCAAGCACCCACTTGGAGCACATGGGCATATTCTTCAGAAGTTAAGTCTTGGCGATCAGGCACCCACCTGCAGAACAAGGGCATATCTTTCAAATTACAAGTTCTAGTAGTCAGGCGCCCACCTGAGAACAAGGGAATGCTTTCAATGGAATACACGTCAAGTCCAACAATTTGGCATCAGACATGAAGGAAGAAAAGGCAAGTAGTCAGTGTGGCCATAAGGAGTTCGCAGAAAGAAATACAAGGCAACAAAGCAACAAGGATCGAGATTGAACACAGAGATAGGCTTTTCTTTGTAATCCGTAGCTTATAGCTTAGTCTAGTTTTCTTTTTATTTTTTCAAGGTGTAATAAGGGGGTCTAGCAGTAGCAGTAGCAGCAGCTACAGTAGCAGTGAAACCACAACTTCGGTAGCCCCAGCTACCAAATATTCCTGAACTACACTGACGTGATTCCTCTTTAGCCGAGGATATGTAGGCAACCTCTGAAGCAGGGTGCGGTCAAGCTTTTCAAAATGCTTCTCATGGAATATTCAAATAGGCAAAAGTCGCTCGTGTCTCCTCACTTATCTTTACACGAAAACTCTTCGTGTTTCCGCGCAAAGAGGGGCAGCTGTGAGCATGTGATTTTTACCCTATATGAATTACTCCCATAAATTCAAACAAAATAATTTCTTTTATTTCTTTTTTTGATTGTTGCGGAATTTTCTGTTTTTTTATTGCATTTGTGTGTGCATTATAATCCATATAAAATACAAAAGTATAGCACATAGGCATTTAGGATTCAATTCTATATTTTTAGTTTATTAGTTAACTAGTATTATCAAAAAACAAAAGAAAATAACAAAGTAGTAGTTTTACTTTTTTTTAGTTTTATGTAATTTGGGGCTTGATTAATTTTAGAAAAATTAATTAGAATAATTTTAGGTTTAAATCAGATTTGCTATTTTTGATTTTAGTAATTTAAATAAATAAAAAGGCAGAGAAAGATAATAAAAGAAAGAAAGAAGTTAAACAATGTGGTCTTGTGTTAGACCCCATTTTGGGGCCATTTTTCATTAAACAAAGCCAGCACACCAGCCCAATTGCTGCGAACCAGGCCAGCCCAGATTCACCCCATTTTACCCGGTCCAACATCAAGCTTGGAGAAAACTAAAACAACGTAGTACTGAAGCCATACTACATCGTTTTGAATACAATAGTTAAAAAAGATTTTGTCCTTCCATCCAAACCTAATCCAAGGGCTGGTGCCAGTTCCTTAATTCTCATAAAAGTGTCCGAAATTCCCCATTAACCTAAAGACCAAATCGATCGTTTCTCTCATCTTCTTCACTAAACTTACTCCGTCCCTGAGCGACTCAGCCATGGTCGTCGGCAACGAATTTTCAATCTCCACAAAATTTATGCCATAGACTCACCTTGGCCCCTCTCCTCAAATCTCAAACCAGTTTTCGTCAAATCCAACCGAAATTTCGTGAATCTTGGATCTAATTTCTAACCTTAAAATCCAAAATCGAAACCTGTTCATGCAAGGGTACATCTCCAAGGTATTTGAACATTCAAGGCCGATTTTATCATAAAGCGTAGTTGTTCGCCTGTTATTGACAAAAAACTGATGATTAGTACCCTTTTGTGGTTTAAATCGGAAGGTCAGTCGAGGTCGAGTCCAAAATTAATAAGTATCTTCATCTTTTTCTATTTTTCTTCTCACTTCTTGTCCCTTCCCCCCTCCTTTTTCTTCTTTCCTTTCCAGTACACAATTGTAAAGTTGGACAAGTCTTAGACAGAATTGATTTTGCCCATTTTGTTATCTTTAAACCAGTATTTTCATTTTTTTAATGAGTTTTCTGGCCTATTCCGTTTAAATTTGTTTGGTCTAGCTGAGCTTATTTTTGCATTCTTTGTTGTTGGGCTATTCTAATGTTGTTTTGAGTTTTTTTTTTTTGTGCTGTTTGGGGCGTAAGTTCATCTCACAGTTCAGTTTGAGCCCAGGCCTGGTTCAATTGTTAAGTCATTGGAACTATAACTTATGAAGTCTTTTGCAGTAAAATCAGGGGAATTCAGGGGTAGATTGGCTAAAGCGCTTAGGGGAATATAAGTATAATTGCCTAGGAAGCTTCCTAGAAGCTAGAAAAGGAGCTTTACTTGGCAAGCAAGCCAAGATTTCAGGGACTAAGAGGAAAACGAATTTCACATTGGTGCCCTATTCCTTTGCCCATAAAAGGACACATTTTCTTGCCTTAGGGGGGGTCCTGAAAAAAAAAGCATTCAAAAAAAAGAGAGCAAAAATCCAAAAACTTCTGACGGCTAAAAGATCAAAATAAGTATTGTTCCATCAAATTGTTTGTCTTATAACTTCTGGAGGTTTAATTACTGAAGTATGTTCTGATTCACTAGAATTTGAGGGTAGTTTGATTTGGTGTCAATAGCTGAATCTGGGTTAAAATAAGTCGAAAGTATTGTAAAGACGGGTCTGGGTTTCCTGTTTCAAAAACACTGTTGCATTGATTGGTTCAAGCTGATTTCTGTTGAATTACTACTCCTGTTGGATTCTGCTATTGCTGCTCCTTCTGAATCTCTAAATCATCTTCTAGTTTTTGTTGTGTCATATCTAGGTACTTACTCTTTGATCTCTAAATGTAAAGGCCAACCCATGTGACTTTTTGAGGAAGAGAAACTGAAGATTTCTGTTGCAATATCTCTCCCTATTGTTCACATTTTTTTAAAATTTATTTGAATCATTCTTTGGGTTCGACATGTTCAAACCATGATGCGAGTAAAAGAGGCTTGGTAGATGTAGTCGAAATGGTGTTATTACTCGTTGATCCTGTTTTATTTGAGTTCTTCAGTTTTGGTGTGGTATTGTTAGAGAAGTTAGTGACCTTGTGTGTTAAATGTCTTGAAAAGTTTGCTTACTAGTTACTACATTAGCACAAGTAGAGGTAGGGCCTGGATTTGAGAGTTATCGATTAGCAATAGTATCAGAAAGGGTTATTGTAGTCGAATTGTTAACACTTGAGCTTCCAAATGAATGTTGCTTGGGGTTTTGTGGGGATCCTGACAGTAAGGGAGCTGTGCCATAGTAAATTAATAACAATATTTGATCTTATTTTTTATTTATTTTGAACAATGTATATATATAAGGTGAGTTAGCATTGCACAGCTGCATAACCAGTATTTTGAGTAATTCATATTAGGCATGTTTGAGGCTTTTGAAGTTGGTTAAAAATTAGTTTGGGTATTTGGTAATTATTTGTGTCGGATCGTGAGTATTCAAGGTAGTGGTCCTTTTAGATATATTTGAGTCTCTTCAGGTTGATCTAGTGCAACCTAATTCCGTAGCAGTAGTATAGTTTTGTTTTAATTCCATATATAAGGTTTTTGTTATAAATACACTTCTATTTAAGGTGAATGTCTTTAATTAGAGAGATTCTAGAGTCCTATTATTGGTAGCTAAATCATCCTCCTCTCTATAAATAGAGGTGCCTTCTACCATTGTAAATCACTCCTAACATTCTCTAAGTATCAATAAGAAGAACTCTCTCTACTCTTCTCTCTATTGCTCTTGTTCTTGAATTATTGTTCTTGTCTTTTATATTATTTCATAACACGTTATCAGCACGAGACTCTACCGTCTCAAGAACAATTCTCGAAAAATCTAAGGTATTTCCCTCTTCCTAATTTAATTTTCGATTATGTCTGACATTACGAAAAGAAAGTTCATTGCCCTTGAAATTTCGGGCAAGAACTATATGACATGGGTGTTGGATGCTGAAATCCACTTAGATGCTATGGGTCTCGGAGACACCATCAAAGATAGAGAAAAAGCATCCACCCAAGAATGTGCGAAGGCCTTGATTTTCTTGCGCCATCACCTTGATGAAGGTTTGAAGATTGAATATCTCACCGTCAAGGATCCACTCATCTTGTGGAACGGCTTAAAGGAGAGATATGACAACCTGAAGTTGGTCACTCTGCCACAAGCACGATATGATTGGGCTCATCTGAGGCTCCAGGACTTTAAGTCCGTTTCTGAATATAATTCTGCAATGTTCAGAATTACTTCTAAATTGAAGTTATGCGGGGATAATATCTCCGATTATGATATGCTTGAGAAAACGTTTACAACGTTTCATGCCTCCAATATGGTACTGCAACAACAGTACAGAGAGAAAGGCTTTACAAAGTACTCTGAACTGATTTCTCTTCTACTAGTGGCTGAGCGAAATAATGACATGCTCATAAGAAATCATGAAAATCGACCCACTGGGTCTACACCACTGCCTGAAGCAGATAAGGTGCACTCTCATTATGCCAAACATGAAAAGAGCCATGGTCATGTTCGTAAACGGGGTCATAGCCAGGGACGTAGACAAGGAAGAAATTCCAATGAAGTCCGTCAACCCCCAAGGAGAGATAACCGCCGAAAGCAGAAACGGGGTCATGAAGATCCTAAGGCAAATGGTTCAGAAACTATATGTTATCGTTGCGGTGGGAAAGGGCACTGGTCAAAGACTTGCCGTATACCAAGACACTTGGTTGACCTTTATCAAGCATCTCGAAGAGAAAAGGCCCTGAAACAAATTTTGTCTATGACGACAACTTGGACATCACCCACCTGGATGTGGCAGACTTTTTTGAGCAACCCGAGGGGAAAATAGACCACCTAATCGGCGATGGGTCCGTAATGAAAGAAGATGGAGTTATTTGATTTTGTTCTACTTATTTGTATTAGTTAGTGAATAAACTAATAGTCATTAGTATTAGCTCGTATTAGTTAGTTCATGATGCAATGTTAGTAGTAGTTCTTTAGAATATCTCAATATGCTCAAATATCAATAATATTTTTATTTTCCAGTAGGGGTAATCGACTAGCCTGAAAAACTAGCCGATTATCTACTATTTTCGCCTTAAAGCTGAAAAATAATTCATCCACAATCGATTGTCTTTGTCTAACAATCGATTGTCGTTAGACAGTGATCTGAAATTTTTCAAAAATCATCCACAATCGATTGTCTTTGTCTAACAATCGATTGTCGCTAAGACAGTGTAATCTGGAATTTTTCAAAAATCATCCACAATCGATTGTCTATGCTTAACAATCGATTGTCGTTATAACAGTGTAATCTGGAATTTTTCAAATTAGCCAACAATCGATTGTCTATACTTAACAATCGATTGTCTTAAAACAGTGTGCTCGGGAATTTTTCAAAATAGCCAACAATCGATTGTCTATACTTAACAATCGATTGTCTTAAAACAGTGTGCTCGAATTTTTCAAAATAGCCAACAATCGATTGTCTATACTTAACAATCGATTGTCTTAAAACAGTGCTCTGGAATTTTTCAAAATAGCCAACAATCGATTGTCTATGCATAACAATCGATTGTCTTAAGACAGTGTGATCTGAAGTTTTTCAAAATAGCAAATAATCGATTGTGTGTGTTTAACAATCGATTGTCAATGTTTAACAATCGATTGTTTGTGTTCAACAATCGATTGTTTGAAGAAAATGCTTAAACTGAAATTTTCAAACTGCAAAGTAATCAATTATGGATAACATATCTGATTTTGTTAGTCAACTGTTAGCAGCAGATTTTGAAAATATTATGTGACACAAACGAATTGAGCTTGTTTATTCTTATGTTCGTGTATCTCTTTTGTATGTCAAACTATGAGATAGCAAATATGGATATCTCACAAAGCGAACTTGGATCAACGTCCAACTGTAAAAGTATTTGCCTAGTTGATTCATGTACTACACATACAATACTCAAAAAAAGGAAATATTTCTCTCAACTAAATATGTGTAAGGCAAACGTTACTACAATCTCTGGAAGTAGTAAATTGATTGAAGGCTTCGGAAGAGCAATTGTAACTCTGCCCAAAGGCACGACGTTAATCATAGAGAATGCAATGTTCTCCTCCAAGTCTAAGAGAAACTTGTTGAGTTTTAAAGATGTACGCCGGAATGGCTATCATATTGAGACAATGGATGAAGATAATCTTGAATATCTCGTCATCACAAAGAATGTCTCCGGCCAAAAGAGGGTTATTGAGAAATTCCCGTCTTTAACTTGTGGCCTGTATTAGACAAGAATTAGTGCAATTGAGGCACATTCAACAGTAAACCAAAGGGTTACTGATTCCAATACCTTTGTACTTTGGCATGATCGATTGGGACACCCAGGATCGATCATGATGAGACGGATTATAGAAAGCTCATATGGGCATCCGTTAAAGAATTTCAAAATTCTTTCGAATAATGAATATCCTTGCACTTCGTGTTATCAAGGCAAGTTGATTATCAGGCCATCACCAACAAAGGTTGGGACTGAGTCACCCACGTTTCTGGAACGTATACAAGGGGACATTTGTGGACCTATTCACCCACCGAGTGGGTCGTTTAGGTATTTCATGGTCTTGATAGACGCATCCTGTAGATGGTCTCATGTGTGCCTGTTGTCATCACGCAACCTTGCGTTTGCGAAATTAATGGCACAAATAATTCGACTACGAGCACAATTTCCAGATAATCCAATCAAGTCCATTAGACTGGATAATGCTGCTGAGTTTACATCCCAAGCATTTAATGATTATTGCTTATCAATCGGGATAAAAGTTGAACATTATGTAGCTCATGTTCACACTCAAAACGGTCTTGCAGAATCGTTAATTAAACGCCTGCAGTTGATTGCAAGGCCGTTACTTATGAGAACGAGGCTGCCCACTTCGGTATGGGGTCACGCCATCTTACATGCAGCAATGCTAATTCGTCTCAGACCGACGAATTACCACAAGTATTCCCCGTTGCAATTGGTTTTGGGTCATGAACCCAATATATCCCATTTAAGAATTTTTGGATGCGCAGTATATGTGCCTATAGCACCGCCATCCCGCACCAAAATGGGTCCGCAAAGAAGGTTAGGAATATATGTTGGGTTTGAATCGCCCTCCATCATTCGCTACCTCGAAACATTGACAGGCGACTTGTTTACTGCACGATTTGCAGACTGTCGATTTGATGAGACACTTTTCCTAAAATTAGGGGGAGAAGTTGGTGAAACCAAACGGGAAATTTTGTGGAAAAATGCATCATTATCTCATCTTGATCCACATACCTCTATTTGTGAAAGAGAGGTACAAAAGATTATCCATTTGCAAAGAATAGCAAATCAAATGCCTGACGCATTTACGGACTTGAAGAGGATAACGAAATCCCACATTCCCGCGGAAAATGTTCCAATCCGTATTGATGTCCCTATTGGACAATCATCTAGTGTCATATCCAATGAGTCAAATGCACGCCTGAAGCGTGGCAGACCATTAGGTTCCAAAGATCGAAATCCTAGAAAGAGGAAAAAGAATGATCAAAATGACACCACGAAAAAATCTCACGATTTAAGAAATTCTGAGATTCATGAAGAATCCATTGAGCCCGAGACTCTGGAAAATACGGAACTATCCCTAAATCCAATTAATATTGAGGCAAATATTAATCGAGTGGATATTGTGGTGGATAATGCCTTTGCTTATAATGTAGCATCTAGCATTATGCAAGAATGTGAGGATCTCGAACCTCAATCTGTTGAAGAATGTCGAAAAAGACAGGATTGGCCAAAGTGGCAAGAAGCAATTCAATCAGAATTGAATTCGCTGGCAAAACGTGAAGTTTTTGGCCCTATAGTTGAAACACCTAATGGTGTTAAGCCTGTCGGCTATAAATGGGTCTTTGTACGCAAAAGAAATGAGAAAAATGAGGTACAAAGATATAAGGCACGCCTTGTTGCACAAGGTTTTTCTCAAAGGCCTGGTGTCGATTATGAAGAGACATATTCGCCTGTAATGGATGCGATAACCTTTCGTTATCTCATAAGTTTTGCTGTCCGTGAAAAGCTCGACATGCACTTAATGGATGTGGTTACTGCCTATCTTTATGGCTCACTTGATAATGAGATATACATGAAAATTCCCGATGGACTCAAGATGCCAAACGCGCATAATTCAAAATCTCGGGAAATGTTCTCAATTAAATTGCAAAGATCCTTGTATGGTCTAAAGCAATCTGGACGAATGTGGTATAATCGTCTTAGTGAGTACTTGTTAAAAGAAGGCTATATAAATGACGCCATTTGCCCGTGTGTTTTTATAAAGAAAACAACATCGGAATTTGTTTACTTGCCGTATATGTCGATGACATAAACCTTATTGGAACCCCTATAGAACTCCAAAAGGCAATTGATTATCTAAAGGATGAATTCGAGATGAAAGATCTCGGAAAGACTAAACTATGTCTTGGTTTGCAAATTGAATATTTGGCAAACGGAATTTTTGTTCATCAATCTACCTATACAGAAAAGGTACTGAAACGGTTTTACATGGATGAAGTACATCCTTTAAGTACACCGATGGTTGTTCGATCACTTGATGTGAACAAAGATCCATTCCGACCACAAGAAAGGAATGAAGAGCTACTTGGTCCTGAAGTACCATATCTTAGCGCAATTGGCGCACTAATGTATCTTGCAAATACTACAAGACCTGACATATCCTTTTCAGTTAATGTCTTAGCAAGATTTAGCTCGGCTCCTACGAGGAGACATTGGAATGGGATCAAACACATATTGCGGTACGTAAAGGGAACTACTGATATGGGCTTATTATATGGCAAGAATTGCAGCCCGGATCTTGTTGGTTATGCTGATGCTGGATATTTGTCCGACCCACACAAGGCTCGATCTCAAACGGGTTATGTGTTTACCTGTTGAGAAACCGCCATATCTTGGCAATCGACTAAGCAATCAATTGTGGCTACTTCATCTAATCATGCAGAGATAATTGTTATTCATGAAGCAAGTCGGGAGTGTGTGTGGTTGAGGTCTATAATACATCATATCCAAGACAAATGTGGTTTGAAGTGTGATAAACTACCCACAACTTTGTATGAAGACAATGCAGCATGTATAGCTCAATTGAAGGGAGGATTCATAAAAGGAGATAGAACGAAGCATATTTCACCAAAGTTATTCTTCACACATGATCTTCAAAAGAATGGTGATATCAATGTTCAACAGATTCGTTCAAGCGAAAATATGGCTGATTTGTTCACAAAATCTCTACCAAAGTCAACCTTCAAGAAGCTAGTTCACAAGATCGGGATGCGAAGACTTAAGGACATAAATTGATGTTCTTATCAGGGGAAGTTAAATGCGTGTTGCACTCTTTTTCCCTTACAAGGTTTTGTCCCACCGGGTTTTCCTTGCGAGGTTTTTAATGAGGCAACCAATAGGCGCATATTCAAACATGTGTACTCTTTTTCCTTACTTTAATTTTTCCCATTGGGTTTTGTTTTAAGGTTTTAACGAGGCACATCATTGAATAGACATTCAAGGGGGAGTGTTATAAATACACTTCTATTTAAGGTGAATGTCTTTAATTAGAGAGGTTCTAGAGTCCTATTATTGGTAGCTAAATCAGCCTCCTCCCTATAAATAGAGGTGCCTTCTACCATTGTAAATCACTCCTAACATTCTCTAAGTATCAATAAGAAGAACTCTCTCTACTCTTCTCTCTATTGCTCTTGTTCTTGAATTATTGTTCTTGTCTTTTATATTATTTCATAACAGTTTTCATGTAGTTTCATTTGAATTAAGTTAAGATTTTCTTGAATTCAGTATGTTAGCTCTACTCCTTGGAGCTATATGTTCCTGAATAAATATAATTGAGGAAATGGATTCTGTAGGTAATTGCGTTCAAAGTCGCTATCTTCAGCGCCCTAAAATTTATTCATTTAACAATGCAACATTGATTGAAGTGCAATCCTGTATATGCCGATTCACGTGGGCCTAGTTTAATATTTAATTGCAATTGTGTATGCGTCCGCGTAACATGATCGCGATTCTAAAATCAATTCGGAGTATGTGTTCGTGCAACTTCGACTAAGTTTTCTTAATAATAATTAGGTTTCACAAGCTGCTAATTAGTTTAATTCATATAGCCCGAGGTTGCCATTCACCATTAAATCACATATGAACCTCATATTAGTTTCTTATGGCTTAGATAGAAAATAACAAATATTCGTAGATTGCTTCAGGGCCATTTAAAATACTAGTGTGATTGCGTATACGTCCGCGTAACATAATTACACTTATAAAAACAAAACTGGAGTATGCGTCCACGCAACTTCAGCTCAAACTCTTCTTAAAAATAATAATGCGTTATTAATTATGGACACGTTCGCATGACATGATATTTTATGCGCCAAACAAGCGGGTATACGTACGCGTAGCCCGTTTCAAGATAACTTTCTAATTAAAAGCGGTAAAAGAAGTAAAAGCACATAGGTTTGAAAATCAGTAATTAAATAATATAACAAGCCAAGTAGGATCAAAGCGGCCGTGCTAGAACCACGGAGCTCGAGAGTGCGTAACACCTTCTCCGGGTTAACAGAATTCCTTACCCAGATTTCTGATTCACAGACTATAATAACAGAGTCATTCTTTCCTCGATTCGGGATTTTAAACCGGTGACTTGGGACACCATAAATTATCCCAAGTGGCGACTCTGATTTTCAATCTTGTTTTGATTGTCACTTAAATTAGAAAAAACTCCCTTTGTTATATCCTTTTTGGGTGTAGTAATGCCAAAAGGAGGTGTGGCATCTATAATTCTTCACAATGTCCTTTATCTACCTTTCTTTAAGCACAATCTCATCTCTGTACACAACTCACACACCAATTTGATTGTATGGTTCAGTTTACTAAACTTTCACGTCTCGTACAAAGTCCTCCTCTAAAGAAGCCTCTGGATCTTGGTAAACTAGACAGTGGGTTGTACAAATTTGTTTGTGAAAAACTCTCTCAATCTCAAGTTACTTTGTCAAATGCCTGCAGCAGCATGTCATCTTTTTCTCTTTCCGATCATCTTCCTTGTACTGTAAATATTGGTTTTCCCACTTATAATAAAGATGCTACGAATAGGATGGACACTGTTTGGCATAATAGACCTGCACATGTTCCTTCTATTAAGATAAAAAGCATTTCTAATATTTATTCTCATATTTTCTCTACATAGTCTTTTCCATGTATTGTTTTTCCTATGGCTAGACAAACTATATTACCATTTCCTGATAGTTTTATTCATAGTTCTAAGGCATTTCAACTTGTTCATGTTGACATTTGAGGACCATATCAAACTTCTACATATTCGGGCTCCAAATCTTTCCTTACAATTAGTGATGTCATCTCTAGATGCTCTTAGACTCATCTAATAAGGTCCAAAAGTAATGTCTTTCCCCTCCTGAAGCTTTTGTATTGATGAGTCAAAGACAACTTTATGTCACCATAAAAAAACATAAGGTGTGATAATGCTTTAGATATAGGAAATAGCAATGATGTAGTTTCTTTCTTTTCTAAAGATGGAATCATTCATCAAACAAGTTTTCCCCACACACCTCAATAGGTGTAGTGGAGAAGAAACATAGAATACTCCTAGAAGATTCTAGGGACTTACTTTTCCAATCCAAAGTACAAATCATATTTTAGATAGATTGTCTCCTCACAACCACATACATCATTAACAGATTCCCTTCTAGACTACTACAAAATAAATTACCTTATGAATTGTTGTTTGGCAAGACATCCAGCTATTCACACTTGAGAACTTTTGGTTGCCTCTATTTTGTTAATGTTCCCACTTCTCGAAGAGACAAACTGAAACCTAGAGCTATTCCATGTGTCTTTCTTGGATACCTTTTTGCAAAGAAAATTTATAAGTTGTATAACCTTCAGTCAAAATAGTGATTTGTCTCTAGAGATGTCATTTTTCATGAACAACTCTTCCCCTTCTCTTCAGATTTTTCCCTTCCAGTTGTGTCACAGTCCCCTTGTCAACCATCTCACCTTCTATTCCAACCTGTTAGTCTGAACATGATATACGCCCTAATATTACCACTCCTTTTAGTCCTCTTTCAGTTTCTTTCCCTTCTGATTCTCTATCTTTCCCCAATACTACTGACAACCTCCGTTCACCTTCTGATGCTTCACCTTCTCTTCACATTACTAATGCTTTATTTGAATCTGTTCCATCTACTTTTTCTCCTGCCACCTCTGTTTCGCCACTTAGAAAATCTGCTATAACAGACACTCATCCTTCATATCTAAAGAATTACCTTGATAAACTACCTAGTTCTCTTTCCTGTTCCACTGTCCAACCTGTAGGGCTTGAGTGATATACTTATTCTCGGGTTGCCCCTATTCCAGTTTGGCAGAATGGTATGAGAAAAGATTTTGAAGCCCTAAAAACTGATAGTGCTTAGTATATTGTTGAATTACCCCTAGGTAAGAAGCCTAGTGGTTGCAAATAGGTCTATAAAATTAAATACAAAGCTAATGGTGAAGTAGAAAGATACAAGGCTAGGCTTGTTATTAGAGGGGAAACTCAGGTTGAGGGGGTGGATTTCAACGAGACATTCTCTCCCATAGTGAAGATGTCTAATGTCAAATATTTGATTATTGTTGCTATTAAGAAGAATTGGTCTTTATTTTAGCTTGATGTTAACAATGCATTTCTTCATGGTGAGTTAGATGAGGAGGTCGATATGAAATTACCTCTTGTCCTTTCTGTGTCATCTCCTTCTTTCTGCTCATTTGGCTTGCAAGTTGAAAAAGTCTATTTATGGGCTTAGACAAGCTACAAAGCAATGATATGCTAAATTATCTCAAGCTTTTATTCTAAAGGTTTTCATTATTCCCTCAATGATTACTCTCTTTTTATCAAAAGGTCTCCTGGTCATCTAGTCATCCTAGTTGTTTATATTGATGATATCATCCTCACTGGTGATAATTTACATGAGATTTCAGCTTTGAAACACTTTCTAGATTTTGAATTTAAGATAAAAGACTTGATTCTCTTCATTATGTTTTGGTTATTGAGATTACTGCCTTACCTGATGGTGTTGTGTTAAATCTAAAGAAGTTCACATTTGATTTACTCAAAGAGTATGATTGCTTGGATGTTCATTCTTTTGTTAGCCCATTGGATTTGAATCAGAAGCTTAAGGATGATGTTAGGGATCTCCTTCCTAATCCTAAGAAACACAACAGCCTTTATGGGGAAGTTATTAATCTTTACTCACACCCGGCTTGATATTTGCTGTAGTGTTCAACATCTAATCTAGTTTATGCAGACTCCCCGGCTTCCTCACGTGATTGCTGCTCTTCCTTTGCTTAGGTACCTCAAGGATACTCCTGACCTTGGTCTTTTTTTTACTCTAACTCTAATGATTTCTCTATCAAGGACTATTCTAACATCGATTGGGTAGCTTGCCCTGGCACTTGCAAATCTGTTTCTGGTTTTTGCATTTTCTTGGGTAGCCTAGTTGATTGGAAATCAAAGAAACAACCTGTAATTTCTCTTTCTTCCGTTGAACCTGAGTATCGAGTTGTTAGTAAGGTTGTTGCTGAATTGGTTCGGTTGTCCAGCTTATTTCTTGATCTTATTATTGATGTTTCCTTCCCTATTACTTTTTCTTGTGATAATATGGCAGCCATTCACATTGCTAAAAGTTCTGTTTTCCACGAGCGCACTAAACATATTGAAGTGGAATGTCACTTCATTCGGAGTAAATTGACCGAGGATTCATCCAGTTGTTACATGTTCCTACCTCTGAGCAGCTGGCAGATGTATTCACCAAGCCACTTACTGGTATCCTCCATCATTCTTTTCTTGGCAATTTAAAGGTCGTTTCCTCCCTCCAACTTGAAGAGGGGTGGTGGGTCACCAGCTTGCACTACTTTAGGCATAAAGTAGCATACTTAAGTTGGCCCAAATATTTATTTTACACTTAGCCTTTTGTACTAGTTAGCAATTTTATTTGTTAATATAGCACAGTAATTATTCATTTAGTAGTAGTCCTTATTTACATTGTATAGAGAAGTTATAAATAGAAATAGGCCACATCTGTTAAGGTTGGTCAGTTATTTTCGTTATTTCACTTCCTCTATTCTCCACGATGAAGAACTCACTAGAAAACCTCAACCTCCATTAACGAGCTTCATTTTCTGATATACTTTTACTTGTTTGACAATTTTAGCTTCAATATGAAGTATGAAGTTTTTGATTTTTTGATAAAGTTAATGAGAGGAGAGGGGGAGATCCTTTTTCATGAATGAGGTTGCAGATCACGGTATTTATCAGGGCTGTAACTGTCATATTATTATGTATTTTTGTTAACTGTAATTTTTAAAAATAGAATACATGTTAAAAGGTGACACAAATATAGAATATGGCTGCAAATCTCTGTTTTGAAGCTACTTATATCTAAAGTTCCACGAGGCCCATTCAACATTCATAGCTTCTTCACAACAGTACAAGAAAGGTTCGTGCTTTCTAGTTTTGGCAGGAAGTCTGTCATATATTATTATTCTCTAGATAAATGATGATAAAGACAATAATAATCTTCACACTTTATGAGATTTCGGATCTAAATACATAATATATTTTATTTGATTTAAGTTAAAATAAACCTCTTCTCTTAAACTTGGTGTGACTAAATTATAAGTTAAGCGGCAATTGCACGATTTTGCCTGCTCCTTCAATTTCGCAACATTGTTCGTCAGTTCAATATTGAATACAGTTTTAATACATATGTCTAAACTTAAATATTTCTAAACTTTTTATCAGTTTTTCAAGAATACATGTTCTTTTCTCCAATAAAATACCATTAAAGAAAATGTTCTCCAGTTTTTGCCTACTGCAACAATGCTTTCAGTTTTTGCCAAAAATGAAAAACCTTCTTCACTCTTTTTCGTGCTCTTCATATATTTCTTTTCCCAAAAGTTAGTTTTTTCCAAGTGATATTATAACTCAAAGTAGTATGCTGGATGATAACAACAGCTACCCAATTCACCCTTTGGTTTCATAATGACTTTCAATTTGTTGAGAAATAACTTTCGCACCTTTTCATTTTGTTATATTGCTATTTATAAGATGATATAAAGTACAAATTATAATCAAACTCTTTAATGAGATAACAATAAAACACATGTTCTCTATCTAATTATTGTTAGATACACTCATATCCAAACCAAATTATAATTCATTAACAGGCCCCCTCAAGCTGAACATGGATTAGGAGAAAGCTTGTCACGAAGAACTGAGAGGCGGATAGAAGAAAAACCTTTAGTGAGAATGTTTGCAAGTTGCATGTCAGTAAAGATATAGCGAACCAATATAGAAATATCATTGTCACAAAGCATTGTCACATATCACCAAAGGAGTATCAAAGAGAGGTATATCCAAGTTATGAGGCAGATGTTAGAGCCATGATAATTCACCTATCGTGTGAGCTAAGCCTTGATATTCAGCTTCAGTGCTAGAGTGAGAAATACTAGGTTGCTTCTTACAACTCCAAGAAATCAGATTTGGTCCGAGGAAAATAGCAAAACCATTAGTAGACCTACAAGTATCAGAACATCCAACCTAATCAGCATCTGAGTATGCCATGATAGAGAAGATTGAGGATGACTTCAGGTGAAGGCCAAGGGATATTGTACCAGCTAGATAATGAAGGATTTGTTTAACGGCAATAAGGTGAATGTGACTACTCATGAATTGAGAGACAGTATTTACAGCAAAAGAAATATCATGCCTAGTTATAGTTAAATACTGCAAAGCTCCCACAAGACTACGCTATTCCGAAGGATCATAAAGTAAATTCCCCGCAGAGGCAGATGCCAAAAACCAGACGTAAGGGAGTGGATAGGTTTGCAACCAAGTAAGGATGCTCGGGCAAGGAAATCACGAGCATATTTGCTTTGAGAAAAACGAAGTCCATTTGATATTTTTGTAACATGGATACCCACAAATTAATGAAGAGGTCCCAAATTATTCATAGAAAATTGAGACTTTAAGATACGAATAAAGCGATTAAGAAGCGTTTAAGAAGCGTTATATTATAGCCTATAACAATAATATCATCTACACAGAGAAGAAGAATAATATAGTGAGTCATGATGAAATACAAATAAGGAAGTATCTGCACGACTATTATGAAAACCATAAGAAAGAAGAACTAAATCGAGAAAAACATGCACGTGAAGCTTGTTTAAGCCCATAAAGAGATTTTTGAAGTTTACAAATATGAGTAGGAAAATTAAGATCAGTAAAACCTTGAGGTTGAGACATATAAACCTCTTCAATGAGAAAATCATGTAAAAAGTCGTTTTTAACATCTAACTACCTAAGATCATAGCTGCAAGATATTGCTACGGAAATCACTAAATGGATAGCTAAGGGACGAACAACTGAACTAAAAGTTTCACTAAAGTTAGTGCCTTTTTGTTGATTATAACACTTTGCGACCAGTTAAGTTCATATGTGGACGGTAGGGACAAGAGTCCATATTTGACTTTTAGAAGGGAATTGAATTCCTCTACCATTACATCACGCCATTTAGAATTTTTAATTGCAGAGGATAAATAAGTGGATTCAATACGAAGAAACTCGAGATGAGATGTAAGAAGAGCATATTTGGTATTTGGTTTGTAAGTACCTACCATCATTCTCGTAATCATGGAATGAGAAAAGGAAGATAGAGATGAGGTACATGACTTATATGGTAGAGAAGCTATAGTTGTTGAACTTGGATTAGTTGTATCAGTGGAAGATTGAGGCATAGAGGAAGTAGTTGGAGAAGTTGAAAACAAGGAAATATAATTATCTATATCCATAATTGGGGTAGGAAAAACAAAGGAAGAAGACGGGGTAACTGAAGGAATATCTTTCGAGCTACAACTTAATGGAAATACATGCTCTACAAATCTAACACTACGACTAATATAAACTCTTTTTATAGTTAATGCAAGCACTTGTAACCTTTGTGGTTAGGACTATAACCAAGAAAAATACACACAACAGATGGAAAAGCTAATTTATGACAGTGATAAGCTTGAAGATTAGATTAACACAAATAACCGAAAGGACGAAAAAAGAAGTAGTTAGGAGAGGTATGAAAAACAACTCATATAGTGACTTATTATGTAACATAGGAGATGGTAAAAAATGCCACAACCCAAAGACTATGAGGAGCTTTATCATGAAAAAGTATCATGCACCCCATTTCACTAATATGTCTATATTTTAATTTAGAAACATTATTTTGTTGGGGTGTATGGGGTACGATGTCTGGAAATGAATATCATGAGTAGAAACATGGTTAAAAAAACTTGGTGTTAGTGTACTCACCGCCACCATCAGAGGAAAAAGTTTTGATGATAGTAGAAAATTCTTTTTCAACTAATGATTTGAGTTTTTAAAATCAATCAAAAACTTCATGTTTAAAGAAGAATGGATAAAATCAAACAAAACGTGAAAATCATTTACAAAATTTACATAATAACGATAGCTACTAACAGAAAAGCAAGGAGATTTCCATACATCAGAATGAATTAAATCTAAATAATAGTTTGATTTAGAGTGACTAACAGGAAATGGCAAACTAGCATGTTTTGAAGCTCAGCAAGAGGGACAATAAAATTGCCTTTTATTATTTCTATTAAAGGAAATAAATTTACTAGAAAGAAAGAAATGTAGAACAACAGTTCTAGGATGACCTAGTCGGGCATGCCAAGTGTCAATTGTTTCTCTACATGCGAAGAAGACGGACAAGGATGTGAATCTGGAAAGAGACGGATTAGACTTTGATGAAGAAACCACCAGGGATTAAATAGGACTATCACTGGGGTATGTGAGAAGTCGTCTCCTTGTCTTCATATCCTTAACAAAGAAACCCCAAGAGTGAAACTCAATACAACAATCATTATCTTTAGTAAAATTTTTAACATATAGAAGATTCTTACGCAAGTAAGGAACATGTAAAATAAAGTTTAAAAATAAATTTTGATTAGGAGAAACAATTATTGAACAACCAGTAGAAGAGACAGGTATAGTACTATCATCGCTAAGAAAAATAGAGTGAGAATTAGAATGTATTGTTGATAACAAATTTTTCTCTCATATATATTTTTGTATGCATATGTATTTTCAAAATAATGCAAATGCACTATTATTAAATTTAGAAACATGCATAAGTATTTTTATAATTTTTCTATAATTTTAAAAGCTTAATCAATTTATTTCAGCATTTTTATTATACCAAATATCCAATCATTACCCCTCCTATTATTTTTATAATGACTTAATCATCTAAATTTATCATGTATACTTATGTAGTGCTTAAATATTTTAATTATAGTTTTATAATTGCAATTGCATTTTTAATCCTTTCTATTAATTATATTTGCATTTTCACCCATACCCCCCCCCCCCCAAGAATCCGTGTTCTAATAGGTTTCTCCCATTGCTCCCTTGCCATTCTAGGATTCTTCCCTTATTTGGTACCTGATTCATAAATAATTAGGTAATTACCTAAATATGGCAAGTACCCCGATTTGGTTTCATTTAAATTCGTGTTTTCCCTTTGAATCTCGACAATCTCAAGTCCAGACATGTTATTTATAATGATTATCTCATACCTCTCTGGATTTTCTAAGCCCTAAAAGTTAGGGTCTCAGACACTCTCTTATTTGAACCAAATCTAGTTCAAGATCTATCTTCTAAACATTTTTTCGTCTATATTTTCTATGTTATTTATAGACCTGTTATTTTTTTTACCGATTAGGTGATTTTCTTAAACATAGGATTTAAAACCCTTTGTATACTTGAATTAAAACTGATTCGACTATGAGTTTTCTTCAATAAAATCTTATATATATTTATTTGGTACGTATATGTGTTATTCTCCTTTCATTCTAGTTGATTTGGTGTTTTACCCAAAATTAGAGTTTCATATCTTTCTAGATCTAACTTGGATTTGATTTCTTAATCACTTTTCTTTAATACTTCCGTTCATGTGTCTCTATGCATTTTATTACAACTCTTTGTTAATATCAACTAATGTTATTTACCCCAAAAATTAGGGCTTTTGAAATATTTACTGAGATTCCAATCTTTCCTTTCTTGTATGGTACTGATATTTCATTATCTTCTTCGATTTACCTATTCTCATTTACCTTATATGATCTGGTACTTGAACACTGATTGATTCTGCAGTAATATTTGTCTGATTTAATGCTATTAGGTTATGTTAATTGTTTGAATCAAACTTAAATTTATTCTACTTCTATTTTCATTCCTTACTTGTGTATGATTGACTTATTACTTTATTTGTGTGCTCTAATTCAGTTCTATTTAAATCCTTCCCCCTCTCCCCCTTAAAGGATGACTCGAACTCTCTTATTCCCACTACTACAAATCTAAGCTCTCTTGCTCTCACTTGTTCTGATTTCTGTGCTAAATGTCTCTTGATTTTGGCCGGCTGAAAGCCAAGGCCAAAATTATCCTAGAACCTCATTGTTGTGGTATACTTACTTGCTTTCTCATTTAACTAGTATGCCCTAACCTTTGCAATTCCCTTCTCCATGCTTTGATTGACTAGTCTGTTTCAATTCCTAGCATGACTCAATCCTTTATGTGATTAGGTGATCTCATCTAGCAACATTGTTAACTTAGGACTAATTTGTTCTGAATAATATGAATCCATTTCATATTTTAGCCTAAGGTTTAGTTATCTCATGCATTGCTTGTTAATTTTATGCTTGTTCTAAACTTTGCTCACTAGGAATATGTAATTAGTTAGCTTGTTGTTTGAACTCATATATAATATTCCTTCCAGATTGTTTCTGTGGTTAAACCCTGATTGTCTTAATTACTAGCATGAGTATTTAGCTTAACTAAACTTCGACTTATTTGAATTATGTGTTTCAAGCATGAATTCTGTATGTTTTCTTGTGTGTAGTTCTACATGAAACTTCATGTTCTTAATCATGTTTTTCTGAAATCCAACTATATTTTTTCTAAAAACCTAGCCCTCCCTCTTTCGCATACTCTTAGTACCTTAGGTTCTCAACCACCCTAGTGTGAGCAGTGTTTAAGATCCCTGAGACTCCTCTGAACTTTGAAACACTAGGGGCTGGTTTTTCAATCTCTTTATGAACTCTTTGCAACAGTCGGACAAGTGGGGAATGTTGGGGTGAACCAGAAAAGTTTGGGTAGAGCCGGATCTAAGCGTTGGCTAGGTAAGCATCATGTAGTTAGAGGAGTAGTTATGAACCCTGTATACCATCCCCATGGGGGTGGTGAAGGGAGAGCCCCAATTGGTGGAAAAAAACCCACAACCCCTTGGGGTTATCCTACACTTGGAAAAAGAAGTAGAAAAAGGAATAAATATATTGATAACATCACATGCCAATAGATGTGGTCACCATCATAGATGAATGTGTGCTTCTGGTGTGAACATTGCCCGGTGTCCCTGAGGCCCTAGGGAACTTTGGCACATTGGAAGCTTGGTCCCAATGTGATGTGGGTGAGAGTGTGCTATGCTTCAAAGCTACTATGTGGAAGGCCTGGTTCCTAGGTTTATTTGGGCCTACGAAGGCTTCCTATAGTGTAATTGATACCATTATACAATTCATTTGGCTATTCTGGTCTATAATAACTATATAATATCATATTTGGGGATATTTAGTAAAGCTTGGGGGTGTTCTTATACCTTTATTAAAACTGGGTAGAAATCCTGCCTATAGGACTTTCATAATCATGTTAATTATGTATTTTTCATTGCATCCTAGAGATCCTGCTTATAAGTGCATTAGAAATCTTGGTCATAGACCTATACTTATTTCAACAAAATGTGAATTAACAAGCATGACAATAGGATTTTGTTAATTGTCCTCCCTGGTCTGTTTACTTTCTACCCATATATAGTTAATAGATATCATCCATATAGGATTTAATTCCATTCAAACTTAGAAATCATGCCTATAGTATTTAATGCAATCCAGAAATATATATCATGTCTATAGGACCAAAATAGATTTCCAATTTAGAAGTCATGTCTATAAGGTTTAAGTCAATTCAGTAATTAGAAAGCTTTCCTATTAGGAAATAAAAATTTATATTTTTACGAGTTAAAATCAGTGCTACGCTTCGAAATCATGTCTATATGTCTATAATAAATAAACCCGTAGAAATCATACCTATAGGATCGTTCTGAATTCAATCGTTATTGTCAATCACTTAGACAATGTATCTGTAGGACATAATAATTCTGGGTATAAAATTGTGACATTACTACCTGAATTGCCCAGATTCATGCTGAATAAAATTAGTAGGCAAACAAATAGGTCTTAGTACTCGCCTTGACAAATTGGTCTCTGCACTCGATTTTCTAGCATAGATATCCTGCCTATAGGATTCCAAATTAATAAAGTTTATTGATTCAATTGCATGCTTTTGTTGCCTATGTATGTAGGTCAATGTGAGCCCATACTTGCTCTTTATCTGCAAGTCCTATTTATTTTGTTTTTCGCCTAGATGTCACATTTATAAGTAACATAGGTTGGTCTAAAACCATTTTAAATAGAGGTCCTAATACCTCCATGGCCATAAGCAAGGGACGGGTAGTGCACGCATAAGGTACGGTTTAGAATCAACTAGTGCGCTTAAGTAATAACTTAAATATAGTAATTGGGTAGTAAGGAGATGATAGCCCATGCGCTAATGTTATGAGTAACACCCCGACTTAGAGGAGTTACGAAGCATTGTAGGAAATAATCCTACAGGCTGAAAAACTTAGAACCATCCCCTTATGCTCATATTTAATATTAATCGAATATTGTATTTGTCCAAATTGTTTTCTTCCCTTTTTAGACTAACTTGCTTAATATAATGTTCGGTTGAGACCCACCGTTGTGGACCCCAAGGGATGTCTAATACCTTCCCCTCAAAGTAATTTTGAGCCCTTACCCGATATTTGGTGATGTAAATTGTTCCTATGAGTTATTTTCTAGGTGCCCTAGAGCACCTTAATCCGTTAGGTGGCGACTCTTCCAATTCCCTACCCTCCAAGAGGAGTTGTCCCAGAAATGTCGAAACCTGATTTGGCGAGAAAAAGGGAGCGCGACAATATGGCGACTCTGCTGGGTATATCTTTAGGCTCTTACCATAACCATCTTTTTTGTGAATTAGTCTTTAAGGATGTCTTTATTATTGCATTAATACTTACACATCCATTCCCCTTCCCATTCTATGTGAATTTATTTGCATATCTCCATTCATTTTTATCACTTTTACTACATAAACTTATTTGTCTCCTTGTTTTTATTTCTTAAATGTTTTTGTAATTATAAATACCTTATTTTATCATTATTCATCATGCAAATACGTGGCAACATGTTATTTTCTTTTGCATAATTTCCAGCTCAACATAAGATTCCACTCGTGCGTACTAATACCATAGCAGTGCTTGATGAGTGTTCGTGCTCTTCCTAAAATCACCCTTTAAATTTGGAAAGTCTTATTTGCAATACAACTAGTCGATCAGCGGTGCAGTCGACAATTTTGTGACTTTCCCTCTCAATTTGTTCGCTTGAGGTTACCAGTTTAGACTTCAATGGAGACCTTACTCTAATAATAATTGTACATGCACCATGGTCAAACCTAGTTGTAGTTAATATGTTGTCCGCATAATAACCCTCTAAGAAATCCTTATCCAAAGTCCACAAGGATTTCCATAATCCCAATGTATGCAACCACGACATGTGCATTATTTGGAGAGATAAATGCCGACATGCTAATCGTTAATATATAAGTAGTCGAATCTGGAGGGGAAAGGATCTAATTCTGTTTATTTTGCAAAAAATAAGGCACAAAGTCCCAGGTTTGGCATGGTTTGAAGTTTACCACCATTGTTGTTAGATTGGTGGGAAAACCTTTCATCAAGCGACAAAAATCATGTGAAAAGGGTTATTGGAAATTTACCTTCCTTATTGGGCATCCAACCAAACAACATGTTGATCAAAGTTGCTGCTATGTTATGGGATGGAGAAAGAGTTGTATTCCATTTTGGCAATATAGAAATGATTCCTCTTTTGGAGGAAATAGGAGGATTCGCTGGATTACCATGGGACAGTCCCGGTTTATTAGTACCAGAAAACGACACTACTAGGGGGTTTCTAAAGATGATGAGTCTGAAAAAGAATGATGACTTGGAGTGCCTGAAAAAGTCCAACATATCCTTTGACTTCTTCTATGAACGATATGGGTACAAAAAATCTTACCGTATCTTTCATGATGAATTCTCCATTACTTCCCTAGGTTGGAGTCATCATAGGGTTTTTGTATTCATTGTCTGCTTTCTAGGTATGATAGTGTTTCCGAGCCAAGGGGAGAGAATTCACACCAGGTTGGCCATGATAACCAAAACTTTAATGGAGGGAATTGAGGGACAAACCTATACTATTGTTTCGATGATTGTAGCAGACATATACTGAGCCCTGGATCATTTCAACAAAGGGTTGAAACATTTTGAGGGTTGTAACTTGCTACTATTGATTTGGTTGTTAGAACATCGTTAGAAGGGTCGATAAGAGTTTTCACGGTGACCATGGAATGATCACATAATTTTCCACATCCTAAATAAATGACCTTTATCCTAGACATATTTGCACAGCCTGAGAATGCTACAGAGTGGGCAAAGTTTTTTCAACAATTTGATTGCGGACCAGGTTCATTGGATGTTTGAGTGGTTCCCTACTGATGAATTCATCATCAGATCCAGGGATGTTCCGTATTTGGTGTTAATTAGGTTAACGGGAATACATACCTATGTTCCTATCGAGGTTATGAGACAAGCTGGTAGAAAATAAGTCATACCGCGAGTCTCCAAAATGAGTCATTACAGAGCCGATTTTCAAGGTGATGCCATTCCATACAAATATGAGGCCCATCACAAGTGGAATTTGAAGATTATTGTGGAAAAGGATACCATCGAGCCAGATCGATATCACACAGGCCATGTGAATTTCTACCCTTCATGATTAGAAGATAACATAGCAGGAATAGTCGATCTAGGGGTTGGTCAAGGAAATAAGGTCATAGCAGGAATAGTCGATCCAGGGGTTGGTTAAGGAAACAAGGTTATAGATGAAGTCGTTGAATCCCAAGTTAAGTATAAAAGGATATGCAAGAGAGTCCTTGAATCTGAAGCCAGGCAATTGGAGCAACACAAGTTCGACGTGGAGTCAATTAACGAGTGGAAGGAAATAGCTACAAGATTGATAGAAAGGCTGTAGTATTTAAAGCAAGGTCAAATGGAACTGGAAGGGACGATGAGGAAAAGGATCGCAGACTGTCATAATACAGAAGGCAACGAGGGAGGACACCTAGCAATGGCATACCTGCTGTTGGATATGCACGACCTTGGGAATTTGATCGACGGAGCCAAGAAAGTCAAATATGGGGAAGGTCCCTCCGGGACAAAGTAGATTAGATTTAGATATTTTTTAAAATATTTTGGAATGCAATAAGACAAATGCCATTAGTAACTCATTTGTCGTTTTTAGGTTCGTCTTATTTATTATATTAATGAAATGAATAATTTATCAGCATTAAATTTCTCCAAAATATATTTGTCGCTAGGCCTACCTCGGGCATAATGAGGTTCTCCCAAATTAGGATGTGAATTTACATTCCTGCAATACGTGTTTAAATACTGCAAATGCTTTTCAGAATCCTTACTGACTTGTTTACCTTTTTACATTTTTCTTTATTTTGATTATTCCCATTCCCCAAGGTTGGTTCACACACACTGGCATTATCAGCATATCACACCAAATCTAGAGGTCCTCCTCCTCCTCCTCAAAGTAATCAGAAAATCAAGGGAAAGGCTAAGGTGGATGATATGAGTGGTACCCAAAAAGAAAACATTGTACATGCTAAGAATGTTAAAACTTCAGCCGGTCGGAGTACTCCGGCCTAGAATGATTTGGTCTTACAATTGGAACAAAAAATACTGGAATTGCAAGGAGAACTTGAGCAGGTCCGCACCTTGGCGAACCTCTCCCTCACCCTAAATTTCCCAGATGTTAACCAGTAAAATTCTCAAAACCCAGCACCTTTGCAAAACACACAAACCAACATCCACAAAATTCTCCCGCACCCTATCAATACACAAAACCTCCCATAAATACTAATCCTCCACCAACACCCAATTCCCCTCAACATCAATATCTTCCTACTCAATACCCACAAAACACTACCATACCCCACAAAATACCCCACAACCTATCCCTGATCCGCAAAATTAAACTAATTATCACCAATATGCTCCAACCCCTGGCACCTACCAAAATAATCCTATATACTTGGAAACCTTACCTCACTCTACCCAGTCAATGTCATACACTCCAGAATCTGCCGAGAAGGAACTGCTCATTAAGAACATGACATAGGAACTCAAGTAGCTCACACGTCGAGTCCGGGGTGTTGAAAGATACAAAGGAATTGAAGGCCTAAATTAAGAGGATCTACGCATTCAGCCAAATGTTGAACTATCTAAGGGTTACAAACCTCCTAAGTTTGAAATTTTTGACAGAACGTGTGACCCTAAGTTACATTTAAGTACATACTGTGATAAGCTTCTGGGAGTTGGGAAATATAAAAGGATTCAAATGAAGTTGTTCGTGAGGAGTCTCATTGGAGATTCCCTATCTTGGTACATAAGTTAAAATCCCAAGTAAGGGGTCTACTGGGTAAGCATGGCATTGAAATTTATGGACCAATTCAGGTTTAATACAAAGAATACATCGGATGTCTTCTACATACCAGAATCTCAATAAGAAACCAATAGAGACTTCCCGCAATATGATACTTGATGGAGGTCAGAAGCTGCAAATGTTAGGTCAGCACTAGAGGAAGTGTAGATGAAAAAAAACTTTGTCAAGTCCTAGGATCCACAATACTATGAAAGGCTAATAGTTATTGAAAATCATAAATTCTTCACATCATCAAACTCGCGAAAAGGATTGAAGAATGGATCAAGAGTGGGATGGTACCCAATTTTGAGGCATTGCAGGCTACGAATTAATCATTACAGCCAGTGGTATATCAAAGAAGAAAGAAGTAGGGGCAGTACTGTGGCCAGAGGTCCAAAATCTCCACTCACATACCAAAAACCTCCACCCACATACCAACCTTTAACCTCCAAGATATTCTCAACCCGCTACTTTCTATCACATTTATAACACCCAGCCGGCCGTTACAATTCACCTCTAACCCATCAAAACTATAAAAAACGCAGACCCAATTTTGATTGCAGGCCATCCAGACAATACACCCCTATCATTGAGCCCATCGAACAACTATACGAAGGATTGAAGGTTGCCAGATATGTTACACATATTCTTGTTGTTGCCATGGAAAACTTCACCCAGTGGGTCAACCCAAAAAAAACATGTGCGTACCATTTTGACATGAAAGGCCATACTATTGATAATGTCGCACTCTGAAAGACAAGATTGAAACACCGATTGATACCAAAGTTATACAAGCAAAGGAAGTTGCAACAACTGTCATGTCCCAAAACCGATGAGCACGACCGGCGCTCAACTGAGTAATTCCGACTGAGTAAACCTGTTAGGTTTCATTCTACCCAAACTAATTCATGAATAAACAGGACATGGACTCCATTAATCAAACTTAGTAAGTATTTCATTAACCACTTTCATTTTATTTTCATTAGCAACTTAAATCATAATAATCAAAATATTACAACTTTTTATAAATCTTTGCCAAACATCAATATTTCTACTTTAATTCCAATACCCGACACTACCCATAACCTGTCTACGGAGTCTCTAAACATAACTGAAAAGCAATGTAATATGGAAATGTTGGTAAGAAGGCTCCAGCTATATCACAAATACAAAGTACATGATAATCAGATGAAACAGGACCTCAAAACAAAGTAGGTCTCACCAAGTCAGCTGAAAGGGTGATGCGGCACTAGCTCCGACCAACATTGCCTGCTATAGAAACACCTATATCCATTTAAAGACGATACGCCCCTGGCAAAAGGGACGTTAGTTCCATCGAATAGCACTAGTATATATAACTAAACACCATCTAGTTAGAAAGAACTTTCATACAAAGATAAGGAAACAACAAGTATAACTCAAAAGCTTTAGAGGATCACAACATTATCAATGTAAAAGGATCATACAATTTTCACGTCTTGTTTCCTTAGCCTTTAGTTTGGGGAATTTCATAATGTTCATCATTGTTCGCTATACCATCGCTAGCTTGAGCGGAGTGCGATCACGACCCAATCGGCTAGGTTGCCTCAATTGAGACATATACTTCAATCACCATTCCTTTTCCCTTTTTCGAAATTCAATATCAGCACATTACAACCATGTCTGCATCATGGTGTCCGATCACGGCCCCATCGGCTAGGCCACCTTACCTAGGTTTTTCCCTTTTCCATCAATCATTTCAATTCAATCTTTATCTCACATATATCATTTCATAGGCACTTAGGGCCACAACTATCACGTTACATATTTGGCTCTAGGCCACATTTAACATCATTCTCAATTTCATTGTTAGATTAATAATTTAGGATAAGATATGCATACAAGAGCAAATAAATTGTAAGCATAGGTGAGACTTCACATTGATGGCACAAAATATGTAGCTTCAATCTCAATTTAAGGTCTAAGCATTTCAATACATGATTCATATTCCTTGCACTTTTTCAAGTTATCAAGAATAGCACATTGATTACATTGGAATACATCTTTCACAAATATAAGGTAGCAACACCAAATTCATGTGGAATAATAATCTATTTAATAATTCAACTTTAATCTTACCGTATTCACACAAACATCCGCAAAGCTCAATTTCTAAAAGACGGGATTTTAGCCATACATACCTCGTTTAAGCTTTCCTTAAATTACTACGACGTTCCAAAAATTCTAGCAGTCCTAATCTACTTTGAGACATAATAAAATTGACCAAAAATAAGAAAGGTAATCATGGTTTCATATCATTTGAGCATTTTATCAAATACTAGTTGGGCATCTTGATTTCAAAGCTCTTTTACAAGGTTTCTTTCACTTCCCCAACCCAATTTGAACAAGAACTACCCTTATTAGTTCTTTAACATCACATAATACAACTTAGTCCCACATGCATGGCCTATTTGTAACACCCACAACGTATTTGAACCTTTAACCTATTGCATGAATTTTTGGAAGTAGGACTTACCCATATGGAGGACAATCTATAGTTATCTTCCTTGATTCTTGAAGACTTGAGCAAAATTTAAATGATTTTGAAGCTAGGCCCCTCCTTTATCTCTCTGTATGCTCTCATATCTCTCTAAAATCACTAGAAAAATGACCCCAAATGAAGCCCCAAAGACTATATATTAAAATGGGGTGGGGTCATACAAATAAGATAAATAAGCCTCCGAAGTATGGTCAGCGATCGCGCAATGGACCGCAAAACAAGAATGTGGGCCATAGAATGCACCACAAAATAGGTTCCCAAAACTAGGCAACACTGGCCCAATTTGAGACAGATCTACGATCGCAAAGTCAATAATGCGACAGAAATGCGATCGCACATTCGACACAGGATCGTACTTTTCAAGCTTTTGGTAATTTGATCATAGCTTTGGTAGGAATGTCCAAATGATGAACAGTTTGAAGCGTTGGAAACTAGACTCAAAGACCTTTCATTTGATAGGTTATTCACCACATAAAAACTTATACATATTTAGCATTATCTCCCCCTTAGGATCAATCATCCTTAAATTAAGATTAGAGCCCGACTTAAATCCGTAACATAATAAATTTGTTTTCTCACCTATCTCAAGTCCCTAAATTTTGAATAACTCCTAAATTTTTCAAAAAATTCGGCAGAGCTTCCTTTGTAAGTAGGCCTAACCACCTGCTAGAGAACCACCAAAACAATCCTAAAAGTACATCCACAATACGACAAAGCACCACAATGTACATATAAATAACATGAACCCCAGCATTACAAGCACTGCATTATCACGACAATACCTGGACATAGACTGCACATTTTAGATCATAACACCTATAAGGTACCTTTCAAGTCAAAACCAACTACTATACAATCAAAAGAAAATATTTTATTTCCACAATAGTCTTGGCCTTCAATGTGGCCTCTTATACCACAGATTTTGTCAGAACACATTCACGGGAGCAATCACCACCCCAAACTTACCTAACAAGGATGACAGAGCATTTCATGAGGTTATATGCTAAGAGACACAAAGATTACTACTACCAATACTGACATGGTTAATCATTGTGACGACATCAATTATTAGACAAATAAGGCATAGGGGTAACTCGTACATTGGTAATAGGAACCATTAAGGAGGAATACTCAAGTATGTGAACCACTCGTCATCTAGAGTGTAGGGAAAATACGTTTATCAAGAATAAGAATACTCCGGCACCTTGAATGCGATATGGGTTTCAAAATACATGAAGTTGAATCACACTCTTAACAATACTTGACACACAAAATCTATGCCACAAGCCATGAGGATGAAAAGAAGTTGAACACTTATGAGATTATCATATTTCAAATAGCTTAACCTTTCCTGATAGTTGATCCTATATGAGAGAGCTAAAGATATGACAACTTGTCTTTCAAATCAATATGCTCATGATATGCGAAAAATCTACAGGCATCTAATCTCAACCTTTCACGAGTGAAACCACATAGCTAGGACAACCTACCATAGGGGTAAAATCATGTATTGGTTAGAGGAGTTCCAATGGTTGGCGTAATGCTCCAGGAAGAAAGATAATTAAAACTCATATTCTCCTTAAGGAGGTAGAACGCCAAGGGTAGCAAACTTTCTCGCACATGACAATGACGTTGTCAATAATCCTAGAAGCCAAGTGAGCAGAAGGCCATATAACCCATCCAATCCGACACATTTAAGATTTTTGAAAAGGGGACGCACTTTGATTGAAATCATGGCAATAAAATCTTGAACTTAGGGGAAATCATTAATTTTGGAAGCCATGAGACAAGCCCACGTAGCCCTAGAAAATCGATAACAATGGCGAGAAATTACTTAAAACCATTATGAGTTGGTATAAAATAAGGCCCCAAAGTGCCGACATGGATAAGTTTGAAAGAATGAGACGTCTTAATGCATTTATTGGGGAAACGTAACCTAGGTTATCTAGTCACAGGGACAAGAAGAGCAGGTAAATGGTTGTTAGAAGAGCATCTTCAAGGAATACCAGCAATATTTATTTATTCTAACAAAAGGAATATGTCCCCATCCTTAGTGCTATAAGACTTCCTCTTTGATGCCATGAAACATAAATGAATTTTACAATGAGAGTTATCAAATGAATAGATAGTGGGGTAGCAAAACTAATGAGCAGCATTTAGAACCAACAGGCTTAAACTAAGTTGAATATATTAGAAGTCTATAGTAAAGCGGAATTTACCCACCTTCAGTGTCCTTTTAGAAAAGGGGACTTGTAGAGTACATAAAAGTGAGGTGAATTTAATCGAATTGTATAGTTGGATAACTAGTCATGAAATTGAGATAATATCACATTGAAGATTACAGGTAAACAACACATGATCCAAGACAAATGAAAGAGTGTGAGAGAGCCTTGTGGAAGTAACCTTTACATTGTAACTACTAGGAATGGTGGTAATATAAAGCGATTACGATAAGCTAAATTTTTTAAAGAGGATCTCTGTATGAAGTCACGTTATGTATAACTCCAAAATTCAAAAATCCAATTATGTTTACCAACTCTACTTCATAATGAAGCACTACAACACACTTCTACACAACCAGCTATTACAAACCACATTGGGAGTTGCTATAAGACTTGATTGAGAGAAAGATTTGACATACAAATATTTTACTAGGTGTATTGTTCCTTGGTCAACCCAATCAAAAGGCGAGAGCTAGACCGGTAAGCAGATTTTTGGACTAGCACATGTGTTGATAATCCATTATCGAAAGGAGATCATTCAATCTCAGCAATTTCGGCATGATATCAACCCTTAATGAACTTGAAATGAGGTGGGAACCCAATGAGATAGTATAAAATGATCATATAAGGTTTGCATATGTTCATAATGAGTTCTCCATGGATTTGGACTTGCGAAATACCTAGATGCTAATGAAAGATAGAGAGACAAGAGAAATAGACGTTGTGCTATAATAACCCCCCAAAGGTGTGCTTGGTTTTGACGGAGAGCCTAGTAAGGGTCCTTACGAGAAAGGAAGTGTTACTATGACACATAGAAGGATATATTATCTCATGGTTATCAAACAAGTGTTGGGAAACTAGCACTCAATTCACTAACTAAAGAACACAATTAACACATGTTGTGTAGGTGTAAGGAGAAAATAAACATTTGTTATAAGCTGGACATGCCTTTGCTATATTAACTCCCAACTGCAATACACGACCACACCACGAGCAACCATAATATTAGGACAAAGTGAGCTATTTACTGTGGGATGCCCCAAGTGGACACGAAAGTTATACTAAGATGGCGATACAAGATCTTCCTATGGCGGGGATGTGACGATCTCAATTTTCAAAGAGACTTTATGCACATGGTGACCATTTCGATTGACATGCACTCATATGATAGGTGTTAAGGTATGCTCTTATGTTATTAGACAGTGAGAAACTTCATGATGACACTCGCAAGAGAGTAGATTGACTGTGCAAACAGTATAAGCCATATACACCACTAAGTAAAAAAGTGACTCAAGAAGGATCGCAAACACTGGGATGCTTTACATGTAACTTGACACCACATAGGTAAATTTTACAAGCGGTGCATGCATAGGCAAAAGTGGGCAGATGTTGTCCATTTCAATAAATATTCTGTAAGAAATTCATCAGGTATAGTCCCTCATTAAAAATTTAGGAAAAGAAAGTGGGAGGTATTAATCCTAGAGTTATAAATCCATTCAAGGACGTATTTATAGAACTTAATTCCATAAGAGGATGTAAATAAGAGAATTCATGATAGAGTAGATTCACGAACAATACGGCTCCTTCAAGGAGTAGTTACACACAAGCCTTTGTGAGTCACATCTTATTAAGATCATGTTTATGAGGACTCTTTAATATGGATGTACATATACAACAAGAGTAAGTTGGTTGGGCTAAGTAGTGACTTACTTGGTGACTTAGGTTGATAGAGAAATAGCTGAATCAATGCCCCTCGACTCCACATCCTAACGTACGTCAGTACCATGCCGATATACTATAGAATTTGGTGGTGCAAAGACATTAATAGGAAAAAGGGTACTCCCCTTAGCAACAAGTTCTACTAATCCCTCCATGGCTCGATACATTCTCCTAATAAACGCTTGGGAAATCTCCCTCATATTCAATGGTAGGGTCATTCCCTCCTTGCTGCTTCCACAATCATGAATTACTCATCTTAAGATTGAGACCTAGAATGGAAATTAGCTCCCTATCTTGAGCTCTACTGCACAATTGAGTATCAAAGAAGGGTGAAATTCCTAAATGTTCGAATAGCCTCCAACTTATAGATGTGGTCGACTACACACCGATAAGAAGGACTCTACTAGACACGGCTCCGAGACATTCTAGGACCCTTTTAAAACCTTAGGCTCTAATACCAATTTTGTCATGCCCCAAAACCCGAGGAGCACGACCGACGCTCAACCGAGTAATCCCGATTGAGCAAGCCTGTTAGGTTTCATTCTACCCAAACTAATTCTTGAATAAATAGGAGATGAACTCCATTAATCAAACTTAGTATGTATTTCATTAACAACTTCTTTTTCATTTCCATTAGCAGCTTAAATCATAATTATAAAAATATTACAAGCTTTTATAAATCTTTGCCAAACATCAATATTTCTACTTTAATTCCAATACCCGACACTATCCACAACCTGTCTATGGAGCCTCTAAACATAACTGGAGAGTTATATAATATGGAAATGTCGGTAACAAGGCTCCATCTATGCCTTAAATACAAAGTACATGATAAACAGATGAAACATGACCCCAAAACAAAGTAGGGTCACCAATTCAACTAAAAGGATGATGCAACACTAGCTGCGACCAGCACTACCTGCTATAGAACACCTACATCCATTTAAAGACATAGTGCCCTCGGTAAAAGGGACGTTAGTGCCATCGAATAGCACTAGTATGTATAACTAAACATCATCTAGTTAGAAATAACTTTCATACAAAGATAAGGAAACAACAAGTATAACTCAAAAGCTTTCAACAATCACAACATTATCAATGTAAAAGAATCATACAATTTTCACCTCATTTTTCCCTAGCCTTTAGTTTGGGGCATTTCATACTGTTCATCATTGTTCGCTATACCACCGCCAGCTTGAGCGGAGTCCGATCACGACCCGATCGGCTAAATTGCCTCAATTGAGACATATACTTTAATCACTATTCAATTTCCCCTTTTCGGAATTTAATATCAGCACATTACCACCATGTGTGCATTATGGTGTCCGATCACGGACCGATCGGCTAGGCTGCCTTACCAAGGCGTTTCCCTTTTCCATTAATTATCTCGATTCAATCTTTATCTCACATATATCATTTCATAGGCCCTTGAGGCCACAACTACCATGTTATATATTTGGCACTAGGCCACATTTAACATCATTCCTAATTTCATTGTTAGATTTGTATTTTAGGATAACATATGCACACAAGAGAATATAAATTGTAAGCATAGATGAGACTTTTCATAGATGGCACAAAATATGTAGCTTCAATCTTAATTTAAGGTCTAAGCATTTCAGTACATGATTCATATTCCTTGCACCTTCTCAAGTTATAAAAATCACTTTGGAATACATCTTTCACAAATATAAGGTAGCAACCCCAAATTCATGTGGAACAATAATCAATTTAACAATTCAACTTTAATCTTACCGTATTCACACAAACAACGACGAAGCTCAATTTCTAAAAAGATGGGATTTTAGCCAATCTCATTTAAGATTTCCTTAAGTTACTACGGCGTTCTGAAAATTCTAGCAATCCCAATCTACTTTGAGACATAATAAAATTGAACACAAATTAGAAAGGTATTCATGGTTTCAACTCATTTGAGCATTTTATCAAATACTAGTTGAGCATCATGATTTCAAATCTCTTTTACAAGGTTTCCTTCATTTTTCCAACCCAATTTGAACAACTACTACCCTTATTAGTTCTTTAACATCACATATTACAACTTAGTACCACATGCATGGCCTATTTCTAACCCCCAAAACATACTTGAATCTTTAACCTATTGCATGAAGTTTTGTAAGTAGGACGTACCCGGATGGAGGCCAATCTATAGTTATCTTCCTTGATTCTTGAAGACTTGAGCAAGATTTGGATGATTATGAAGTTATGCCCCTCCTTTATCTCTCTATATGCTCTCATATCTCTCTAAAATCAGTTGAAAAATGACCCCAAATAAAGCCCCAAAGACTATATATTAAAATGGGGTCGGGCCCTAAAAATAGGATAACTAAGCCTCTGAAGTCGGGTATGCGATTGCAGAATGGACCGCAAAACAAGAATGTGGGACGAAGAACGCACCACAAAATAGGTGCCCAAAATTGGGCAACATTGGCCCAATTTGCCACAGATTTGCAATCGCAAAGTCAAAACTGCGAAAGAAATGTGATCGCAGATTCGACACAGGATCACATTTTTTCAGCCTTTGATAATTTAATCATAACTTTGTGTAGGAATGTCCAAATAATGAATGATTTGAAGCGTTGGAAACTAGACTCAAAGATATTTGATTTGATAGGTTATTCATCACATAAAAATTTATACATATTTATATATTCCTGTTCAAAGTGGGGACTTGTGCAAACTTATTTGGAATCTTAGCGTATTATCAAGTTTTTCCCATTTGGCTTACGCTTAAGCCTATCCTTGGACCCCACCTTACTTAATATATGGCTCATACACTTGTTTACCAAATCAAATGATGCCTACCACATTAATAGCACATAAAGTATTATAATTAGCCTACATGGCACCATGAAATTCTAGTTTACTTAGCGAAATTTTCCGGGGCCTTACAACAATCCCCCTCCCCCTACTATCACAATGATGAAGGAGTAAATGTGATACAAATCAATGAATAATAGGATCCTGAAGGGTCGATTGGACTTATTCCGGAAAGGGATAACCCTAAACTCACGGTCACACTCACTCCTATTATGGTACAGATATAGCCACCGATCAATGCTGAAGTAGCCGCATCAGTCCCGTTTGAAATTAAAGTAACATCACTTGTGACTACACCTACTCTATTTGAAGTAGAAGTATCCACACCCTTCATTGTGACAGTAGCATCCACACCAGCTTTCAAGTCCAATGCCATACACTGGGATTACGTTACTGAAGCTAGGAGAAAAGGAAAAGCAAATATGGAAGAATCTGGTGCTGCACAGGGAATGACTAGAACTGGAAGGAACTATTGACCTGAAAATTTGGGAGGAATGAGCAAGGAAGCTTCTACCAAACAACCATCATTGAAATTGGTCTAGATGATCTCTGGAGTAAAGTACATGCAAGAGAATACTCTGTCGTTGATCATATGAACAAGACTCCCACCCAGATATCTAACCTGTTGCTACTGCAAAACTCTGAGGCACATAGGAATGCCCTAATGAAGGTGCTGAATGAAGCTTATGTGCCCAACAAAATCACTAGTGGAGAGATGGCCAACATGGTAGGGCAAGTACTAGAAAGCCACAATATCACCTTCCGCGAAGTACTACCAGCTAAAGGATTAAGTCACAATAGAGCACTACACATCACAGTACATTTTAAGGACAAATTCATTGCGATTGTCTTAATAAATGGGGGTTCAAGCCTTCAACATTTGTCCATTGACTACTTTGAAAGGTTGGGCAAAGATTTTCATGAGATACGAGAAGGGAGTATAAATGTGATGGCGGTTGACAGATCTTAAAAGGCCGCAATTGGGGAAATTAACCTTTATTTGCAGATAGGCTCGACTTGGTTTGATGTTAAGTTTCAGGTATTGGACATATCTGCTAATCTTCTACTTTGATGACCTCGGATACATGTCATTGGAGTTGTGTCTTCTACATTATACCAGGACATAAAGTTAAAATAGAACCATCAGGAGGTAATCATTCACGGAGATGAAAGTATCACATTTACACTAGTCAAACTGTTCCGGTTGCCGAGAATAGAAGAAATCTGGGTGGAGAAACGTATTACCGCATCGAGCATGTCAATGAGATTGAGAAAGATAAATGGTGGAGTAGCAAAATAGAAAGCATACTGGCATGGTCAATGTATGAACCCGGCAAAGGGCTTGGGAAGAATCTCCAGGGCATCACTAAGCCAATACAACTGAAACGTCGCAGCACTACCTTTGGATTTGGGTATCAGTATACCTGGCAGGAGTATGATGATTGGCCGCCATCATGGCGTGGTCCCTATTACCCTCTCGAATAGTCAGCGTCATATCTGAGTCAGACCTTTCACCAGGGCGACACAATATGGGGATCTGTTGAGGAGGAAGCTTTGGCTGGGCTAAGGAACATGTTTCTAGAAGACGAGGATATGGATTGCAATATTATAGTTGAGGAGGAGGAGGAAGAAAGTCTTACCATCCAGACTATAGAGAAAGGAGCATTTCTCAAAAACTAGACTGCCACACGATCAAGGTCCAGACGAGTCCTGGGGTAGCATTGCTACTAATGTTATATGAAAAAAATGAGTCTTTTTGAGCATTTAGTTTTAAAATATTTTCCTTACAGTATTTTGTTTTGAAAAATATTGTTTTCAAGTAATTTAGATGATGATTCAATCATATAAATTTATCATTTATGCCTATGTAGTGCTTAAATATTTTAATTGCATTTGCATTTTTTAGGCTAGAATTGTATATTTTTGCAATATAATAGCCCATATACATGCATAATGGTGTTATTTATATAAAAAATAATTTTATATTTTTATAATATTAAGAAATTATTATAAAATATTTTCATGCACAAATGAAATTTTTATTATTTATTAATTAGTTTTATAAATTATCTTATTGATTTAATTAGGTATTTAAAATCTAGCCCTTTTGTTAATTAATTTTTGAAACTAGACCAATTATGTACACCAACCCAATACCCTAACCCAATATCCGTTCTTACCCGACCTAATTTCCTCCCTTTTGATCCTAGTCGTTGATCTTTCAAGATCAACGACCCTTATTCATATGCCTTTTTTTAATTAACCTAACCCCCTAACCCTAATTCATTTCTCCCCACCCGCCATCATTGAATTCTCTCATCCTCATCTCTCACGGTCTCAAACCATAACCCGTCGTCTCACCCCAAACCCCCAGAAATCCCTATTATAATAGGATTCTCCCATTGCTCCCTTACCATTCTAGGATTCTTCCCTTATTTGGTACTCGATTCTGGAATAATTTAGGTACTTGCCTAAATATGGCAAGTACCCCGATTTGGTTCCATCTAAATCCGTGTTTGCCTTTTGAATCTGCACAATCTCAAGTCCAAACATGTTATTTGTAATGATTCTCTCATATCTCTCTGGATTCACTAAGCCCAAAAGGTTAGGGTTTCAGATCCTCTCTGATTTGAACCAAATCTGATTCAAGCTGTCTTTTAAATATTTTCTTCGTCTATATTTATTATGTTATTTATAGAACTATTGATTCTTTTACCGATTCTGTGATTTACTTAAACCTAGGGTTTCAAACCCTTTCTTCACTTGAATTAAAATTTATTCGATTATGATTTTCCTTTAATAAACTCTTATATATGTTTATTTCATATCTGTGTTATTCTCCTTTCATTCTGGTTGATTTGGTGTTTTACCCAAAATTAGGATTTCAAGTCTTTCTAGACCTAATTTGGTTTCGATTTCTTAATCACTTTCCTTTAATACTTCCATTCATGTGTCTCTATGCATTTTATTACAACTCTTTGTTACTATCGACTAATTTTATTTACCCAAAAAAATTAGGGCTTTTGATATTTCAGTCTTTCCTTTCTTGTATGGTACTGATATTTTCTTATTTTGTTCCATTTACCTGTTCTCATTATTTCCTTACCTTATTTGATCTGGTATTTCAACATTGATTGATTCTATAGTAAGATTTGCCTGATTTTATGCTATTAGGTTATGTTAGTTATTTGAGTCTAACTTAAATTGATTCTACTTCTATTGTCATTCCTTACTTGTGTATGATTGACTTATTACCTTATTTGTGTGCTTTAATTCATTGCTATTTAAATCCTTTCCCCTCCCCCCTTCAAGGAAGACTCAAACTCTCCTATTCCTACTATTATAAACCTAAGCTCTCTTGCTCTTTCTTGTTCTGATTTATGTGTTAATTGTCTCTTGATTTTGGCCGGCTGAAAGCTAAGGTCAAAATTATTCTAGAACCTCATTGTTGTGGTATACTTACTTGCTTTCTCATTTAACTGAACCTTTGCAACTCCCTTCTCTATACTTCGCTTGATTTGTCTATTTCACTTCCTAGCATGACTCTATCCTTTATGTGATTAGGTAATCTCATCTAGCAACACTGTTAACTTAGGACTAATTTGTTCTGAATAATATGAATACATTTCGTAGTTTAGCCTAAGGTTTAGTTGTCTCATGCATTGCTTGTTAATACTATACTTGTTCTGAACTTTGCACACTAGGGATATGTAATCAGTTAGCTAGTTGTTTGAACTCATATGTAATGTTCCTGCGTGATTGTTTTTATGATTAAACTATGATTGTCTTAATGACTAGCATGAGTATTTAGCTTAACTAGACTTCAACTTATTTGAATTATGTGTTTCAAGCATGAATTCTGTATGTTTCCTTGGTGTAGTTCTACCTGCAACTCCATGTTCTTAACCTTGTTTTTCTGAAATCCAACTATATTTTTTCTAAAACCTGGCCCTCCCTCTTTTGCATACTCTTAGCCTCTCAGGTTCTCAACCACCCAAGTGTGAACACTATTTTGGATCCCTGAGACTCCCCTAAACTTGACACACTAGGGAGCTGGTTTTTTTCAATTTCTTTATGAACTCTTTCTGAATGTGTGCTGGTGTGAGCATTGCCCGGGGTCCCTGAGGCCCTAGGGAACTTTGGCACACTGGAAGCCTGGTCCCAATGTGTTGTGGGTGAATGTGTGCTATGCTTCAAAGCTACTATGTGGAAGGCCTGGTTCCCAGGTTTATTTGGGCCTACGAAGGCTTCCTATAGTGTAATTGATACCATTATGTAATTCATTTGGCTATTCTGGTATATAGTAACTATGTAATAACAGATTTGGGGATATTTAGTAAAGATGGGGGGGGGGGGGGGTGTTCTTATATCTTTGTTAAAATTAGTTAGAAATCCTGCCTATAGAATTTAATTGGGTTGATTGAATTATATACGTATTATACTGCGTTTAGAAATCCCGCATGTAGGAATTTCATAATCATGTTGATTATGTATTTTTCGTTGCATCCTAGAAATCCTGCTTATAGGATTTTTTGTTCAATTTAGTGCATTAGAAATCCTGTTCATAGGACCTATATATGTTTCAACAAAACATGCATTAACAAGCATGCCGATAGGATTTTGTTAACTGTCCTCCCTGATTTGTTTAATTTCTGCTCGTACATAGTTAATAGACACCATGTAGGATTTAAGTCCATTCAAACCTAGAAATCATGCCTATAGGGTTTAAAGCAATCCAGCAATAGATATCATGCCTATAAGACCAAAATCAATTTCCAATTTAGAAGTCATGCCTATAAGGTTTAAGTAAACTCAGTAATTAGAAATCATGCCTATAAAAAATAAAAATCTATTTTTTTGCGAGTTAAAATCAGTGCTACGCTTAGAAACCATGTTTATAGATATATAATTAATAAGATCGTAGAAATAATGCATATAGGATCCTGTTCTGAATTCAATCATTATTTTCAATCACTTAGATAATGTATCTATAGGAGTTAATAATTCTGGGTTTATAATTGTGGCATTACCGCCTGAAGTGCCCATCATGCTGAATGAAATTAGTAGACAAACAAATAGGTCTTAATGCTGGCCTCAACAAATCTGTCTCTGCACTCTACTTTCTCACATAGATATCTCGCCTATAGGATCCTGAATTAATAAAGTTTGCTGATTCAATTGCGTGCTTTTGTTGCCTACGTGTGGAGGTCAATGTGAGCCATACTTGCTTTTTATCTGCAAGTCCTATTTGTTTTGTTTGTCACCAAGATTTCACATTTTTAAGTAACATAGGCTGGTTTAGAACTATCTCAAATAGAGGCCCTAATACCTTCAGGGCCATAGGGAAGGGACAGGTAGTGCACACATAGGGTACGATTTAGAATCAACTATTGCGCTTAAGTAACAACTTAAAGATAATAATTAGGTAGTAAGGAGACGATAGCCCGTGTGCTAATGTTATGAGTAACACCCCAACTTAGAGGAGTTACGAGGCATTGCATGAAATGATCCTATAGGCTAAAAAAGTTAGGACCACCCCCCTTACGCTCCCTTTTAAAGTAAATCAAATATTGTATTTGTCCAAATTGTTTTCTTCCTTTCACAAACTAATTCGCTTAATTTAAACTTCGATCAGGATCCACCATTCTGGACCTCGAGGGGTGACTAACACTTTCTCCTCAAGGTAATTTTGAGCCCTTACCCGAGTGATATAAACTGGTTGTATGAGTTATTTGCTCTAGGTACCCTAACACACCTTAATATGTTAGGTGGCGACTCTTCCAATTCCCTACCCTCAAAAAGGAGTTGCCCCAGAAATATCAAAACCCGATTTCTAGAGAAAAATGGAGCGCGATAGGTATAGAGGGTGATCTTACCTTGATCATAAGTGATGTGGGAGCTAGCACCACTATATACCAAGCCCGATCTGGTGAATCTTGAAGAGAAACACATGCAAAATTGTTGTGAAAATCTGAAGACGTATATGAATAATTGTGACGATGAGGACAATCTAACTCCATGTAACCAAAATTTTGACAGATTTAACATTGTGTTTCGGTTTGTGTGGGATTAGGATGAACAAATGAAGGGATAACAAAGGTTTGAGAGGGTGGAGGTCCAAGTAATCCACGACCAAATAATGGACAAGGCATGAAAGACAGAGAACCTGTACAATTACTAACTGGTGCACTATATCTTCGACCAAAATTAGAGAACCTACCACCTAGACCTCAACCACGATTCTGCCGACGGCTACCATTATGTACCTCGCGACCTGATGGTCCATTACCACGAGAAAAGGATGGAATGACTGGAGAAACATTAGCTTTTGGTATATTGGTTCAACAAGAGCAGTTGATGATAAGGAAGTTGGGACACCATGAAGCTGTTCAAGACGTGTTTCCTGTGTTAGAAGTCGACTCCAAAGTTCTGTGAATGATGGGGGAGGTATTTGATTAGAAGCCATGGTGACAAAGAATTCATATGATGGTGGCAACCCATTCAAGGCATAAAGTAGAAGCTCGGAATAAGTTAGAACACGATCAATAGCTTGAAGAGAATCAACTAATTCCTTTATTTTACCCATATATGCATCAATAGATAGATCACCCTTTTTGAGAGATTGAAGCTGGTACTTGATTTGTATCTCGCATGCATTAGTAATGTTAACAAAATGACTTTTCAGAATAGCCCATGCCGCTTGAGAAGAAGCTGCAACATAGAGGAGAGGAAGAAGATCAGGTGATACAATTGCATTGATCCAAGTCATTACAAGATGATCTAGTCGGCACCATTTCGGGTACTCTAGATTAAGAATGTTGTTTCCAGTTAAATCAATTAGCATAGACGTAGGGATAGTGCTAGAACCATCAATGTGATGTTGAAGCTCATAGATATCAAGAACAAGAAGAAAAAGGTTACTCCATTTTATGTAGTTGGAATTGTCAAGGCAAACAGGAACCAACTCTTTGATGTGTACTGAGTAAGGGTTGTTGGGAGGTTGAGCAGACATGAGTAAAAAATCAGAATAAATATTGAATTAGACTTGGCGATTAGAGAGATGGTGAAGCAAGAACTAATATAAAGAATAAAGAGACAACGGAAGTGATCGGCCAGATGAAACTCGGAGGGGATCTTGAAGGCTATCTGATACCATGTTGAGAAATAACCTTTGCACATTTGCGCTTTATTGTATTGTTATTTATAAGATGATAAAGGGTATACCTTATCATCAAACTCTTCAATGAGATAACAATAAGACTCCTGCTCTCTATCTAGTTGTTGTTAGATACGTTCCTATCCCGACCAAACTATAATACATTAACACAAATTTCCTTATTTTATTTTTGTCTACTATTTTTTACTGTGTAAGATTTGATCTTGGTTATGAGAAGGGCAACTTTGAAGTAAACTTAGGAAAGCTTGAAGCATAAATTTTACAATTCCAATTCTTGCTCGGCCTCAAAGGTTATCAATCTCTTTCTGCCCAAACATTATTAGGACCCACGAGAAAATTAAGAAAATGGCAAGAAACTGAAAAATGACATAGAATATCGGATATGCTCCTTATATTATCAGAATTATGTAATATTATTTGTGTTGATTGGGAATTTCTTTTAATGCTAAATTTGATATCATCATCGTCCAAAACTTATGCTAATTTCAATTGTATGCGGCGTGTTCTAAAAGAATATGGGTCGAGTTAATCAAAAATTAAATATTATTAAAGAAAAGGACTATTGCTAAAAAATTAGTAAATCATTTAAGTCTATTGTATTTCAAGCCAAGGTTATAACTGCACTTGACGACGACCGCCAGCTAAACAATACTATAGGATTGTCCTAATAATTGGGTTTTGATTATTAGGAATAACCTGTGGAATATGATTTTGATACCTCTTGCTTGGTGGTTATTTTAGCATATACTCCATGTAAGTTGGATATTCTACTATTTATTCTCTTATAGGACATACAAGATTTAAGAAGGTTAGGTCCATCGACATTGAAATGACAAAGATGCCCTTTGTTTAACTGGTCAAAGTCCAACTTTATCCACTTCTTTTCCTGAACGTATACATCTTGCCATTTGCAGTACGAAATTTCGCGCCTTGAATTATTTTAAAATGGTTCTCTTTTCCCGTTTTCCTCTTCGGTTGTCATATTTTCTTGAGAGGATTTTGTACTTAAAAATATTAGAAGAAAGTTGCTAGATAGTTCGTCCAAGGACGACTTGACATTATTGGGGGCTAAAGCGTAACTTTAATTAAAGCCTCAAATTTTCATAATTGATTTTTTAGTAATTATTTTTTAATTAATAATATAACTAACCGATTTAATTACTTTTGAGACGTTAATCTTATATAATTTTATTTTGAAAAGCTTTTTTCGTTGAGGCAATTGTTTAGCATTTGAAAATGAATCAAGCTTTTTTATGTAACTAATTATTGTCTTCTATTTATACTAGTTCTCTTAACACTTTTAACTCAAAAGTCAAAATACAAGTCTAAGCCATCAATATTAGAGTGACAATTATGCTTTAAGGATCATCAGATGTTAATACAACAATTTTTTCCCTTCAAATTTTCATAATTTAGCAATCTCAATATTTTGATATACAATACTTATAGGTTTTAGTGGTCAGAACATAAAAATAAAATAAAATAAAGGTTACATCAAATTTAAAGAAATTATAAAGATATAGTTACTTTATCAAAGAACTTGTTTCATTCCTCAACAATCACATCAACTTCATAACGATAAAATTTTTAATAAAATAATTAAATATTTTTAAAATTTTTTTGACACATAACATATTCCTTCTAAAATTATGCCCCTCGAAATTGAGGCCTAAGGCATATGCCTTGTTTGCCATGCTTTTTAGCTGGGTCTGAGTTAATCGAAATATGATGTTCTTTTTCGTTGATAGAAAATATTATGGACGTACAATGCCATAAAGTTCATAAGTGAAAAAAGAAACGAAAGGAAAATTGAAAGTTCCTTGTTTTTGCTGTCTTATAAAAATCTACAACAAATACAAAATATAACGTGCAAGTAAAATATCACTTATGATTCTGCCCTATTATATTTATAGTCCATTTAACCAAGCTTTTAAAATTAGTTTATTTTTTCAAAAGTATATATTAAAAAGTATATTTGGTGATAAATAATTTGTGTTTTGGCTAATGAAATTGCAAAGTACCTTGAGCACTAATTAATATTTGGCCAAATTTTTAGAAATTACTTCTAAGTGTATTTTTCTCAAAAGTGCTTCTCAAAAAAATACTTTTGAAAAAAAATACATTTTCTCTTCTAAAAATTTAGCCGAACACTTCAATTTTTGTAAAAAAATACTTTTAACCAAAAAAAACTTTTAGCCCAAAAAAAGACTTAACCAAATAGACTATTAATTACGTATCTATGGGGTAATTCTGTCATTGTGGTATGGTTGGGACCAACTATCTATAATATTGGCACACAACAAAATAATCCCAATATAATACATGACAGCATCAGTTTCCAAATTGCACTATAGCACCAAAACGTATTACCGCAAAACGAATAAACGCTCACCACGTATACACTGACCCCACTCAACCAAAACCTACATCCACGTGTCGCCATCCCAAGACAGCTTCACGTGAAATACATGAACTCACCTGTCACCCTTCCCTAACTTGCGCCACTTGTTCTCCAACTATATTACGCCTTTTTTGCTTCCGTTAAAAAAACGAAAGACGAAATAACTTTCCAAAAACTCTCTTTCTCTTCTGCAGCTTCAGATTTTTAATATACTATCCGTATAAGAGAATATTCGTCCAACGTTCTTTAAATGCCAAATCTAAGGCCTTTCTTATCATCGGATAAATTTGATTATATATTTCAATTGTAGAAGAAGATCAGTTGAAATTAATTCAAGTTGAAGTAGCAATAGCAGTAGTAATGTCGACGGAGAAACTGATAGAGAATGCGCCGGCGTCGGCAATGTCATCAATGCATTCCCTTCGTTGCTACGTCGAGCCGGCGACGATCTTTGAGGAATTGCCCAAAGCGACTATCATTGCGGTTTCAAGAGCAGATGCTAGTGATATAAGCCCTTTGCTTTTGTCATACACAATTGAAGTCCAGTACAAGCAGGTGTGGACTCTTTTTAATCTTAGTTCCTATTTAATGCCGGCGTGCATGTTTTTTTAATCATGTCTTTTGTTTTAAATACTAGGAGTAGTTATTATGTATAGCTCTGAATGTCGTGAACTTTGCGTTTCTGCTTTTCTTTTCATTTAATTTAATATTGTAGTTGTTATAATCCAAGAATAAGGAAGCACCTCCTTCGTTTTACTTGTCAGGTTTTACTAAAACTAGTTGTTCCAAATTTCTTGTCGATTTAGAAAAACAACAGAGAATAGATACCTTTTTTTTTTTAATTTTACCTTTAATAAATGTGGCAAGAGATCAATGCGGTGAAAGCAAGAAGTAGTATTAAAGTGAAATCAAAGAATAAGTAAGGTTAACTTAGTCGAATAATTCTTTTAATTAATGTTTTCTTAAGCCCTGCCAAATAAAAACATGACTAGTGAAATGGAACGAAGGGAGTACATGATTTTTTAAAATCTCGTGTATGAAGCAGTTCGGTTTAATTGGATTAAGAAAATGCGATCATTCTGGTCTAAGTTGGGAAAAGCGTTTAGAATATATATTTGTTGATTTATTTTACTACTAGGTGGTGTTTAAATGGGCATATTGGTATAGTATTTTTCCTTAGTGATGGGGAACAACATATGGATTAGCATTTAGATCATTTTGTAATGGTGTAGTTATTGAAATGGGCATCGTCTATACTGTTAAGACGGGTTGTTGTGGTTATGATGAAAAGTGTTGGAAAAAAATGCGATCAATTTTTCTGGTGGAAGGGACGATGGCAATATATATATACACACACTGAGTCATCAAATAACTTCGTGGCATGGGAATGTCGGATTTAATAAACTACAGTATGTAAGGATATAGAAACTACTTAGTTGGGCTTATGATACTTGGTGTATTGAAGTTCAATAATTCAGTTACTAGCAAATATTCCTCTCCAGAATAAAGTTTTGGGTGACCCTATTCAAGAATGCCTCTTCTGCTAGCTAAGCCTTTAGTTGTCTATCGGTCTTTATGCTAAAATAATGAAAAGAGTGAGCAGTTAACATTTTGGAACTCGTTTTTCTATGAAGTCTTTATTTAATTGTATATTTGATTCTTCTTCCATTATACTTTACCCTACGCAGACTCCATTTGTGGTGTTTTAATGGGTTGTTGTTGTTGTATTCTTCCCCAGACCCCACCTGGTGGGAGTATACTGGGTAGTTGTTGTTGTTGTTGTTGTATTCTTCTTCCATTAGTGCATTCCCTGATAACAACTAGTCAATAAACTTTATTTTCTAGAAAAAAATCCCGTATTCACATTATCATTTTTGTTCGCATTACATGACCATCACCTCTTTTACTTTTCCAATAAGCAGTTCAAGTGGCGCTTAGTTAAGAAGGCCTCACAAGTTGTTTATTTGCACTTTGCATTGAGGAAACGTGCAATAATTGAGGAACTCCATGGAAAACAAGAGCAGGTTTCATCTCTCTCTTTGCTTTCACAAATATGAGATGTTTTTGCGCTTTCTTTATTCCTTCATTCTATGAGTATAATAATGCTAACTGTCTAAGAGTCCTGTCTCATTCTCAAATCCTTTGTCAAAAGGTTAAAGAATGGCTTCACCACATTGGTATAGGAGAACAAACAGCTGTCATACATGATGATGCTGAACCCGATGATGGTGCTATGCAAATTTACAGTGAAGATAGTATTAGAAACAGGTGTCAAAAGGTTTCTGTGTGAATATAGTTATGCTTAGTGGGACCTTGCATACGTTCTGCAAATAGCATATATGATTCTTGCCCATGGGTTATTTGCAGGTATGTTCCATCCCGGGCTGCTTTATCAATCATTCGTCCAGCATTGGGCAGGCAGCAAACCATTACAGAAAAAGGGAAAATTGCTATGCAAAAGTATCTGAATCATTTTTTGGGGAATTTGGACATTGTAAATTCTCGAGAGGTGTGTACTGTATTCTGCTTCAATCTCCAGTAGTTTGTTCTAAGATAGATACCTTTTGACTAGAAACTTTGTCTGGGATATTGACATTTGTTGCAAAAGTAAACTGTTGGAAGGGGTACTCACTACCATCTTGAAGGCTGTAGACTAGTTAATCTCTGAAATTACATGTTAATACAACTTATTATGCCTGAATCATGAATTAAGCGTGGGAACAACTTACATGTCTATGCAAGTTGTTACGTCATATACTTTCTTTGGATTAGCTACTACCTCTAAGTGATGATACATTTCTCTATAGCCTGAATCTGGAATTATCTCCCCCTGGGTGTGTGTGTGGGGGGGGGGGGGGGGCAATTTTTGGTATTCATAGTTAAGAAACAGTATATTTGGTTCTTTGAGAGTTTCTGCTGTTAATGCTTATTTCCTTGGTTGTAACATATAGAGAATTTTTAAACTTTAGGTGTGCAAGTTTTTGGAGGTATCCAAGTTATCATTCTTACCAGAATATGGCCCAAAGCTCAAGGAAAATTACGTAATGGTTAAGAATTTGTTGAAAGTTCCCAAAGACGAGGAGGATGCGGGATGTTGCATATGTTATTGGTCTGGCTGCTGCAAGAGCAAGTGGCAAAAGGTACACAATCACCATAGTAGTCTGCTGACAACATTTGTGGATATATGTGAATGCACACTATACAAAAGCTTTTATGCACATAAGATTTTCTGTGTCTCTGAAAGTCTATTTATTGACAAGTACTGTCTTACAGAGGTACGGTTGAAGAGCTGATTTTTTTCTAGCATGAAGATGGACATACCTCATTTTATGTTGCGCTCAGATTCGAGAAATATTATTACATTTAGAATGTATCTCTTCCTCAATTTCCTTCCAGACAGACACAAATATAGAAACCTGAAAAGCATACTTCCTCTTTACTGACAAGATGAATTGACACTTGGTTTGTTAAGAACAGGACTGAAATCACTTGTGTTACTTTTGAACTCAAAGTAACATAGTGAATGAGGAATGTCATGAATGAGTGGAGGTGGTCAGACACTAAAGATAGATAGTCACACATGCATTTTAAGAACTCATCTTGGCAACGTTCAGGTCCTGGGTCTCCATGGTACCGTGGTTGTTATCATGTTCTATCTGACTAAGATTCTGCATCTACTAACATTGTCCACTTTCATTACCAATTTGTCTATGTCCAATCGAGAACATCCCAATAGTTGGATTAACACATTATTTAAGCTGCATGAGTGAACATTTGTTAACTGAAAATTGGGAGTTGCAATTTTGATGAAAAAAATTGTGACTGTAGCAGACACCAATTGGATATACGTAAGTGTAAGGCTAAGGCAATCTTTTATCTTTTGTGCTCTCCTGAATCATCAATGTGTCTGTGAAGCAAGTGTTATCTGAATAAGTTGAGTCCTCCACAGTGGTTGACTCTCTTAAAGTTTTTTTGCTTCCTTGTCTTAACTATTCATACTATGTTATGCAGGTTTGGGCTGTTTTAAAACCTGGTTACTTGGCCTTACTAAACAATCCTTTTGATGCAAAATTACTGGACATTATTGTGTTCGATGTGCTTCCAACATCTAATGAGAAGGGAGAGAAGCCAGTATACTTAGCAGAGGAAGTAAGAGAAAAAAATCCTTTGCGATATGCATTTAAGGTCTGCTTCCATTCAAACTGTCTAATCTCAAATTTCAACCATTACAATTTCTTACTTCTTGGTTACTTGTTCATTTTATGAGTGCCCTACTACTACACAGTGCTAATTTTATTATTAAAAACATATGTCATATATGGGCAACAAAGTTGTGTATTTCGGGTGCTCATCGTGCCATGCTCACCTGAATATGCCTGAAGCTGAGAGTTATCTAGTTTTTGATATTCAAGCAAGTGATTTAGTGACACTTACTGAAGTACTAGTTTAAGTTTAATCAATTAGATGTTCTGTTCCTGGACCAGTAAGTTACTTAAAAAATAATTTGTCAGCTTGAATAGAGATTATAAATAATTCAGATTCAATCAGCTCTGCATTATAACATAAGGCAATGATTGAGCTTGTTTCACAGTTTGCATTGTTTACTTCTTTCTTCCCATAATTCCACCATTCAAGTTTATGCATTGACAGATTCTACTACTTCTTAGGAAGTTTGATTCAGGAAAACTGCGAAATAAATTTAGTCAAGCTAATGGATTTTCTGGTTAACTGTACAGTAACTTCTTGGCTAACTAAGAATTGTGGGAAAATCACTTTTTTCCTTGACGTACCTTTGCCATTCTCTTGGGAAATCCATTTTCTGTTACTACACTCTCAACCAAATAAATTCATAGTGGATCAGTGTGACAAAATATGAAGTTACATGTTGAGTGCATCAATTACATTTTTCTGTGTTTATTAAGTTAGCTCATAATCACTGAACTTACTTCTCAACGAGTGCATCTTGTTTTTGTTTCCTTTTACATAAAACTGACAGTTGTAATGTCTGAAAGGTTTGTTGTGGGAACCGCATGGTAAAGTTTAGAACCACGAGCAATGCCAAAGTCGATGATTGGATATCTGCAATCAATGATGCTGTTCTTAAACCTCCGGAGGGTTGGTGTAACCCGCACCGCTTTGGTTCTTTTGCTCCATTGAGGGGGACATATGATGATGCCACTCAAGCTCAGTGGTTTATAGATGGTAAAGCAGCATTTAAGGCAATTGCTTCCTCAATAGAGAGTGCAAAATCTGAGGTTGATCTCTCAACTTGTTACTCTCAATCAAATATTTTCTTGCTACAGATAGTTCCACCTAATTTAATTTTTATGCAGATCTATATAACTGGATGGTGGCTTTGCCCAGAACTGTACTTGAGACGTCCATTTCACAACCATAGCTCATCTAGACTTGATGCATTACTTGAGACTAAAGCCAAAGAAGGGGTCCAGGTGCATATGCAACTGATCTATTCTAGTAGCATGTTTTGACTTTAACAATAATTGAATAGAATTTTGCAAGTATAATTCTTATTCTGTGATACTCGCCCACAGTCATATAAGTCACACTTCTGTTGAGAGATATTACTCAAATCATTATGCTCAGTCACTTGTGATAAAGATTAGGAACCGAGCATTTTGTCTTGTGTCTAGATACATTGTTTATAACAGACACACACTGAATCTAGAATGTATAATATGTAACTAGCTGTACCAAATGATTTTAATATGCATTCTGCTGATACTAAGACTTTTAGTGCTTTACTTGCTTTTTGAAGTTATAACGAATATAATGGATCGACTTGAGTATCTTGTGGAGATAGTCAACAATTGCCATTTGCTTAATCTTAAAAAGATGGTATATCAAGAAGTTATAGCAAATGTCTATTGTGAAAAAGCACGGGAAAAATATGATATATTGATGTTAAACATGATACAATGAGCCCTATATATACACATAACCTATCCTACTCCGAATACATATTGGATTAGGGTTATTTTACTACTATTTACATATTCTAACACTCCCCCTCAAGCTGGTACATATAAATCATATGTACCGAGCTTGTTACATATGTAGTTAATACGAGGACCAGTGAGGGACTTGGTGAAAATGTCTGCAAGCTGATCATTTGACTTTATAAACTTTGTAGCAATATCTCCCGAGAGTATCTTTTTTCTGACAAAGTGACAGTCAATCTCAATGTGCTTAGTTCTCTCATGTAACACTGGATTTGACGCAATATGAAGAGTAGCTTGATGATCACACACAAGTCTCATGTGACTAACATCACCAAATTTCATCTCTTTGAGCAACTGTTTGATCCAAGCTAGCTCACATGTCGCCATAGCCATTGCTCGATATTCTGCTTCTGCACTAGATCGAGCAACCACATTCTGTTTCTTGCTTTTCCAAGATACCAAATTTCCTCCTACTAAGACACAATATCTAGAAGTAGAACGTCCGTCAGAAGACGATCCTGCATAATCAGCATCGGAGTATCCAACGATCTGCTCATGGCCTCGATCCTCAAACAATAAACCTTTACCTGGAGTTGATTTTATATAACGAAGAATGCGAACAACTGCATCCCAATGACTATCACACGGAGAACCCATAAACTGGCTCACAACACTCACAGGAAAGGAAATGTCAGGTCTTGTAACTGTAAGATAATTTAATTTACCAACTAACCGTCTATATCTTGCATGATCGTTAAGAGGCTCCCCCTGTCCTGGAAGAAGTTTAGAATTCGGATCCATCGGAGTGTCAACAGGTCTACAACCTGTCATTCCTGTCTCCTCAAGAATATCTAAGGCATACTTTCGTTGTGAGATCACAATACTCAATACCCAGAAAATACTTTAGTGTGCCCAAATCCTTAGTCTGAAAGTGTTGAAAGAGATGTTGCTTCAATTTAGTAATACCATCCTGGTCATTGTCGGTAATAACAATGTCGTCAACATAGACCACCAGATAAATACAGAGACTCGAATCATATTATTATTTTGATTTTCTTATTAATTTGCGTTTCAACTTCATTTTTGTTTTACTTGAATGTGTCTATTGCTTCATCTTTACTATTAAGTAAGTAAACATAGCAATATCGAGTACTATCATCAATAAAAGTTATAAAATACTTCTTTCCACCGCGAGATGGTATTGACTTCATGTCACAAATATCTGTGTGAATTAAGTATAAAAGGATTTGAATTTCTTTCAACCGACTTATAAGGATATTAACAAACTTAGATTCCATACATACTTGACATTTTGATTTGTCACATTCAAACTTGGGCAATACTTCCAAATTAATCATTTTTCATAAGATTTTATTATTGACATGACCCAAATGTATATGCCATAATTCATTTGACTCAAGTAAGTAAGACGAAGCTAACATTTTATTATTATTTTCAATAACCATTACATTTAGCTTGAAAAGGCCCTCGGTGAGATAACCTTTTTCTATAAACATTTCATTCTTACTTATTACAACCTTATGGGAAACAAAAACACATTTAAAACCATTCTTAACAAGAAGCCCAATAGAGACTAAATTCTTCCTAATCTCGGGAACATGAAGGACGTTGTTCAAAGTCACCACTTTGTGGGAAGTCATTTTGTAAAATATCTTTGCACATCTTTCAATCTTCGCTTTTGAAGCATTTCCCATAGAAGTCGTCTCAGCGGGTCCAACAAGAGCATAAGAAGCAAAAGATTCTCTAACAGCACAAATAGCGAGCGGCTCCAGAATCAATCCACCACTCTTTAGGATTGCCCACCATGTTGCATTCGGAAAGCATTACACATAAATCATCAACATCATCATGTTTTTCAACCATGTTTGCTTGACCCTTTTTCTTGTCTTTCTTCGGAGCAAGACACTTCGTAGATTTGTGTCCGGTTTTTCCACAGTTGTAGCAGTTTCCACTGAACCGCTTCTTGCTTGGTTGTATTTTATTGCAGAAGCCTTCTTCCTCTTTTTGTTCTTTTCAACAAATATTTGCTCCCATTATTGTCGAGTTTCCACAGCCTCTTTTTTCAACAACTTTGTTGTCCTCTTCGATTCTCAACCGAACAATGAGATTTTCAAGGGACATCTCCTTGTGTTTGTGTTTCAAGTTGTTTTTGAAGTCCATCCACAAAGGAGGCAACTTCTCAATCATCGCAGCTATTTGAAATGCTTCATTGATGACAAGACCTTCAATGAAATTTCTGGGAGTAAATACTAAGATTATTACTTTCAACCTCAATATTAATTTGATTTATACCTTCAGCAAGGATATCGTGAATAATCACTTGCAATTCCTTGGCCTGGGTAATAATAGACTTGCTATCTACCATTTGTAGTCCAAAAACTTTGCAGCAACAAACTTTTTCAACCCGACATATTCGGTTTTGTATTTCTTTTCAAGCGCAGTCCACAGTTCCTTTGACGTTTCCACGCCACTGTAGACGTTATACAAAGCATTCTCCAGCCCACTTAGAATATATTTTTGCACAAAAAATCTGAAAGCTTCCACGCCTCAATCACGAGAAAGCGTTCAATTTCTGGAGTTTCATCGGACAACACAGGAACATCTTCCTTGATGAACTTCTAGAGACTTAGAGTAGTCAAATAGAAGAATATCTTTTGCTACCATCGCTTGAAATCAATTTAGTCATACCATCCTGGTCATTGTTGGTAATAACAATGTCGTCAACATAGACCACCAGATAAATACAGAGACTCGAATCAGAATGCCGATAGAATACATAGTGATCAGCTTCACTCCGAGTCATGCCAAAGTCCTGGATAACTGTGCTAAACTTACCAAACCAGGCTCGAGGAGACTGCTTTAGACCATAAAGTGACCGGTGCAAGCGACATACAAGGCCACGAGACCCCCCTGAGCAACAAACCCAGGTGGTTGCTCCATATAAACTTCATCCTCAAGGTCACCGTGCAAAAATGCATTTTTAATGTCGAGCTTATGCAGGGGCCGATGGCGAACAGCAACCATGGATAGAAAAAGGCAGACTGATGCTATCTTAGCCACGGGAGAGAAGGTATCACTGTAATCAAGCCCAAATATCTGAGTATATCCCTTGGCAACAAGACGAGCTTTAAGACGATCAACCTTACCATCTTGACCAACCTTGACTGCATACACCCAACGACAACCAACAGTAGATTTACCTGAAGGAAGAGGGACGAGTTCCCAAGTACCACTCGTATGTAAAGTAGACATCTCGTCTGTCATAGCCTGTCGCCACCCTGGATGAGACAATGCTTCACCTGTAGACTTAGGGATGGAAACAGAGGACAAAGAAGATAGAAAAGCATAATAGGATGATGACATATGATGATAACTTAAACTGATATAATGGGGATTAGGATTAAGGGTGGTCCATATACCTTTCCGAAGTGCAATCGGAAGAGACAAGTCCGCAGTAGGAGCAGGGTCAGTACGTGAATCAACCGGGCCGGATGCCGGGGGAGGAGGACGATGATATGTCAAGAGTGGAGTTTCTGTGGCAGGGAGTCTAGGAGGAGCCACACTAGACTCTCCAACGGTTGGAATGGGTAAGACTTCTGTAGCGGAAGGTGAAGGAGGAGCTATAGTAGACTCGGTGAGACTTTTGTGGTGGAAGGTGAAGGAGGAGCTATAACAGACTCCCTAAAGGCCGGTATAGGTAAAACCTCAGATATATCAAGATGGTCAGAATGGTCAGAAGAGGTAAAGTAAGGTTAGACTCAAAAAATGTGACATCAACTGACATAAGGTACCTACGAAGATCAGGTGAATAATAACGATAGCCCTTCTGGACACGAGAATAACCAAGGAAGACACACTTGAGAGCACGAGGAGCTAACTTAGCTTTCCCATGGGCTAAGTTATGAACGAAACAAGTGCTCCCAAAAACACGAGGGGGAACAGAGTATATGGGTGACTTGGGAAACAATACCTCATACGGAATCTGATTCTGGATGGGAGATAAATGCATCCGATTAACCAAATAACAAGATGTGAGAACTGCATCGTCCCAAAAACGCAGCGGAACATGAGATTCAATGAAAAGTATGCGAGCAGTCTCAATAATGTGCCTATTTTTTCTCTCTGCAACCCCATTTTGCCGAGGGGTATAAGGACAAGAGGTTTGATGAATAATTCCTTGAGAAGTCATAAACTGTTGAAATTGGGAGGATAAATATTCTAAGGCATTATCACTGCGAAAAGTGCGAATAGAAACACCAAATTGATTTTTAATTTCAGCACAAAATTATGTAATATAGAAAACAACTCAGAACGATCTTTCATTAAGAAAATCCAAGTACATCTTGAATGATCATCAATGAAACTAACAAAATAACAAAATCCCAAGGTTGAACTGACTCTACTAGGACCCCATATATCCGAATGAACTAAAGAAAAAACAGACTCTGCACGACTCTCAATACTACGAGGAAAGGAGGCTCGGGTATGTTTCCCGAGCTGACATGACTCACACTCTAATGTGGATAAACTAGACAAACTAGGCACTATCTTCTGAAGCTTGGACAAGCTAGGATGTCCTAAACGACTGTGAAGTAGGTCTGGAGGATCTGCAACTAGACAGGCCTTGGAGGATTTTAGCGAGTTAAGGTAGTAGAGTTCTTCTGATTCAAGTCATGTTCCAATCGTCTGACCCGTACTGCGGTCCTGCATAATAAAAGAATCATCAATAAAATATATACCGCAATGGAGGGCACGAGTCAAATGACTAACAGATGCAAGATTAAAAGGACAGCCAGGGACATAAAGAACAGAATCTAGAGTGACAGAGGGTAGGGGATTCGCTTGTCCAACTCCTTTGCTTTAGTTTGAGACACATTGGCTAAAGTAACGTTGGGAAGAAACTGTGAATACGCAATATTTGACAAAAGGGATTTATTACCAGAGATATGATCAGAAACAGCTGAGTCCACAACCCATTGTTCAAGAGGACTAGACTGGGAAACACAAGCAAAAGAATTACCAGCAACAGAAGTATCAGTCTGAGCAACAGAGGCTACTTATGGAGATGTCTGCTTACTTGCTCGATATTTAAGGAACTCATTATACTCCCCTTCAGATACAGAAAATCAATGGTTATCTGTAGTCTCGGTCTGAGCAACATAAGCATTTTTGGGTGGTCGACCATGTAAAGAATAGTACACATCACGAGTGTGACCAAGTTTATGACAATAAGAACACTTGGGTCTAGATCTTCCAAAACGACCTCCTCCTCGTCTATTCTCCATAGTATGAGATGTCCGATTGTCCACTGATTGGGATGCGAGGATAGATGAATCAAGTGTCTGTGATGAGTTCACTAGGTGACTTGGTGCTGCAGCAAGGTGAAGTAATCGAGAGAATAATTCATCAACTGTGGGGACAATCGGACTAGCCAAAATCTGATCGCGTACTGAGTCGAGATCATTAGGAAGCCCAACAAGAGTAAGAACTAGAAACAACTTTTGTCGTTGCTCTTGCTGCTTTGCAACGCTAGCAGAAACTGGCATCAACGTCTCAAATTCCTCCATAACTGCCTGTACTTGTCCCAAGTAAGTAGACATATCTAATTCCTGTTTCTTTAAATTTGTCATCCGCGATATCACATCATAGAAACGAGATATGTCATTAGTGTATAAAGTACGAGCTTTTTCCCAAACCAAATAACATGTCTGGAATGGACGAAACAATGGCATTAACTTGGAATCAATAGATCGCCACAAAATACTGCTAAATTGAGCATCGATCTTCTCCCAATGTGCTTTGGCTTTTTCATCTCCTCACTAGACTCCTTGATTAGATGATCTTGAACACCTTGGCCTTTACACCACAACTCGACAGACGAAGCCCAAGCTAACTAGTTGGAACCTTCCATTAAAGGTTCTGAGGTAATCATCACCGGAATTGCCAGAAGCCAGTTTTTAGGCCCGAAAGCATCGACTCCCAAAGATATCGTGAAAACTTGCTGAAACAGATGAAGGAAATATTGTTTTTGCCGGAAAATTACTGTAGTTGCCGGAAAAAATCACTATAGATGCCGGAAAAAATTCAATGTGGTCAGAATTGAAAAGTAAAAATATGGGTAGGCTCGGAACTATCGGGTGAACAGGCTGTCTCAAGAAAATTTTTCCAAAAAGCTGCCGGAAAGTTGTTCACGCATCGGCGCGTGGGCCTGACGCGCCGCTGGCGTCAGAGGATCTGGAGGCGCGTGAGAGCGCGTGAGGATGTGTCTGCCGGAGCTGTTGAGTGCGGTTTAGTCGCCAGACTATGACGGATGTTGTGGTAGTGTTGGATTTTGCACAACACTGACGTGGAGAGAGATAACGTAAAAAAGCTTTGAAATAGTCGCCGGAAAAATAAGGCACTGCTGACTTCTGCTTTGAATTTTGGTTCCCGGATGTATCTCACCACTAAGGCTCTGATACCATGTGAAAAAGCACGGAAAAATATGATATATTATTGTTAAACATGATACAATGAGCCCTATATATACACATAATCTATCCTGCATCTAATACATATTGGATTAGAGTTATTTTACTACTATTTACATATTCTAACATCTATGTATTTTCTTTCTTTATTTTTTTTCTTATTATATTCTACATTCAAAAAGTAAATAAGTACTGTTAGAATAATAGTGTAAATATGAGTGAATCACCCTAATCCTATATGAATTAGGATTAGGATATGTAATGTGTGTATATATATACATATATATAGGGATCATTGTAGTATTGAAATAATAATATCTCAATTATATTTTTCTCCCGTGCATTCTCACATGGTATCAAAGCAACCGTGAGAAATTCATCGTTGTGCGTCATACCAACGACATCCGGGAAGGAATAACTAAGTCACCGTGCAATTTCCCCGTGGCCTAAGTGACTAATCGCGTCAAAGTCACTAATTATTAGTATTGTGCAAAATCCGTGACCACCACAAGGTTCGGAAGAGAATTCCGACCAATCCCAGAAAAAATCACCGGAAAAGCACCCCCAACGCGCCGCCACATGCCTGCCAGAGCTCTGCCGCCGCCGGCGCGTCTGTCCCACCCGCCGGCGCGTGAGCCACATTCCGGCCAGAATTTCAAAAAAACATTCAGGACAGTCTGATCGTATTCAAATTGCGAGCCTACCCGTATTTTATTTTTCAATTCCGACAACCTTGAATTTTCTCCGATAGGTACAGTGATTTTCCGGCAGCTACAGTGTTTCCTTCATCTATTTCAGCAGTTTTCAGTTGATTCTTTCTGATTATTTGGTGATAATCCAACGATGTCTTTGGGACTCGATGCTTTCGGGTCTAGAACGGGTTCTGGCAATTCCGGTGTTGTGATTACCTCAGAACCCTTAATGGGAGGTTCAAACTACCTCGCTTGGGCTTCATCTGTCGAGTTGTGGTCTAAAGGTCAAGGAGTTCACGATCATTTAACAAAAATGGCTATTGAAGGTGATGAAAAGGCCAAAACACAGTGGGAAAAGGTCGATGCTCAGTTATGTAGTATCTTGTGGTGATTTATTGATTCTAAGTTGATGCCCTTCTTTCGTCCATTCCAGACATGTTATTTAGTTTGGGAAAAGGCTCGTACTTTATACACTGATGACATATCTCGTTTTTATGATGTAATATCGCGAATGACAAGCTTGAAGAAACAAGAATTGGATATGTCTACTTACTTGGAACAAGTACAGGTAGTCATGGAAGAATTTGAGACGTTGATGCCAGTTTCTGCTAGTATTGAAAAGCAACAAGAGCAACGACAGAAGATGTTTCTAGTTCTTACACTAGTTGGACTCCCTAATGACCTTGATTCAGTACGTGACCAAATTTTGGCTAGTCCGGCTGTCCCCACAGTTGATGAACCATTCTCTCGATTACTTCGCCTTGCTGCAGCACCAAGTCAGCTCATCACAGGCACTTGATTCATCTGTCCTTGTATCCCAGTCAGTGGACAATCAGGCATCTCCTACTATGAAGAATAGACGCGGAGGAGGTCGTTTTGGAAGATCTAGACCCAAGTGCTCTTATTGTCATAAACATGGACACACTCGTGACATGTGCTATTCTTTACATGGCCGACCACCCAAAAATGCTTATGTTGCTCAGACAGAGCCTAAGGTAACCAGGGTTTTTCTTTATCTGAAAGGGAGTATAATAAGTTCTTTCAGTATCGGGCAAGCAAACAGAAATCTCCACAAGTAGCTTCTGTTGCTCAGACTGATACTTCTACAACAACAACAACAACAACTACCCAGTATAATCGCACAAAGTGGGGTCTGGAGAGGGTAATATGTAGACGAGCCTTACCCCTACCTGAAGGGCAGAGAGGCTGTTTCCAATCGACCCTCGTCTCAGTGAACGAAAGGCAAAACAAAAACAAAAACAAAAACAAATGAGCATTAGTAACTCCAGCAGAAAAAACGTATATAATTATCTAAACATAAGAAACATAAATAAAATAGCATGCAATAATATCATACAGTAACTACCATAAATAACTATCATAATGGAGACACAATCCATAACACGAATCATCTATGGATAGCCCTGCCAAGCCTCACCCAACCCCGGGTGAGGAGTACGAAAAACTCTAGGAGCCCCTATCCTACGACCCTGATACTAGACCTCCAGACTTTCCTATCAAGGGTTATGTCCTCGGAAACCCGCATTCTAGCCATGTCATGCCTAATCACCTCTCCCAATACTTCTTAGGCCTCCCTCTGCCTCGCCGAACGCCGACAATCACCAGCCGCTCACAACTCCTCACCGGGGCATCAGGACTTCTCTTCCGCACATGCCCGAACCACCTCAGCCTCGCTTCTCGCATCTTCTCATCCACCGGGGCCACCCCCACCTTCTCTCGAATAACTTCATTCTTAATCTTATCACGGGCCAACACTCCGCCCCATACAACATTGCAGGTCTAACCACAGCTCTATAAAATTTTCCCTTGAGTTTATGTGGAACTTTCTTGTCACACAGGACTCCTGATGCAAGTCTCCACTTTAACCACCCCGCTCCTATACGATGAGTAACGTCCCCGTCAATCTCTCCGTCCCCCTGAAACACCGACCCAAGATATCGGACACTGTCCCTCTTGGCGATGACCTGAGATCCAATCATCACATCCCTGCCTACTTCGATTGGCTCGGCGCTAAACTTGCACTCCAAGTATTCTGTCTTAGATCTGCTTATTCTGAAACCTTTAGACTCGAGAGTCTATCTCCATACCTCTAACCTCTCAATCACACCGATCCTCGTCTCATCTATCAAGACTATGTCATCAACAAATAGCATACACCAAGGCACATCCCCTTGAATATGTCGGGTTAGAGCATCCATCACCAAGGCAAACAAGAGAGGGCTAAGCGCCGATCCTTGATGGAGCCCCATAACCACGGGAAAATGGTCTGAGTCGCCACCACCGTCCTAATCCTAGTCTTAGCTCCATCGTACATGTCCTTGATTACTCTGATGTAGGCTTCTGGCACGCTCTTCACCTCCAAGCACCTCCATAGCACCTCCGTGGGACCTTGTCATATGCCTTCTCCAAGTCGATAAGCACCATGTGCAGGTCCTTCTTCTTATCCCTGAACTGCTCCACCAGGCGCCTGACAAGGTGGATAGCTTCTGTAGTGGAGCGACCCGGCATGAAACCGAACTGGTTCCCAGATATAGATGTCATCTCCCTCACCCTCGCCTCGATCACCCGCTCCCAGACCTTCATGGTGTGACTTATTAATTTGATACCCCTATAGTTGTTGCAGCACTGGATGTCCCCTTTGTTCTTGTACAAGGGCACCACTGTACTCCACCTCCACTCATCCGGCATCCTTTTGGTGCTGAAGATCACATTGAACAACAGGGAGAGCCACTCCACTCCTGACCTACCCATGCACTTCCAGAACTCCACCGGGATCTCGTCAGGCCCGGTCGCTCGACCCCTACTCATCCTACGCAAAGCCCCCATGACCTCCTCCGCCCTGATGCGCCTGCAGTACCCAAGGTCTCTATGTTGCTCTGAATGCCCCAACTCCCATAACTCTATGAATGCCCCTATGCGCCTGCAGTACCCAGACTAATACTTCTGTTGTTGGTAATTCTTTTGCTTGTGTTTCCCAGTCTAGTACTCTTGGACAATGGGTTGTGGATTTAGCCGTTTCTGATCATATCTCTTGTAATAAATCACTTTTGTTAAATATTGCGTATTCACAGTCCCTTCCTTACTGTTACTTTAGCCCATGGCTCTCAAACCAAAGCAAAAGGAGTTGGACAAGCAACTCCCCTACCATCTGTCACTCTAGATTCTGTTCTATGTCCCTGGATGTCCATTTAATCTTGCATATGTTAGTCGTTTGACTCGTGCCCTCCATTGTGGTATATATTTTATTGATGATTCCTTTATTATGCAGGACCGCAATACGGGCAGACGATTGGAACAGGACTTGAATCAGAAGGCCTTTACTACCTTAACTCGCTAAAATCCCCCAAGGCATGTCTAGTTAGGGATCCTTCGGCCCTAATTCACAGACGTTTAGGACACCCAAGCTTATCTAAGCTTCAAAAGATGGTACCTAGTTTGTCTAGTTTATCCACATTAGAGTGTGAGTCATGTTAGCTCGGGAAACATACCCGAGCCTCCTTTCCTCAAAGTATTGAGAGTCATGCAGAGTCTGTTTTTTCTTTAGTTCATTTTGATATATGGGGTCCTTGTAGAGTCAGTTCAACCTTGGGGTTTCGTTATTTTGTTAGTTTCATTGATGATCATTCAAGATGTACTTGGATTTTCTTAATGAAAGATCGTTCTGAGTTGTTTTCTATTTTCCAGAATTTTTGTGCTGAAATCAAAAATCAATTCGGTGTTTCTATTCGTACTTTTCGCAGTGATAATGCCTTAGAATATTTATTCTCATCATTTCAGCAGTGTATGACTTCTCAAGGAATTATTCATCATACCTTTGTCCTTATACCCCTCAATAAAATGGGGTTGCCGAGAGAAAGAATAGGCACATCATCGAGACTGCTCGCACACTTCTCATTGAGTCCCATGCTCCGCTGCGATTTTGGAGCGATGCAGTTCTCACAACTTGTTATTTGGTTAATCAGATGCCTTCCTCTCCCATACAGAATCAAATACCGTATGTCATATTGTTTCCCCAATCACCCTTATATTCTGTTCCCCCTCGTGTTTTTGCGAGCACTTGTTTTGTTCATAACTTAGCCCCTGGGAAAGATAAGTTAGCACCTCGTGCTCTCAAGTGTGTCTTCCTTGGTTATTTTCGTATTCAGAAGGGATATCGTTGTTACTCACATGATCTTCGTAGGTACTTTATGTCCTCTAATGTCACATTTTTTGTGCTGAAATCAAAAATCAATTCGGTGTTTCTATTCGTACTTTTCGCAGTGATAATGCCTTAGAATATTTATTCTCATCATTTCAGCAGTGTATGACTTCTCAAGGAATTATTCATCATACCTTTGTCCTTATACCCCTCAATAAAATGGGGTTGCCGAGAGAAAGAATAGGCACATCATCGAGACTGCTCGCACACTTCTCATTGAGTCCCATGCTCCGCTGCGATTTTGGAGCGATGCAGTTCTCACAACTTGTTATTTAGTTAATCAGATGCCTTCCTCTCCCATACAGAATCAAATACCGTATGTCATATTGTTTCCCCAATCACCCTTATACTCTGTTCCCCCTCGTGTTTTTGCGAGCACTTGTTTTGTTTATAACTTAGCCCCTGGGAAAGATAAGTTAGCACCTCGTGCTCTCAAGTGTGTCTTCCTTGGTTTTTTCCGTATTCAGAAGGGATATCGTTGTTACTCACATGATCTTCGTAGGTACTTTATGTCCTCTAATGTCACATTTTTTGAGTCTAAACCTTTCTTTACCCATTCTGACCATTCTGACCTCCCTGATATATCTGCGATACCGACCTTTACGGAGCCTACTATAGATTCTCCTTTACCTTCCACTACTGAAGTCTTACCCTTTCCCTCGGTTGAGGAATCTAGTATGACTCCTCCTAGACTCCCTGTCACAGGAACACCGCTTTTGAAATATCATTGTCGTCCGCACCCAGCATCAGGTCCAGCTGATTCACGTCCTTCACCTGACCCTGCTCCTACTGCAGTCTTGTCTCTTCCTAGTCCACCGATTGCACTTCGGAAAGGTAAACGGACCACACTTAATCCTAATCCACATTATGTCGGTCTGGGTTATCATCGTTTGTCATCACCTTATTATGCTTTTCTATCTTCTTTGTCCTCTGTTTCCATTCTTAAGTCTACAGGTGATGCATTGTCTCATCTAGGATGACGACAGGCTATGATTGACGAGATGTCTGCTTTACACATGAGTGGTACTTAGGAGCTTGTCCCTCTTCCTTCATGTAAATCTACTGTTGGTTGTCGTTGGGTGTATGCAGTCAAGGCTAGTCCGATGGTAAAGTTGATCGTCTTAAGGCTCGTCTTGTTGCCAAGGGATATACTCAGATATTTGGGCTAGATTACAGTGATACCTTCTCTACCGTGGCTAAGGTAGATTCAGTCCGCCTTTTTCTCTCCATGGCTGCTATTCGCCATTGGCCCCTCTATCAGCTGGACATTAAGAATGTCTTTTTACATGGTGACCTTGCGGATAAAGTTTATATGGAGCAACCACCTGGATTTGTTGCTCAAGGGGAGTCTCGTGGTCTTGTATGTTGCTTGCGCCGGTCACTTTATGGTCTAAAGCAGTCTCCTCGAGCCTGGTTTGGTAAGTTAAGCACAGTTATTCAGGAATTTGGCATGATTCGGAGTGAAGCTGATCAATCTATGTTCTATCGGCATTCTGCTTCGAGTCTCTGTATTTATTTCGTGGTTTATGCTGACGACATTGTTATTACCGGCAATGACCAGGATGGTATTGCTAATTGAAGCAACATCTCTTTCAACATTTTCAGACTAAGGATCTGGGCAAACTAAAATATTTTCTGGGTATTGAGGTCGCTCAGTCTAGCTCAGGTATTGTAGTCTCACAACGAAAGTATGCCTTAGATATTCTTGAGGAGACATGAATTGCAGGTTGTAGACTTGTTGACACTTCAATGAATCCGAAGTCTAAACTTCTGCCAGGACAGGGGGAGCCGCTTAGCGATCCTGCAAGATATAAATGGTTGGTTGGTAAATTCAATTATCTTACAGTGACAAGACCTGACATTTCCTTTTATGTGAGTGTTGTGAGTCAGTTTATGGGTTCTCCGTTTGATAGTCATTGGGATGCAGTTGTTCGCATTCTTCGGTACATAAAATCAACTCCAGGCAAAGGGTTATTGTTTGAGGATCACGGCCATGAGCGAATTGTTGGATACTCAGATGCTGATTGAGCTGGATCACTGTCTGATAGACGTTCTACGTTCGGATATTGTGTGTTAGTAGGAGGAAATTTGGTGTCCTGGAAAAGCAAGTAACAGAATGTAGTTGCTCGGTTTAGTGCAGAAGCAGAATATCGAGCAATGGCTATGGTAACATGTGAGTTAATTTGGATCAAACAGTTACTCAAGGAGTTGAAATTCGGTGAGATTAGTCAGATGGGACTTGTGTGTGATAATCAAGCTGCTCTTCATATTGCATCAAATCCAGTGTTCCATGAGAGAACTAAACATATTGAGATTGACTGTCACTTTGTTAGAGAAAAGATACTCTCGAGAGATATTGCTACAAAGTTTGTGAAGTCGAATGATCATCTTGCAGATATTTTTACCAAGTCCCTCACTGGTCCTCGTATTAACTACATATGTAACAAGCTCGGTACATATGATTTGTATGCACCAGCTTGAGGGAGAGTGTTAGAATAATAGTGTAAATAGGAGTGAATCACCCTAATCCTATATGAATTAGGATTAGGATATGTAATGTGTGTGTATATATATATGGATCATTGTAGTATTGAAATAATAATATCTCAGTAATATTTTTCTCCCGTGCATTCTCACAAGTACTTTATGTGTTACTTGACCAGAGAAAAGGTAGATGGTACTGGGTGCAATAAATGGTTGACAATATTTCGCTTGATAATGCTCTCAACTTCTCTTGTTCTTATAAAAGAAGAGATCATGCTTACTCTTTTCCAGTGTTCGCTACGAGATTTTTTTATGTTAGAAGGGATACCAAGAGATGTGCTTTTTCTACTGATCTTCCATTATGATTTTTAAGGTGGAATCTAACTTCTAAATATATGTTATGCAGATTTATATTCTTCTCTACAAGGAGGTTTCTATTGCTTTAAAGATTAACAGTTTATACAGTAAAAGACAGCTTCTGAAAATTCACAAAAATGTTAAAGTCCTGCGATATCCGAACCATTTCTCTGCGGGGATCTACTTGTGGTAAGCAGTTAATTTTTTTTATACAACATAAACTCTGATGTAATCATGATGTAATGGAGTTTCTATCAGATCTACTCTCTATATTCTTTTTTCCTTCTACTTGATAAGTTTATTAAACTAAAACGTGCTTTCCACATGCAGGTCGCACCATGAAAAGATTGTCATTATAGACAACAAGATTTGTTATATTGGAGGTCTAGATTTATGTTTTGGCCGTTATGACACAAGAGAACACAACGTGGCTGATCTGCCTCCTTCTATTTGGCCTGGGAAGGACTACTATAACCCAAGGTAATCTAGCTTCAATATGTATATGACCAGGTCATGAAATTGAGGTTCCCTTTGGCAAGTTTGGATTTATATTGATGCCATTATTTTGTCAACAAGAATTCTTCTCGAACTCCGTAGTTGGTATGTGTTCGAGTAATAGGTTTCCATTAGCATTCAGGTGATGGACTATGTAGATTTTGAAAAGATTCCACCATGTCATAGAACATGAATTATATTAATGTCTTGGTGAATTATATTAAATTGCTCGGACAATGTGATAGTTTGAGAGATTACATTATCGTGTTTGGTAATGAGGAGGTAAAGGAAACTAATGAAAAGTCGAACAATTTCTGTCCCTTCCATGAAGAGGAGAAAATTACTTCCCTCTAGGACTCACGTAGTTTAATGTGAAAGAAGGAGGTTAAGTGAAGATGCAAACAATTCTATTCACTTTGTCCCCAAGTTTCCTTTTCATACTCTTCTTTTCCTTATTTCCTAACAAACTGTGTGAGAAAAGTATTAGTATACTGTATTTGTAAAATAATTCTGGAAATATAAATAAATATAAACAGAAATGAACATAAACATAAATGACAGAAAACCAATTCGAACCTACTGAATTCACAGTGTTTCCTTAAGGAATTTAATCCCCTCCTAGTACCCAAAGTTATGGATTATTTCCTCTCAGGATAGAACGAATTACACATTGGTGTAGTGGTACTTCAAACCCCAGTGTTTAAGCCAACACAAAGTTCAGTAGCAAATCACACTTACTGTTGCTTTCTTTGAAGTTAAAATATGCAGAAGAAAGGAGGAGAAACTCAGAAAATTCGTAGTGAAATTCTGAGTAGAATAGTGTTGTATTTATAGCCAAAGTTGGGCTGCAATCTGAAGAGGTGCAACTCTTCAGAATGGTTGTTTCTGCAAAACAGCCACGGCATAAATGCCATTACATAAATTGCTAGTTAGCATATGCTTAGTAACATTTATGTTGGCAATGTCATTACTCATTATGAGCATATCATCCACATATAAGTAAACAATGACTATGTGATTTTAAACATTTTTAATGTACACACATTCATCATATTCATTTATCTTAAATCCATTTGACAACATTGTTTGGTCAAATTTAGCATACCATTGTTAGGGTACTTGTTTTTATCCGTAAAGGGACTTAACAAGTCTACAAACCTTCTTTTCTTTACTTGGAACCACAAGCCCTTCAGGTTGTTCCATGTAGATTTCTTCCTCCAACCCTCCATTTAAGAAACCCGTCTTAACATCCATTTGATGAATTTCAAGACCATAAACTGCAGCTAATGCTACTAATGTTCGTATGGACGTGATTCTTGTAACTGGAGAGTATGTATCAAAATAGTTAAGACCTTCTCATTGTCTATACTCTTTGATCATAAGTCTTGCCTTATACTTGTCAATAATGCCATCATCTTCCATTTTCGTCTTAAAGATCTGTTTAGAACCCAACGGTTTATTTTCAGGAGGAAGATCAACCAATTCCCATGTATGGTTGTTCAGTATGGATTCTATTTCACTATTGATTGCCTCTTTCCATAATCTATAACAATGATTCCGAAGAAGACATAACTTTTTTAAATGTTTGAGGCTCATTTTCCAATAAGAAAGTCCCAAAATCTGGTCCAAATGAAGTAGACGTTCTTTGACGTTTACTACGTCTTGGATCCTCCTAGTTAAGTATACTTTCTTTTGTTTCTTCCCGAGGTCGTTTAGATCCTTCACCAATCGACTCACATTTCTCTTTATACCGATATATAGTTCCAAAGAACTCAGTATTATTTGATTCTATAACCGTATTATTATGAATGTCGAGATTTTCTGATTTACGAACCAGAAATCGATATGCTTTACTATTAGTTGCATATCCTATGAAAATACAATCAACGGTTTTCGGTCCTATTTTTACCCTTTTGGGTTTAGGAACTTTGGACTTTTGCCAAATACCCCCACACTTTAAAATAATTCAAGTTAGGCTTCCTTTATTTCTATTTTTCATATGGAATGGCTTATGTTTTGCTATGGGGTACTCGATTTAGTATTCGGCTAGCCGTAAGAATGGCTTCTCCCCTCAAGTTCTGTGGCAAACAAGAACTTATCAATAATGTGTTCATCATCTCCTTTAATGAACGATTCTTTCTTTCTGCAATCCCATTGGATTGGGGCGTGTAAGGGGTCGGTGTTTGATGAATAATTCCATATTCTAAACATATTTGTTCAAAAGGAGATTCATATTCACCGTCTCTATCACTTCTTATTATTTTGATTTTCTTATTAATTTGAGTTTCAACTTCATTTTTGTATTACTTGAATGTGTCTATTGCTTAAGTAAGTAAACATAGCAATATCGAGTACTATCATCAATAAAAGTTATAAAATACTTCTTTCCACCGCGAGATGGTATTGACTTCATGTCACAAATATCTGTGTGAATTTAGTCTAAAAGATTCGAATTCCTTTCAACCGACTTATAAGGATATTTAACATACTTAGATTCCATACATACTTGACATTTTGATTTGTCACATTCAAACTTGGGCAATACTTCCAAATTAATCATTTTTCATAAGATTTTATTATTGGCATGACCAAAATGTATATGCCATAATTCATTTGACTCAAGTAAGTAAGACGAAGCTAAAATTTTATTATTATTTTCAACAACCATTACATTTAGCTTGAAAAGGCCCTCAGTGAGATAACCTTTTTCTATAAACATTTCATTCTTACTTATTACAACCTTATGGGAAACAAAAACACATTTAAAACCATTCTTAACAAGAAGCCCAATAGAGACTAAATTCTTCCTAATCTCGGGAACATGAAGGACGTTGTTCAAAGTCACCACTTTGTGGGAAGTCATTTTGTAAAATATCTTTGCACATCCTTCAATCTTCGCTTTTGAAGCATTTCCCATAGAAGTCGTCTCAGCGGGTCCAACAAGAGCATAAGAAGCAAAAGATTCTCTAACAGCACAAATATGGCGAGTGGCTCCAGAATCAATCCACCACTCTTTAGGATTGCCCACCAAGTTGCATTCGGAAAGCATGACACATAAATCATCAACATCATCATGTTTTTCAACCATGTTTGCTTGACCCTTTTTCTTGTCTTTCTTCGGAGCAGGACACTTCGTAGATTTGTGTTCGGTTTTTCCACAGTTGTAGCAGTTTCCACTGAACCGCTTTTTGCTTGGGTTGTATTTTATTGCAGAAGCCTTCTTCCTTTTTTTGTTCTTTTCAACAAATATTTGCTCCCATTATTGTTGAGTTTCCACAGCCTCTCTTTTCAACAACTTTGTTGTCTTCTTCGATTCTCAACCGAACAATGAGATCTTCAAGGGACATCTCCTTGCGTTTGTGTTTCAAGTTGTTTTTGAAGTCCTTCCACAAAGGATGCAACTTCTCAATCATCGCAGCTATTTGAAATGCTTCATTGATGACAAGACCTTCAATGAAATTTCTGTGAGTAAAATACTAAGATTATTACTTTCAACCTCAATATTAATTTGATTTATACCTTCAGCAAGGAGATCGTGAATAATCACTTGCAATTCCTTGGCATGGGTAATAATAGACTTGCTATCTACCATTTGTAGTCCAAAAACTTTGCAGCAACAAACTTTTTCAACCCGACATCTTCGGTTTTGTATTTCTTTTCAAGCGCAGTCCACAGTTCCTTTGACGTTTCCACGCCACTGTAGACGTTATACAAAGCATCCTCCAGCCCACTTAGAATATAATTCTTGCACAAAAAATCTGAATGCTTCCACGCCTCAATCACGAGAAAGCGTTCAATTTCTGGAGTTTCATCAGACAGCACAAGAACATCTTCCTTGATGAACTTCTAGAGACTTAGAGTAGTCAAATAGAAGAATATCTTTTGCTGCCATACCTTGAAATCAATCCCGAAATTTTTTTTGGGTTTTTCCGCCGGTGCCAATGCTGCCGGTGTCGTTCGGTTTGTTGAGGTATTTGCATTCACCATTGGAACAACTTGGTTCATATTCTCATTAGTCATTTCTATAAAAGAATGATACAAACGTTGAAATCATGTAGATTTTAATAGAGTACAAAACCACAAAGTTTTTACTCTTCCGGAAACAGTAAGCAAATATAGAAAATATATTTAAGTTCCTTAAGCCTATTAGTATACTGTATTTGTAAAATAATTGTAGAAATATAAATAAATACAAACAGAAATGACAGAAAATCAATTCGAGCCCACTGAATTCACAGTGTTTCCTTAAGGAATTTAATCCCCTCCTAGTACTTAAGGTTATGGATTATTTTCTCCTATGATAGAACGCATTACACACTGGTGCAGTGATACTTCAAACCCTAGAGTTTTAGCGAATACAAAGTTCAGTAGCAAATACACTTACTGTTGCTTTCTTTGAAGTTAAAATATGCAGAAGAAAGGAGGAGAAACTCAGAAAATTCGTAGTGAAATTCTGAGCAAAATAGTGTTGTATTTATAGCCAAAGTTGGGCTGAAATCTGAAGAGGTGCAACTCTTCAGAATAGTTGTTTCTGCAAAATAGCCACAACATAAATGTCATTACATAAATGGCTATTTACTCAACATTAAAGAGGAAAAATAAAGAGGGAAAATTGATGGATAGTTACTTTTCTGTTACAAAAATAGAAAACTGAAATTTGGTTAACTGAAATGGATTTAATATTAATATTTATTTAATATTAATATTCTGTTATTAAGATAAATATTTAATAACATTTTATTATTAACAAATAAATTTGGTCCAGGAAGTTAATCAATCAATCGATCATTTGACCAAATCCAAATCCAAATCCAAATCCAAATCCAAAGCCGAGCCGAGCCGAGTGAGCGAGCAATGAAGACGACATGAGGCTTGCCTTTTTCTCGCTTTTTAAAAGCTAGAAGCAGAGCTATTGCTTATATACCCATAAAAAACCTCTTCCTCTTCCAATATGGGACAATGTCCATTTACCAAGGGGGAACTTAAAATTTCACTCAAAAAATTTCATTTCCCTCCATTTCTCATTCACCCCCTTTTAAGTATTTAATATATTAATTAAATGCATCCAAAACCCAACAAAAAGTTGAGACGCTTTTTTAGTGCTATGAGCATTATTTTTTTTTGGGGGGGCGGGGGGGGGGGGGGGGAGGGGGGAGGGATGAAAAAGGAGAACGAAATAGTGAAGCAATTGATTGAGTTTCATGATTGTACTTTGCTATCTCCGTCCTATGAGCGTGCAATTTAGGATGTTAATGTGAATTATATTATATAAGAGATGATGAAAGAAAATGTTAAAGTAATGGAGTACTATATTTTAGTTCGATAGAGAAAGCGTTTTATCAAAATTTGAATTGATTGATTAAATAAATGTCAAATCATGTAACTAGTGAAACTCATATCAATAATATTAGTAGTAGTGATGGCAACGATCTTGGGATGTCCTAAAATGTAAGAGTATCATGTAAGAGTAATATTCTAGACCTCCTTTAGATAATTTAGTTTGATTCAATCAAAGGTTCTTTTTTGGTGGGTGTTCTATTAGAGCTCATATTTTGTCCAACTAATTCAAAAGAAAATCTACTTTAGTGTGAGATACTTCAAGTTAATATCTATTTCATAGATGGAGAATGGAAAGAATTAGAGCTTTCTCTCAAGTTTGACTGCCTATAGAAGGCATTCAAACCAATATGCAGCAAATGTGATATTGAAATTTGATGAATAATCATTATTATGCAGAGAATCCGAGCCAAATTCTTGGGAAGATGCCATGAAAGATGAATTAGATCGAGAGAAATATCCCCGAATGCCATGGCATGATGTCCACTGTGCTCTATTGGGACCACCTTGCCGAGACATTGCCAGACACTTCGTTCAGCGCTGGAATCATGCTAAGGTTCTTTTCTGGTCTTCAGCATACTTCTTTAAGAAATTTCAAGTTGCTAATATTTCTGACAATTGAGGCAGAGAAGCAAAGCTCCAAATGAACAGACAATACCACTGCTTATGCCACAGCATCACATGGTTCTTCCGCACTACATGGGGAGAAGCAGACAAGTTGAGGCTGAAACTAAGACAGCTGAGCTGAAACCTGAAGACCTGAATGGACAAGATCCGTTTCCGTCTGGGTCACCACCGGAAGACCTCCCACTACTTTTACCCCAGGAAGCTGATTGTGACAACGGGGCCTCCAGTGAGGATGAGAAGTTGGCTGGTCTGATGTCTAGTCTCTTGCTTCAGCTTGATTTATTTTAAGTTAGCACTGTGACATTAGATCTGAAGATATTTTTTTTTGCAGATGATCTTCATCGCCTAGATCTCCAAAGCCGAATGGGAACTTACCAACAAGATAATTGGTGGGAGACACAAGAGCGAGTAGCAGAAGTGGTTTCAACAGATGAATTAGCAGATGTTGGTCCTCGGGCCCGTTGTCACTGTCAGGTTAGCTCTAACAATATAGTACAAAGAGGATGTGACAATGTTAAGTAGCTAGTCTTTATTGCTGAAGGATAACCAAAACTAGGAGAAAATATCAGCTAGTCTTAGAACCTTGAAGAAATTACAAAATCAGGCGGAGGAAGTATCAGTCAGAACCCCCCCCCCCCCCCCCAAAACCCTCCTCCGGGTGCTATTGCTATAGGATAGTGTGTCGTGACCCAAACTAATTAGGGTCACGTGAGATGCACGTGCTTACTCTCATATAGTACACATTCATAACGTGTAAGGGGGTATTTTTTTTTGGTGAATATTCTATCTCTTCTTCCTCTTTTCTCTCTCTCTGTAACTATGTTTCCCTCGAGTCTGCTTCTGATCTCTCCTTCTTCCTCTTCTCCTTCCTCTGCTATCTCCTTCTCGTTAATTCTTCTTATCAATTGAATTAGGTAGTTCAATTTAGGATTTGATGTATTGATTCCCAAGCTTGTAACTGATTGTACAAATTCGTTTGATCAATAAAACTTTCAAATTTAGTTTCAAGTCGTGAGTGCATTACATAATGATGTTGTGAGCAAATGAAGGTAGAGATCACTAGCAGCTATTTAGCTAAACAATACTTCGAATATTTATACTTTCTGCTGATAATGTTTCGGTTCATAATATTCCTTCAAACTATTCCTTTAGATGATTCAAAAATACGATTATCTTTTTGTTTTTCAGTTTCGCATATGTATCAGTTAATTTTCCATGACATTTCATATGGCTAACATGTCCTAGGTCATTAGAAGTGTCAGCCAATGGTCTGCTGGAACAACTCAAACTGAAGAGAGCATTCACAAAGCTTATTGTTCTCTTATTGAAGAAGCAGAACATTTTGTGTTCATTGAGGTAGCCACTAAATACAGCTGATAATTAACCACAAAGATAATACTGATTGTCAGAGCTTTTCTCTTTGAGATACTATAGGGCAGCACACACTATTTCCAGCTATGCCGAGTTTATAATGCTTTCTTCTGATTCAATCTCTAGACTATGGAAAGGTAATCTCCATCGGTTGTCAGCATTGACCACCATCAGTGACTTCAGTAGGTTTCCTGTTGTTACTATCAAGTCACAAGTGTACTCTTCTTGTTCAGACTGCACCATTACTCCATTCAGCAGTTGCTAGAGAAAAATACTTGAGAATAGGACTAATAACAAGTTTATACGTTTAAAGTGAGTTTGCCATGGAAAAAACAAGAGTGATGGAAATCTGGAAGCTAGAAGAAGGTACAATCATAAATAATTACACTGAGCACTCACAGTAATTTGGAAAAGAGGTCGTAGTAAGGAACAATCTGGTATTTCCTTCAAAATTTCTGTCAAACACCTTTATGTTTTCCCTGATTGCTTAAGTATTGAAAAAACACTCTGTGGCCCCAAAAGAATCAAATAGAAGGTACAAGCAATAAAAAGTAATTTTAAAAGAATAGGCTAATATAACCAGGAAAGTTTTCCTAAAGTACGTTTCATTTACCCCTACACTATAGTCAAGCTGGATCAACCTTTTACTGATAGAGTTACACAAAAGTATGTAGGTAACTGTTCTTACTCCTTCAAGAGGGGATGTCCAATAGCATGACACCCTGTTTGGAAGCACATGTCTGAATGTGCATCTGCAAGTCATTACAATTTTAAGAAGCTTCACAAATAAGAGTCAATTGATGTTCTCTTCTGTGTTCATTGATCTTCTTCAGCGCCAGAAATTGTGTGCTTTTACAGGAGACTCCTCTAACTTTCCAAGTAATATGGGAAGATTGCTGGACATAATATTTGCTAATGGCCTTTATATACACCCTGTCACATATAGTCACTAACTAAATAGTACAACACCTGATTGCTTCTGACTGATTGATACATACGTGTTTTCACACATGTGCTTGCTATTATATTATAGCAGCCTACACATTTCAAACCATGAGAACATGAACTGACCTGATCTTCCAAATTTGCTTCTGTACTTTTTCAAGCAATTTCTTTCTCTCTGCTTGATGGTTTAGTGATGACGATCTTTTGTTATTTTCTTTTTCCAGCTGCTAGCTTACTCAAAGTTTTAGCTAGTAGTTAATGAGCTGGAACCTATGATAATTATGGTTGATGTCAATCGTCATTCAAAACTGATTCTTTTGTTAACCAAGTAGCTATGCCAAGCCACAAATGTGGAAGATTACATTTCTCGTTTATTTTCATTGAGAAGCAATATGAAATTGTGATTTGTTTTCCTAAATACTGATAACAATCTTTTTGTTTTTCTTAGTTCTGATGTTTTATGATTTTATGTACAAAAGTCTAGTAAAGAAGCTCACTTGATGGTGTTAAATGAAACTCTTTTTTTCAAAACTTTCAGAATCAATTTTTTATCTCGGGTCTTGCTGGAGATGAAACTATAAGCAATCGCGTAGCTGATGCTTTATACAGACGTATACTGCGAGCACACAAAGAACATAGATGTTTCAGGGTTATAATAGTGATCCCACTATTACCTGGTTTTCAGGTAGGCATCTTCCCTTCACATCGGGGACTGACTATAAGTTGGTTTTGATCTTTCACATTTCATATCTAGCTTCAAAATTACAGGGAGGTCTTGATGACATTGGGGCAGCAACTGTGAGAGCCTTAATGCACTGGCAATACCGGACAATTTCCAAGAGCAACAATTCAATATTGCACAATCTTAATGCTCTGTTGGGTCCAGAAACCCGTGATTACATATCTTTTTATGGTCTAAGGACGTATGGCCAGCTTTCTGATGTTGGCCCCATGTTCACCAGTCAGGTAATTCTTAAAGAGCTAACACTTACAAACAAATTAACTGCAATTCATTTATATAGTAAGATTGTCCATAGATTAGCAATGATTATCTTTGAATTGCTAAGAGCCAGTCAATGCAATATTTGTAAGATCAACTTTAGCCTCCAAGAAAATTAGTGCAAATACTAGGCCAAAGTTTGAAAATGAAATTTTTTCCGAGTCTTGAATATTAGTTCCTTCTACTTATTCGTAGGAAATGTTCATCATCTTTTCTCAATGTTTTCTCTTAACTTTCTAACATGCATCGTGTAGTATTGCAAGTTCTCTTGATCTTGATTGTTCGGACTTCGGAGATTTGGTGTTCCATTGCACCTAAAATTCTCAAATTTCACCACAGGTCTATGTACATAGTAAAGTGATGATAGTGGATGACCGTATAGCCTTGATTGGATCATCTAATATAAATGACAGAAGTTTGCTTGGATCTCGCGACTCTGAGGTAAATCTTTTTCTGTAAGACAACTGTTCTAGGCTTTTAGGATTCGAAGAACATGAGATCTTAATCTCTATAAGATAGTCTTTTCCTCTTAGAAGAAGAAGAGAAACAAGCATTGCTCCCTGGAATAGTTTGTCTAAGTTCACAAAAGTGGTAAGACAAATAATATGGGGATAATTGTTAGTCAAGCAGTTATAACCCTTGTGGACTAATGTAGTCCACAAGAACTTGTCACTTGTCTACAAACAATAACCCTTGGGGATAATTGTTTGCTAGCAGTCTAATGTAGTGTACTAGAACTTGTCACTTGGAGTTTGTAGACTTTTTTCTTCTTTGAAGGAAACTTCTTAAATAGAACAATAGGAATACAGCTTTTAGGGCTAATCAATGCTTTTATCCTGTAAGTAGAAGTAAAACTCTAGAAACTGCACAAAAATAAGAAAGCACATATGAAACTGTAAATTTATCCCATTTCCAGCTTGAATTGCTGGCTGTCGATTTACATAGTTGGTACTTGGTTCATTCATTTATGCTGTTTATACCATGCATGCTGCTTGTGAATGAAAGTTGTCCATACTCAAAAGATAAGTATGACATTTCCATCTTTTCAATTGCATGAGACTGCACATATTAACTTCGACCTTGGATATCTGAACTTGAATTCTTTCCGCTACTTATCTGCAAAAGCAGTATCTTGTTCTTAGATACTTTTAAACATTTGATTAAAAAAAAGTATTTTTAGAAAAAAAGAAAATTCTGACAGAAAATCTGTGGTTCCAGATTTGTGTAGTCATTGAAGATAAAGATTTCATTGATTCATCCATGGACGGAAAGCCTTGGAAGGCTGGAAAATTTGCTTTTAGCCTTCGGATTTCTTTGTGGGCAGAGCACCTTGGTTTACATGCTGAAGAGGTAAGTGATGTTGCATGTTAAAATCCACCATTAACGAGTGAAAGAAGCTCACATGAGAAATCAAAGAAGAAGAGACAGTAGATAGAAAGTCGGTTATAACTAACTTTCTGAAAATCATTAGCAAAAAATACATAAAACCTCTACACACATATATATAGAGGCTTCTACTTCATCAACTAACTTCTAACACCTCCAACAAGCTAATACAGCTGTACGAAAAGCTAATGCAACTGTACAAATCCATTAATCACGTGTGTATTTCAACACCCCCCTTCAAGCTAGGTGTGATGAAAATGTTCAACATGCCTAGCTTGGACATCAAATGATAATGTTGAGCAGTCCCCAGACCCTTAGTGAGTAAATCAGCTTCTTGTTCGTCTGTTGGAACATATGTAGGATATATCAACCCTTGTTGCACCTTTTTCCTTATGAAGAGGAAATCTATCTCTATATGCTTGGTCCTTTCATGAAAAACTGGATTATTGGCTATTTGCATAGCTGCTTTGCTATCTGTGTAGAGTTGAATTGGAGTTGAAATCTCTATTCCCAGCTCCTTAAACATTCCTACCAACCAAATCAGCTCAGAAACAGTCAAGGCCATGCTTCTATACTCTGACTGATGAACTTCTTGCCACTGTGGTCTGCTTCTTAGATTTCCAAGAAATCAGAGATTCGCCAAACTTCACAAGATAACTAGTAACTGATTTTCTTGAGTTAGGACAGCTTGTCCAGTCTGCATCACAATACGCATTGAGAGTCATGTCTCCAACTAAATTCATAAGAATCCCCAGGCCAGGCTCATTCCTCACATATTTCACTACTCTGTATGCTGCTTCCAAGTGAAACTTCTTGGGAGCTTGCATGAATTGACTTGGAGTTTGCACACTATAAGCAATGTCAGGTCTTCTTAAGGTCAAATATAAGAGCTTCCCAATCAATCTCTGATAGCCCCTCACATCTGTTAGTGTTGGATCATCATCCAAATGGCAATGTTCATCATACTCAACAGTTGTGAGTCTTTCATTCTGCGCTATTGGTGTAATGGCAGGTTTAGCACCAGATAATCCCAGTTCTTCTATAAGTTCTAAAGCATATTTTCTCTGACATAAAAGAATTCCCTTTCCAGACCTGCATACCTCAGTGCCTAGAAAATATTTCAATTGTCCCAGGTCCTTGATCCTGAAAGCCTTGTGTAGTGTATGCTTTGCTTCTTGGATCATTGTGATATCACTCCCAGTGATAAGAAGATCATCAACATACACTAGGATGATGACCTGCTGTCCATTTTCTCCCTTGATGAACAACGAATGGTCATGTTTGCTCTGAGTGAAACCTGCTTGCAAATAAGATTATGCGAGCTTCAAGTTCCATTATCTTGAAGCTTGCTTAAGGCCATAAAGTGATTTGAGCATTCTGCAGCCCTTAGAGTTCCCCTCTTTGCTGCTAAGACCAGGTGGTAACTGAATGTAAACTTCTTCAAGGTCGCCTTGAAGAAAAGCATTATAGACATCCCTTTGAAAGAGTGGCCACTGATACGTAGCAGCCAGTGCAATAACAGCTCTCACTGTAACCATCTTAACCACCGGAGAAGAGGTCACTTGATAGTCTATACCTTCTTGTTGACTGTACCCCTTGACAACAAGCCTTGCTTTAAATGTCTCAACTTCTCCAGTAGATCTGTATTTGATCTTGTATACCCATCTGCATCCAATAGGTACTTTACGTTTAGGAATATCCACTATCTTCCAAGTATTGTTCATAACGAAAGCATCCACTTCTGCGTTCATTGCTTCAACCCACTGTGGGTCCTTCATGGCTTCTATGTATGATGTAGGTTCTGTTTCCTGTGAGGTTTCTGTCAAATAAGATTGATAAGTGGCTGATAAAGCACTATAACTCAGATAATTGGATATTGGATACATGAAGGTGGATGAGGATGCTCCATTGATTGGACAAACATAATCTTTCATCCAAATAGGTGGTTTGGAACCTCTATTGGATCTTTTGAGTTGAGCAACTTAAACATCTTCAGTGACCTCTGCAATCGTCATCTGCTCATGATGACCCGCTTCAGCAACTGGTACGTGCCTACCAAGTTTTGACCATTCTCTTGTTGTATCAATTCATGGTCATGCACAAAGTCCTGATTGACAATCTCATGTTCCTCTTCTGGTATATGAGTTTGTTGTTAATGCAGGGAATGACCTTCTTCTCTTTGCTTCAGCTCTAAAAACATAGGAGCTTGTTATGCATCATCCTTTCCCAGTTGAAAAGGAAAGATGTCCTTAAAAGCAACATCTAAACTAACAAAGAACTTTCTTTGCCTTAGGTCATACAGCTTGTACCCCTTTTGAGACACTGAATATCCCATATGAACTGCAATAATAGCTCTAGGAAAGAATTTATCCACCTTTTCAGTTACCGTGGCAAAACACAAACACCCAATAGTCCTTAGTTGTGCCATATTGGGTGGTTTTTTGTGGAAGGTCTCATATGGAGACTTCCCTGCTAGAATTGAAGAAGGCAATCGATTGATTAGATATACTGCAGCTAACACACAATCTTCCCAGAACTGAAAAGGAATAGAGCCTTGAAATCTCAGGGCTCTTGCCACCTCCAAGACATGTCTATGCCTTCTCTCCACTATTCTATTTTGATGTGGAGTATGTGGACAACTGCTTTGATGTAGAATGCCATTGTCTGTCAAACAATCCCTGCATTCATGGCTAAAAAACCTGCACCATTATCAGTTCTTAACACTTTCACAGCCTTGCTAAACTATGTATCTACCATTTTAAGGAAAGATTTTAACACTACAACAGTGTTACTTTTCAACTTCATTAGAAAAATCCAAATCGTCTTAGAATGATTATCAACAAGAGTCAGAAAATATCTATTTCCATAAATCAAAGGAAAAATGTCTTCAGCTCTTATGCTACTCAAAGGAAATGGCTTCCTTCTTGCCTAGCTAAAGGACATATAGAGCCCGTTTGGATTGACTTATTTTAAGTGTTATTTAAGCCTAAATAGCTTTTAAGCCATTTTATAGTGTTTGGTAAAGTAAAAATGTGGTTTTAAGCACTTGACTTTAAGCTAAAATGACAAAAATAAGCCAAAAGCCAAAAATTAGAATTCCTAAATTATGGCTTTTAGCTTAAAAGTCACTTACAACAAGCCCATCCAAACGGGCTCATAGTCCAATTATTGAGTTCACAATCAGAGAACTTATTCTTAAGGAAATCTAATTGCTTCATGACTCCAACTGGCACATGCCCAAGTCTCTTAGGCCAAGTAGTGAAGTATGATTGCATTCCCTCTACCAGATAGCTATTGACCCTTTGTGTCATTCTATTTTTGTTGGATCCCTTTGGAATTAGGATATAGAGGCCACCTTTCTCCTCACCAAACCCATTCACTCTCCCAGTGTATAGGTCCCGAAAGACACAAAATGTTAAAGAAAAATTAACTGACAGCTCTTTAGTTAATTTTGACACAAATAACAAGCTTTACTTGAAATCAGGCACACATAATACATCATGTATCTCATCATGATATGTAAGATTGTAACTTCCTTTACAGTGACAGTCTTACCATTTGGTAGGTTTACATTACCTCCCTTGGAGTAGGCAAACCAATCATTGTTTTTAACATCTCACTGTTTGATGCCCATATGATTAGTAGCACCGGTATCTACAATCCGAAAAATCAGCTATAGTCTCTAATGACTGTGAATTAGCATTTGCTGCCATATTTGCTGGATGCTCTTCTGACTTATCCTTGTTTATCATCTTCATGATCTGATTATATTGCTCATCTGTAAAGAAGTTCAGCATCCCTTGGTTCTTCCCAACATTATTCTCATTTACAGCAGCACTCTTACCAAAATTGTCATCACTCACAATCATGTTAGCTTCTTTGGCACTTCCCAGTCCACAACAGACCTCGTCAGACCTGGTCTTCTCTTGATCTATCTGAATCAGACCCTTGATGATCCAATGGCCAACCTATATTGTTGTTGTCTCTTTTCTTTAAAACCAGGTGGATATCCAACCAATTTGTAACAGATTTCCCTTGTGTGTCCTTTGTTTCGACAATACTCATAATACAAATTATTGAACCTCCTAAACTTTGGCTGATTACTTTAGAACTCGTGAGGGTTGTTGAATCATTCACCTCATTTATCACATTAACATGTGAATTATTCTCAAACACTCTTCTTTGATTCTCCTCATTTATTATCATTGCATAGGCACGACTAACAGAAAGTGATGGAGATTGAAGTAAAATCTGACTCCTAATTGCATTATAAGACTCATTTAGACCCACTAAGAACTGAAAAAGTTTTTGCTGTTCCAAGTGTTCGATGAAATCTTTAGTACCATCCGTAACAGTGAGTGAAGGTATCATTGAATTTATTTCAACCTAGAATGATATACTGAGGCACTAGAGATACCTTGAGATATGGTAACTATTTCACGTTGAAGGTTGTAGATCCTTATCCATTGACCGTGTCAAATCGATCCTGCAAATCTACCCAAACCTCATTAGCATCAGTAGCGTATACAATTTCATTCACCAAATCTGGTGAAATTGTATTCATGATCCACGTCAATACAGTAGCACAGTCGTTCCCTTTCCTTTTCCAAATCTGCTGCAAATTGAGCTTTTGTACAGCTCCCATCGATGAACCCTAGCTTGCGTTTTGCTCGCAACGCAATCACCATCGCCTTGCTCCAAACTGAGTAGTTTTCGGTTCCCTTGAGCTGTATCGATACAATGACATTTCCGGAATTATCGGAAGGTTGCAAATAAAGAGGATGACGGGGATTATCAATGCCCAGATTCGCCATAGCTGTTTTTCAGAAAAAATAGCTTCGAATTTTCTGCCGATATTTTCAGTGTTCGAATTAACCAGTAATCCCTAACTTCGATTGATCTACTCAAGCTTTGATACCATATTAAAATCCACCATTAACGAGTGAAAGAAGCTCACATGAGAAATCGAAGAAAAAGAGACAGTAAAGGGAAAGTCGGTTATAACTAACTTTCTAAAAAACATTAGCAAAAAATACATAAAACCTCTATACATATATATAGGCTTCTACTTTTACAACTAACTTCTAACACCTCTAACAAGCTAATACAGCTGTACAAAAAGCTAATGCAGCTGTACAAATCCATTAATCACGTGTGTATTTCAACATTGCAGAGTCAGACTTTGAATGCTGTTAAAACTTCCTCTCTTGGATATCACCATAACTTCCTTAAAAATTAGCAATGTCTGAGCTCCTTGGCATCTGCCATTGTTAGCCCTTACATGCAATACCTTTTCATTTGCATATGTTTCGAGATATAGCAGCTAAAGGCCATCCTTTCTTTTTCAGATTTGTCAAATCAAAGATCCCGTTGCTGACTCTTCTTACAAAGATATATGGATGGCAACTGCAGAGGTGAAACTGGTGTTCCTTATGTTACTGTATATTAAGTGCTTAAAGAAATACCAAAACAAGATTGTACTACTTCTTGAAAAGAAAAAAAAAGAAAAATCTTCTGCCCTATGCCTATTTTTTGGTAGAGATGCATGGACATACTAACATAGGAAGAAAGCTTTCTGGTATAACAGCAGTTTCATTATCACTCGTCTTCTGGTTTTAGTTACTTAGTTGGTCTTTCTATAACTGCCCATTAACGAATATCATTTTATGTATGCCATCCGCGAAATCTTGTCCAAACTTGCACAATCTGGTCACCTAGATTTTCATCTCAAAGCTTCAATAACTCCTTAATTTTGTATTTTTGACGTTACAGTGGAATGCCACAATTTACCAAGACGTGTTCTCTTGCATCCCAAATGATCTTGTTCACTCAAGGTACTTGACAACCACACTATGACTTTCCACCTCTATCTTTTTCTCTTTTGTGGGGGTTGGGGGCGTGGGTGGGCGGTAGATATAACTCGTTTATCATGCTCAATTTCTTATGTTATCTAATGTCATCCTGGAATGCAGATCTGAACTTCGACAATGTAGGAACCTCTGGAAAGATAAGCTTGGGCACACTACTATTGATTTAGGTGTCGCTCCTGATAAACATGAATTTCACGATAATGGGCTAGTAACTGTAGAGAATACGAAAGAGAGGTTAAAGTCGGTCAAAGGACATCTTGTTTCTTTTCCATTGGAGTTCATGCGTGAAGAAGATCTGAGACCGGGGTTTATCGAGACTGAGTTTTATACTTCTCCTCAAGTGTTCCATTAAGCTACAAACTTAAGAAATGAAGCACCTGTACAGCAACGAAACGTGGACATAGGCTTTGTTTGTACTAGACTGAAAATTCTTTTGTATCAAGATATCAAGCTGTAAGTCTTCCCACAGCCTCTCCTGGGTATTTTAGAAACCAACCATATTCTTTTAGAGTAAGTATCCGACTGGTTCCAATTAGTATTGTATATAAATTGTACTCTACATTATACTGTGTTTTCTGAAAAAATATATATGTGAATTGCTGTTCAGATCTTCTTTACAAAATTATGGTAGAGTATACATTATGCTTTCTCGTGTAAACATGACAATGTCCCTCGTAACCCAAACCCCCAAAATCTTCACTACGTTAACTTGCTTGCGTAACTTGAAGCTGCTATTGGTTCTGGTTCTATTTTTCTCTTCTTTTATTTTCTTCTTCATGGGAAAAAGGAGAGGAAATAAGTTGCTCGGTTAAAGCAACTTCAAATCATTGGGGCGTCATCTCATGAACAATACCAAAGATATAACACAGCTTGATTTGAGACAAGAAGGGTTGATCTGATGGTAAGCAACCCCACTTCCAACCGAGAGGTTGTGAGTTCGAGTCTCCCAAGAGCAAGGTGGGAAGTTGTTGGAGGGAAGGATGTTGGGGTTCTATTTGGAAACAGCCTCTCTACCCCAGGGTAGGGTAAGGTCTGTGTACATACTACCCTCCCCATACCTCACTAAGTGGGATTATACTGGATTGTTGTTGTTGTATAATATTGCTTGATTTGATATTCTCCATGGTAAATTGATTTATATTAGGAAAATCGATAGATTAGTTTTTCTATAATATACAAGGATACCAGAAAGCAATATGACCAAATTAATATTAGACACTTCTACTTACAAAAACATTTGTACCATGTTATAAGTGACTTGGGCGTACCAGCCTTTATAGATTGAGACTTTTCAAAAAGAAAAAAGAAGGGAACAAACTAAGACCTTTGGTTGAGAATTTAATAGAGTTGCAGTTTCATTCTGGTTTGTGAATTGAATATTAGGTGGAGCTGTTGCTGTCCAACAGGACGGGCCGTCCCGCGTCCGGTACCGTCCCAGTCCACTTAATTCGAAACGGGATAGGCTCATATTAAATAGGATACGAGACCTCTTTATATTTTCACGTGTCTTGTGCCGTTGAAAGCCTAGCTCATCCTCATTCATCCTAATTAGCAGTTTCAGCTCTGTATCAAGGTCACTATCATCAATATCGATCTCATGATTATAGCCGTCAGGCAACAACCTCAATCGAAAATATAGCCGTTTTCAATGTCCAAAAACGGCCATATTTGCTCCCCCCCCCCCCCTCCCCCAACCTAACTTTTAGTATAACCCCTTATTAAATTATACTTTGACCCTATTTTTTACTGTAAATATCCGCCATCCTTTCTTCATTTTTTTTCCATAAAAATCAATCATTCTCTCTCAAATCTCTTACGTTCTATCTATATTATTGAGTATTCTTTCAATTTTCTCACAATCAAGTGATAAATTTCAAGTATTTGGGCAAATTTTTTGAACAACTTTCAAGCTTCAAATTAATTCGTCAAGTGCTTGGCCAATATTTTGGGCTATTTCTTCAAGTTCCGATATTTAATCACAATGCACTCGTTCCATCTCCGGCCTTGAGCCGAGGGTCTCTTGGAAACAGCTTCCCGGAAGGTCTACGTACATATTACTCTCCTCGTACCCCACTTGTGGAATTACTAGGTTGTTGTTGTTGTTGCACTCGTTCCATCTCCTAATTTTAATATATAATTTTGCGTATCATTTTAATAATTAATTTTTGTATTTACTTTACGTGTTCTATTTTCGTATTTCATTTGTGTGTTCAATTTTTGTGTTAACTTTTTAAATTTAATTTGTATCTAAATTATGGTACCTAAAAATGTATTTGGCTTATTTAGAAAAAATAGTAAAGGTGAAAGTATTACTAACCCTAATCCTAGCTATTTTCTCATGATTAGAAAACATATAGATGAAATGACTTATGTTGGTGAAATTTCATTTTTCCAACCCCATCATGTTATACTATAAATTTCGGAGAACAACTAGATCATGAAACTTTATAAAGATAATTTGGTAATAATATTTTTATTAAGGACGAAGAAAATGAGCATGAAGAAAACGAGGAAGGAAAACTAGATGAAATACCTACTAGTCCCGCAACACAAGATTCAACTCAAAGTTAATCTCGGTTTGGAGCTTTACCCCCATATACCTCTTGTAAATTGTAAGCCTAAGGGTGAATGTCCCAAAACATTACTTGTATGAAAAATTTTTAAACATGATAAAGTCAAGGAACGTGCTATATGTAAAATATGTAAGAAGCGATTTGTGCACACCAAAAGTGGTGGGATAGGGGTTTATCCAGGCACTTAGTTAGGGACCACAAATCTTTATGCACAAAAGCTGAAATAGAAGCTGGACAAATACTAGCTCCTAACACAGGTACTGACATTCCTAGTGGATCAGGCGTGGCTTCTAATTTTTTACAACAACAAATTTCACATCGGAGATCATATACATTCATTAGCAGAGTATATCTTAGAGATTTCCGTATCATTCAGAGAATGGATTAATTCAAAAGAAGAAATCTTGGTTTTGAAAAATTAACCACTAGGAAATAAGAAGAATAAAATGAGATATTTAGCACTAGGAGGGATGACAGCATGGAACTCATGGAACATCAACCAACATTACCGACTCCAATATAAGGTTCGAGAGAAATTATAGATAAGTTAGAACGAAGCTATATATTAGCTTACAAATATTAGTATGATAAATTGGCTATTAAGAGGCTTAGTTCAAACAGAACCCGTCCTAGAAGATGGTTGCGTTAGGGGTGTTCAAAACCGAACCGATATCGAAAATCGAACCAAAACCGAAGCTTAATGGTTTATTAGTATCCGGTTAACGGTTTAACGAACGGGGAACATATTAAAAATTTGTTATTACCGATTTGGAGGCGAATTATTCATTTTTTTAATGGATAATCCGTTAATCCATTAAGAATATACACATATATAGACTATTTATGCGGAATATATATATATATATAAATATATATATATATGTGTGTGTGTGTGTGTGTGTGTGTGTGTATGTGTGTGGATTTGGACAACTAATGCAATCTGGAAAGAGATATGATGACGATCAGTGGCTGGCTTTGTAGGGACTATTTATGCGAAAGAATATTTTTTTAACTTCCAAAATAAGAAGATTTTGCAGTAATAAATGCGAATCGCAGTGGATTTTGTATATCAGAACAAATTAAGTGGTTAATATACTTTTTTTGTTAATGGCCAATTTTAGCACAATTAAATGTGTTCACTTTTTTTTGGTAATTAAAATTGTATTAATCACCAAATGGTTGCCTTACAAAATCATAGGACAGTTTTTAGCTCAACTGCCTATCAAAATGGAACATGAATTATCTATACTACTCTAGCCAAATCAGCATTTATAATATGAAATGCTGAATATATGAACTAAGCCTAGGAGGAGCTCGAACATTACATATATAGGCTATACTACTTAGGAGCTTATCACAATTACAATAGATGTTTTCAAAGATTCTCGCATTCCTTTCTAACCATAAACCATAGAGCATTTCTGTTATTGTCATCTTGAATGTGTGAGCTCGGAGAGATTTTCCTTTAGATTGTTCAATGAACCATTGGCAGAATTGTGACCAATCTTGTCCAGTGAAGTCTGCCACTCCTAGCCATTGCAGTGTCTGGTATCTCAACTGGGAAGCAAAATTGCAATGCAAGAATAAATGGTCTCTAGTTTCCATTTCTTGCTGGCACATAACACAGATGCCTGGTATATTCAGATTCCATTGCAGCAGTCTATTCTTGGTAGGAAGTCTATCTTGCAGCAACAACCACAAGCTGAAGATAGCTTTAGGTCTAGCAGTATTTTGTATTACCAAATTCTTCCAAGGAACTCTAGTTGATTCTCCAAGCAGTTGCAAGTATAATTTCCTTATGGAGCAGTCAGTGTTATATAGCAATTGATGTTGTTGTAGCAGCTTGATTCCCTCCACAATTTTCCTTACCATCCAGCTAGCATTTGTTGGGACAGTGAAGTTCTCCAACTGTTGTTGTTTGATGTAGACAGTATGAATCCATTTTACCCACAACAGATCTTTCTTGTGTGCTAAATCCCAACTGAGTTTAGCTATAGCATCCCTATTCCACAATAAGATATTTGTTATATTCAAACCTCCAACAGATTTAGGCATGCATACCTTTTCCCAAGCCACATAAGCTTTCTTTGTGATATTAACTGATCCTGACCAAATATAAGATCTGCATATTGACTCCAGCAATTTAACAACCTTTGAAGGCATGATAAATAATTGAGCCCAGTAAGCTTGAACACCAAATATAACAGATTGCACCAACTGGCTTCTGCCTGCATAGGATAGATATCTAGCTGTCCAGGAAGTAATTATAGCAGAAATCCTATCAACCAGAGGTTGCCATTGAGCAACTGTCAACTTTTTGGTAGTTAAAGGTACTCCCAAATATTTGAAAGGGAGATCCCCTCTAACATAACCAAGCTGATCAAGAATTTGTTGCTGAATCATAGGAGAAACCGCACCAAAATACACAGCACTTTTGTGTAAGTTTGCTTTAAGACCAGTAGCTGCAAGGAACTGAGAGAAAAATAAGAACATAGAACTTACTGACTGAAGCTCTCCTTTGACAAACAATAGTAAGTCATCAGCAAAGCTTAAGTGAGTAATTCCCAACTTCTTACAACCAGGATGATATATGAAGCTTTTAGTATGATTCAACTCTGCCAGGGATCTACTAAGATATTTCATTATAATAGCAAACAGAAAGGGAGAGATAGGATCTCCTTGCCTCAATCCTTTGGAAGCTTGAAAAGGATCTGTTGTTTCTCCATTAACCACAACTGTATAGCTAATAGTTTGGACACACTCCATGATCCGCCTGATAAATCTGCTAGGAAAATCCAGTTCTTCCATAATCTGTTGCAAACTGCACCATTCCACTGAGTCATAAGCTTTTTGAAGATCAATTTTGATCATACATCTGGGAGAGATATGTGATCTAGAGTACTGTTTTATTAGCTCATGAGCTAATATAACATTATCTGCTACTCTTCTTCCTGGTATAAATCCAGCCTGAGAATTACAGATAATACTACTCATAACCTTCTGGAGTCTGTTAGCCAACAACTTGGAAATAATTTTATACAAGACTGAACAACAAGCTATAGGTCTAAACTCTTTGACTGTTTGAGGATTGGATACCTTGGGCAGCAAAGTGAGTGTGGCACAATTAGTAGATCTGTACATCTTGGAGGTCTGAAAGAAATTCCTGATTGCTTGCATAACCTGGTTACCAATGACATGCCAATATTGTTTGAAGAACATGGCATTAAATCCATCAATCCCTGGAGCTTTATCATTTCCAATAGCCTTCAAGCTGTCTAGTATCTCTGTTTCAGTAATGTCAGCAACTAGTTCCTTCCTTTGGTGCTGAGAAAGCTTTGGACCATTCCTCATATATATCTTATTCACAGCTGGTAGGGAATTGGCTGTAGTTCCCATTAGTGATTTATAGAAATCCCTAATCTCCTTTTTCAAATCTGCAGGATCAGTTATCTTCAGTCCTCCTTCTGTGGAGAGTTCAATAATCTTCTTATACTGACTCCTCTCCTTCATGACTGCTGAGAAATACTTATTATTGGAGTCACCAAGTTTGATCCATTTGGCTCTGGACTTTTGCTGCAAAGCTGACTCTTCAATTAAGGACCACTTCTCTAGCTGTTGAACCAGGAATTTTGCTCTTTGCTGTAGTGTGTCTGAATAAGAAATTGCCATTTGATGCTGTACATCTTCCAGTTCCTTTCTACCACTTTCAATCTTTTGAGAAATATTCTTAAATTCTCTAACATTAAGAGATTTTAAGGGAGGTTTGAGAGATTTAAGATTGTTCCATACTCCTTGAAGAGTATTCTGCTCCTTGCTTTTCCAGTAAGTTTTTAGCATAGCGGGAAATTCCTTATGCTGGATCCATGCATTGAAGAATCTGAATGGTGTCTTCCTTGTAGATGTATCTGTTGTCAGGGTTAGTAACATGGGATTGTGATCAGATATAAGGGGAGGTCCATATACAGTGTGCACATGGTGCCACTTCATCTGCCATTCAAAGTTACCAAACACCCTATCCAGTCTACTACATACTCTATCATTACCACTTTGTTGATTAAACCAGGTAAAATAATTTCCCTCCCATAGCAGCTCAACTAGGCCTGATTGCTGAATGCAATTATTAAAATCAACAAGGTCCCTTTGCCTCACTTGTTGGCAGGATTGTCTTTCCTTGCTAGACAGAATTGCATTAAAATCTCCTGCAATGATCCAGGGATCAGTAATACCAGTAGATAAGTTTAGAATAGACTTCCACAGCATCCTCCTTTGATCACAGTCATTAAATCCATAGACTACTGTAAGCCAGTAGATAATATTCCCAGTGATAGTTTGAACTTTACAATGAATGAGCTGAGCTTCCTCGAGATATCCAGTAACCACCACTTTTGTAGGGTCCTACATGATCCATATCCTCCCATTTACTGCTCCACTATAGTTAGTAATCATGTTCCAATTAGGCATCAAAACACTTGCTATTCTACTAGCATTGTGTTGTTTAACCTTAGTCTCTACAAGTCCTACAAGGTCAAACTTATTAATTCTAAAGTAATTTTGAGCTTCTTTTTGTTTAAACCTTTTATTTACACCCCTAATATTCCAAAAGATCCACTTCATTGAGTATTGCTAGTTCCCCCTTCATCTAGGGGATGATCAGCCCACCTAACTGTCCCAACTTCAAATCTGTTAGACATCACAAGAGGAGATAAGGGAGGGAAATTAGTAATGTTAAAGACTGGGGAGTCTTGTATAGCAACCTGCTTCTGTTTGTTCCCACCATCAGCTGCAGCTATAGTGCTTGTCTCCTTTGATACCTCTTGACCCTGGATTTGAGTCATCTGTTTACTCTGGACTACTGTGACTGGTGCTTTCACTCTCCATTCCTGTGTCACCTTGCTTTTCTGTGTAGGTTGTGCAGTTTTAGCCAAACAGTTGTGTCCAACCTCCAAACATTTCTCACAATACACAGGTTTCCAATCATAAATCACATCCTGCATGAAGCTCTTTCCATTTGGATCTAGAATCTCTATCTCACTAGGTAACTTTTTTGGCACATTTACCTCAATGAGCATACGAGCATATGAGATTCTGGATTGCTTAGTAGTACATTCGTCAGCAAATATAGGTCTACCAAGAACACTAGCAATCCTACTTAAAGATTTGCTACCCTAACAAGACATAGGCAAGTTAGGGAACTTGATCCACAAAGGAATTTCTGAAGGAAAGGCTGCCTTGAAGTCAAAATCAACAGACCACTGCTTCAAAATCATAGGTCTGTTGACAATAGTATAAGGCCCTCCACACATAATTTCTTTGGCATCCTCTAGTGAACTAAATTTAACAATATAATAGCCCTCATCATGATAAAATAGCTCAGGCTCAGGAACATGAGACCAGTGAAGATTAATAAATCTTTGCATTCCATTATACCCAGGGCTATTACCTAGCACAAATACCACAAGGGCACATTTTCATTTCACTTCTTCCTCCTCCACTTCTTCCTTCACCAGCTGACCAACTGGTTTGCCATTAACAAGTGTAGGGGGAATATACTCTAACGACATACCATTTGCAGCAAGTCGGTTACTCTGGAAAAGACTAGCCCACTGTTTGGGTGGATCTGATTTTGGACCTTCATCACAAACAGCCTTTGGAACATCAATTGGTGGTGGTTGTTGCATGCAGATCTGAACTCTATTCTCAAGCTCCATCGGAACAATTACTGGATTGATGGGAGGCTCTGTAATCCTCACATTTGCTGTTGGTATCAAGGAGACTCCAGATGATTGTGGATCTATTACTGCATGAGGCAATGGAACAGTTATCTCAGCTGATTTCAATGGAACAGTGGTACCTACCATTGGTACAGTGTTAACTGCTTTTGGGAAAACTACATCACTCGCATAAATTGGTACTAATTCTTTCCTTGGGCGACCTCTCCTCTTTGCCATAACAACCTCTGCCAGATTTACTTACCTATGCAGAAGCAGTAGAGAAGAAGACGATGAAACAGTGAAGCAGAAGATGAGGAAGTTAGAGAGAAGGCAGAGCTTCTCTCTAACATTTTCGACTTTTTGGAATCTTTTATTTTTAAATGTGTTCACTTTGCTTTTTTGTTGTTTTTATATTTTTATCCGTTAACTTTCAGTTTCCTTTTGCCCTTTTCTCTTCTCCTTTTCCCACGATCCAATTATCAATTTATTGTCTGTATCCTAACAATATAAGAAATGTAGCTTATCTAACATTTTGTAGTCGATATGTGCGATTGTTTTCAAGCTAAATCTCTTCTATTTGCAACAAAACAATTAATGCACACGATATAGACCGATAAGGGCTAAGCTGATGACAATCTGCACAATATTTTATTATCGGGTGGTTAACAGATTAATACATTTAAAAGTCAATAACCGATAAGTAAATAATTATCTATTCCGCCCGATCAGCAGCCTTAGGTTGCGTATATTAGGTGCTCTTCAAAAGAATTATATTCGTATGTGAAATTTAAAAGTTCTATTAATAAAATAAAAGGTTCTAAGCGTTGATCTTTGTTTTTTATGCATTGTCTTACACTCTTACTTAATTACTTAATGGCTTAAAATTATATTAAATAAATTATAACTCTATTATAATTACTAGAATATTTCACTAAAAGTCTTTCTGTCTTAATATTTTAATTTTTTACTTAGTTTCCTAATCTCCATTTAACCTTTTAATTTATTAAATAAGTCAAAAAATTAGCCGTGACAAACTTTAAAAACTTAATCATTATCAAAAATTAGTTATCGCCAAATTTAATGCTTAATTTTTTTTTTGAAAACGGCTACTTAAGGGCCAAACCGTCCCGTCTTCTTCCATCCCTTTTATTAGCGAAATGGGAAAAGCTTACCGTTTCGTCCCGTTCCTGTCTCATTTTGTTCCCTCCCATTACCATTAAATGTCGTCCCGTTAATTTTGTCCGTCCCGTCCCATTGGGCAGGCATAGGTGGAGCACATTGGTAATTCTGTATCCCGATTTCCCTATATAGAAAAAGGCGGGAATATTTGGCGCCATTCCATTTGTCTGGGATAAAATTCCCCTACCTAAACCGCTTACTCACTCTTCAAAACTCTTGCATTTCCTCCATTCTCAGAAACTCTTCTTCAACAAACCAAATTCCAAAAAATGGCAGAAAATGATATAAACTCCCCTGAGATCAAAGAGCCTTCTCCAAAAATCCAGAAATTGGACCAACCCCAGAACGGCGTTGTCCTTGAAATCCCCTTTTTCCGAGTCAAGAAACTCTCTGAAAACGCTGTTTTGCCCTCAAGAGCTTCCCCTCTTTCTGCTGGTTACGATCTTTCCAGGTTCGCTTTCAGATTTTTACCCAGTAATTTTATTTAGCCCATTTAGCTACATCAAAAAACTTCTCTAAACTGTTTGTTTTCTTCGGCATACAGTGCTGCAGAGGCTAAAGTACCCGCCAGAGGCAAGGCTCTTATACCCACAGATCTCAGCATCGCTGTTCCTCAAGGAGCCTATGCTCGTATTGGTAATTTCCTCGACATTTTTGAGATATTTTCCCGATCGTTTTTACCATGAAAACGTTTTTTTATGAAATTAATTTCTAGTTTTTTGTTACTTTGTCATTTACTAACTTGCACACATTTTTATGAAACACTATTGTTGTTTCCTGTATTACTTTGTAATCATTTCCTCCATGGCACCCTCAAAGTGCTGATTTACTAGGACTGATACTTGTGTTTTCTGTTAACTTTTTATTCTCTGTTTGGTAATAGCGCCTCAATCTGGTTTGGCATGGAAGCATTCAATAGATGTTGGAGCTGGAGTTATAGATGCAGACTACAGAGGGCCGGTTGGGGTTGTTTTGTTCAACCATTCTGATGTTGATTTTGAAGTCAAGGCTGGTGATAGGATTGCACAGCTTATTATTCAGAATGTTGAGACTCCAGATGTTGAGGAGGTTGATGATCTTGATTCAACTGTGAGAGGATCTGGTGGATTTGGATCCACTGGAGTATAGAAAAGTTTGGCCTGGCCTTATAAAATGGTGGTATTATAGTATAATCCAGTTTCAGATTTAGTAGGTTTTGGCTGTTATTTGGGTTCTACTTAGTTCTAAAATCAATGGTTCGGTTAGTGATGAACAGTTGGAGATTTTGGAAGGTATATTTAGATCAAATGTATATCTCACTCATCTTAAATGGTATCAATTACTAGTAAACTACTCTTTTGTTCTATGAGCAGTCGCGTTCAAGTTCAACTTGAGTATATTTTTTTAAACCTAAAGTTTTACTATTGTTACGCCAATAGTTTGGTTCATTTCATTTTCCTACTTGAGCATGGGTGGCTCTAAATTTTTGCCTAAATGCTGCAATTCAGAGCCATGTCTGCAATTCCAATAGTTGATATAAGAACATCAAAGTAAAAATATGCTTCTTGTAGGAAGTGGCTTATTAAAAGTTGCAAGTCTGAATTAACAACTTGAAGCAAATGGGCTGACATTAAATACTTATACTTGGAGTCTTTTCAGAAATGATACAAGCAAAAGAAATGATAGGGAAAAAGTCGAACAACATAATAAGGAGGTTGAAATGAGATGGTTGTTTTTATTAAATGGAGAACAATGGATTTGATCCATATCAACATGGGCTTTTGGAATAATATATACAATCTTAACTCAATTAATACAATGTTATGGATTTTGAGTTGGGTGAATGAGTTTTGAACTTTCTGTAAAGATTTGTTTTTTACACACACACACACAGGGTATCAGCCCAAAACTTTGGGTTTTGCCGAATACCGACCCTACGGATCTGCCGCTAATGGTGTTTATGCAATTTATCTTTCTGTCACGAACCATGTGGACAAGGAGTGGAGTGCGTCCTCTACAACAATATCTGAGTTAATGAAGTTACATCTGATCGGTTAAAGATTCAATTAATTATTACTCCATTTAGAAACAATAAATGATTCATTTGTTTCATACTTAATGTAGTAGAAGGTTCTGGACAAGGAGTGGAGTGCGTCCTCTACAACAATATCTGAGTTAATGAAGTTACATCTGATCGGTTAAAGATTCAATTAATTATTACTCCATTTAGAAACAATAAATGATTCATTTGTTTCATACTTAATGTAGTAGAAGGTTCACTTAAAGCGCACCTAAATCTAATGTTTTATGTTAACTCCAACATGGGAGCATGTGGATGAGTTCTTTGAGGCAGAACATCAGCGAGACAGAAAATAGCTTTTGCTATTAAGTTATTTTGGTGTAGTTACAGGGTAAATATGATGACAGAAATGATTAGAATGAAAGAAGAGTACAATAGCAGAAATATCATCCACAGCTCTCCCTCTCCTCTTGCGTTTCCAAGCGCGGACAGCGCATTGAACCAGACATTTGGCCGCTTTTGCTCTATCTGGAGTTGTGGATACAATTTCTACAGCCTCTTGGTTGGAGACTACATCCCATACCTGCAAAAATGAAGTCCTCTCATTAGTTGTCAACAAAGAATATACAGTTAAAACAAGATAACTCGAGCCTACGTAATACAATGTTCGTTTTGGCCAGGCCCTTATGTTAAACTGATAAATCTCAATCAATTCTATACAATTTTTTATCTTGGAGAAATCTCCTGTGGGCTTCTTGTGCGACTTCACTGGGCACACACGATCCAAACTCAGGCAACTATAAGCACATCCCTCTATCATTTTCCCAACTGAATACCTGGTTTTGTCCGAAACACAGTTCAAACTCGTGATGTGCGCCTAACCAACACAAAACATGTGTTTCTTTTTTCTTTGAGATAACCAAAGCCCTAGGAGCTAAAAACTGATGAGCTTTTGACCATATGCTTACAGTTGTTGACCTACCTACTTTTTGTTCTATGTGCCTAATTAAGAATATGGTACTACTACTAATGATGAAGACATGATTGTCCTTGTTAGACTAATTCTAAAATTAGGAACCCAGAAGGCACAAACATACCCCATCAGTTGCCAACACAACAAATTGATCTTTGCCTGTGATATGCCTTTGAGTCACATCAGGCACGGAAATTAGACCAAAATCTTTCACACAATAGTCCCCGAAGGCTCTAGACATCGCCAGTCCAGGGCATTCTTCATCTGGCAGCCATAATCGGTGCACCCCAGATTCATCATCTAAGCAAAACACTCGACCATTACACTGTGTTATCCTCTCGGTTTCCTCTGCAAAACATACATTAATAGCTTTTATATATATGGCTGTTTTGTGTCTAGTAGAGCAGAGAAAGATATATATAGAGGACTCACGAGATAGATTAGGCTTGAAATCAATAGTTAGCTGAACTGGTGCCAAGTTGCCATCATCACAAGTGGTAGCCAATACAGCACGCGAGTCACCTACATTTGCCATAAAAATTACCTCACCCTGCAACACAATGAACACTAATCTAATTAGAGTTTAGCTTATATATATAGGCATTACAAATAATTAAGCAGATATTCTTGATCACAGAACTACGGACTGTGGAGTATATTTTGCTATATAGACACAAAAAGTTATGAATCTTTATCTTCATGCCCATCATTCAAAAACTTAAAAAAGATAAAGTGAAAACAAAAAAGGATGCTGTCTTTGCTATTTTGAGGGATAACACGCCAAAAAGTTTTAGAGAAAACATCATTTCGCTACCAGTTCCGTACTCAAAAACAGAAAGGGGTTAAAAAACTGTCATACACTTGTCTTTATTGGCATTGCAAAAGAGCTCCCTTTACACATTGATAATACAATAATTCAGTATATTTCTTACATTGAGTCTCAGCTCTAACTAATTTAGCAAGAGGGGCATCCAAAAACACAGTATGGATTCACAAAACAAGGTCAAAAGCTTACACTTTACAAGGCCAAGTTGGTTAAAAAAGGATAACCATACAAGAATTACCACACTAGTGATTCCAAAAAGGAAGAGGAAAAAGAAAAACACTAAAGCTAATGCAATTACCTGTCTGACTATTGTCAAAGCAGTGGTTCCACTGTAAAACGTATCTATCTTAGGATGGTGTTCCAGCTCCTGATCTACAGCTGCACATGCCTTTAGGTATGAGTCCTTCCATATATTAAACCTTTGAAGTTTCTTATCAGAATCTAAATCTAAATCTGGATCAACTGAAGCCTCCGCTAGACTCTCTTGCCAATTGCAAAGCAACGATGATACTATCGATTCTCGAACCTTCTTTGCCACAAAATGACCCCATGGACCATGCCCATCAAATATACCGCAGAATATCATATCCTCTTGGCATCCAAATTCCTGCCATCCCCACAATGAACAATATGTTAGACATAGTCTTGAGACATAATTAAGTAAATAAAGGTATACTTCAATATAGTTTCAGAACATAGGTCCTGAGTTTGAAAAGCTACTGCTACAATCATAGATATCACAATCGAAAAGATTCACAGACTAGTATAGAACAAAGAGGAGATTTGGTAATCATAATAGAGGAAGCATACCTCCCAAACAATGAAGCAATCTTGATTCACTCCTTTTTCACCTCTCCTAGAGAATAATGAAGCAAAATTCTTAGATCCAACAACATTTACAGTCCCTGAAGACCTTAATATCAAGTCATTTTTCTTGGCTTCTTTAGCCATAGCTTCAACAGCTTCTCTACCATCATATTTCCCATTCCCAGTACAATTCTTTCTTTTCTTCAAGGAAAAAGACCTTGCCAATCCATTAAACATTGAAGAAAAATGCTCCATTTAGAGCTTAATCCTTAGCTACTCAAATATGAAATACCCCTGCAGCAGAAAGGCAAAAAATTCTGTAACCCTCAATTAGGCATATCATATTTAGTAAAAAAGTGAGTAATATACACAAACACTATCACATGAAGCCAAGTAATTGGATATACTTAGCTGAGGTAAAAAGATATGTGATCTGACTCAGAAAGTTAAGCATCTGAAGGTTTTAAAGTACAGAAATATCCAAAAATAATGAATCTGAAGAGGGATTAAAGAACCTTTTAACAGTGCAAGAAAAGCAGAGAATATTCAAATTCCAACTTGGAATTCCATCAGAAGAAAAGTGTCAGAAGAATGAACAGACACCCATCAATCCACTAAATCTATAGAATTCCATACATGGAAATTTTTGCATAAAAAGGACAAAGACAACTGCGTAACACTTTAAAAAGTTTCTCCTTTTTTTTTTTACAATTTTCTCAATTACCAAACAGAATTAGATAAGCAGAGGACTTAAATAATTCCTATAACAACTAAAACCCAAAAAGCTATGGAAAAAGTTATCTTTTTTCTTCATTTTAATGGTAAACAGAGAAAAAGAAATTTTCCCAGAAATGAATAAAACTTGATTAACCTAACACCCGCATGTTATTTGAACTGACAATAGGAAAGACCATGTGAACCACCTCGGTTAAAGTTATACTTCCGGTGGAATATGGTCGGAGAAATGAGTGTTCAACTAGAACCACAGAGTTATTGAGGAGACTGAAAAGCGGAAAAAGATTGCCGGAAAATGACGAAATTCCGACGGGGTGAGCTAAGATTTCGAGAGAAAGGAAGAGAATCCATTAGAAGATTATGTTGGTAGATCCTTTTAAGGGAAAGAGAAGACAAGTTAAGAGGACTTTGGTTATTGTGTACAGTGACATACACGGAGTGTCCGTTAAACATGTGGTGTCCATCTTCCTTCGTTTCTTAAATTATATGCACGTTTACCCAAATGTCTATATTGCTAAAGATATATTTTTTTTCTCTAATTATTTGGCCATCACCGGTCTGGTGAAACACATATGTGCACAGTAAAGGTGAGCCTATGGACTTTTCTGATGAAACACATTTGTTGTTCTTCACTCGTCCATATTGTTACCTGCCCTAAGGATGGTTTGGTGAATCATATAAGCGACCATGAACGGACTGGTGAGATGCATAGTTCAATGCAGACTCACTTGCAAATAGTATTGTTTTCAACTCATAACTTCTAAACTCGAATACTTAGGTGAACATTTTATTTATTGATTCTCAAAAAAGAAAGGATATAAGTAATGATGTTCAAATCTTATTTTGCTTGTCCTATAAGCCCTCTACTTATTATATATGTTGATATTGGCGGAGCTACGTTGAATCACAGCACTCATTCGCGAAAATTTACTATATTACTAGATAAGTTTTATTTTATTTTATATATATTTATTATATGTTAACTTATCTTGACTTTTTAATGTAATTAATTATTTATATTTTTATACTCATTTATGAAAATTCTGGCCGCCACGGTATGTTGAGGATACCAACCCATCCTATTCACTTGCAATATTGAAGTCATTATTTGTAAGCTGAAGTTTAGCTATCTTTATTTTAGTATTTCGAATGGTAAATGCTTAATTAAGGAGTATTTTAAGTTAAAATAATGTTTTTACTCATAAAACTTTAAACTTTGTTAAATAGAAGTCATGTGCAAATACATTAAGATCAAATGTTATGCTAACTCATACAAGTAATTTTCCACACACAAAATAAAACTTGATTTTCCTTCTTTTGAATTTATATGATGATTTAAATGTAGAAGATATTAAAAAAATCTTTAACGCTAAGTACTTTTTTCTTTCATCTAAAAAATTACAAAAGATTTTGATATGCATGTATCAACGGTTGATGGCTTTTGCGAAGATTAAGTATGATTTATTGAGTTTTAGCATTCTCGTTAAAAATAATGGAAATCTCATTTTTAATAACATGATGGAGTCATGCATGTAGGTTGTCAAATACTTTGTTATAATCAGCAGAGAATTATTGAATATGCATTATTTTCGAATTATTTAATTTATCATTCAACTAACCATGTGAAGCAAGGGCTGAGATAGAATTCTTTGAATCCTTGTAAGCTGTCAAAATAAAGTTTTTTCTCATAAAACGAAAGAACAATTCTAACTAATGTCGAACAAACAATTATAAAATGATTAAAAGATAGAGATGTTCTTTAAATAAAATACGCGGATAAACTTGGAAGGCCTAACAAGATTGAGTCAATTAATAGATTATTTGGCTGTCCACATCGCAGAGTCTTCTATTATTATTTTTTATAGTTCCAAAATAACGAAATTATGTTGATATGACTAATTATTAGTTGTTGGGTTTAATAACTTCTAATTATTCAAAGCACAAACTTAGAGTTATACCGAAGGTTAGCTAACAATTTGATGAATTAGTAAAAGTTACTATGAAAAGGAAATAAAAGGTGTCCAAGTAACAGTAACTGTCTTGGCCTAGAAAATGATACTATAAAATGTAAATTTTATTGCATCCAATCACAGGGACGTGTAATAGGCGAACATATAATTGGTCGAAATAATTAAACAATTATTTCTCTATTGAATAGGATAGTCGTGGAGGGATAAATGAAGAAGAGCTTTGTAACATTTTAATTTTATACCTGCAGCTATAACATGTTCGTATATACTAATAATAGTACTAGTAGTTTTACAACTAAGTTACCAGTCAACCCTTGGTTTGTATTGCGCTTCTGACATAAACAATAATGGCGTAGGAATGAAAATCTAATGCGAAAAAAGAAAGAAATAAAATAAGGAGTCATGTTCATTGAGTTAATCCGAAGAAAAAGAGATATAGCTACATTATCTTCATGCTTAAACTTCCATATTAATTTGTAAATGAAATGTGACGAAAACATTATTAATCCAGTAAATTTAAGGATATTATTGTATTGGAAAAAATTGAGTTTATACATATCGAAGTGATTGGAGGACATGTCATGACATGAAGGCTGATCAAAGAATGATAATTAGCAAAGAGGTATGAGTTGCAACAGATACGAGCATAAGCATGAGCACTAGCACGAGTAGAGGCACGAATAGGCTCGACACCCGTATCTATTCAAATCAAAGAATATAGGAGAATGAACCTGATAGTATAAGGAAGTACAAATATAATATTTAATGGGTATTAAATATTGAAAACGGTAGAGAATCTGTATTAAATTACAATGATTACTTAACGTAGCATTTAATGTCTTTAATTGTCCATAATAACTCAACTATGACAAAGACAAAACGGATATCTTAGAGATAACTATAAAAAGAGGGAGATAAGTCATTTGTAAGGACATGAAATATCAACTGAATATACTGGTTTACTTTATTTTCTGCTATCTACTTGCTATCAAAATCAATTTCTTTTATACATTTTTTATTATCAGTAATCCGAGTTCTTCTAAAAATAAAGCTTTGACCATATTTTATTTTTTAGTTAAACAAGTTGGTTCCGTTATCAGAATCTGATAATCCATTCTTTCTTAACATGATCTTTTTGTTGCATTCACAATCATGTCAAATGTTAACGATAACACTCAAGGAAACCATCAACAACAAAGGGACACACAAGATGTTCACACTCCGATCCCTTCTCCACAAAGCTCGCCTCGGCGATCTCGAGAAAGAACTCCTGATAGATCTCATTCAAAAGCAAATGCTCAATTTAACAACGATGAAGCTATCAATGAAGCTTTGCAGAAGTTGATCGCTCAACATATCAATAAAGTTCTTGCAGCCTTTGCTAGCCAGTTACCTATGGCACCATCAACACCAATTTCAAATACCAACACTTTGGAAAACCCTCGTTCAAGGCTTGTTAATTCTGGTAGTGGTGGAATCCGCAATGAATCACGAGATGGACAATCATGCAACTTAGTTAATTCTGATTTACAAAATTTAGTTCTAACATTACAGAAACAGCTCAAGGAGCAAAGTGACTGCATAGAGCAAATACCCGGAGTACCACCCATAATCAAAGGAATAGATATGGACAAATATACACAGCAACCTTGGAAGCCAAGCGTTGCTCCCCTTCTTATTCCAAAAAAAATTAAAATGCCTGATATACCCAAATATAATGGAACAACTGATCCACGAGACCACATGACTGCATTCACAACTGGCGTAAAAGATAATGAATTGACCAAACAAGAAATTGAATTAGTACTGGTCAAAAATTTAGTGAAACACTCACTAAGGAACCATTAACATAGTATTCTATTTTGCCTAAAAATTCCATAAATTCTTTTGCTGAGCTTGCAGATTCATTTATCAAAGCACATTCGGAAGCTCAAAAAGTCGAAAAGAGAATGGAAGATATTTCAAAATCAAACAAGGGGACTCTGAGTTGCTCAGAGAGTTCGTGGATAGGTTCCAGCATGAAAGAATGATGCTGCCACGTGTACCAAATAATTGGGCAGCTATAACTTTCACTAGTAATTTGAATGAAAAAAGCTTAGAAGCCACGAGGTGACTTAAGGAAAGTCTTCGTGAATTTCCCGTAATAACATGGAATGACGTTTTCAATGGGTTTAATACAAAGTTAAGGATCAACGAAGATATTACCTTACGTCTCAAAAAAGGAAAGGGTGAGTTCAAGGCAGGCAGAAACAGAAAAAAGGTCCGGTAAAAACAGGTACGAGCCATATATGGGCCCAGCTGGAAAAGACTCATGATCAAAACATGGCGACTCAAGGTATGATCATAGATCGAGGAATAGAGAGTCGAGTTCTTTATCAAGGTTTGGGAACGATCGAAACACGCGAGAGTCACGGGATGATGATACGAACCTATTTGGTGGTTATAATTTCAATGTAAGCACTTTGGAGCTTGTAGTTGTTTTAAGAAGCATGAGAGATAAGGTACGGTGGTCAAAAGAAATGAGATCAAATCCAAACAGACGTAATCCTGATCATTGGTGCAAATTTCATAATGATCATGGTCACAAAACAGCAGATTGTAGGTTGTTATAAGGGAAAGTTGATCATCTATTGAAGCAAGGGTATCTTATCGAATTATTCCGTGAGAAAGATAAGCAAGTATATATGAAAAATAGGCAAGAGCCCTTAAACTACCTTCTCACAAAAAAACCGTCACTTATAAGCGGAGGTGAAGAAATTAATGGGACGTACATATCATCCAATAAAGCTTCCCAAGTCACAATTACCTACAGGAAGCAGGTGCTACGTGTCTTAGAGGAAGAAAGTATTACGTTCGATGATGTAGATACAGATGGCGTATTAACTCCACATAATGATGCACTGGTAATATCTCTACTTGTACATGATATTAATGTGAAATGAGTTTTGATTGATCTAGGTAGTTCCGTGAATATTGTTCTGCTAAGAGTATTACGTGAGATGCAAGCTGAAGATAGATTAGTACTAAAGGCGGATACTTTGTCTGGATTTGACAATTGTAGCATCGTGACAAAAGGAGAGGTGATACTCACTACATTCATAGAAGGTGTTATCAAAGATTCATAATTTCAGGTGGTAGATATGGAGATGGCTTACAACATGATTCTTGGGATACCATGGATCCACGGGATGGATGCCGTTACATCAACCTTACATCAAGTTATCAAGTTTCCATCACCACGGGAAATATGTCAAATCCGTAAAGATAACAGACATCTAGGAGCATCGATTCTGTAGCTGATTCATGTATGAGAAACAAAGAAAAATAGCAGTTACAGATTCAGTTGGGGATATCATGATACAAAGCTCAACTGAACAAGGGCGAATAGATATGGACTCAAGCCCCGATGTCAATCAAGAACCAGAGGAAAACAAGAATATAAAAACAACGATTGAAGAACTTGAGTCTGTAGTGTTATTTACACAATGGCCTGAAAGGAAAGTTCACATAAGGGCCAATCTAAGCCGGGACATGAAAGGTAAGTTGATTGAATTTTTGAAAACTAACGTAGACTGTTTATCTTGGTCCTATTCTGATATGAAAGAAATACCACCGGAGGTAATCACTCACAAGTTAAATAAAGACCCAGCATATACACTTGCCAAACAAAAGAAAAGGAAGCAAGGAACTTTCAAAAATGAGGTAATTCAAGGTGAGATCCAAAAATTATTAAAGATTGGGTCTATCCGCGAGGTAAAGTATCCTAACTGGTTAGCCAATACTGTTGTGGTACCAAAAAAGAATGGAAAGTGGTAAGTTTGTGTAGATTATATGGACCTTAACAAAGCTTGTCCTAAAGATTCTTTTCCATTACCCCATATAGATCAACTAAATGATGCTACTGCAGGTCATGGGTTTTTATGTTTTTTAGAGGTATACTCAGGATACAACCAAAACAAAATGGATCTCGAGGATGAAGAAAAAACTTCATTTGTAACAGACCGGGGGACTTACTGTGAAAAGGTAATGCCTTTTGGTATCAAAAATGCGGGTGCAACCTATCAAATACTCGTGACCAAAATGTTTCAAGAACATGGGAAAAATATGGAGGCTTATATAGACGATATGTTCATTAAAACTCAGCATTCAGGAGATCATATATCACACTTGTCTAATACGTTTCAGATTTTGCGAAGATTTAATATGAAATTAAATCTTGAGAAATGTGCATTCGGTGTCACATAAAGTAAGTTTTTAGGTTTTATTGTTTCTAACCGTGGTATTGAAGTAAATCCCCCACAGATTAAGGCCATTAAAGAAATACGTGACATGCTTATGAGTAAAAAAGACGTGCAGAGATTGACAGGAAGAATTGCAGCCTTGGGGAGATTCGTTTCTAAATTATTAGAAAAGTGCTTTAAATTCTTTTCAGCTCTTAAAACCAGGATCATTTCGAATGGAATGAGGAATGTCAACAGACACTCAAAAATTTAAAGACATACTTATCAAATCCGCCCTTTATCGCAAAACCAAAGGCGGAGGAAAGATTACTCATCTACCTTGTTGTCTCAGAAGTAACGGTAAGTGTTGTTTTAGTCCGTGAAGATCAAGGTATACAATCTCTAATCTATTATGTCAGTAAATCGTTACTAGATGCGGAGGCACAATAACCTCAATTAGAAAAACTCGCACTTGAATTAGTCATCGCATCTAGAAAACTAAGGCCTTATTTCCAGTATCACCATATTATAGTAGTAACTGCTTATCCATGATTCAATATATTGCATAAGCATGAGTTATCAGGAAGATTAGCCAAGTGGGCTATAGAATTAAGTGAGTATGACATCACATAACAACCTAGAATTGCAATTAAGTCTCAAGTGTTAGTAGATTTTGTGGTTGATTTTAGCCAAGTAATGCAATTAGAAGCAAAAAAAGAATTGCAGGTTCTCAACGGATCTAATCTAGGAATTCAGACTTTATTCACTGATGGTTTATCTAATGTGAATGGTGCAGGCTTAGAATTATTTTGGTACTACCTATCGGTTAGACCATTAGACAAGTCATTAAATGTCATTCTATAACTAACAATAAAGCATAGTATGAAGCTGTGATTGTAGGTGTAGAATTGGTACGAGAACTTGGCATTGATCAAATTGTAATCAAAAGCGATTCGCAGCTTGTGGTTAACTAAATGCTGGGGACTTATACAACCAGGGAAGCACGAATGCAACAATACTTAGAAAGGGTACAAGATTTGATTAGGAAATTTCAAACCTGGAAAGCACGCAGATATCAAGAGATGAAAATGTGGAAGCAGACGCCCTAGCTAATCTTGTATTTGCGCCAGACATGACAAGCAATGAAAATGCTTATATAATTCATTTGTTTCATTCGGTGCTCGATCCAGACAAAAATGAGGTAAATTTAAATAACTTAACTTGGATTGGAGAAACGAGATTGTGGCCTTTTTGCAGTACGGTACCATCCCTGAAGACAAGAAAAAAGCTCATGCGCTTCGAAAAAAGGCTGCTCGATATTGCTTAAAGTAAGGCAATATTTATGGAAAAATGCTTGGTGGCCCCTAAGCAAGGTGCCTCGAGCCTTCTCAAATGGAATATGAGATGAGAGAAATACAAAGGGCATTGTGGAAATCACGCAGGAGGCAGATCACTAGTACAAACCATGATAAGAACAGGTTATTATTGGTCTAAAATGGAAGAAAATCCGAAAAATTTTGTGGCTAAATGTGATAAATGTCAAAGATACGGTAATTACGTGCATACACCTGAATAGTTATTACTTTCGGTCATTGTACTATGGCCTTTTATGAAATGGGGGATTGATATCGTGGGTCCATCACCTTGGGCACGTAAAATTTTTGCTTGTATCACTGAATATTTTACTAAATAGGTGGAAGCAGGAGCGTTCAAACAGGTGCGGGAAAAAGAAGTTAGAGACCTCATATGGCGAAATATCATATGTAGATTTGGTGTGCCAAAGGAATCGTGTGTGATAACAACACTCAATTTATAGGCGCACAAATCACAGAGTTTTTTCTAGGTTGGCAGATCAAAAGGATTACATCCACGCCTTACCATATAGTGGGTAATGGCCAAACAGAATCAACAAACAAAATCATTATCAATAATTTAAAGAAGTGTTTAGAAGTATCTAAAGGTAATTGGCCAGAATTACTACATGGTGTTTTATGGGCATCCGCACAACAACAAAAATAAGTACGGGAGAAACACCATTCTTATTGGTTTATGGAGCTGAAGCCTTAATTATGGTTGAGATAAGAGAGCCAAGTACAAGGTTTAACCAAATGTCATAATAGTCTAATGATGAAGAAATGCGGATAAATCTTGATCTACTTGAAGGAAGAAGAGAAGTTGCGTTATTAAGAATGACAACACAAAAGCAGGTCGTAGAATGATACTACAATCGAAAAGCCCACCTAAGATTCTTTAAGATTGGGGACTTCGTGCTCAAAAATATTTTTGGATCTACAAAGGCAGCCAATGCAGGGAAATTAAGTCCAACTTGGGAAGGACCCTACAGAATTCATGGTATCGTATGTAAAGGAGCATATGAACTGGAAATGATGGATACAAGATACTACCTTCATATTGGAATGCCATTCATTTGAAGAGATACTATTTCTAAGGAATACCCACGGTCAAGTATCTATGTTTTAAAATTTAATTTTTGAATTGTTAAAATTTCACTGACGATTTTAGATGATAGGCAAAAAGCTAATCCGTACTAAATGATGAGTCACGACCTGCAAGGCACGATGAAATTAAACTTCTCAGTCTAGGGTTAAAATTATTCTGATAGAAATTAAAATGGATTAATCAGTGTTCATCTATAATCGCACATCCGCATGCCGTATTTTTATCCTTTACAGGGAAAGGACCAAATGAGAGGAATAACCAAGTGCTCAAAGCTTCATAATTCAACGCTCAAACACTTGGGGGACTATATAAGATACACATACACGTATATAAAGAAGGCGAAGAAGATTGGAAAATAATAAAAATCAAGCCTGAAAAGTTCACTCAGGTGCAGAGAAATAATCAAAGATCAAGCCTGAAAAGTTTACTCAAGTGTAGAGCCTGAAAAGTTCACTCAAGTGCAGAGCAAAGTCACGAGCTAAAGAGCTAAAGCTAAAGCCAAAGAAAACCTTACTATAGTTAGGGTAAAGGCAATGCATAGAAACGGGTTAGAAATAAAAGCCTCGTGTTTATTTTTCCTTTTTAAATCAGTTATAAGAAAAACAGTTACGAGAAATTTATAGATGCAATCCAAGTACATGTAAAAGTGTTAATCAAAATTATACAAAGTTCAAATGAAAGCTTGTCAAAGTCATTTCAAGAAACATGTGTATTCCTATTTCTTTTGTTATATATTAACACCATTATAAAGTTGAGGCGTCTTCTTCATTAAGTGTCGAATATAAAAGAGCCCTCTTTTATAAAATTCATGATTAATTTAAGTATTCATGAAATTAACATAAGTATTTTTTAAGAATAAAAATACAAGTTATTTAGTAAGTCCTTAGAAACAAAGGCAATTATAAACAAAACAGAAGTTCAAATAGTAATGAAAACTTCTTAATATTAAAAAGTTTAGACTAAGTATGAACTTAGTCATAAACTAAAAAATTGTTCATATATATTGCCCATAAAAGGTCTGGGGACTTAATATTCAAAAACAAAACCCTCAAATGAGACCAAGGGTTATAACCACATTTCATCAAAAGGAAAAAACAACAATAAAAAAAGTTCAAACAATATAACTTTTCACTAGTTTGATGAAGGGACTGAAGCAGAGACATCAACAGCAACATGCTCAACTTAACTTGAAGGAGTGGGGATACCCGTATCATCTTCAACATTACCAAGAGCTTCAGCCACGGGAGGAGAAGAAACTTGGTGTTGTTGAGTTTTTTCAATAGTTACTTTAATCTTGGCTAACTCAGATTCCAAGTCAAAATTCTCCTGGCTAGCTTCACCGAGGGTATAATGGTAGAATTTAAGAATGCCCAACTCACTTCAATGGAAGATTTATCTTCAAGAATCTCGTAGTCTCATTCCCAGTAAGCAATTTCATTTCTTAAATTCTCGTTTTTAGCCAAGACAGATTCATAAGAAGCTTGAAGAAAAGCATATGAATTTTCTAAGGTACAAACTTTATCAGAGGATACCCGGAGGTCTTCTTAAGCTTGGGTCAAAGATTCACAAGTTCACCAGCATATGCTTCTTTTTTATCCACGAGAGCCTTCAAATCTTTGATTTCTTCATTTGCCTTGGAAAGTTATTTAGAAAATGAGGTATCAAGATGATCTTTTTCTTTGCTTGCTTGACTTGAGGATGTTCTTTAACTTTCAATTCTGAAGTCAAAGCCCTTACCTGCTGGTCTAAGGTACCTTTACTTTCTTCTAACGCTTCTTTGTCAATTTGAAGACTTTCATACTGTTCCTTCCAATTATCCGCCTCCACTAGATAGTTACGCACCCATTGCTCCAAAATGGTAACTCTCTTCATCATCTCCATGCCGATGATATTGACCTAAAAAGAGGAAAGGGGGAAATGAGACCCTTGAAAATAGAAAAAGGAAAGTAAAATTCGAAAAGGGGATACCTTTAGAGAAGCGTGCATGATATCGTTCAACAAGGTCAAGGAATTGTGACTATTGAGCTTAGCTCTCTCGATTGGACCAATCAAAGGCTTTACCACACGTCGGCTTGACCTGGTTTCCTCAAAACATTACCCTCAGCAGGAACTTTAATAGTGACTTGCCTCATAGCTTCACCTCTACTTGAGGTCCCAACTTCGAGGTAAGGAACAGATGAGGGAGGAGTAGTTGAGGGAGAAACGATAGAAGCATCTAAAACAGCTTGGGGAGGAATAATGACAACCACGATCAGCAAAGAAGGAATCACAGGAACGAAAGTAATAGGAATGGAAGTAGAGAAAGAAGCCAAAGGTGCTCCAACAACTAGACCAAAAACTTCACTATCAAACCCGTGGTTAAAAAGTTGCTCAACAGAGTCATGAGCAACAGCGGGAACATCATCAACATCATCAGTGATCACCACCGGGGCTTCAACAGATTTTTTAAGAGGAATATAGCAGCGAGAGGATGCTTTATCATCAGAGATAATTCGTCTACGAGCCCGTGGCCTTGTTACCAAGGAACCCCATCTTCCTCTTCCTTAGAATCTTGGTCATCAACGACTTTTCTTTTCGATGAAGAGCCCAAAATTATTTTTTGGGCTCTTTTCAAAGAGATACGAGAAGCTATGACCACCTCGGCACTAACCCCTCAAAGTGCAAATCCTTATAGAAAGAAGGATTAAAGTATGTTCAGAAGAAAACAATATATATATATATATATATATATATATATATATATATATATATATATATATATATATATATATATATATATATATATATATATAGTTTTCACTTTCCAACCAAATCGGTGAGAAAGAGTCTTCCAAGATCTACCCTCCATTGGGGCAGAGTTCACTAACTTTCCTACCCAACCATGGAAATTGAGAATTTCGTCAATAATTCCCATGGTTGCTGCAAAAGGAAAGAGAAATTAGAATAATGGTCATCAAAATCAAGGAAGAAGGGATACGAGAAAATTATTAAAACGAAACACTCATGTGCGAAATTCCACTTCTCAGGGAAGGGAACATTTTCTTCACCCACTAAATCAATTGTGGGGGCGGCAACAAACCGGACATTCCAGCCACGGTCTCTGTCATCGTCAAGGCTAACCAAAACTCTCTTGCTCCTTGCCACTAAAGTAAAAACACCTTGGCGAAAGAACCGGGGAGAGTAGAGATAAATTAAATGGGCAAAGGTGAAAGGAACACTGGTCATGTTAGTAAAATGCCTTTAACAGGAAACAACTCTCCACACTATGAGAACAATCTGACCCAAACATATGTCGAAAAAATGACAGAACTCTAGGACGACTTGGTCAATAGCCGGTTTGAATCCTAAGGTAAAAGGATATGTATAAACAAAGGATAACCCCGTCAAATAAGAGGTAATTCTCTGGTTCGCGTTAGGAATTATGATGGGGAAATCATGACTCCAATGGCAGTCTTTACGAACTAAAGAAATCAGACCTTCAATGATCTGAGTTGGGTAAACATCGGCACGATATAAAGGAGATACTTGATTTCTCAGAGACTCTCTATCATTATAGAAGGATAATTAAGCAGGAACTATCTCCTTTACTAGAGGTTCACGAAGAGGCTTATAGGATTCCTTGCCTCTAGAGGAAGATCTATGTAAAAGAGAACCTTTGGATCTAGATAAAGGGCTAGAACTGGATGCAGAAGAGAAGAACTATGTATAGATGAAGACCCTAAATTACATTGTCTACCTCCTCCTTTTCTACATCTATGAGGAACTAGAGGAAAGTTATCAACTATGAAAATTCTCCTAGGGTTAGGGTTTGGTATAGCCATGACAATACGAGGAAGATGAAGAACGGAAATTGAATATTCTAAAAGTTTTTCAAGGAAGATGAGAATAAGAATTTAATATTCTGAACTTTATGTGAAAAAGAAAAAGATAAAAACTATGTTTATACTAGGAATTAACCATCAAAGGAGAAGGTGCAATAATGGAAAGGTCATAATGAAAATTATCGCTTCGTAATTGGTGAAGTCGTAAAAAAGCCTTATAAAGTGCTGCAAAGTCGCAGAGCTAATAAAAAGGTGTCACGTGTAATAAAAATAAAATGGAAGTGACAATTGAAGCGTTGATTCTATGATAAGCATAAATGGTGGCAAAATCCCGTTTTAATGAAATCCACTTCCCAAATATTCAATTGATGAATAAATGACAAGTGGGTGGACTATCTGTATTGGAAAAATTGAGTTTACACATATTGAAGTGATTGGAGGATGACACATCATGATAAGAAGGTTGTTCAAAGAATGATGATTAGCAAAGAGGCACAAGTTGCAATAATACGAGCATAAGCATGAGCACTCGACGCTCGTATCTATTTAAATCCAAGAATGTAGAAGAATGAACCTGATAGTATAAGAAAGTATGGATACAATATTTAATAAGCATTAAATATTGAAAAAGTTAAAGAATCTGCATTAAATTATAATGCTTACATAACGTAGCATTTAATGCTTTTAAATGTCCATAATAACCCAATTATGACAAAGGCAAAACGGATATCTTAGAGATAACTATAAAAAGAGGGAGATTAGTCATTTGTAAGAACACGAAATATCAATTGAATATACTAGTTTACTTTATTTTCTGCTATCTACTTGCTATCAAAATCAATTTCTTTTATTCATTTTTGATTATCAGTAACCCGAGTTCTTCCAAAAATTAAAGCTTTGACCGAAATTCTATTTTTTGGTTAAATAATTACACCCGTTTTATTGCATTGAGGGAACTGGGTGAGGTTTGAGTAACTAAATGAAGCATTCAACAATCCATCAACATAGGATAGTAAATGCAACGTGTGAAACCTAAATGAAGATATGTGTTATAAAAACAAATCATAAGAAAAATCTCTAAAATTATTTTTGTATATTATTTTATTTTTTTAAATAACAAAGGTGTCCGAGTCAGCTTGCACGTACATCGATAAATTCCACGAGATACATATCACCTCCCATGAGCAACAATTATCAGGTAGCTTTGTCCACCAAAGGCTTGGGCAAATGGGAAGAAATAACCTAGTATTTTTATCTCTGCTAGGGTTTGAACATGAGATCTCGTGGTTCTCCACCCACTTCATTGACCATTAAGCTACGCTCTTGAGTCTATAATATATAATTTTTTTTATCAAATTTAGATTTCTAATCTCGATATGTTGAGTCCCACATCGGGTGGGAATTAACAAATGGGTCGCTTTATAGTGTCTTTGACTATTCTCACCTCATGAACTAACTTTTGGGATGAAATAATGCACAAGGTTCATTTCATATGAAATAACCAAGACACTCAATTGGGTAACGTCCATAATAATCCTATTAGAAAATTAAATAGGGCAAAATAGTAAAAACAGGTAATACCCCGAGGACTGAAATGCAATTAGTCCCAAGATCTAGATTGAACCGGGTAGCGGTAGGGTCGGGGACCCGGGATGAGATCCGACAATAACATAGGGGCCCTCCTCTTGTATGATATCTGTAATGGGAAAAATTGTATTTAAGAAAATGTGTTATGACACGTCGACTGATTAAATGGTCAAAGGATGATAGCTGGTTAAGAGGCACGAGCAATAGTAAGGACGAATTACAACAGGCACGAGCTAATACAGAAGAGAAGGCACAAGTATATATTCAAATAATTCAGTGCCCATACATGTTGAAGACGTTTATATTCAAGAGCCCAAAGAATGAATCTGACAGTAAAAAGAGCGCAAATACAACATATAACAGACATTAAATACGAAATACGTTAGGGAATTCATTTAAATATAATAATTATGTAATGTAGCATTCAATGCCTTTAATTACTCATAATAGCCTCATTATGATTTGGGCAAAACGCATATCTTTAGGACACCTATAAAAGGAGAAACATCTGATCAGTTGAGGACACGGAAAATTATTGAAATATATCTTTGTTTACTCGCTTTATTCTTGAAATATTCTTCTGCTACATAATTTGATTCATTCTATACATGCTTTTGATTATCAGTAACCCGAGTTCTTCTAAAATTCTAGCTTTGACTAAAATTTTATTGTTTGGTTAAACGAATTGGTTATATTACCTAGAAGCTGATAATCTATTTCTTCTTGATTAACTCTTGTTGCTGATCAATCATGTCGAACAACAATGTTAACATTCGAGGAAACCAAGAAAACCAATGAAATTAGGGAGATCCACAAGATATTAACACTCTGATTCCAACTCCGTAAGACTCTCCTCGACAATCTCGAGACGGAACCCCTGACGAGTCTCAAATATATGAACATGCTCAACTTGTGAATGCTGAAACTGTTGATGATGCCTTGCAGAAATTAATTGCTGCTCAGGTCAACAAAGGTATGAAAGAACTTGTCAACCGGTTACCTGTTGCAACCCCTGCACCAACACCCAATAATAACACTTTGGAAAACCCTCGTTCTGGACTTGTCAACTCAGGTAGCGGAGGGACTCCCAGTGAATCACAAAAGAGGGAACCAGGTAATGTGGTTAATTCTGATTTACAAAACTTAGTACTAACCTTCCAGAAACAACTCAAGAAGCAAAGTGAGCGGATATAGCAAATACATAGGGTTCCACCCGTGGTTAAAGGAGTAGATATGGATTGATATTCACATCAATCTTGTAAGCCAAGTGCTCTCCTCTCAATTCTAAAAAAGTTCAAAATGCCTGATATTCCAAAATATGATGGAACATAAGACCCACGAGACCAGTGGCTGCATTTACGACGGGAGTAAAAGGCAACGACTTAACTAAGTTGGAAATTGAATTTGTATTAGTTAAGAAATTTGGCGAAACACTCACTAAAGGAGCACTCACACGGTACTCTCTTCTACCTGCAAATTCTGTAATTCTTTTGCTGACCTTGCAGATTCATTCATCAAAGCACACTCAGGAGCTAAAAAGGTGGAAAAAAGAACGGAAGATATTTTCAAAATTGTACAAGGAGACTCAGAGTTGCTCAGAGAATTTGTAGATACATTTCAGCGTGAAAGAATGACATTGCCGCGTGTACCTAACAACTAGGCGGCTATAGGCTTTGCAAGGAATTTGAATGAAAAATATTCAGAAGCTTACATGGTAAGTTCGAGACGTATGGATACTGAAAAAGTTCCGAAAAAATAGATAGGGGCCTTACATAGGACATTCGGGAAGAGACTCACGATCAAAGCAAGACAATGAGAGGTACGATCACAGATCAAGGAATAGAGAATCAGGCTCGAGATTTAGGAACGATCAAAACATTCATGAGCTATGAGATGATGACTCAAATTTAAAATCAAGATTCGGTGGTTATAACTTCAATGTCAGCACCTCTGAACTCGTGGCTGTTTTGAAAGGCATGGGAGATAAGGTTCGGTGGCCAAAAGAAATAAGATCAAATCCAAATAGGCGCAACCCTGACCATTGGTATGAGTTTCATATCGACCACGGGCATAAAACAACAGACTGCAGATTTCCATAAAGTGGAGTTAATCATCTGTTGAAGCAAGGGTATCTCACGGAGCTATTCAGCGAGAAAGGCAAGCAAGCTTACATGAAAAATAGGCAGGAACCTCCAAAATCATCGTCCCCAAAAAGTTCTGTCAATGTTATAAGTGGAGGTGAAGATATTAATGGTATATAATACACAACCGCTACCAAGGTTGGGAAATGGGTGCGATACACCTTGGAAGAAGATATCATTACATTCAATGAAGCAGATGCAGAGGGAATGTTAATGCCCCACAACGATGCACTGGTAATATCTTTATTGTGTGTGATACTAATGTAAAATGATTTTTGATTGATACAGGAAGCTTGGAAAACATTATTTTGCTAAGAGTATTGCGTGAAATGCAAGCCGACAATAAAATAATACCAAAAGCGCACGCTTTATCTAGATTAGACAATTCTAGTGTAGTCATGAAAGGGGAGGTAACACTCAACACATTCGCTGAAGGTGTCGTCAAAGAAACAAAGTTCCAGGTAATAGATATGGAGATGGCTTACAACATAATTCTTGGGAGGCCATGGATCCACGAAATGGATGCAGTACCTTCAACTTTGCATCAAGTTGTTAAATTTCCATCTCCATGGGGAATCTGTCAAATTCGTGGAGATCAACATGCATCCAGGGCGATCAATTCTGTTGCAGATACAAGCACGATAGATGAAGGTAAATAGCAACAACATAAGGCAATTGAGGTCACCACAACGCAAAACTCAACTGAGCAAAGGCGAACAGATCTAGATTCAAGACCCGATACTTTTCAATAACCATAGGAAAATGAAATACCAAAACCAAAATTAAAGAATTGGAGCCTATCATGTTATTTGCTCAATGACTCGATAGAAAAGTCTACGTCGGAGCTAATCTCAGCCAAGGAATGAGAGGTAAGTTAGTTGAATTTTTTAAAACAAGTGTGGATTGCTTTGCTTGGTCTCATTCTGACATGATGGGGATTCCACTGGAGGTGATGACTCATAAACTGAATGAAGATCCCTCATACCTCCAGTCAAACAAAAGAAAAGAAATCAGGGAACTTTCAAGAATCAGGTGATTTAAGATGAAGTCCAAAAATTGCTGAAAATTGGTTCTATTCATGGGGTAAAGTATCCTTACTGGTTAGCTAATATTGTTGTGGTTCCAAAGAAGAAAGATAAGTGGAAAGTTTTTGTAGATTATACTGATATTAAAAAAGCTTGCCCTAAAGACTCTTTCCACTTCCACATGGTTCATTGATGCGACATTAGATGCATATTCAGGTTATAATCAGATTAAAATGGATCCACAAGATTAGGAAAAAACTCCGTTAATAACAGCCATGTGGACTTTTCTTATAAGGTAATGCCTTTCGGCCTAAAAAATGCAGGTGCAACGTATTAAAGATTAGTTACCAAGATGTTTCAAGAACATTTAGGGAAAACTATGGAAGTATATATAGATGATATGCTTGTTAAAACTCAGCATTTGAAGGATCATATATCTCATTTATTTGATATATTTTCAATTTTGCGCAAATATAATATGAAATTAAACCCCAAGAAATGTGCATTTGGTGTTGCATCGGTAAGTTTTTGGGTTTTCTTGTTTCTAACCGTGGTATTGAGGTAAATGCTGCACAAATTATAGCAATCGAGGAAATCCCTGATATACTTCCAAATAAGAAAGAAGTTCAAAGGTTAACAGGAAGGATTGCAGCTTTGGGGAGATTCATCTCCAAATTATCAGAAAAATGCTTCAAATTTTTCTCATCTCTTAAAAATCAAGATCATTTTGAATGGAGTGAAGAATGTCAACATGCGCTCAGAAACTTGAAAAAGTACTTGTCAAATCCACCCTTATTGGCAAAATCAAAAGCAGGGGAAAGGCTACTTATTTACCTTGCAGTTTCAGAAGTAGCGGTAAGTGCTGTTTTGGTCTGGGAGGAGCAAGGTAAACAATCCCCCATTTATTATGTTAGTAAATCTTTATTAGATGCGGAAACACGGTATCCTCAGTTAGAAAAGCTTGCACTTGCATTAGTGATGTCATCTAGGAAATTGAGACCTTATTTTCAGTGTCATCCTATTGCTGTAATAACTGCCTATCCTTTACAAAATATATTGCATAAACATGAGTTATCAGGAAGATTGGCTAAGTGGGATATATAGTTAAGTGAATACGAAATCATCTATCAACCTAGGACTGCTATAAAATCATAAGTATTAGCTGATTTTGTGGCTGATATTAGTAAAGATATGCAATTAGAAGCAGGAAAAGAGTTGCAAGTGTTAAATGGAGCTAATACAGGAACTTCGAATTTATTCGCTGATGGTTCATCTAACGTAAAAGGCGCAGTTTTAGGTATTATCTTGATACCACCTATGGGTGAAACCATTCGACAAGCCATTAAATGTAATTCCATGACTAACAACGAAGCAGGGTATGAAGCTGTTATTGCAGTCCTGAAACTGGCACGAGAACTTGACATAAATCAGATTATAATAAAGTGATTCATAACTCGTGGTTACTTAAATGTTGGGGACTTGTACAACCAGGGAAACAAGGATGCAACAATACTTAAAAAAGGTGCGGAAATTGATAAAGCAATTTCAAACTTGAAAAGTTACATAAATACCAAGGGATGAGAATGTTGAAGCAGATTCTTTAGCTAACCTCTCATCAGCGGCTGGCGTGGCAAGCGATTCAAATGCCTCAGTTATACATTTATTTCATTTAGTTCTTGACCCTGATAAAAATGAGGTAAATTTTAATAATTTAACTTGGGATTGGAGAAACGAAATTGTTGCTTTTTTGCAGTATGGTACCGTTCCTGATAATAAGAAAAAAGCCCATGCGCTGCGAAAAAAGGCTGCTCGGTACTGTGTAAAGCAAGGTAATTTATATCGAAAAATATTCGGTGGTCCCTTAGTAAGATGCCTTGGACCTTCACAAACAGATTATTTAATGAGATAAATATATGAGGGACACTGTGGTAATCATGCAAAAAGGAAGGTCATTGGTAAGAACCTTGATTAGAGAAGGATACGATTGGCCTAAAATGGAATAAGAAGCAAAAAGCTTCGTGGCTAATTGTGATAAATGTCAAAGGTACGGTAACAATATGCACAGACCTGTAGAATTATTACATCCAGTCATTGCACCGTGGCTATTTATGAAATGGGGAATGGATATAGTTGGACCATTACCTCAAGCGAAAGGATAGATAAAGTTCCTGGTCGTACTTACTGATTATTTCACTAAATGGATGGAGGAAAGAGTATTGAAACAGGTGTGAGAAAAAGAAGTCAAAGATTTGTTTTGGCGGAATATCATATGTCGATTTGGTGTACCAAAGGAAATCATATGTGACAATGGCCCTCATTTTGTCGAGCTCAAATTGCAGAGTTTTGAGAGTTAGCAAATTAAAAGGATTACATCTACACATTATCATCCGGTGGGTAATGGGCAAGCAAAATCAATAAACAAAGTTATTATCAACAATTTAAAGAAGCGATTAGAGGAGTCAAAGGGTAGCTGGCCTGAAATGTTACTTGGAGTTTTATGGGCATATTGCACAACAGCAAAAAAAGAGCATAGGAGAAACACCCTTTTCATTAGTTTATAGAGCTGAGGCTTTGATTCCAGTTGAGGTAGGAGAATCAAGCACACGATTCATGAAAGCGACACAATAATCTAATGATGAAGAGATGCGGGTCAAATTGGATCTACTGGAAGGTAGAAGGGAAGCTGCACTAATAAGAATGGCATCACAAAAACAAGTGATAGAAAGATATTACAACAGGAAAGCACGCCTCAGATTCTTCAAAATTGGGGATTTCGTGCTTAAAAGGGTTTTTCAATCCACAAAGACAACCAACACGGGTAAATTGAGTCGAACTTGGGAAGGACCCTATAGAGTTCGTGATATTGCAGAAAATGGAGCATATGAATTGGAGACAATGGATGGAAAAATATTACCTTCACATTGAAATGCAGTTCATTTGAAGAGATATTACTTCTAAGGCACCATTTTGCGTTTAATTTTTTTTTGAATTGTTAAAATTTTACTAACGATTTTAGATGTTAGGCAAAAAGCTAGCCCACACTAAATGATGAGTCACGACTTGTAAGGCACACCGAATAACCTAAAATTCCTGGCCTAGGGTTACAATTATTCTGGTAGAAATTTAAACGGTTAAGCAGCCTTCATCTATAATCATACCTCCGAGTTTCGTATGTGTTTCCTTTTCAGGAAAAGGACCAAATCAGAAAACTATCAAGTGCTCGAGGCTTCATATTTCAACACTCAAATGCTTGGGGGACTGCATAATATACACAAGTATATATAAAGAAGGTAGAGAAGATTGCAGAAAAATCAAGCTTGAAAAAGTCAAGTGCAGAGTAATAAAAGTCACATAAGTCATGAGCCATGGCTAAAAAAAACTTACTGTAGTTAGGGTAAAAGCTATGTACTAAAGCAGGTTATAAAGAAAACCTTACATTTATTGTTCAAAAATGGGTTATAAAGAAAAACCCCGTGTTTATTATTTCCTAAAAATCTGTTACAAGGAAAAACAGTTACGAGAAAGTTGTAGATGTAATTCAAATACATGTAAGATGTTGTTCAAAACTTGTCAATGTTATTTCAAAAAACATGTGTGTTCCTATTTATTTTATTGTATGTTAACACTATTGTGAAGTCAGACGTCTTCTCACTAAGTGTCAAAATATAAAAGTACCCTCTTTTATAAAAACTCATTTAAAACTATTTAGTCATGAGATTAACAAAAGCATTTTTAAAGAGAAAAAATGCAAGTTATTCTATAAGTCCTTAAAAACAAAATCAAGAACAAAATAAACAGAAGTCTAACATCAGAAACTTCTTAAAATACTTAAGATTAAGTATGAACTTGATCACAAAACTGTAAAATTGTTTATACAAATTGCCCCATAAATGACTTGGGGACTTGAATTCCAAAAACTTATGTTTGTTCCTATTTTTTTATTGTATGTTAACACCATTATGAAGTTGAGACGTCTTCTTCATCAAGTGTCGGAATATAAAAGGGCCCTATTTTATAAAAACTAATGTTTAAAACTATTTATTCATAAGATTAACAGAAGCATTTTTAAAGAGAAAAAATGCAAGTTGTTCTATAAGTCCTTAAAAATAAAGGCAAGAATAAAATAAACAGAAGTCTATCATCAAAAACTTCTTAAAATACTTAAGATTAAGTACGCACTTTATCACAAAACTATAAAATTGTTTATACAGATTGCCCCATAAATGACTTAGGGACTTGAGTTCCAAAAACCAACCATTAAATGGAACTAAGGGTTTTACTACAGTTTTTTAAGAATATACCCTTAGATGAAGCCAAGGATTTCTAACACGACTTTCTAAAGAGGCACCTACAACAAAATAAGGAATTCAAGATAAATATTTTACTAAAAAGATATGGGAACTGAAGAATTTGCATCAGCAGCAACGAGCTCAACTTGGACAGGAGCATCAACGGTTGTAAGTTAATTCATGACAATAGGCTCAAGTCGAGTAAGGGATTCCAACAAAGGTGGTTTCAACTTGGCTTGCAGCAGTGGGTTCAATTGGGCTTGACGAAAATGTGATACACGTATGAGCCTCAACCATGAGAGCTTCAATCACGGGAGAAGGGAAGTCCTGCGGTTGGTGGGCTTGTTTTATGGTTTCATTGACCTTAGCTAATTCAGCTTCCAGGTCAAAGCTTTCTTGCCCAACTTCAAGGAATTCAAAAAAAGCCAACTTACCTCAACATCAAATTTTTCTTCAAGGATCTCATAATCCTTTTCCCAAGCAATAACCTCACTCATGAGCTCTTAATTTTCGGCCAAGGTAGAATTACAATAAGCTTGAATGGAAGTATGAGAGCTCTCTGAAGCATGTACCTTGTCAACAGAAGCTCGAAGGTCTTCTTGTGCATAAGTTAAGTTTTGCACAAGTTCTTCAGCGTAAACCTCTTTTTGAGCCAACAATGCCTTTAATTCCCTATTCTCCTTGCTAGCCTTAGATAACTGTTCTGAAAAGGAGGATTCAAGGCGTTCTTTTTCCTTCTCAGCTTGGCCCAAGGAAGCCTTAATAACCGCTAGCTCCGAGGTTAACGCTCGTACTTGTTGTTCTAAGGTACTTCTATTCTCTTGCAAATCTTCTACATTTGAGCATTGTCAAACTGTTCCTTCCAGTTGTTTGTCTCCAACTGAGAATCACGAGCAGCCTTCTTCGCATCATGAGCAGCCTTCTCCAAGTCACGTGCTACCTTCTCCAATAGGGATATTTTGTTCATCAGCTTAGTGCCAATAAGATTGAACTAATAAAAAAAGAGAGGAAGTAAGAATCCCATAGTCAGAAATCTTTACAAAGTGGAAAAGAAGAGAAAATACCTTCAAAGTGGCATGCACTATGTCATTCATAAGGGTCAGGTTGCTATGACTTTCAAGCTTTGCTTTCTCGATTGGGCCAATCAAAGGCTCAAGCCAAATATCAGCTTGGCCGGATTTTCTCAAGAGGCTGTCGTTGGCAGGAACTTCAACGGTCACGCTCCTCATATTAGTACTTCTACTTGAAGAACCCACCTCCGTATGGAAATTGATAGGTGGGGAAATTGTCAAAGGGGGAGTGGTGGAAGGAGTAAAGATAGTAGAGGAAGGACTTGAAGAAACAATTGACACAGGTAAAATAAGCAATCACAGGTACCGGAGATGAAAAAGAAGAAAGGAAAATTTCATCTAGAACATATCTTAAGTTTCTACTACTAAAACCACTATCAAAAAGTTGGTCAATAGACTCACGAGTATCGAGAGGAGAGATGTCATCATCAAGAATGATTACTGGAGCAACAACTGGTTCGGTAAGAGACGGATGAGGAGAGACTTCAGCCTCGTCATCAGAGACGATACGTCTCCTAGCGCGTTGTCTAGTTACCAGGGAGCCTTCGCCTTCTTCCTAAGAGTCTTCTTCTTTAGCAGCTTTTCTTTTGGAAGAAGAACCCAAGATTATTTCTTGGGACAAAGAGTTACGAGTATCCAAAGAGTCACGAGAAGCCATGATTGCTCCAGCAGTGACCCCTCGAATAGCAAATCCTGATAAAAAAGAAGGATAAAAGTTAGAACAATAAAAGAAAACATTTATGTACGTACAAGAAAAAAAAACTCTTACCCTGAGTTTTCGCTTTCCAACCGTAACGACTGAAAGGTTTTTCCATGACATACCCTCCATTGGGGCGGTCCTTAATAATTTTTCTACCCAGCCAGGAAAGTTGGGTACGGTCTCCATAACACCCATGGTTGATGAAAAAAGAAAAGAAGCGACATTAGAAAAGTCAATAAGCTTGAAAGAAAAAGGCACGAGAAAGATGTAATACTTACATGCAAAGTTACACTTCTCAGGAAAAGGAAAGTTCACTTCACCTACTAAACCGAAAGTAGGGACAACCACAAACCGAGCATACCAGCAACGATCTTTGTCATCCTCGGGCTTACTAAAACCCTCTTGCTCCTGGCTGCTAGAGTGAAAACGCCATTGCGGAAAAGTCTAGGGGAGTAGAGGTGAATTAAGTGGGGGAAAGTAAAGCCAACATCTGCCATGTTAGCAAGGTGTCTCAAGTAGGCGACATCCCTCCAAACAATTAGATCGATTTGACCCAGAAAAATGTTGAAAAAAAGACAAAAATCCAGAATGACCGGGTTAATGGTTGGTTTAAACCCTATAGTAAAAGGGTATGTGTAGCCAAAAGAAAATCCAATCATGTAGGAAGTAGTTCTTTAATTTGGATTAGGAATGATAATTGAAAAAATCACTACTCCAGTGACAGCCCGTACGAACTATAGGAGCTAAGATTTCTGTAATCTGAGTAGGAAAAATATCGGCACGATTTAAAGTATTTACTTGGTTCCTTAAAGATTCCCTATCATGACGAAAAGATAGTTCAGTAGGGACTATCACATCCACTAGAGGCTCACGGAAGGGTTTAGTAGGTTCTTTATTCCTAGAAGAAGCCCTTTGAGAAAGGGAACCTCTAGTTTTGGAAGAGGGACCAGAACTAGGAGAAGGTGCGAATGTGCTACCACCACGAGTAGACCCCAAGCTACGGAGTCTACCCCCTCTTCTATGCCTAACAGGAGCGAAGCTATCTAAAATGGGGGTTCTCCTGGGGTCAGGGTTTGGTGAAGTCATGGTGAAGAAGATCAAGATTAAAGTAGGAAGAAGTAAATAGAAATTTAAAGAATAGGAGTGTTCAATAAGTTTTATGTGATAGAAAACAATGAAAGAAGTTATAGTTATATTGAGGGACAATCGGCAAAAGGAAAAAGTACGATGATGGAAGAACCATAATAATGATAACTGACACTTCGAGAATAGTGGAGCCGTAGGAAAAGCCTTGAAAAGGGTTGCAAAGCTGCAAAACCAATAAGAAAACGACACGTATACAGTGCATTAAATGGAAGCGACAATTGAACGTCAGTTTTGTCATAGCATTTATGGTGACAAAAATTTTCTTTTAAAGAAATCCACTTCCCAAATATTCAACGGATGAATAAATAGAAAGTTGGGGGGGGGGGGGGAGGACTATCTGCATTGAAAAAATTTGTATATAAGGAAACGTGTCATGACATGTAGACTGATTAAATGGTCAAAGGATGACATCTGGTTAAGGGCACGAGCAATAGCAGTGACGAATCACAACAGGCACGAGCTAATAACAGAAGAGAAGGCACGGGTAGATATTCAAATAATTCAGCACCAAGTACCTGTTGAAGTCATTTATATTCAAGAGCCCAAAAGAATGAATCTGACAGTAAAAAGAGCGCAAATACAACATATAACAGACATTAAATACGAAATATGTTAGGGAATTCGTATTAAATGTAATGATTATGTAACATAGCATTCAACATCTTTAATTAGTCATAATAGCCTCATTATGATTTGGGCAAAACGCATATCTCTAGGAAACCTATAAAAAGAGAAACATCTTATCAGTTGAGGACACGGAAAATTATTGAAATATATCTTTGTTTGCTCGCTTTATTCTTGAAATATTCTTCTGCTACATAATTTAATTCATTCTTTTTTTTTCGATTATCAGTAACCCGAGTTTTTCTAAAATTCTAACTTTGACTAAAATTCTAAACAATATCATTATTCATTTTGTTCGTAGTATATATCGTTTTCAATGTGCATTTTTTGCATGTGGTTTTGGACCACAGTAATGTTCGAATGTGTACAACATCTTTGACAATTATTCACAATTCCAAATATTGAGGGCCTCCAAGATCGAAGATTGGCAAACAAGAAATTAGTTGTTCCTTAGTCCAAATTAATTAGCAGTTCAAATAAATACAAGCACACCTAACAAATGCCGCAAGAATTGATGATAATAAGGAAAATGAAGACTAGAAATCAAAGTTTAGCTCTGAAGTTTACACAATTTTCTTCAATCGATAATGTTAAAAAAAATTTGTGCACACAGTTTATAAAACCTTTTGCCTCAAACATTTATAATATCTGGAGAATGGCAATTATGATACAACTAAGAAAGAGCGTGCCAAAAAAGACAAGACATGACATTTAATCTAAACTCCTCTAAGAACTTCTAATTAGATTATCTTTCCTTAATAAGAAACTTCATTTCTTGAAGAATATAAAATTTACAAATGGACATACTGTAGTTGCCAAAGGGGAAATATAAAATGTGTCGATTACGAAGAAAGAGATATTGATCAACTACGAAATGTGTGGAGGAAATAGAAAGGTCGGAAAGAGGGCCCAATGTGCTTACTTCACCTAAAAACTACTATAATTTAGTACTACTATTTAATTTAATTGATGTCACTTTGACGACCAATTAAAGGTTTCAACTAAAAATTGATGAAAGTAAAGTGCAATTCCTTTTATATTTGGCTCAGATGGTCACACTCTCCCATCAATGATTTATCGTGGACCCTAATATTTGTCACTACATTCGGTGGGTCGGTACAATTAATCCAACCCAACCCCTACACAGCTCAACAAATTAAATATACTTTCTAAAATCATAATGAGAAGTGTTTGTTCCATAATAATAGGAATAAATAGAGGAATTTTTTGTTTTATCTTTTCTTTTTAAATTCTTATGCCCATGGGTAGAATACTATTTCCTTTAGTTCACAAGAGAAGAAACAGTAAAGTAAAAATAACTCTATGTGTGGACACGAAGCATAGATTTTTTTTATTTTTACGGTGAAATTGTAATATTAACACAAAATTAATTCAGACGATGTATTTTTTGGCAGAAAATTTAAAAGTAACTTTTTTGTGTGGATCCTGATTCCTGATTGATTAGAATTTGGGAAGGAGAAAGAGATGGTGACACGTAAGCTGCCAACAATCAAGTATGGGGCGGCAGCGGCACTGCAAAATTCACCTCTCTACTTCTTTCCAGCGTTGCAAAATTGATCCTTCATCCTCCTCTTTCAGTTTAGCGACCCAGAGGAAGGTGTCGGGTTCATTTGAATCAGAGTCGAAACTAAAGTTTTAGGTTTATGAATTTGAAATTATATATATTTTAAATAATTAATGAATTATTTAAGACAATATATAATTTAAATCAAAATTATTAATGCTCATCAAATTCGTAATCAGAATACTGGTTCCATCCCCGATCAAATTCAGTATTTTTGATGTGATATATACAAACTCACTAAGATTGTAATAAGCGGTAGATATGAACATATAATTCTTAAAAAAAAATAAGTACAATGTTAAAATTCTTAAATATTAGATCCTATAGAACTTGAATTCGGAATCCGTGATTTGGTTAGTGTGGGAATTGTATAGGTCCAAATTTGATAAGACTTGTAACGGATAAGCGAGACACAAGAGGGGTCACCATGACATGATGACTCACGGTTATTGCGATAAAGGACGACGACTAAAAGCGGACAATTGATATAAGATGGTAACGGTGGCTTAAACTTAGAAGGAGACGAAAAATATTCCTCTAGATATTTTTTATGTTGTACTTTTTAAGGTTTCTGAGGAAATATCCCTTATAAATAAGAGAAAATAATGAACAATAAGGGGATCTGCCTTTTCGAAGAATAAAAAACACATTGTAAAAGGAAAAAATGAATATATGAAAGAGTTGTTTTATTTGTTTTATTTAATCACATGTTGTTTAACATTTATCCATAAATCTCAATATCGTATATTCATATTAATTGCATATCCTTTCACGTCACCAGAAAGAGAAGGCACCCAATCACACAATTATTAGGTGACAGTTCCTTTACACTATAACCATTGTCACTTCTTGCATTCACTACACATTCATGATATTATATATTTTGTCAATCATAACGTATTAAGTACATCAATTAATGCTCCTAAACCATTCTTGCCGTATTAGAATTTTATTTTATTTGATCTAAAATTTATTATGCTCAACTGAGATTCACTTCATTAATTTATTATTAATTATTTTAGCATTTATTTGCTCAACATCTCACAAGTAACACATTCATGCACTTCCCCTATATTCCTCCGACATGATTTTGGGTCCTAGTTTTTTTCATTCAACGTCTCGTAACCTCAGGGCTCATTTTTCTTTGTGTAACATGTAACACGTGACAATTGCAGAAATTTCTTGATTCATACAAATACGAGAAAAGTGTTGACTAAGTATGATATATATGGTAGAGGAATAATAACAAATTTCAAGTAGGTGGAAACTACTTCTTCAGATCGAGGCTCTCACATAAACCTTTTGGCCATTTACAACAATAGTTTCATTTTGATAATTGCAGTAAAATTATTAAATTATAGAATAAGGGTGTCGTCTATCCATTGGAGGGGGTAATTTGCCTTTCCACGTCTAATTAATGACTTCCCCCAGCCGCAAAACGTGCGAAATTCGTACCGAAAAAAGATCTCTTTGGAAACTTGCTGATATAATAAACTGTGCGCCAAGTGCAAATTTAAGTCTGTTCGTAGCTCATATATTCATTAGGTTTCCATTTTAATTTGTCCACTTTGTGTGTGTTCTTCTTTAGAGCAAATTTAAAAGAAGTAAAAGCATATCTAAACCACCTCCAACATTGTTACCTAAAACTCAAGTTTGTCAAAAGAGAGATGCTTCCACGTAAAACTTGGCCCAATCATACATTAGCCAATGCAAAATGTACAACTTTTGATGCGTGATTAATCAATTTAATTTGGTCATCAACCACTTCCACATGAAAAGGAATAAAGTGAAATGTCAGAAAAGCGAAGAAGAATAAGGACACGCGGTGAAGCAGTATATAGCTATAGAAGGACTTGACTGATGACAGGAATGGATATTATTCAAGGCCATGCATCTGCTGTAGCTAGCAATGACTCAAAGACAACAGAGACAATGACAATGTAATGTAGTACCCATACTTTCTTTCACTACAAATGGAGAAAGAATCTAATTTATACGTGGCGTAACTATTCATAATACAACATAGTCTTAGAGTAAAGTTCTAACATCTTCGAGTTTTAAATAGCAAAAACAGCCCATTACACCACAAAAAAAAGTGAATAGAGTAATCACATTATCGAATTTGTAGTTACACTCTAGTTAATGCTTCATGGGATTGAATTTGACCGACCACGTCTTTAAACAACACGACCGACCATCGAACATGTGTAAGCCGAGACAGAAGGACGACTTAGGAGTAATAGGAGAAACGACTCCATAACTTTGTCGGCCCCTCTATAGCATGTACTTTGTTTCTGTCCGTTAATATATAAATAAGGATCCCACTATATAAAGGGGATCCAAGCTTTGTAAGAGACAGATTTCGATATATAAGTTCGCTTACTCTCTCATCTCTCTAACACACTCTCTCATCTCTCTAACACACTCTCTCTCTCTCTCTCACTCTCTCTCTCTCTCTCTCTCTCTCTCTCTCTCTGACGTATACTATTGTTGTTAAAACCGATTATCAAGAACATCCTAGGGTCTTATCACTACAAGGATCCCCCTACGCTCTAATTGGGCTTGACTATTCTCAAGCTCCTCGCGGAACACCCAAAACTCAGGGTCTTGCTGGTAAAGGTCGATCACTGCTTGATGCTTAGAGCGGTACCTTCAATATTTCTTCAATATCTTTTCCAAGACGGCCGCCCTTTTTTGCTTGCGGCGCCCCTTCTCCACCTCCAAAATGAGGGTCTAAAAAGAGAACCAGAAATAAGCACGCTTCAGGTCAGTCTTACAATACGCAGAAGAGTGAAGGAGAATAAGGATTACCTATAAAGCCATGCCGGCAACTTTTCGTGACAGCTCCGCATTATTAATGGTGCTGAGCGTCTCGCTCTCAGGAGCAGTACATAACAGAGTAAGGACCGATGCAGCCTGCTCGCTATTCAGCAAAAAGTTGTAAGCCCCCAGAATCACAATACGACGGTCGGACCCGTCTGTCGTCATCTCCACATGAGTAAGTCCTTTTCACAAACTCATCCACATCCTCCTGGGTGATGTTAGAGTCCGATTCTTTAGCTTCTTTTCCAGGTCCATCGACGTTGGTCGATGACCCCCCTCCCAACGACACACGCTAAGCTAGTACCAAGAGCGGCACCCCTCTGATGGGCCGACTTTCCAGATAAAATGGCGTCGGCCATAAATATAGGTTTGTGCACCGTCTGGGGCACCCCACTTCCTTCGGCTTCGATGGCCACCCCCTTTCCATTTCAAGCCTCCTCCTTTTTCTTTCCAACGATTCCTCACCATCGGAAGATTCATATGCGGGTTGGGGGGCTGGTGCCAACGATGCTGACTCTCTCATTACTGTAGTCGTAGACACCGCCCCCTGCAAAGGAACTAGAGGGAGGCCCTCTCGAACAGACTCGCATAATACATCACGAGCATCTAAGGAAACGTTGGATCGCAAGGGAGTAGGGACTGGTGCCCTCTTCCTAGAAGCACCTCCGCCTGTCGTCCTAAAGATACATAAGTGAGCAAGGTTGCAAAACTTACAAAGCAAAAATTAGAAATCTACCTAGAGAGACTTTCGGGCCATAACGCTGCATGAAGGCAGGCCACATGTAGATCTCTTCTTCACAAGGCAACAAGTCGGCAAATCATCTCTTGAGACCGGTGACAAGCCAGGGCAGATGAGCCATGGCTGCAATACAAGAGTTAGAATCGCAACAGTCACAAGTAACAAGGAACTTAACAAACTGCAATACTTACGTTTCGAATTCCACTTCTCTAGGAATCTAGCTGGGTTAGAGACTACATGCTCGGTCCTGATAAAAAAATATTTATGCCAGAACTTGCAACTCGCTCGGTTGTTGGTTTTGACCACCAGTACCTTCACATCACGGCTTCTTAAATGCACCATGGTCCTTCTCAGATAACGGCACTGAACAATTGTAAGAGGTGATGGATCGAGACTTCACACCCGACCAACTCCGCATACTTGGTCATTAGTTGAAGCACTTTCAGGGTATACGGTGTAAGTTGAGCCGGGCACACGTTATAGAATCGGCAAAGCTCCCCGCCAAAGGGAAAAGAGGAAGGCCATAACCGATCAAAGAGGGATATTAGTAAAAGGTACAGTACCATTTCCTGTGAACATCTACGTGATCTCTCCCCGCCGGAACTATCTCTACTTGGGCGGGTATGCTGTACTTCATACGGAGATCGTCTAAGTGATTTTGCAGTGAATCGGAAAGCACCGGAGTCGGCATGGGAGAGTCATTGTTAAAATAACTTCAAGACAAGAGATGCTTCGTTAACAATGCTTCCACCGTAAGAGGACTGATGTCCTCTTCTTCCTCTATTTTTCAGCCATCGAAAGGGGGCGGCACGTTTGATGGAGCAGCTTCCAGGACCCTCTCATCGTCTCGACGGGGTTTAGGCATGACTTCGTTTGAGAAAGAATTGCACGCAATACAACGAAGAAGAAAGAAATTTTCGACCAAAGGAAAAGTACCAGAATGCAAAAATGGACACTAAAGGGTTGGAATGTTCTTACAAGTGATCAAAAGTTTGAATCGGGATAAACTCTTCCCCTATTTATAGGGTTGGGTGGTGCTAGAATCGAAGAGGTAGACTTCGAATCAGCACGCGAAACCAAGGGCCAAAGAACCTATTTCCCTGCCTCGAGAATACGCATAATAATGATGTATGCGAATGCTGACGTCATACAAAGAAAGGCATTTCGTTTCAGCGCTCTGATAGTTATGATTGTTGTCTCCTACTTATCACGTCACAATTCTTTGACAAATTCCAACTCTCCTTGAACGGGGGTACCGATTTCGCCCATCGAGAATGCATCTCGGTATGACCCCGACGAGCGGGGGGACTAGCTGTATGGGTTGAATTTGACAGACCACGTCCCTAAACCAGCACGACCAACCACCGAACATGTGTAAGCCGACACAGAAGTACGACTTAGGGGTAATAGGAGAAATGATTCCATAACGTCATCGGCCCCTCTATAGCGTGTACTTTGTTTCTGTCCTTTAATATTTAAATAAGGATCCCCACTATTTAAAAGGGATCCAATCTTTATAAGAGGCAGATTTCGATGTATACAAGTTCTCTTACTCTCTTATCTCTCTAACATTCTATCTCTCTCTCTCTCTCTCTCACGTATACTATTGTTGCTAAAACAGATTATCAAGAACATCCTAGGGTATTATTATTTTCGATTACGATTTACCCCTTCACTTCTTTTGATTAATTTGTTTTAAAAGTGTTTAATAACTTTTGAGTCAAACAACTGTAATTTCACCTTACACCATATAATTAAGTGCATGATTTAACTCTTCATGAGAAGTCTCCAATGACAAATCATCAAGACTTCTTGTGACATTAATAAATATATACTAATATCCTTTCATCTTTAATCAGATCTCAAATTTTTCGGACTCAAATTGTGAGAATGAAAAATATTCATGTAAGGAGTGCTTCATTCTTTGATAAGCCTTTTATATTGTAAATATAAATTAATAAGGACCTCAGTATAAGTAATTAATGCCGAATAAAAACCAAAAAGAACAAGATTTAGATGATAAAAATATGGAATTTTTATATTCCTATACCACATAGAAAACCTTATTACCCTTAATGTTTAAGGTTGATTTAATTACAGTTAGTATACCGAGTTACCAATTATATACCATACTTAATTAAGGGTCTAAATAATGGTCAGTTTTTACTCCTTAATTAAAGGTATTCATATATCCCACGTTGCTCTATCCCCTAATTCTTAAGACGTGCAACGATTTTCCCCTCCCCTTTTTTGCTCTTCTCAATTCCTTCTTCTTCTCAAAAATACAGAGATGAAAATTACAATTTTGTTACGTATGTTAATCAAGTTCTGATAATCTTTAACCAACTTAATAGCTCGAGTAATAACTTTTTCATCTTCTTCAGTCACGCCTTCAAGACTATAAGGCTTAAGAACTTCAACTAAGCAGTCCCACAACTTAGGAAGCTTTTCAAACAAAGATCCACCCAAATTTTCATATAAGTACTTCAAGGGAAGTTCAAATCCACGTCTACTGATGAAGCCCTCAACCTTTAAACGATCTTCGCCAGGGGAGAGCATATGAACTTTCAATTTGTGTCTATTACTGCTACTAAACCAATCAATCCCATACCCCTTCTTCTGACTTTGCTTCAAAGATTCAACTTTTAAAGACTAAGCTTCACCCTGAAACCTTAAATTGATTTGTAGTTTTTTTTGTAGAAATTTTGTAGGTGAAGAGAAAATTTTGTAGTCAATATTTTTTTCAACATAAATTGTAGTTTAATTGTAGTATAAATATAGTAATTTTGTAGATATTCTTAAAAATAATACAGCTTTATACAATTCTTAAACTGCTTTGTAGTTTATTTGTAGTTTTTTTGAAGTAATTTGTAGATGAAGAGAAAATTTTGTAGTCAACATTTTTTTAACATAGATTATAGTTTAATTGTAGTATAAATATAGTAATTTTTTAGATACCCTTAAAAATAATACAACTTTATACAATATTAAAACTGATTTGTAGAAATTTTGTAGATGGATAAAAAATTTTGTATTCAACATTTTTTTCAACATCCATTGTGGTTTAATTGTAGTATAAATGTAATAATTTTATAGATACCCTTAAAAATAATATTGCTTTATACATACTTAAACTGATTTGTAGATAAATGTAGGAATTTTGTAGATATTAACATAAAATTAGACTTTTGTAGAATTTGTGACATAACAATTTTAATCAGCTCCCCCTAATTCCTAAAACCAGCACAGTTTTCCCCCTCCCCTTTCTTCCTCTTCTCCATTCCTTCTTTTCCTCAAAAAATACAGAGATGGGAGCCATATTTTATAATCAGATTTTCTCATTCAATTGTAGCATGATTGGAATATTGGACATGATTGAGTGTTGTAGCTGAGGTATTGTTTTATATTTTATTATTTTTTTGATTTGTGGATTGAGGAAAAAAAGATAAAGAACAGAGTATCGACAGTATTGGTTTCTACAATTTGACATGATTTTGTTGAATAATTGGTCGTCTTTTTGATGTCTGGATTGAGGAAGAAACTCGACGAACTGATTTCTATAATTTAATTTTAGTTTGTTGAAGCTTTTCGTCTTTTTTTTTTGAATTACGAAAAAAAATTCGAGAAAGATCATGTGGAGGATTTGCCTTCAAATTTAAACTGAAGGTCGTTGAATCAATTAGTATATTCTTTTCCTGATTTTTAGCGCGCTATATTAGGAAGATTCAATTACTATTAATTATTAATTAATGAATAACATAAAAATTATAAAAAAATAGTGCACAAATAAAGTAATTTATAAAATATATATATATATATATATTTGATAATAAAATTTTATATATGATATATAAATAAAAAATCCCTAAAAACATTGGTGATAGTAGCATGCACACATAGTGGGCCAAGACAAAATTGCTGCTAATTTCTGCCACTGCAAAAGTGGAGTAGGAATTGTGGGTAAGTTTGTGTGATCTGTACGTTGGACAATGGCCACCAATCGAGTACAACCACACGCGGCATTCACTTCATTACTGGGAACTTGGAAGTTGGACGGTGACGACTTATTTATAATGTCCCAATAAAATCAAAAAGAAAAGCTACTTAATCTAACACGGAGATATATCCTCTTCTGGAATTACACTTTCATGATTTAATTATCAGCACCCTCAACAAACCTAACATACGCGTTCATTGTCTTTTACATCATTAAAGCTGTGATGAGAATCTTCAACTTAAACGAGGGTCCATGATCAGTACATAATACTTGTGGGGAGTAAGAAACAAGAACGCAAATCAGAACTATGATACATACGCTCCTTTCATTTTTCGTTCTAAATTATTTAGGCTCTTTACGTTATTTATAATACGTTTATATTAAATTCAATTAGATGACTGCTAACAGATGCCTATTGGAACAAATATGTATATTTGTTAGGACCGAAAAAATTAGGCGTCATGCAAAAGCTAGCAAAGCAAACCTTAAACGACGATAAATTATATAATAAAAGAGAAATTTACCAAAAGAGATACAAATATTTAACGTGATCCAGTCAATTGACCTAAATCTACGGCGGAGATGAACAATTCACTATATAAAAATAAGAGTACAAAATATCGAGCAAACAACCTCACAAAGAGGCAAACACAAGTAACACACTAATACTTGTCCCGTAAAGTTCTCCTCCTAAACACGACTCTCAAATCTCATATAGTTACATTGTGGATGCTACTGAATGAAAAGAAAGGATCCTCAATTTATAGAATTCCAAACCTTTTTTTATAAGAAAAATACTAGCTAAATATAAAAGAATTATATTTTCTCTTTAGGAAAAGAAAAACCCTATTATAATGAATATATAAATATATTATCATTTTCTTCGTGAAATAGAAAAATTAAATATAATAAAAAAAATTGGACAACACCTAACAATGTTAATATTCTAACAGGTGCTTAAAGGTATATAAATACTTGTTTGTCCTGAAAACATGGTTCAGATCTCCTTTTCGTTACTACTCCTCACTACACACCACGAATTGTGTGCTCGTGAAAAATTCGAGTTAATTATTAAAATTTAATTTTTGTTGGCTTTGTAAAATTTCGAAGGAATTCTACTGCTATTCCTGCAGCACGTAAGTGGACGGTAATTATATTATTAAAGCCCGTTTTCTTATTCCCCAAACTCTATTTTTCCTAACACTCACTATAGCACAATTAGCAGCTAGAAACTATTAATACGTAGATGTAGATTCCACAATTGCAAGTTGATTAAAGATGACGATTTGTTCAAATTATTCAATTTTTAGCTTCTAAGAACACTAACTTAAAGACAAATTCTGACAACTTTTGAGTGATGGCAGAATTCTAAGGCAAATCATGAACCTTTTGACTCTAAGGTCTTGACGGCGATAAAATTTGTATTAACATATGACCTAGTGTACAATAATAATAATAAAGATTTGGTTAGATTGGAGTGAAATCGTTGGTTTGTATGTGGAACAGACATATTCTATATGTCATAAATTCCATCCCTAGTCTTCTATAGCAATTCCCTACGGAGAGGGTAATAATAAATTGAAAAAGCTAGTATGTGGGGACTTGGGAATCAAACGGATTTAGTATGTAACGCATTTATTTTATTTACTTGACTGTCGAAACTAAATTTTTGCCTTTCGCTTAAAAATCTATTTCGTAATGACCCTCAAGCTAAGGCAAATAACAATTGAGTGAAGAAAGTTAATGTTAGGGATATAGTAGATATGACCTAGATTCAATATTATATTTGATAATTTGAATATATTTTTGTGAATGTCATTTGATATAAAATTTATGGCATTTGATATTATTCTTTTATCATTATTATTAATTGTTTGATTAATTTGATAAGGTCCTTGATTAAATTTTGAGATTTGTCATCATGATAAAGATCATGATAATGAGAGCAAAGTCTCTTACAATTTAATCTAAATTTGTTCTTGATTGTAGGATTATTAATTTGGACATTAGTAATCCGGTTAGATCAATATTTATGTGATTGTCTTTATCGGATAAAGATTAGTTGATCTCATTAACTAAATCACATAGATAGATGATGCATATAGAGATATGATCATTGAACCGACTCATTGGATAATTCCTAATGGTTAGAATTACCATAACTGTCAATAGGATATTTTCTTGAAGAATGTGATGTAATCGTTTCCTTTGACATGAGATCGTCATAGTAATTGACAAGTTATTCATTGTGTTTTGATACTAGACACCTATGGCCCTAAGGCGATAGTTGAAAGGATATTGGGAACGATTGAACACTTGTAGAATTAGTGGTTGATCAAGACGGAATCTGTCAACTCTTGGTAATGAGCTTAAGCTCCATGTTGTCATGAATTGTAAACGACCAAACTAAGACCTTGGCCAGGGTAATTGAATGAAAGAAGAAATGAGTTTCTTAGGTTATTCAATGGTCGATTATATTTGACGTGAACACATAGTTGATCGCCTATTAGGATTTGACAGTTGAACCATATCCTAGGGTGATCCAGAGCTATAAGGACAGAAGGAATTACTACATTATTCTTCTACTGGTTCTTGAGAGTAAATTGTATACTTCATGCTATCCGGTCGTTAAGGAGTGTTGCTAGACGCCACCCTTGATTAGTATATTGATATGATCAGTTTACTACTGGTTTAGTATTGAACCTATGGGATCGCACACTAATGAGTGTTCTGATCTTTGCTAAAGGATTAATTAACTTATTATTTGATAATTAAATTAAAGAATTTAATTCGTCAAATAAATTTAGTTATTAGTATAAATAAAACATTATTATATTCTTTGCTAGCATAAAGATTATAATTAATATTGTGAACAAATTGAAGTTTTTATTTGAAATAGAAATTAAATAATATCTCTTGGTTGAAATATATATATATATATATATATATATATATGTAATATATAATTAATATTTACATATAAAATATGTATATAAATATTAATGAAGATTAATTTATCAATCCAATTAAGAATTGAAGTAATACTTAAAGTTCAAATTGAATTTGGACATTAATAGAACACGTCGCCAACAAACCCATTAAGAATGGGATTCTAATTTTGTTAGAAAATTTCCATAAAAGTTTAATTTTGGAATTAGACTTTTACCGTAAGTAAATTATTACCTCAACAAAATAGGACTAGAGTTTGTAGGTGATGCTATATAAAGGGTGATGGAGAAAATTTGCAAAGTTTAGTTTTTTATTTTTCTTGAGAAGAGAACCTACTTTGTGAAAGTGAGAGTGCAATACAAAGCCAAGAGAGAAAAATACAATTACAAGAAAAGTGTTTCTTGTTCCACTAATTTGAGTTGAGACTTTTTTAAGAATAATTTCAACAATATTCTTCGTTCAATTTATTCGCGGGTTTCATCGATGAAATAGTTGATAGCAAGGATCGGTCTCGGTGTGGATACGCATAGAGTCTTCGCACTATCGAAGAAATTCTGAAAAAGAAACTCTCTTCACCAGGTACGTCTCTTTGACACGTAAATAAATTTAAAACATGAAAAATCTACCTAGGATTGTTATTGTATTCCGTTGCGTGTTACGAACACCTATACGCAATCCTTCAATGGTATCAGAGCCGTGATTTATTGTGTCTAAAATTTATTTACGAAATATTTTAATATTGTATCTGAAGAGTTCAAACCATAATAGATGTGCCTTTTGCAATAGTCAAATCGTTTGAATGATTGATATTATTTTTTTGTGGATAAAATATGCATTCATATAACTATTGAGATAGTTCATAACTTGAATTTGAAATTTTGTATTAGATATAATGAGAATCTATAATAGGTTACATGATTCTATTGCTAATTTAATTGTTATTAGTTCATGAGATTTTAACTAATAATAATATTCAAGCATAAATTCTTTTTATGTGATATATAAGATAAATATGTTAGAGGATGTTGAATTTTGTTTTATGCCATGTGCTTGTTCATTACATAATTTTGAATTATTTATTACATGTGATGTGAATTAATTTAGGACTAAGCATGTAGACAACTTGAACTAAATTCACATGCTATAAAAGACCTGATCTTCGTGTTATTAAAAAAAAATTTTGTAACAATTCTCTCTTATTCTTAAATAATAAAATATACGATATTTTATCATAGAGCTATCCATCAAGGTAATTAATTTTACTTATTTATTGTTTATAAGGAGCGGCCTGACTACCAGGAGACTTATAGTTCGAGAATATGTTAAAATTATTTATTGCATTAGATGTATGGATTGAAAGAATTATTCAATTTTACACTAGACGGCTGGACTACCCGGAAGAGTATAAAATTTAATTAGTTCTTTGCTATCATGATGGTTGAACTCAACTATGCCAATATGATCGACCTGACTACCAGGGGACTATTTGACATAGAGCTATTTAAGGAAATTGTATGGGGATACAATTGGTAAGAGTACCTACCTTTAAAATATATGTGAGAAACGACTTGATTTCCAAGGGGCTCATACATATTGTTAAATGATTCCTTTACTCCACTAAAAGAAATAAAGATTTTGTAAACTATAATGAGGGTAAATAGTTTAAAATAATTAGTGGAAATATCACTTAGATAAAAGTCCATGTCTTTATGATATATGCAAATATTTTCTTATATTACTGCTTTTTCTTTTCTATATTTTAGATTTCTCAATATGTCTGCTATATCACTGCGTGAAATACTTGAGACCAACAAGTTGGTAGGACCAAACTTTTATGATTGGTACATAAATTTGAGAATTGTTCTCATGCATGAAAAGCTTATTGATGTGATCGATAAGCCCGCCAAGGAAGTCCCAGATGTAAATGATGATGATGCTACCAAGATTTATCAGAAATACTTGGAAGAATGTCTTACTACCAAATGCATCATTCTCGCTTTTATGAATTCTGAATTACAGAGGAAACAACAGGATATGGATCCAACTACAATTATTGAACATCTTAAGAAGATGTTTGGTACACAAAGCAGGACAGTTAGATACCAACTATCTAAGGCTTTATTTGGATCCAAATTGACTGGAAACTCACCAGTTGGACCCTATATCAATCATATGATTGATCTTATTGAAGAGCTTGAGAAGTTGGGGTGCAAATTGGGTAAAAAGCTTTCTCAAGATTTGATCTTGCAGTCACTACCAGAATCCTTTTCACAATCTGTTATTAATTTTAATATGAATAAAATGGATTATGATCTTGATGAGATGCTTAACATGTTGATTGACTTTGAGAATCAACTTGCATCTGAGAAGAAGAAAGGAACTATCATGTTGGTTGGAAACTCTTCTAAGAAGAAGGGTAAGGGTAAAAGTAAACCCAAGAAAAAGCCTACTGTGCTCAAGGGTGGTCTGACCAAACCCAAAGGCAAAGAAGGCAAAGCTGACCAATCTGATGCTATATGTTTCCAATGTAAGAAAATAGGACATTGGAAGAGAAATTGCAAAGAGTATCTTGCAACTTTAAAGGACAAGAAACAAGGTAAGACTTTAATGAAAAATGTTTTCAAGGTTTCTTTAACTACTACTAATTCTTCATTGTGGGTATTAGATACTGGTAGTGGTTATAACATCTGCAATATGTTGCAGGGGTTCCAGATAAGTAGAAAGTTGATGAAAGAAGAAATTAATCTACAAGTTGGAAATGGTGCAAAAGTTGCGGTCGTAGCTATAGGATCAATTTCTTTAATAATGCCTACGGGCAAAGTACTTATGTTGGATGAATATTATTATGTTCCTAAATTTGTTTCAAACATAATTTCAGCTTCTATGTTAGACAAACGTGGTTTTCGCCTTAATATAGGCAATGGTTTTGCTCTATTTAATATAGTGATAATTTATATGTGAATGGCTATTTCCAACATGATGTTTATGTCTTACCTAGTATGAATGCTAATTCGATTATGCATGTTTCAAGTCTTAAGAGGAAAAGAGATGATCATGTAAATCAAACATACCTTTGGCATTGTAGGCTTGGTCATATTAGAGAGAAAAGAATTAACAAGTTTTACAAGGAAGGGTACCTTGACAAGTATGACTTTGAATCATATCCAACTTGTGAATCTCGTCTCAAAGGAAAAATGACCAAATCTCCATTTACTGGAAATGGAGGAAGAGCTTCTGAATTATTGGGACTAATTCATACAGATGTTTGTGGGCCCATGAAAATTCAGGCTAGAGGTGGATATTCTTACTTCATCACCTTCACTGATGATATGTCAAGATATGGATTTGTATATCTTATGAAACAAAAGTCTGAATCTTTTGAAATGTTCAAAAGATTCCGTAGTGAGGTTGAGAAGCACACTGGTAAAAGTATCAAAGTACTAAGGTCTGATAGAGGTGGAGAATATCTTAGTGAAGATTTTACCAGATATCTCAAAGAGAATGGGATTCTCTCACAGTGGACACCTCAAGGAACACCACAACACAATGGTGTGTCTGAAAGGAGAAATAGAACCTTATTAGATATGGTGAGATCTATGATGGGGTTCATTGATCTTCCAATAAATTTATGGGGATATGCTTTGGAAGCAGCAACATACTTACTTAATAAAGTTCCCACTAAGTCAGTCTCTACAATACCATATGAGATATGGATAGGATATAAGCCTAACCTTAAACATATTAAGATTTGGGGTTGTCCAGCTTATGTTAAGAGACTACAGTATGATAAAATTGACTCAAGATCTGATAAGTGTAGGTTCATCTGGTATTCCAAGGAAATAAGGGGATATTATTTCTATCACCCTTCGGACCGTAAAGTGTTTGTGGCTAGTGGAGCAACCTTTTTGGAAAGGGAATTTCTTTTGGAAGGAAATTATGATGGAGAAATAGAACTTGATGAAGATAAAGAAACTAATGAATCAACACAATATAAAGATCATGAGACCAAAGTTGAAGAACGTTTATTGGATGTTTTGAAGTTGCCAAGGAAATTGCCATCTTCAACGGTTGAAGTTCAAGAACTAAATGAAGTTCAAGAACAGGTTAATGAACCAGTTCCAAACCAAATTGAACAACAACGAAATCCAACACAAGGTGAACAGATTGTACAAGTACCTCTTCGAAGGTCTACACGAGAACGTCATGTACCAACTAGATTAAATTTATTGGTACAAGATGATTTATCAAATGAGGTTGATCATAATGATGATGACCCTAAGACCTATGAAGAGGCTATACAAATTTCTGATTATGAGAAGTGGCAAAAGGCCATGGAATCCGAAATGGAATCCATGTCGAAAAATAAAGTATGGACTTTAGTTGAACCTTCAAAGGATATAAAACCTATAGGTTGTAAATTGGGTTTTTAAGAAAAATATTGGAGCAGACGGAAAGGTGGAGACCTACAAAGCACGTCTTGTTACCAAGGGATATCGTTAAAAAGAAGGAGTCGACTATGATGAGACTTTCTCTCCCGTGGAAATGCTCAAATCTATTCGGATTTTGCTTGCTATAGCAGCATACTATGATTATGAAATATGGCAAATGGATGTGAAAACAGCTTTCCTTAATGGTGAGCTAGAAGAGGATGTGTACATGACACAACCTGAAGGTTTCACATCTTCGTCTGATCATAATAATCTTTGTAAGCTACAAAGATCTATTTATGGATGAAAGCAAGCTTCTCGAAGTTGGAATATTCCATTTAACAAAACAATTGAAAAGTTCATTTTTGTTAGATGCGAAGAAGAACCTTGTGGGTACAAAAGGTTAATGGGAGCACAATTATATTTTTAGTGTTGTATGTTGATGATATATTGCTCATAGGGAATGACGTACCAGCATTGCAAAATACCAAGATTTGGCTATCTGAACAGTTTTCCATGAAAGACTTGGGAGAAGCAGCTTATATATTAGGAATAAAGATCTACTGAGATAGATCTAGAAAGCTGCTTGGACTTTCCCATTCTTTGTACATTGATACTATCTTAAAGAGGTATACATGGATAATTCCAAAAGAGGCTATCTACCGTTAGGCACTGGAATTTCTCTCAGTAGGGAGGATTGTCCTAAAACACCTGAAGAGAGAGAACGCATGAGTAGGATCCCATACGCTAGTGCAGTGGGAGCTATCATGTATACCATGACATGTACACGTCCTGATGTGGCTTATGCACTTGGAGTGACTAGCCGATATAAGGCAAATCCCGGTGAGGGACATTGGAAAGTGGTGAAGACCATTCTTAAGTACTTAAGAAGGACTAAAGACCAATTCCTCATTTATGGGGATTCTGAGTTGAAACTTGAAGGTTATACTGATGCAAGTTTCTCTTCAGATATGGATGATAGCAAATCTATTTCTGGTTATGTATTCACCTTAAATGGTGGTGCAGTGAGTTGGAAAAGTTCCAAACAAGCTACAGTAGCTGATTCAGTGACTGAAGCAGAATATATAGCAGCTAGTGAAGCTGCTAAGGAAGCTGTAAGGATGAAAAAGTTCTTAATTGAACTTGGTGTGGTTCCTTCAATAGAAGGTGCAGTTCCATTGTTGTGTGACAATACTGGAGCCATTGCTCAAGCAAAAGAACCAAGGTCACACCAAAAGTCCAAACACGTTCGGCGAAGGTATCACTTGATAAGAGTGATCATTGAACGTGGAAACGTCGAGATTCAAAAGGTTGATGGAAAGGAAAATGCTGCAGACCCATTCACTAAAGCTCTTGGCGCAAAGGAGCTTGACAAGCACAAGTGGAAATCGGGGATGAAGTACAAGAGCGTTTGGCTCTAGTGCAAGTGGAAGATTGTTAGGGATATAGTAGATATGCCCTAGATCCAATATCATATTTGATAACTTGAACATATTTTTGTGAATATCATTTGACATAAAATTTATGGCATTTGATATTCTTTTATCATTATTATTAATAGTTTGATTAATTTGATAAGGTCCTTGATTAAATTTTTAGATATGTCATCGTGATAGAGATCATGATAATGAGAGCAAAGTCTATTACAATTTAATCTAAATTTGTTCTTGATTGTAGGATTATTAACTTGAACATTAGTAATCCGGTTAGATCTGTTGGAAATCATGTATACCTTTGATATGTGCGCTTTGGTTGTATGAGCATGATTTTCAGGTATAGGTTTTGATGAATGACAAACAATGAAGTCAAGTGTCAAACAACGATATAATCAAATGGCGAGAAGCATACTGATGACGGAATTGCATGAACGATCCAAAGAAGTTCAAGACCGAAGACCCAAGACATAGGTCGTTTGGTAGAATCAATGTAAGGACAACGTTTAAGTTATCTTATCCTTTGGCTCAACATTAGGTCATCATAAACATGCATAAAATCACTTTATTAAATTATATATATCATAAATATTTTTAATATATACTTCAAACAAAATGATTTTAACGTTTTCATTTCAACCAAAATGGGTTTTGAAGTAAGTTTTCAATTCTGGTATACTCTGGTATAAACAGTGTATATCAAGTGTATATCAAGTGTATATAATCGACCGTTGCCAAAGTTTTGAACACTGGAACAACATAATCGATTGTCTACTTTAACAGTCGATTGTTGACAATCGATTTTCCACTTTAACAATCGATTATTTTGAGACAGTGTGCAACCGAAGTTTTTAATATCAAAACAATCGATTGTCACTTTCATTCAATCGATTATTTTTTGACCGTTAGAATCCTAAATTGATTTTTGAACGTTGAAGAACAATCGATTATTCAGGGTTAACAATCGATTGTTTAGCCTAAAATCAGGAATCTGTTTTTTGAACGTTGGTCAGACAATCGATTGTCACCTCCAAACAATCGATTGTTGAAGCACAGAATCAGGGATTTTATTTGTCAATTAAGCAACGGTCAGCACCACTTTTTCACCTATAAAAAGAGGTCTTTTGAGCTGATTTTAAACACACAACTCCTGCATATATTGATATGCATATTGATCATTTTCAAGCATCATTTTAGAGCTTTTGTTGAGCCATTTGATAGACAACTTTGTGTTGTTCATAGAGCTTATTTTGTTTCTCTTTATCCACTCTATTGAGAGAGTATTTGTTGTAAAAGAGAGTTGTTTGAGAAGAACATATCTTCTCATTTGTCGGGTTTGCTAAGTACCCAAAGTCTTAGTGGTTGAAGTCTTGGGGTGAGGTATCCTCAAGCAAGTGAAGTCTTAAGGTGCGGTATCCTTGAGCAACTGTAACGGTTTGTTAAGCACCCGTAAGCTTGACGAAGATAGTGGAATCTCGAGAGAGTCTCTCGGAGACTGGACTAGCCACGGGTTGTGGTGAACCAGGATAAAATACGGTGTGTTCTTTCTTGATTATTTCAATTACCGTATTTACTTATTCCTGCAATTTTAAATTCCGCAATATTTCAATATTCTCGTGCCTCACTATTCACCCCCCCCCTCTAGTGAACGGCATAAATTCTAACAAGATCAATATTTATGTGATTGTCTTTATCGGATAAGGATTAGTTGATCTCATTAACTAAATCACACAGATAGATGATGCATATAGGGATATGATCATTGGACTGACTCATTGGATAATTCCTAATCGTTAGAATTACCATAACTGTCACTAGGATATTTTTTTGAAGAATGTGATGTAACCGTTTCCTTTAACTTGAGATCGTCATAGTAATTGACATGTTATTCATTGTGTTTTGATACTAGACACCTATGGCCCTAGGGCGATAGTTGAAAGGATATTGGGTACGATTGAACACTTGTAGAATTAGTTATTGATCAAGATGGAATCTGTCAACTCTTGGTAATGAGAAATTAAACTTTTACCGTAAGTAAATTATTACCTCAACAAAATAGGACTAGGGTTTTGTAGGTGATGCTAATTAAAGGGTGATGGAGAAAATTTGCAAAGTTTAGTTTTTAATTTTTCTTGAGAAGAAAGCCTACTTTGTGAAAGTGAGAGTGCAATACAAAGCCAAGAGAGAAAAATACAATTACAAGAAAAGTGTTTCTTGTTCCACTAATTTGAGTTGAGATTTTTTGAGAAAAATTTCAACACAATATTCTTCGTTCAATTTGTTCGCGGGTTTCATCGATCAAAGAGTTGGTAGCAAGGATCGGTCTCGGTGTGGATACGCATAGAGTCTTCGCACTATCGAAGAAATTATGAAAAAAAACTCTCTTCACTAGGTACGTCTTAGACCCAATCTTTGACACATAAATAAATTTTAAAACATGAAAAATCTACCTAGGGTTGTTATTGTCATCTGCTGCGTGTTATGAACACCTATACGCAATCCTTCAGTGGTATCATAGCCGTGATTGTGTCTAAAATTTGTTTACGAAATATTTTAATATTGCATCTGAAGAGTTCAAACCATAATAGATGTGCCTTTTGCAATAGTCAAATCGTTTGAATAATTGATATTATTTTATTGTGGATAAAATATGCATTCATATAACTACTGAGATAGTTCATAACTTGAATTTGAAATTTTGTATTAGATACAATAGGAATCTATAATAGGTTACATGATTCTATTGTTAATTTAATTGTTATTAGTTCATGAGATGCTAATTAATAATAATATTCAAGCATGAATTCTTTTTATGTGATATATAAGACAAATATGTTAGAGGATGTTGAATTTTGTTTTATGCCATGTGCTTGTTCATTACATAATTTTGAATTATTTATTACATGTGATGTAAATTAATTTAGGACTAAGCATGTAGACAACTTGAACTAAATTCACATGCTATAAAAGATTCGATCTTCGTGTTATTAAAAATTGTTTTTGTAACAATTCCCTCTTACTAAAATTTGAGTTCTTAAATAATAAAATATAAGATATTTTATGATAGAGCTATCCATCAAGGTAATTTATTTTACTTATTTCTTGTTTATAAGGAGCGGCCTGACTACCAGGAGACTTATAGTTCGAGAATATGTTAAAATTATTTATTGCATTAGATGTATGGGTTGAAAGAATTATTCAATTTTACACTAGACGGCTGGACTACCCAGGGGAGTATAAAATTTAATAAGTTCTTTGCTATCATGATGGTTGAACTCAACTATGCCAATATGATCGACCTGACTACCAGGGGACTATTTGACATAGAGCTATTTAAGGAAATTGTATGGGGATACAATTGGTAAGAGTACCAACATTTAAAATATATGTGAGAAACGACTTGATTTCCAAGGGGCTCATACATATTGTTAAAGGATTCCTTTACTCCACTAAAAGAAATAAAAATTTCGTAAACTATAATGAGGGTAAATAGTTTAAAATAATTAGTGGAAATATCATTTAGATAAAAGTCCATGTCTTTATGATATATGCAAATATGTTCTTATATTACTGCTTTTTCTTTTCTATATTTTAGATTTCTCAATATGTCTGCTATATCACTGCGTGGAATACTTGAGACCAACAAGTTGGTAGGGCCAAACTTTGGTGATTGGTACAGAAATTTGAGAATTGTTCTCATGCATGAAAAGCTTATTGATGTGATCGATAAGCCCGCCAAGGAAGTCCCAGATGTAAATGATGATGATGCTACCAAGATTTATCAGAAATACTTGGAAGAATGTCTTACCACCAAATGCATCATTCTCGCTTCCATGAATTCTGAACTGCAGAGAAAACATCAGGATATGGATCCAACAACAATTATTGAACATCTTAAGAAGATGTTTGGTACACAAAGCAGGACAGTTAGATACCAACTATCTAAGGCTTTATTTGGATCCAAATTGACTGGAAACTCACCAGTTGGACCCTATATCAATCATATGATTGATCTTATTGAAGAGCTTGAGAAGTTGGGGTGCAAACTGGGTAAAGAGCTTTCTCAAGATTTGATCTTGCAGTCACTACCAGAATCCTTTTCACAATTTGTTATTTATTTTAATATTAATAAAATGGATTGTGATCTTCATGAGATGCTCAACATGTTGATTGATTTTGAGAATCAACTTGCATCTGAGAAGAAGAAAAGAACTATCATGTTGGTTGGAAACTCTTCTAAGAAGAAGGGTAAGGGTAAAAGTAAACCCAAGAAAAAGCCTACTGCGCCCAAGGGTGGTGTGACCAAACCCAAAGGCAAAGAATGCAAAGCTGACCATTCTGATGCTGTATGTTTCCATTGTAAGAAAATAGGACATTGGAAGAGAAATTGCAAAGAGTATCTTGCAACTTTAAAGGACAAGAAACAAGGTAAGACTTTAACGAAAAATGTTTTCAAGGTTTCTTTAACTACTACTAATTCTTCATTGTAGGTATTAGATACTGGCAGTGGTTATAACATCTGCAATATGTTGCAGGGGTTCCAGATAAGTAGAAAGTTGAAGAAAGGAGAAATTAATCTACAAGTTGGAAATGGTGCAAAAGTTGCGGTCGTAGCTATATGATCAATTTCTTTAATAATGCCTACGGGCAAAGTACTTATGTTGGATGATGTTATTACATTCCTAAATTTGTTTCGATCATAATTTCAGCTTCTATGTTAGAGAAACATGGTTTTCACATTAATATAGGCAATGGTATTTGCTCTATGTATTAATGATAATTTATATGTGAATGGCTATCTTCAACATGATGTTTATGTCTTACCTAGTATGAATGCTAATTCGATTATGCATGTTTCAAGTCTTAAGAGGAAAAGAGATGATCATGTAAATCAAACATACCTTTGGCATTGTAGGCTTGGTCATATTAGAGAGAAAAGAATTAACAAGTTTTACAAGGAAGGGTACCTTGACAAGTATGACTTTGAATCATATCCAACTTGTGAATCTCGTCTCAAAGGAAAAATGACCAAATCTCCATTTACTGGAAATGGAGGAAGAGCTTCTGAATTATTGGGACTATCAAAGTACTAAGGTCTGATAGAGGTGGAGAATATCTTAGTGAGGATATTACCAGATATATCAAAGAGAATGGGATTCTCTCACAGTGGACACCTCCAGGAACACCACAACACAATGGTTTGTTTGAAAGGAGAACTAGAACCTTATTAGATATGGTGAGATCTATGATGGGGTTCACTGATCTTCTAATAAATTTATGGGGATATGCTTTGGAAGCAGCAACATACTTACTTAATAAAGTTCCCACTAAGTCAGTCTCTACAACACCATATGAGATATAGAAAGGATGTAAGCCTAACCTTAAACATATTAAGATTTGGGGTTGTCCAGCTTATGTTAAGAGACTACAGTATGATAAACTTGACTCAAGATCTGATAAGTGTAGGTTCATTAGGTATCCCAAGGAAACAAGGGGATATTATTTCTATCACCCTTCTGACCATAAAGTGTTTGTGGCTAGTGGAGCAACCTTTTTGGAAAGGGAATTTTTTTTGGAAGGAAATTATAATGGAGAAATAGAACTTGATGAAGATAAAGAAACTAATGAATCAACACAATATAAAGATCATGAGACCAAAGTTAAAGAACGTTTATTGGATGTTTTGAAGTTGCCAAGGAAATTGCCATCTTCAACGGTTGAAGTTCAAGAACTAAATGAAGTTCAAGAACAGGTTAATGAACCAGTTCCAAACAACATTGAACAACAACGAAATTTCAAACCAAGCTCGAGGAGCTTGTTTAAGACCATATAAAGCTTTCTTGAGCTTGAAGACATGGTCGGGAGATGTAAAATCTTCAAAACCCGGGGGTTGTTCAACGTACACTTCCTCTTGAATAAATCCATTGAGGAAGGCACTTTTGACATCCATTTGAAATAATTTGAAATTCATAGATGATGAAAAAGCAAGTAATAAATGAATGGCTTCTAGGCGTGCAACGGGTGCATAGGTTTCTTCATAATCAATGTCTTCTTCTTGATTATATCCCTTAGCAACTAGCCTAGCTTTGTTTCTAGTAATTATACCATTTTCATCTAATTTATTCCGAAAAACCCATTTCGTACCAATTATAGTGTGATTATCAGGTCTTGGCACCAATTCCCAAACATCATTACGTTTGAATTGGTTAAGCTCCTCTTGCATTGCCAAGGTCCAATGCTCATCCCCAATTGCTTCAGAAATGGTTTTAGGTTCTATTTGTGAAACAAAAGCCATATGTCCTACAGTATCTTTAAGAAGGTTTCGTGTACTTACCCCTTTCTCGATGTTGCCAATTACCTTGTTAAGAGGATGGTCTTTAGACGTCCTCCAAACCTTAGGCATCATCGATTCTTCTTCTTGTGGTGGTACTTCTTCCGAAGGTTGTTCCATGACTTCACCTTGAACTTCCTTTGGATCTTCCTTTTGTACCTCGTCTTGAAGATTGATTTTCTTTAAAGCATCTGCAAGATCAACACAAGAATCCTTTCTCGCCAAGCGAGCATCATTTTCACAAAATACTACATGAGGAGATTCCTTAACAGTTTTGGTTCGATTATTAAACACTCTATATACTTTGCTACGTGATGAGTAACCAAGAAAAATTCCTTCATCAGATTCCGCATCAAATTTTCCCAAGTTATCTTTTCCGTTGTTGTGAATAAAACATTTACAACCGAAGACTTTAAGATGGGAGTATTTGGTTTCCTTCCCATATAGAGTTCATAGGGAATTTTCATGAGTATCGGTCTAATGATAGCTCTGTTTAAAACATAGCTTGCGGTACTCACGACATCCGCCCAAAAATATTTGGGAATATCGGCCTCTTCGAGCATGGTTCTAGCCATCTCTTCGAGACATCGATTTTTACGTTCTACCACTCCATTTTGTTGTGGTGTACGTGGAGCCGAAAAGGTATGTTCAATACCGAGTTCGTCACAAAAATCCGCGAAGAGATTGTGATCGAACTCTCCCCCATGATCACTTCTTATGGAAGTGATGGTTGTGTCCTTTTCATTTTGAACACGTTTAAGAAAACTTTTAAAAGCTTGAAAGGCATTACTTTTATGAGCAAGAAATAACATCCATGTAAATCTAGAATAGTCATCAACAATTACAAAAGCATAAAGATTTCCACCAAGACTTTTAATTCTAGAAGGTCCGAAAAGGTCCATGTGTAGAAGTTGTAAAGGTCTAGTGGTTGAAACATCATTTTTGGATTTAAAAGAAGCCTTTGTTTGTTTCCCTTTTTGACATGAATCACAAATAGAGTCTTTTTCAAATTTCATGTTTGGAAGACCAAGTACTAAATCTTGTGAAACTAGTTTGTTTAAAAGATTCATATTTACATGAGCTACTCTACGATGCCATAACCACATGTCATCTTCTTTACTCAAAAGACAATTCACATAACTTGATGAAGAGTTTTCAAGATCAACCATATAGATATTGTCCATTCTAAAACAACGAAGAATAATTTTAAAATCACTACGACGGATAACTAAGCATTCTTCGGAGTCAAACAATACAAGATTTCCCTAGTCACATAATTGACTTATGCTCAAGAGATTATGTTTAAGACCTTTAACAAGCAATATATGCTTAATGGAGGAGGATTCGTCCTTACCAACCGATCCAATGCCGATAATCTTTCCTTTGTTATTGTCTCCAAAAATAACATTTCCTCCTTCCTTGGGTTTTAGTTGAAGGAATTTTGATGCATCCCCGGTCATATGTTTGGAGCATCCACTATCAAGGTACCAAAGTACACTTGATCCCTTCAAACACACCTACAAAACAAATTAATGAGATTTTGGTACCCAAGCCATTTTGGGTCCTTGTGCGTTAGGTGTAACATATTGGTGTGATTGCCCTGCAGTGAAATGTCTATGTCTAGTGAAGCATGCGGGAGCAATATGTCCAATTTTATTGCAATAATGACAAATGACATTCAGATTGTGCATTCTTCTAGGATGATAGTAATTTGGGGGTCTAAAATTATTCACTCTATGTTTAGGAACATAGTTTTGATGTAGTTTTCGAAAATCTTGTCTAGGTGGTCTATACATTCCAATATTTCTCCTAGCATTTGTTCTAGAATGAGATGCAATTCTAGGATTGAAATTTCTAGGTTGAGTGATGACATTTATTTTGTTTGGCCTAAGTTGAGTCTTAGGTGGTTTAGGAATGGACTCAACTTTTTCTTTCGTCTCGTGTTTAAAGCCTATACCGTGCTTAGTGGATTTCAAATTTACAAGCACTTCATTGAGATTTTTGTGTGAAGAATTGAATTTGTGCAAAGTGCTTCTAAGACTTTCTACTTCTTTCTTTAGAGATTTGCAAGAAGTACAATCCTTATTTGAGCTTTCGGGTTTGTCGGCGCTTCGTTTGCCATAAAACTTGTTTTCCTCTTTTAATTTCTCATTCTCAAGAGTGAGTTTTTCAAAATCCTTTTCTTTTGAAGAAAATTGTTTTCTTAAATCTTTTATAGATTTAGAAGAGCTAATAAACTCTTTATACAACTCATCAAATGCATCTTGCAATTCTTCTAAAGTGAAATAGTTCTTAGAAGAAGTACATACCTCATTTTGACTTTTTTCGTGTGCCATAAGACACAAGTTTGCGGTCTCGTTTTCTTCTCCATCACTTGATTCGTCTCCAGAGTCGCCTCCCCAAGAGATGTATGCTCTTTGTTTCTTGAATGGTTTCTTCTCCTTTTTGATGTTTGGACAATTTGATTTGATATGCCCGATTTCTCCGCATCCATAGCACTTCAATTGGTCGCCTTGTTGCTTACCTTTTCGTTCATACTTCTTTTGCATGAACTTGTGAAATTTCTTAATAACGAGTCCAAGCTCGACATCTTCATCACTTGACTCCTCATAGTTTTGAGGTTGAGTAGTTGATGCTTTGAGCGCAATCTTTCTTTTCCTTTGATCATCCAAAGGAGAGTTAAGAACAGTTGATTCATAAGTTTTAAGATTACCTCGTAGTCCGTCGATGGTGACGTTTGTGATGCCGATTGATTCTTGGATAGCATCGGCTTTGGAATGCCATTCCGGAGTGAGGCTTCGTAGAATTTTCCGGACAAGCTCCTTATCCGTGAATGACTTTTTGAGAGCGTGTAGGTCATTGACGATTTTTGAAAATCGTTCGAACATGTCATCTATCTTCTCATTCTCCTTCATGCGAAACAGTTCATATTCGTGGGTTAGAAAATCAATTTTAGCTTCCCTTACCTGGTCCGTACCTTCGTAGGTGATTTCTAATTTGTCCCACATTTGCTTGGCAGTGGTGCAACATGATATTTTTCGATAGTCAGCGGGGTTCACTGTGCAATACATCATGTTGATTGCCTTTGCGTTGTTCTCTATTTTCCTGATATCATCGGCGTCGTATTCATCTTCCGTTTTTGGAACGAGTTCTTCTCCAACCTTTTTGGTAGGTTGTAATTCTCCATTTTTGATGATTTTCCACAGTTGGAAGTTGTTTGATTGTATAAAAATCCTCATTCTCTCCTTCCAGTATGTGTAGTTGGTGCCATCGAAAAGTGGTGGCCTTGTGAAGCATTGTCCTTCACCTAGTCCTGCATAAACATTACGAGTAGAAGCCATGGAAAGTTTCTCTCAAACTGTTAAGTCTTTCAGAGAGTTAGGCTCTGATACCAATTGTTAGAATATACGCTTAACGCTAGGGGGGGTGAATAGCGTTATAATAAAAAACAATGTAAACTTGCGGAATTAAAATTGAAGGAATAACGTAAGTGCAGTAATTAAAATGATAAGGAGAGAACACACCGAATTTTATCCTGGTTCACCACAACACGTGGTTAGTCCAGTCCCCGAGAGACTCTCTCGAGTTTTACACTAACTTCGTTAAGCTTACGGGTGCTTAACAAACCGTTACACTTGCTCGTAGATATACACTCTACAAGACTTCAACCTGCTCGAAGATACCGCACCTTTAGACTTCAAACCAAGGAACTACTTTTCCTTCTTACAACAAGGGATTAGACTATCCCTTCAAGTGTGTACAAACACTTAGCACTCACTTAAACAGAACTCTCTTGAAGAGTAGATATGAGTAAGTAAATACGCTCAAAAACACAACAACTTAGTCAAGAGTTTGGCTCTCAAAAACTTATGAAATGAATACAAAATGATTGCAAAGAGAGTATGTAAGCTTTAGCAAGAATGTAATCAGTTGTTGTACTTAGAAGAGTGATTTTGAGTTGTATTTATAGTGCTCAAAACACCCAAGACCGTTGCTTAATTGCCAATCACAAATTGCTGATTTTGTGCTAGGATAATCGATTATCTGATTCTGCATAATCGATTATCTGCCAACGTTCAAAAATCAATCCCAGATTTTAAGAAGAATAATCGATTATCCAAATCGTATAAACGATTACCTGACAACGTTCAAAGATCAATTTCCGATTTTAATCATAATAATCGATTGTCTGATTATGCATAATCGATTATCTTTCAGCGTTTGAAAATATTTTGGCAACGGTCTTTAATATAATCGATTACCAGAAAACCATAATCAATTATTTTGCTACTTTGAAAAATCTGATGCTTACTGCCTCAACATAATCGATTAGTCTAAGGCACATAATCGATTATCTTGTAGCTTTGAAAAATCTGGTGAACACTGCCTCAACATAATCGATTATCATAAGGTACATAATCGATTATCTTGTAGCTTTGAAAAATCTGGTGAACACTGCTTTAACATAATCGATTATCATAAGGTACATAATCGATTATCTTTCAGCTATGTAAAATCTGGTGTACACTTCCTTAACATAATCGATTATCATAAGGTACATAATCGATTATCTTGCAGCTTTGTAAAATCTGGTGTACACTGCTTTAACATAATCGATTATCATAAAGTACATAATCGATTATCTTTGTCCAGATTTGAAAGACATGTTTAACATTCATTTTGGTTAAAATGAAATGTTTGAAAAGCATTTTGCTTTAAATTAAAGATGCATGATTTGATAAAAATGATTTTACGAGAGAAGCCAAGTCTTGAATCAATTGTCGGATCAAGATCACAATTATAGAACGACTCATGTATAACTTTGTTGCATTACTTAAGCTTGATCTTTGTTCTTCTTATGCTTGGACTTCGGAATATGTCAATGGTCCGTTCACGTCGGTTTGTCATTTATCAAAACCTACAAATATGAACACACGTTTAGTTTAGCGACTTGAGAACGTGTTTCAACATCAGGTACACAGAGACTTAATTCACTCTCCTCCATCCGACTGCACATGATGTTTGTACCATGCCCTTTCATTGCTTGGGGCATGGACATCATCGGACCCATCGAGCCATCAGCTTCTAATGGACACCAATTTATCCTGGTTGCTATTAACTATTTCACCAAGTGGGTTGAAGCCAAAACCTTCAAAGCAGTGACCAAGAAGGCCATGGTCGATTTCGTGCACACAAACATTATTAGTCAGCTCGGGATCCCCAAAACGCTCATCACTGATAATGGGGCAAATCTCAACAGTCACCTAATGAGAGAGGTATGTCAGCAGTTCAGGATCGCACATCGAAACTCTATCCAGTACCGCCCCAAGGCGAATGGAGCAGTTGAGGCAGCAAATAAGAACATAAAGAATATACTACGGAAAATGGTGGAATGATCCAGGCAGTGGCATGAGAAGCTGCCTTTTGCATTGTTAGGCTATCTCACCACAATTCGCACTTCAGTGGGGGCTACTCCATACTTATTGGTATATGGCACAGAGGCAGTGATCCCGGCCGAGGTTGAAATCCCCTCCCTACGGATCGTGGTCGAAGCAGGAATTGACGACAAAGAATGGGTCAAAGCCCATCTGGAACAATTGAGCTTGATTGACGAGAAAAGATTGGCGGCAGTCTGTCATGGCTAGTTGTATCAACGGAGAATGGCTAGGGCATATAATAAGAAGGTGCGCCCCAGAAAGTTTGAAGTAGGTCAACTGGTACTGAAGCGCATCCACCCTCACCAGGCCGAGGGAAAAGGCAAGTTTGCTCCAAACTGGCAAGGACCATTCATCGTGTCAAGAGTGTTGTCCAACGGAGTGTTGTATCTGATGGACGTGGAAGGGAAATGTGCGGAAATGGCCATCAACGCAGATGCAATCAAAAGATATTATGTATGATTTTCTTCAGATCATTGTTTATACTTGACACCTGATTGTACTTTGCATCTTTTGAAGATTGGAATGACGAAGGCATTTTGTTCTGCTATTCAAACACTTTATATTCTGCTAACCCGTTTGAGCTTTAATTACTTTCTTTCATACCCCTCTTTTGGAATCAATAACAAGGTTAGAAATGCGAGTTAAAAGGAAAAAGGGAAGAATGAAAAGAATAAAAAATGATAGTAATAAACAATAAAAAGAAAAAAAAGAAAAAAAAGAAAAAAAAAGAGAAAAGAGAAAAGAGAAAAGGAAAGAAAGAAAAAGAAAGCGAAACAAAGAAAATCGGAAAGAAAACAACAACAAAAACGAGGAATCGGTATGAACTACGTTTGACCTGATTCCTTGTAAGGATACGTAGGCAGCCTCACGGTTCGTTCTCATCAAAATTAAAATCCAAAAATCCCCAAGCAAGAAACTGGGGTAGAAGTTGTGGTTGTTGTAAGAATTTGATTCCGAAAGTTGTAATTTTGAACCCACTTAAATTGTTTCGAGCCTTTGATACCCCTTCTTTCTAACCCTATCCAAAAGTCCACGTTACAGTCCAAAGGAAGACCTTCCGATCAGTCTTCAAGAGATGCCAAATTGAGCAAGTAGAGGTGGTTCATGTCAGGGGCAACACTCCGTTCCAAGCAGGAAAGATAATAAAAATGAGAGAGTATTATTGGTGAAAACCCTCACGGGCACCATAAGGCGACGAGAGTTTGAGAGATAATAAAATGAGAGAGTCTTATCGGTGAAAACCTTCACAGACACCGGAAGGCGAAGGTAAGATAAAGCGAAACTCAGAAAGGGACTATTGGTGGATGAATACTGCAGGGCAAGACGAGTCAGGAATTGGTTTGGAAAGGTCACAACGGCAAAAGCGCGGCAGCACAAGTTCGGTCATCGAAATCGATTGGGTCGAATAGGCCAAATTGCATGTAATGATCGCAAGAACCAGTCGGCTCTCTTTCAGATAAGTATTCTTCGTTTTTCTTCTTCAATAGCAAGTCTAGAATTCTTCATTCCAAATACCGTTCGGAGTCCTCGCATTTCATTCTTCTTTCAAGTCTAAATTCATTTGTTTAAACGAAAGGAATGTCAAAGCCAATTATCAAGCTCCCAAAGGAACAAAGCACATGACGCCCAAAGGCGTAACAAAAATAACAAGCGTGGAACAGCAAAGGGAAGGATTCATAAAAATTGTAATTAATGGAGGAGACAAGCATTGGCAAAGCTGAAGGAATACCACACTGGAAAGGGCATGCAAATGAAACACAAAGATTCGGATGGAAACGTAAAATTGGCACAATACAAATATGGGAAAGGTCAAGGGTTGACCCAACATGGCACCTTAAATCATCAACCATCAGGGAAAGGCGTAAAGAATTCTGGAAAGGGGGCAGAAGTGTAACACAAGATGGGAAGTAAATGTAAAGCCACAAAGGTCAGAGGGTCAGCCAAGCATAATACATTGACTTGGTAATATTGGGAAAGGTGCAAGAATTCAGGCAAAAGGGCTAGGAATGCAACACAGTAATGGGCGAGTGAAGTAAAGTAAAAAAGGTTCGGGGGTAAGACAACCAACTCAGGCAACACATCATCAACATGAAAATTTGAACACAATGGAACATGACAACGAGGAGGCCACTTCCAACAAGAATGTTGTGAGCCTACCACCACTTTTCAAACTGACAAGTTTTCTTTGATTGACACAAGGGCAGAAAAATTGTCGAAGAGCCTAAAAGAGGCCATCCACAGGGGTAGGCAAGCGCGACAGGTATGGCCAAAATATCAGAATCCACTTGGAAGTGGCACTCAGTTAAAATTCCAAAGGGACATAGTCCGTTATAAATACCCTCCCCAGCAAAGAGCATAACATGACAAGCTTTAATTAGCAAAAATCTAGCAGAAACAACCAAGGGTTAAAATAAGCGTGAAAGATGAGATGGAACACAGTTTAAAACTCAAGCAGTGGGGAGTAACACGGGCAAGCATCAACACCTCCCCAGTAAGAGTCGCAGAAACATCCAGGAATTAGAATTGGCATTTAAGTTGGAACCTTCAGGACCCTCCTGAAAATGGAAATTAGAGCCAAAATCTCCCCAGCCAGAGCCAAGAAGAGTCAATAGAGTCATCAGGACCCTCCTGAAAAATGAGACTTAGAGCAAATATGCCCCAGCTAGAGTCAATAGAGGCGTCAGGACCCTCCTAAAAATGGGACTTAGAGCAAATATGCCCCAGCTAGAGTCGATAAGAGTCAAGAAAAGTCATCAGGACCCTCCTGAAGAATGGGATTTAGAGGAAAATTTTCAAATTTCCCCAGCTGAGTCAGCAAGAGTTACCAGGACTTCCCTGAAAGATGGGACCTAGATATTTCCCCAACCAGAGTCAATAAGAGTTACTCGGACCTCCCTGAACGACGTGACTTAGATATTTCCGCAATCAGACTCAATAAGAGTTATCAAGACCTCCCTAAGAGATGGGAGTTAGATATTTCCCCAACAAGAGCCAATAAGAGTTATCAGGACCCTCCTGAAAAATGGGACTTAGATTAGATACTTCCCCAGCAAGAGTCAACAAGAGTTGTCAGGACCTTCCTGGATAATGGGAAGTAATTTTAACCACCAATCCCCAGCAAATCCCCATCGGACATAACTTATAGCAAGATATGTTAGAAAATAAAACTTTTTTAGAAAATACAACATAATCTTGAAATTGTCAACAGTTGAGGATTGTCGGGACCAGTTTTGTAATCAGGCGCCCGCCTGGGGAGCAAGGGAATATTTTTCAATTTTAAGTGTTGCAATCTGGTGTCCACCTGGAGAACAAGGGAATATTTTTCAGTCTCAAATTTTTGCAATCAGGCACCCACCTGGAGAGCAAGGGAATATTTTTCAGTTTTAAGTTTTGCAATCAGGCGCCCACCTGGAGAACAAGGGAATATTTTTCAGTTTTATGTTATTGCAATCAGGCGCCCACCTGGAGAACAAGGTAATATTTTTCAGTTTTAAGTTTTTGCAATCAGGTGCTCACCTGGAGAACAAGGGAATATTTTTCAGTTTTAAGTTTTTGCAATCAGCCGCCCACCTGGAGAACAAGGGAATATTTTTCATTTCAAGTTTTGCAATCAGGCGCCCACCTGGAGAATAAGGAAATATTTTTCAGTTTTATGTTTTTGCAATCAGGCGCCCACCTGGAGAACAAGGGAATATTTTTCAGCTTTAAGTTTTTGCAATCAAGCGCCCACCTGGAGAACAAGGTCATATTTTTCAGTTTTAAGTTTTTGCAATCAGGCGCCCACCTATAAAACAAGGGAATATTTTTTAACGCAACTCGAGTTCAGCAGTCAGGCACCCACCTACAGAATGAGGGAATGCTTTCAATGGAATACATGTCAAAATCCAACAGTTCGGCATTGGTCATGAAGATAAAGGAAAATAGTCAGCGAAGAGGTTCGCAGAAAGAGATACAAGGCAACAAAGCAACAAGGATCAAGATTGAAGACGTATATAGGCTTTTCTTTGTCATCCGTAGTTTATAGTTTAGTATAGTTTTTTTTTACTTTTTATAAGGAGTAATAAGGAGGACATTGGATAGTAACAGCAGCCAATCACAATCTCTCGGTAGTCCCAGCTACCAAAACTTCCAGAACTACACTAACCTGATTCCCCTATTGCCGAGAATATGTAGGCAACCTTTGAAGCAAGGTTCGGTCAGAAAGTTTTCGAAATACTTCACATGGATTATTCAATTGGAAGAACTCGCTCATATTTTCTCACTTGTCTTTGCACGAAAACCCTTCGTGTTCCCGCGCAAAGAGGGGCAGCTGTGAGTATATAATTTTTGACCGATCGAAACAAACTCCTACAGGATTCTTAAAGTTTAGGATTTTCTCTTTTAAAATATTAGGATCTTAATTTTTGGACTTTAATTGCATATGCATGTTCATTGTTGCGCGTTTGGATTAATTAGGGGTTTTAATTATTAAATAAACTTGTTTCATAAAGTAAAATACAAAAATATATATGTGCCAGCACTTGAAGTTGTGTTTGTTCATTTTTTATTTGTTTTAATTTTATTTGTGATTTTTGGCTTTTAAATAAATTTAGTAATTCATTTTAGTTAAAAGAAAAGACAAAAAATAATAATAACAAAATACAATACATGTATACATATATAGGCAACCACTCAGGCTGGCCACAATTGGTCCAGACCTGAGTGGCCCAATTTGTTCCGTCTCTAAACCCCTACAAATAAGCCCAAACAATCAGCCAGTCCAGTACACATCTACATCCATCCAAACGAGGTTGCTTAGAGCCCTTTCCATCATAGTCGTCAATCCCCACACCATACAACGGCTACCAAACCCCCACCTCAATCCATACATATATGTCCAAACCCCTTCAATATACACACGACCAAAATAACCTTCCTCGTATCTCCACCGCCGATCATTGACCACCCCGTCAACACCCATTGACCACACCAACGCCACCGTTGACCACCGTTTTACCACCCTACTGTCGCCGCCGGAAATCACCTCACGGCGGAGGGTGGCAACCAAACGGGCCCAAAATTGCACCTTTTAACCACCTTGGCCTCCTCTACCTCGTCCGATAATCAGTTACCTTTGAATACCATCCCACCGTCTCGAATATTTCTTTTAAGGTGGACGGAAACCCCATCTCCCGTGACCCCCATCCCAAAGCCTCCCAAAACTACACCACTAAGACACCTTGACCTCCTTATTCCAACCATGCACACCTTCCTTCTCAAATCACCCAGAGACTTTTCGAATCTCAGTCTGAAACCCAACCCTAAGTCCGCAAACATGCCGGAAAAGCCCCAAAACCTTACCAGGCAGTCTTTGACCCCCCTTTGACGCAAACCATGCCACCCCCGAGTCTCAAACAACCCTCAACCGCTCAAACTCCCAAATCTAAGGCCAATTAAGGTCTCCAAACTTCAGGACCCCCCCCCCCCCACGGAGCTTCGAAGTTGATTAAACACTATCCTGGGAGTTTCAGAACTCCTGTGGAAGAACAAGGTCCAATCGAATCAGTTCAAATACAAACAAGAAGCTAAGTTTTCTTGCCTCTTTTCTATTTTTCTTTAGCTTGGAATCCTGGACTTCTGTTAATGATTGATTTGCATGTTTTAAAACTTGAATTGATTTTATGAGATTTTATTTTAATTGTTTGTCTTGATTATCCACAAGCTCATCTGAAAAGTAGGGTTCAAGTTCATATGTTTGTTTGTTTGTCACTAGCCTGAGATAACTTATTAGGGTTCAACAATTGCATGTTAATAATTTGAATTTATTTTACGTGTGAGTTGTTTTTCTTTTACTGTTTGTCCGGTGATCCACAAGTTCTTCAGTGTTCATGTGTTTGGTTTGGAAGTCTTTTATCTTTTGAATAATTCCCTGCTAATATCATCCTTTGATTTTGAAAGCTAGTTAATACTATTGCAATAGATTTTTTAGGCTTAATTGAATATACCGTTTGATTCTAGGATTTCTGGTTCACTCCTGAGTGTTTGATGGTCATGATGACTTTAGTTATTCAGAATTGATATTAGTCTTAGGTTATTAGTTCTTCAGAATTGATATTGGCCTTAAGTTAATTTGGGGGTTGGGATCCTCAATTGTTCATTGTTAGGCTTCACTTGCCTCCTAAGGTGATCCTTGAGTTAAATTATTGTGTGAATTTTTGAAGCCTTTGATAAAGCTATTTTTGAAAATAAGGTGTTGACAAAGGTATTAATTCTTCTAGTCCTTTGTTTTGATAGCCTGTATAATGTTTGTGGATGTTTACATATGTTAAACCTTATTAATTCTTTGGCCAAATCTGATCTTTATGAGCATGTGGATCTAAATGTGACCTGAAGAACTAACCAAGGTTAATTAGGGATGAACCAGGGTTAAACAGAACCGACTATGGTCAATTTTAGGGCTAGGGTAATTTAGGAAAACTAGTAAGGGTATAAAAGGGATGTGAAATTGTAAAACATCTGATAAGAATCCTGTGGAACCTTCTAGTAGAGACTGATATATAATTCCAGCCTCAAACTTGAGGCACAAGTTAGGAATTGAAGGACTACTTAGGCAAAAATACATGTTGAGTTAAGGACTAAAAAAGAAAACAAGTAAAATTTGATGCCCTAACTGTTTTGCTATAAATTAAACCACTTGGGGGCACTGGAGGGGATCCAAAAACCTATATCTGTAAAACTAGAGCTGGAAATACTGATCTGGGACTCTTCTCTTCAATATTAGACCTAAATACTCATTTCTTAGCTGAAAAGTACCATCAGTGTTTGAATTTTGATCCTTTTGAGCTTAAATTTCTCACTATCCTATTGAAACCTTGGGCATACTGTTTTATTGGCTGTTTGTTTGCTAGCTGACCTCCATATTTTCTCATAGGCTTGGTTTTCTGCTGTATTACATGTATCAACTCAACACTCGTGTATATGAAGTTCGAAGTGAAAATCTATTCTCAATATGAAGACTTTCATTGGCTATTTGTATTCTAGTATCCTATTCCCGTCTTCCCTACTTAGTTTGAATATAGGAATACTAGTTAAATGATCATCATTATTATAGTATAGTACTAGACTGATCTATTTTGTAATAACTGAACATTTTTGGGACTGTTTTCATGTGTAATAATGGGACTTTCAGCTCAAGTTTTGTATATGCTTGGGTAGTAGTCAATTTCAATTTCAATCTGGTAGGGTCAAGTGCTGAATTTGTGCACTTAGAGCTACCAGACCTGGAAAGTAGTATAGTCTATAGTTTTAAATCTCATAATGTTTAGTAATAGCTTATTTTAGATTTGTTTCATATAGTAGGACCTAAAAAATGTAATTGAAATTTGGCAATTAGATTCATATACTCTGACTGATGAGTATATGAATCGTATGATTCAAATTTGATGTTATAAAAGTAGTACAAAAATAGTTGTTATTATTTCTTTCGTGAATAGGTAAAGAATCGATTCTATGTACATAATTTCAGACCAAACTCTTGTTAGCCATTGGACTCTTTGGTTCAAATCAGTAATGGGCTCATATGTGAGGCCCAGTAAGCATCTAAATGCTGAAATTTGATACATTTTCTGGGCTAAGTGATAACAGCCCAAACCAGTCAAAAATTGGTTGCCAATTGCAGCCTGAGCAACAAGTGCTTCAGGGTTGTCCCAAAGTTTGATTTATTTACATGTCCATTGGCCATGAGTGAGGCTAAGGCACACATAATATTTCCAAAGCATCAAGTTTTTACATAAAACAATTAGTGTATTCAAGCATCCGTAAGAGTAGAAATTTAGCATACATTAAAAGGCCCTTATAAAATTAAATTGAGCCATGTAATTCGAACAAATACCATGCGTAGGCTCCTTAATTCATTAGAACATGTAGAAAGATTAGGAGGTGCCGCTTAGCAAATTTCACGGCCTTCCCATAAATGTCAAAGACGTAGTTGCTATAGATGCACGTTTAATAAAAATACCTTCCTAAATTTGGGTGCGCATTTATGTGACCCAAAATCAAATCTCAACGAAGTTGGAATGTGCCAAAATCCACGGGTGAATTTGTGTGACGTGGTTTGAAGTGTGTTCTAACGATGTTGCAATTCTCTTTAAAAATAATGATAAAATTAGTTTAAAGTTAAAAGGCACATAAGTTAAAACATATTCTAAAATCAGATAATTTAAGCCAAATATAATAGTTAAGAGACTGTGCTAGAACCGCAGAACCTGGGAATGCCTAACACCTTCTTCCGGATTAACAGAATTCCTTACTCGGATTTCTGGTTCGCAGACTGTTAAACAGAGTCGTTTTTTCCTCGATTTGGGATTCTAAACGGTGACTTGGGACACCATAAATCTCCAAAGTGGTGACTCTAAAATTCTCTCAAATAATTGATTCTCACTTTGATTGTCCTTTAATTGGAAAAACTCCCTTATCTACGCCCTTCGCCGGGTTGTAGAGTGCCAAAAAGGAGGTGTGACAGTGCAATTACGAGTTTTTAGTGGAATAATTTATAATTTATTATGGTAGATATTAATTTCGAAATTCAAAATTAATTTTATAATATGGAGACTTGATAATTAAATTTGGTGGTGAATATTGTGCTTAAATAATAGGAAATAAACCTAACTCTATAGGTTTTGGAAAATATTTATTTACAATAAAAATGTGTCATGTAATACTCCGCATTCTTTATCTATATTATATTAAAAAAGGGAGTAGTTTGCAACGTGGTTAAGCCAAGTGGAAAGCTAAAATAAAGTCACTTGGCAATTTTAAGAGAATATAAAAAAATTGGATTATAAATGGAAAAATATTTAATGAAAGTGGTAGTCCAAGATTTTCTATAGGTATCTTTAATTAAATTTGTGTATAATTCAGTTATGGTATGTATATTTTTTTGAGCAAGAATCAATTAAAATTTTGTTGAAAATCTTATACACTAATTTAAGTTGAAATAATAATTCTTTATTTTGTACAAGTTTTGTATCTAACCTTATTTGTGAAAATATACATTATTATATGTATCTTTAATTAAATTTTGTATATAATTCAGTTATGATAGGTATTCTTTTTCAAGAAAAAATATTTAAATAAACATTTTATATCTTACAAAATTGATAGTTTATATCTAACGATCCCTTGGTATTGAAAAAATATTTATTATAAATTTACTTTAGAGTTAAAAAGATTTTTCTTAGAAGCATGTGATGTGATTAAACTATTAAATTCCAAATATTTGATAATGCAGACTTTATATGACGAGATTTGTTATTGAAATGAATCTTGCAAATGTTTTAAAAAATTATTTTTTGAGGAAAAATGACTACTAAACTGCGATATCTTTTACATATTTTTTAGACTATTATCCTTAATAAAAGATAAAGTTAAATAAATCACTCAGATAATGAACTAAAAATAACAAGGTAATCAACCATGTCAAGTGGTATGATAAGAAAAAGTTAAAGTAAAGTTAATAAACATTATAGTAAAAATATTGAATTTAGATTAAAACATATTTAAATTGAGATAAAGAAAATTTAAATTGAAGGATAAAAGTTTTTGAAAAATCTTAAATCTTGAATTGAGACTCAAAATTCAAGTTTGATTTTAAAAAGCATTATGATACTATTAAAAAAAATTGCAGATCTTATTGATTTTTCTTCGTGCTTCATTGTTGTTGGATTCATTTTTTGTATCAAGATTTATAAATGTGTAAATATAGTATTTATATATTGTGTATCTATATTTGTTAGAGATGTGGTACTATATGATATATTATAGGAATATGATATTATTAGAATATTCTTAGGAGAGATTTCAGGGAGTATAAGCTTAAACTTATGTATATGTACTCTTCTTCCTAGGAATGAGAAAGCAAGTCTGATCCATCTAAAAGTTGTGCAATTTCTAATGTATTATTTTTTCCATCGAAGTGGTAGTACAGTAAATCCTCCTTTTTTCATCTTATTTATGAACCTTTGAAAAAATTCTATAACCATGATATGTATTGTTCTTAATGTTTAATTCATTCATTTTCCATAAGTATATCATAATTTCTGAAAAGTAATTAGTATGATTTTCTGGTGAATTTAAATTTTATAAGGTTCATCAAGTTGATATAAAATGAAGTATTCGGTGTTGTTAATAATTGGATAATATACATGCGCTATATGTAATTATAGATAATTATTGTATTTAAATTTTTAATCAAATATTTTATAATATCATCTATCATTTATTTTGACTATTTTGATTTCAAGAGGCTTCATGTTTGGTTAAAAAACATAGAAAATACTCTTTAGAATATCTATAAAAAAAAAGGTAATAGCTACAACTGTTAAATTTTAAAAACCCCATTCTTTGTATGGTAATTATCTCAATTGATTGGATCCATTTGATATATTTTTCTTTAAAATAGAGCACCAAGGACCGAGAACAACTTCTTTGTAATATAAGATGGTACTGATTATCTCCGGAGTTATTTTATCATTAGGTATGCATTGAAAGAACATGATTTGAAATGGTATATATGTCTAGAAATGATATCGAATTGAATTGTACTTCTTCTTTACTATGACTTAATTCTCATTTGCTTATTTTCAAATCTTTTTAAACACTTTTTTTGCTTTCGCAAATAATAGAAGATGTTATTTGTATGGTATGCCAGGAATACAATTATTCAAAAAATTTACTACTTTTCTTTATTTAAATAGCAGTAATTTAACAGTTACAAAATTATTCAACATTTAGAAAAATAAAGGTCTGATTACTTTTAAACAAAATATATTTTGTGTCCTGTCATAGCTAAACTTAATTTTATTCTTCTTTTTACCATTTTATTGTCTTCTCGACCGATTGAATTTTACTGAATCAATAAATTCCTAGCTATAAAATAATAGCGTGAAAATAAATTAAATTTAAGAGTTAGACGAAGTATTGCAAAATACAACAACGAACTAATATGGTTTAAAAAGTTGAAAGAATAATACTTATTTTAGCTTAAGATGAGGAATATTTTTTATTTGTGAAGAGCAATGATATACAATAAATAATGTTGCATATCTGGAATCTCATTAAGTAAAATCAATAATAAAAATATGTAATAATAAAAGTCTTCTGAGCAACATAGTAAAATGTTAAAAATAGAAAGAAATTTCTTATATAGAATGTTTTTAATAAAATATAAAAAATATCGTTAATATAAATAATACAAAATAAAAAAATATTAAAATATTAGACAAAAAAGGAAATGAGGAAAACTAATCAAAATATCATAGTATAAAAATAGACAAAATAGGGCACATAAATTTTAAAGATAAAATAAATTAGGAAATACAAAATTTATTTATATATTAAATATTCGAAAAATTGTTAACAATATAAAAAATAAAAATATATATTGATATATAAAATGAATTAATGGACAAGGATACTAACAAATTATAAAAGTTTTTATATCTATGTAATAATACGAAATAGTCAATAATATAATAAATTAAAATAATAAATAGAAAAGTTAATTAAAGCTATATAATTAGTTTTCTTTAATTTTATTATTTTATTTTTGGTTACACCATATTAAAGATACAAATAACATCTGATAATTTTTTTTAAATAATATAATTAATATTTTTTTAATATTGTTTGCGCTTCGTGCAAATTCTAATACTAGTAAGAATATATAGATCTTTAGTCAAATAATAACATTATAATATAATAAAAAGATAAGAAAAAAAGGATAAATAGATAATAGGCGAAAACTCATGAGAAAGACTTGATAAAGTAAAAAAAAATGGGTTTCTCGCGAGGTTATCTCGCTACCAAGTCCCAAAAAAAGCAACTAAATACACCAACAATTGAAATATCAAATTTGAGAAGATAGAGGGATTCACTTTTCACCAAACGTAAAGATTAGAAGAGGAATTAAGAGAAGTTTTTGGTTCTACAATAATGGAGCAAATTAGAGAAGGAAGAGCTAGGCGGAAGCTTTGGTGCCGCATGAAAAGTTATTTTCAGCCACACATTATCTAGATTTTGAGGTATTTTATTCAATATAATCGTTCCCAACCATTATTAATTCTAAATTCAAGGTAAATCATATTACTCTATCGATATGGGTGTCGTTAGTGATATTGGTAACTAATGAGTTTCAGTTGAATTGGATACAAGAAATACTCAGGAATAAGATTAATTTTTTTTGTTCTGGGTAATTAAATAATATTTTGGTAGTTACATTGGAGGTATTGTGACTGCTTCAAGACACTACTTGAAATAGAGTAAATTGCTAATTTTCCAATCAACTCAAATTGTTCATTTGTTTGCCCATTCCAAATTGCATTAGACATCTAAGTTTAATAACAAACATGGAAAGAAAAACTAGTTTCTTATCCATTTTAGCATACTGAAGTGCTTAACAGAGCATCGACATTCATATTCTAGAGGAATGAATCAGGAAAAAAAATTTATGAAATGCGGCAGGTTTAGACCAGTTATATTGGAAGTTCACAAAGTTAATACATAGATTAATTTTGTCACAATTAGGTAGTTGAAGAGGTGGAGCGAAGTGTTTAAGGTGATGCGTTTGGTATTCCTGCATGAGTACTGTAAGTAATAATCTTTCTGTAATTTGTGTTTTTATAACCTGCATGGTTTATACTATATTTTGAAAATAAATAGTATAACCAAATATTTGAAAGTTCATGTGGGACAAGTCTTTTACTTGATATAGTACTGAATAATTTACTTGAGATGTTTACAGTTATTAAAATATTCTCACTAATACTAGACCTGTTTTGTTGTTACTAGAGATATGATTATCGTTACCGAAATTGGATACGTGATTTGATAAAAAATTAAATGCCTTGTACTATTTTGAAAAGGCTTCCATGTGAAGATTTACTGTTTACAAAGAAAAGTATGAATGTGAGGAGACCTTGAAGGATCTTTTCGCTAATGGCGGGTTTGTTAGACTTGGTGCATCTTGTATTTACAGATTATTAATTACAGTTATAGCCCTCAGTAGTGGGAAGGTAAAACTAGCATATAATTACAGTTTTCCCTCGAATAGAGACCTAAGTTATATATGACTTCTTTTACTAAGGGGTTCACACAGTAATACTGGTTACATGATCCTTTCTTGAAACCACCCAAGCATGAAGATTTGCAATGAGACAGTGACCAAGTTTATTACCTAATTGGTCAATTGATTTTGTTATACGAAACACATGATGAGACCGATTATTGTGTATTGATTCTGAAAGGGGCATTTAAAATATTTTCTGTATAATATACTAGCATGTTTTCTGACTTGTCCCCGTTTAAAAATGGTTGTAATTAAGTGTTATTACTCACTGAGCTAGGACTCACTCCCTGCTTTTTTTTACAGAGACAACAGTTGACCCAAGCAAGGATTTCGTTAACTAGAATATACGAGTTGATAGTTTTCGATGAGCCCCACACTTGTTCGCGTGGGTGAAGAGTTTATTTAGTTCTTTTTGTCTTTCATTTCGAACTCATAGATTCGCTCCATAATCATTTTTATTAGTGTCATGAGCATTCATTCATTATTTTAGGCCTATGGCTAATATTAGACTCTCTTATAATATTTTGGAGATGAATTTAAGATTATTGTATTGCAAGTTATTAATTAATAGTGGTGAATAAATATTTGATTGAAGGTTATGAGATATTTTAGTTGATATATGTTGGTTTTTTTGTTGATTTTTGAGACAGGTAAGTTTTTGGATAATCCTAAAATAGGAGAAACTATGTTCGATTTCCTATAAAATGCGGTGAGGTTTACCTGAGGGCACTTGCTCTTAAGCGCTAGTCACGATCCTAAATAGGATAGCGAAAAAGTTGGTGTTAGAGCCCTAAGTTATTCCTATGACTAATGGAGTACACATTAATAGTAGAATCTCAATTATGATTATATTGCCAACCATTCCCATAACCATGATTCTGCGAGGGCATGATAGGGTGTGTCTTGTCTTTCTTTCTTATTATTCCATATATGTACGGCGAAGGTCAAGTAACTGAATTTATCATTGTTATCATTTTCCCCCGTATTACTCATAACAATCACCCAGTAATATAATCTGGCTAGATCTTCAAAAACATCAAATGTTGCCATTGGATAGTCTATCGCCTCCTAACAACGAAAAATGATAAAAGTATTAGACAAGGCCAATAAAAGGTTTGTTTTTCCACAATGGGAGTGTTACCTCTAAGATGTGTACTAAAGTTTATGCTCGAAATTAGTACGAGTTCACCATAATAGCACTTGGAGAGTTCCATTACAAAAGTACTTACCTTCCATGAAGGTAAATTGAGGTCTCAATGGATATATTGGATAGAAAAGAGAGAATGGTCAACAACCAATCCCATAACATATTACGGACTTGCAGACTAAGTTAGGAACAAAGATATTTTTCTAATAGAGTTCCTAAAATTGAAGTCACTATGTTTACCATTTCTTGTTAATGTAGAGGATCTACAGAGGTTCTTGATGAAATATTTAAAGTATTATGAGCTCTATAATATTCTAGCGAGAGGCTTGTTGAACTAGCAACTTATCGACTAGAGTATTTGAAAAATATATGGAACAAATCCATATTGTTAGGACGTGATTAGGAGTGACAAAAATGATTTGATGTAAGTTCAGTAAAAAAATTATGAATCATTTCCTTTTCAATAGTCAAAAGCGCAAACCTGATAGGTACTTAAGAAATTAATTCAGACGATGGATGTACTGACATGTAACACTCGGCTTTATCAACTTGCTAAGTACGTGATGCCTTAGGTTTAAGGCTTGTATAATTGTTGGTTAACCTTTTAAATAAGGCAATACTCTCTCATACAAAGACTCTGACCTGGTATGTGGAAGTTAAACATGCTAGAAACAAATAATTGAAGAACTAAATATGATTGTCATGCAATTAAGAATTCATTTAAGAAGGTAGAGACTAGAAAATCTCGATGTATGAATTTACTTTTTTTATATGGGACGAAGAGTTACACAAATAACAGCTTGAAATATTATAAGATCCTTTAGTTGCCACTTTTGTGGAAGAATCTCCTACTTTTGAAACTTTTTATTAAGCTTATCAGATTCAAGTTGAGAGAGAGGATACCCTATCTAGCCAAATTGTACTTGACCTTGTTAATTTTGACGTCCTTATATGTGTGATTGGTTATTATCTTATTACATTACATTTTATTACCATGTGAAGATAGTTAGATTGACATATCTAGCAAACCTAATTGTAAAAAAAGAAGTATATCCCAGTGATAGTCGAGGTTATATCATTTAATAAGGCTTTACAATTATTGAATAAGATTAGTTACGGTCTTGTAACTTCCGTAGAGAGATCCAACATATGTGAAATGCAGTTTGAAAAAAATAAATGTATCATAGTGAGAGATTATTCAATGTATTTCTAAGGATTTACTAGGACTACCTTCAATATAAGAAATAGACTTCGGTATTAAGACACCTGATACGTAAACCATATCATACGGTACCAACGAAGTTGAGAGAGCTAATAAAACATTGTGAGACCTACTAGGCACGAGTTTTATAATATTGAGTGTTGCACCAATGGATAGACCAATATTGTTTGGAAAAAACAGGGGGATAAGTCCTCAAGAATGTACATTAATTACATATAATTAAATAAGATAACAATACATAATAAATACCCATTGTCTTGTATAGATAACTTGCTTGATCACTTACAAGGAGCAATTGATCTTTAGTCTGGTCATCATCAGCTTAGAATAAGAAAGGAAGATATTTCGATGTTTGCGTCAACTACCTTGTACAAACATTATGATTTACTTATGATGTCCTTAAGATTGGCGAATGCTCCAGCTATATTGACATATATAATATGGTGTTCAAAGTTGTTTTTGAAAAGAATAAAAAAATTTATAATTTTTACTTACTATATTCTAATATATTCTCGTAGCCAGGAAGAGCAAGAGAATAACTTGAAAAATATATCAAACACGCTCAGGAAAAACAACATTTACCAAGTTCTTTAATTTCAAATTTTAGCTAGACTCAATAGTATTCACATGACATATGGTATCTCAGAATGAAAAGATGGTGGATTCTGAGAAGATAGAAGCAGTTCATAAATAGCCGAGACTCATTTCTCCTACAGAGATTGACCTTTTTTCTTGGCTTGATAGGACACTATAGACATTTGTGTAGGAATTCTTCATAATAGCGCCACCACTCATCAAGTTAACATAGAAAATTGCTAAATTTCATTGGATGGAGGAATGTACGACACGATTCAAGAACCCTAAGGCATATGTGACAATATCACCATTGTTAACCTTATTCCAATAGGCTCTAGAGGATTCACGATGTTTTGTGATACTACGAGGGTAAGAGTAGGATATTTTCTCATGCATAATGGTATTCATGATTCAGAGATGGTCATAATGGTATTTCTTTTTAGTATTTAGGGACACTATTTATAAGAAGAAACCTATGAGATTTATACTTAACACAAAAGCCTAAAGTATATTTAAAACCAGTAGACATATAAATATTTAGCAATGCTAATGAAGGGAACTACTGAAGATATATGTCTATTTTGTATTATTCAGAAAAGATCATAGGTGGAGCTAGGATTTTGGGTGTGTGGGTTCTAAAATTTAAAATAAGACTATGACCTAAAACTAATATATAATATCAAACTGAATAAAGAATGAATATATATATTTAATGTATATTTAAAAAATAACGAAAGACAAACACAATATATGAATATAAATATTATCATTCAATTGCACTCGACGAGTTGTTATGTTTTGAAAACGATCAATGATCGCATCATTAGATACACTTTCAAATAAATCATTTAAACAGTCATCACCTATCCTGCTTTGCAGATCATTTTAAATAAATTTCATTGAAGAAAAAGCCCTTTCAACCATTGTAGAAGCCACATGTAATATCAAACTCAGCTTCACAAGAAAATAAATAAGTCTTCGTGTTTTGTGAATATTTGTTTAAACCAATGTCTTCGACAGATCACCAATCCCTTTCAAGTTAGAGAATGTATTGTCCATTTTTCGCACATAGTCAACATAGTTGTCAAGCTCATAACTAAGATCTTCAAACTTAGAAGTAGTAAACTCATTTGGATAATATATAGCAAGTTTTATAATCTTATTTTTATCATAATTTGCAAAAGAATCATGGAGACTCAAACTAGCCATACCAAAAAGCAGAGCAAATTCACTTCAGTAAAACGATTGTTAAGCTCCGAAAGTTGCAAATCAATAGCAGCACAAAGGAAATATGTAATAGTTGAGCTTTTACGCTTCAAATTTCCAAGTACATACTTTTCATCCATTTTTGGGATTACAATACCATTCTATCACAAAACAAGGAGACATCTTCTATCAAAGAATTCCATTTATATTCTCTTATTGTCTGCAATTGCCTCTTTGTGAAATCAACAAGTTTCATTCCACTAACAATATTTTGATTTTTTTTGTAGGGCCATATTCAAATCATGTAATTGCCAATACTTTTAATATCAAATGTAATATACAAACAAACTCATAAGATATTATATCTTCCACTAGATTTTTAGCTAATTCTTTCTCCTGGTAATTTGAACCCTCATTTGCAAGAAATTTAAGTATGTGAACAATCGATGAGAATAAATAAATAAAGTTATGCAATGTCTTAAAGTGAGATCCCCAACAGGTATTACCTAGTCTTTGAAGTCCAAGTTTATGATTTAGTCCACTTCCTGTATGAACTTCAACAAGCACTAATAACTCATCTAATTTTTCAGCTTGATCATCTCTAAGCATCTCCCTACGCTTATAAGAATCTCCAACAACATTCAAAATATTAATGTCAAAATAATTATTTACATCAAGGTGTTTCTTTGCAAAAGCTACAAGAATCAATTGTAACTGATGGACAAAGTAATATATGCAATATACCAAAGGATTATCTTTCAAAATCAAAGTTTTAAGACCATTGATGTTTCCTTACATGTTACTAGCTCTATCATACCTTTATCCCCGTATTAGAGATGAAGCTAAAGAATTTTGTAAAAGCAAAGAATATATTTCTTTTTGTAATGCATGTGCAATTGTACCTTTAGCATGAACAAGACCAAGGAATCGCACAATAAGTTCACCCTAGTGCAGAACAAGAACCATTTGTTCCTTATGAGAGATATTCTTAGACTCATCGACTAATATCCCAAAAAAATCCCCACCTAAGTCTTTAATAATTGCTTTCATCATTTCTTTTGCACAAGAATTCACAATATCTTTTTGAATATTAGGAGAAGTCATGGTGTTATTTTTTGGAGCTTTTTCTAGTGTCACATTTTTCACATCTTCCTTCCTATTTGCATACCATTTTAAGAGATCTAAAAAAGCCTCTTCTAGTAGAAGTTATACTCTCATCATGGCCTCAAAATGAAATTCTTTCTTTCAAAAGATACCTTATCAAATTAACTGAAGCATTCAAACAAACTCGATGTTTATTTTTAATTTTCTCAGATTGCTTGTCCAAAGACGTTATTATAGATTGTGCTTGGTTCATTAAATCTAGCATAATTTTAAAACATCGATTATGAATACTACTCACGTCACCCACATGTGATTTAAGTTTTTTCGAAACCTTTATTCAAACTTCTAAAACCATCTATTGTGAAAGTATCATCTACTTTTTTTTCCATATCCTCCAACCTCATTTTTAAATAAGTAACAACGTAAAAAAATGCTTCATCTTGTTTAATGCTATATTTTAATCATTGAGAACATGAAGTTTTAAACCATTCAGGATTAAAGTGATGCATTATTCCTGCAAAATCTCTTTTTGGAAAGACAAAACTTCGAGGTTGACAAGGTCCATTTTGTATATAATTTTTCCTTACACGGTCATGTAAATTAGGAGGATATGCTGAAATTAGTTTTCTTTTATCAGGATCTGGCTCATAATCACACACTTTATCCGATGCTTGTTAAGTTATTTTGTGCAATAAAGTATTTCTTGTTTTGGGCCATATGACATAATTTGTTCGTTAAATCGATAAACTCATTTATATTTTTATTTTGGTGTATGTGATTTATGTTCATATAGTTGTTAATCACAAAAGCGATCAAATTTGATTGCTCACATGCATAAAATTTTATGATTTTATTTTATGTATGCATTTATGTTTATACAGTTTGTTAGTCGCCAAAGTGGTTAAACGAGCATGTTTATGAAAATATGCATACATAAAATTGTAGTTTATCCATGAAATTAACGAAATGCCTATAATTAAAATAAAGGTAAATTAGTTTTCACTATTGCTATAACTTAAGAATTTACCCAAAGGCGGATCAATTATTCTATGAGTACTGAATATGATGAGGTAAATTAATATTTTTAGTCAAATATATATTGTCTGTCCAAAGATGTTATATATGTTTGATTAAAAATATTTTAATTACCCATTAGAGACTAAATGACATTTAAATTATGATAGTGTATCATAGTATTTATCCAAAGGAGAATTGCGATATGCTTTAGTTGCTTTTACTGAATCCATATTGATTTGTGAGCATGTATTATCTATTTTGCAGTTATTTCTCTTCATTCGCATGCTTCGTTTGTTACTATATTCAATGGATTGAACTTCTCTAAATGGCATGAACAAATCCAGTTCCACTTAGGTGTGATGGATCCATAATATGGAGACTTGTTGTCACGACCCCAGTTCACCCTCTGTGAAATGTCGTGATGGCACCTAGGCTCTACGACTAGGTAAGCCTAACCAGTGCGGAAAATAAACCAAAACTTGTGGAAATATAAATTTAAAATCAAGAATAACTAAAAAGGAACGGTATATAAAATGTCCCTCGGCATATACAGTACAATATTTCAAACTTCTAAACATTATCCCAAAACCCAGAAATTCACGGGAATACAAGCTGAAAGAAAGATAGTAAAATATTCTAACTCCAAAAATGTCTACATAAACAATATGATAGTAGGGATAACAAGACAAGATAGAATAAAGATGGAGACTCTTCGGTTTGTGAACGTGGCAGAAGTACCTTGAAGTCTCCAAAAGCTCTCCCAGTCTCAAGGATGGTAAGCCTGTGCAGAGATACATGGATCTGCACATGAAAAACATGCGCATAAAAAGCATGAGTATACCACAAGGGTATTCAGTAAGTGCCAAGCCTAACCTCGATCGAGTAGTGACGAGGAAGGTCAGGCCTTACGGAGGATAAATAAAATATAAGGTTAAATAGTATGAAACAAAGTAGTATAATTAAGTGCAACGGTAAGAAAATATCATAGAATGGAAGGAACAACAACAACTAGCACAAGGACCACAAATCACGGAAGAAATACAGCTCAAGTCAGTAAATATCATCCAGACACCTGTTAGGATACCATCCTGTAGTCCCAATTATAACTATCCAGTGGATCTCTCGGGATACCGTTCCATAGTCCATCATATGTATATATTTGAAGGATCTCCCGGGAAACTGTATCATAGTCCAACTATCAATGCGGGGGAATCTACTAGAATCCGATTCGTAGTCCCAAATATAAATATCCAATACTGGAAAATCTGCCGGGTGTATTCCCATGTTTCAAATAATTGTACAAGGGTATCTGTCGGGAATCCAACCCGCAGTCCCAAAGTAAATGTGTAGGGAGATCTATCGAAAATCTAACCCGCAGTCCCAAAGAAAATGTACAGGGGGATCTACCGGAAATATAACTCGCAGTCTCAAAGGAAATATGCGGGGGTTCTACCGGGAATCTAGCCCGTAGTCCCAAAGTAAACATAAAGGGGTAGCTACTAGCATCCCAGATCCGTAGTACCATGTAAATACACAACAATAGCAAGAAGATATTCAGAAATGGAAATCTCATATTAAGCAATAAGTAATTCTAGCCTAACATCCTTCACGTAATGCAATCAAGGCAATTTAAGTCAACTAAACATGCTTTTCTGACTAACAACATGTTAAATTTGCAAGTATAACAAAGCATGACAAGAATTTCATTGAAATAACTTAAGAAAAAATTGGATTTTCAATAATTAGCTCAAGTACGCGCTCGTCACGTCACGTACAAGGCATTCCAGATATCAAACATATCATATCCTGAGGGGAAGGTCCCCCATACAAGGTTAGACAAGCCACTTACCTCGAACCGGCTCAAAATCAACTCGAAATCACGCTTTTGCCACAAATATCCGACTCTAAATAGCTGGAATCTATTCAATTCAATTGCAAATTGTAAATAACTCCTCAAGTAACTGATTCTACGATTTAATTCAAAGTAAATACGCAAAATTAGGTAAAATACCAAAACGCCCCTCGGGCCCACGTCTTGGAATCGAGTAAAACTCATATTTTCAAAAACCTCGTACTCTCACGAGTCCAACCATACTAAAATTATCTAAATCTGATGTCAAACACCCAATCAAAATTCAATCTCTTGGTCTAAGAACTTTTACCCCAATTTCTACCAAAATTCTAAAATTAAAGGATGAATTTAAGTGAAAATTAATAGAAATTATCCTAAACCGAGTAAGAATCACTTACCCAAATCGCCCAGAAGAAAATCCTCTCAAAAATCATGATATCCCGAGCTCCCAAATCCAAAAGGAACAGAGTTCTGCCATCGCGAACCAACTAAAGCGATCACGAAGACAAAACTGATCACCCTCCGGAATTACTCTATACGAATGCATAGGAAGCGTTGCGGTCGCAGAGAAGGAAACCAGATACCAGCAGTTCAATAATTTAACAAGTTCCAAAAATGATCCGTTGAGCATCTAGAACACACCCGAGGCCCAGGCACCTCAACCAAACCTACAAACATATTCATAACTCATTCAAACTTGTTACAACTTTCGCAACGCCATAAACAACATCAAAACACGTACTTTTCATCAAATTTAAGCTTAAAATTTCCAAAAACTCTAAAAACACATTTTCGATCAAAAAGTCTACGGAACCCCATCCAAATAACCTGAAACTTTGCGCACACATCCCAAATGACATAACAAACTATTGCAATTCTCGGAATTTCATTCCGACTCTCGGATCAAAATCTCAATATCAAACCGGAAACTTCCAAAATTTTAATTTTTCGGCATTTCAAGCCTAAATTTGCTACAGACCTCCAAAGCACAATCTGAACATGCTCCTAACCTCAAAATCACCAAACGGAGCTTACGAAACCATCAGATTTCCATTCCGAGGCCATGTCATACCTCCTTTTTTATACACCACCCTGAAGGATAGTGCATAAGGGAGTTATTCCACTTTAAGTGACATTATTTGAAATGAGATTATTTATTTATTTTAGAGTCGTCACTTGGGATAGTTTATTTGGTGTCCCAAGTAACCGATTTATTTAAAAATCTCAGATCGAGGAAATTCGACTTTCCTTTTGAAGTCTGCGAACCAGAAATTCTGAATAAGGAATTCTGTTAACCCGAGGGAAGACTTAGGCACCTCCGGATTCTGTAGTTCTAGCACAGTCGCTCAAACTGATATAATTGGCTTATTATCTGATTTTTATACATATTTTAGCCTAAGGTATGATTTAAAATTATCAACCGATTTTAATTAATTCTAAGGAAGACTGAACATCGTCTAATTCATATAGGGCATGATATGTAGGCAATCTTCATAGGATTGGACCATAATAATAAAAAAAACAAAAGCCACAAAAAGTAATGAGGGAGGAATGAAAAGAAAGAGAGAGAAAACCCAAAACAACAAACCATAGAGGAAGAAGAATACAAAAAGAGGGAAAGTAAGAAGAATAAAAAGTGGAAATCAAAAGGGAGAAAATTGGAATAAAAGTCGGGATGACACATGCAACCATCGCAAACATGTAGACATCTGTTAACTATATAGGTGCATCATACCCCAATGTGCGATTCCCTATCTGTTATCTGTCTCAAACTAACTGTTTGTTGTAGTTAAAATTCCAGTTCAGGCTTTAGAAATGGTGGTTGGTTTGTGTTAAACTGGCATCACATCGGTATTTTACCAGATCGAAAGGAACCACAGAAATGTCCTCTAAAATGACTTTGCCAGCAATTCCCATATCAGAAGATTTCCCGATTACAGGCATCCCGGCCCCAGAGTCTGCGAGCAGCTGAAGAGAACAGAATCCTACGACTTAGAGTCATGGAGATATGGGATGCATGGACAAATGGAAAAGAGCCTCCAAGTGCCATCCATGGGTTTCCTGAGCTCTTCCCAAGGTCGGGGGTACTTCCATTGTTCCCATTTGACATCCAAACATCCTCTTGGGACAGCCTACCATACCGACCAATTTTTTCGGAACACCTTCCGAAGTCCGCCCTCGGGTGTTCACATCTGGTACAGTCCCCAACATTTATACGGCTCCCCCATGTGCAGCCACCAGACTGCCCGTAGTGCCAAGACTCATGTTTGATCCGACGACTTTTACATTCCAAACCCCCAAATACCAAACTAAGCCTTCTCCATACCCCACATACACTTATCCTCAACCAACATATGAGCTTACGCCAATGTAGGATAAAACTCCTAAAAGGCCTGAACAAGATGAGATAGCAAGAAGAATGAAGAGCTTTGAGTAGAGCTTAAAGAACATGCAGGGCTTGAGTGGGAAAAAGAGTGTTTCTTATACAGATCTGTGCATGTACACCTTCCCGTGGGATTTAAAACGGCAAAGTTTGAAAAGTATGATGGTCATGGAGACCCTATTGCTCACTTGAAAAAGTCTTGCAACCAATTGTGGTGGGTGGGCGGAAACGAAGAACTGTTGATGGAATACTTCGGAGAGAGTCTGGTAGGAATTGCTTCAGAATGGTATATGGACCAAGACATCTCACGATGGAACATCTGGGGACGATCTTGCTAGAGATTTTGTAAGGCAATTTCAGTACAACATTGACATCGCGCCAGACAAGAATTCCTTGGCTAATTTGATGAAGAAGCCTTCAGAGAGTTTCAGAGAATATGCTATTGTGTGGCGGGAGTAGGCGTCGAGAGTGAAGCCGCCAATGGATGAGATAGAAATGGTCATTGTTTTCTCTGGGCCCAGGAAATGGATTACTTTCAAAACATGATGTCGGCCATGGGCAAGCCTTTTCCGGAAGCAATCAAGATTGGCGAGATGGTAGAAAATGGTTTGAAACGGGAAGAATTTTAAGTCAGTCATCCATCAGAGCAACCTCCCAGGCCATCTAAGGCGGGGCAGGAGGACTCGCAAGGAACAAAAAGAAAGAAGAAGCCTTGATGGCAGCATCCGATATGAGAAGACATCATGCTCACAGGCCCATGTTCTCGGAAAGAACCCATAAACACTATTATCCTCATCAAGACATGCATTATGCTCCCCAACCTTATGAAGTTATGAATGCCCAGCCATTTGCACGACCGCAGTAGCAGGTCAACAGGAACCAGGCCCCGAGAAACCAGCCTCCCCAAAACCACTATAATCCCTGCCCTCCTCAAACAATTTCTGTCCCAAGGAGCCACCCAGAAGTCAAAACTTTACGCCAATTGGGGAGTCTTACTCTAGCCTATTCCCAAAGCTGGTCCAGTTGGGTCTCTTGCAGCCTGTGCCTCCGAACAGACAAAACCCTGAGTCACCTTCTTACCAACGGGGTGTCCGGTGTGCTTATCATTCAGGGGCTGAAGGGCACGACACAAAAAATTATTGGAATATAAAGCGAGCTATGGAAGATCTAATAGAATAAAGGAATATAGTGTTGAGGGATGAAGATGTCCCGAATGTGACTAATAACCCGTTACCGGCCCACAACAACAGAACGGTAATTGAAATGATCTACGAAGACAAAGAATTCGCCCTTGCCTTGAAAGACATAATTGCTATTGCTGACGCAGGTAAAAAGCCAAGAGCAGCCTCCAAGAAAGCTGAAGAAGAAAAAACGAATAAAACCACGCACCCAGAAGCTGAAAAGAAGGTTGAGGCTAAAACTGAGGTGACACCTGTCAAAGAAACTGTTCTTTATGTCCCACGGGGTCATCAGGAAAAGTAGCCAACTCTGAGACCCCCAAAGAGATTTGAGTTAAACGGGACTATGTATGTAACCAAAGGAACCTATGTGGTATGGGGACCAACTAAACCGCCAAGGCTGAATGAGCCCGTGGTAGTTGGTTGCGCACCTTAGAGGCCTATGACAGACCCCTCTGCAGTCCCTTGGAACTATCAAAAAACAGTAGTGACATACAAAGGCAAAGAAGTCACTGGGGAAACTCAAGAGAGCCACCCTGTAAAGAAATACTATGAATTGGAGGAAGTGAACAATGCTACTAAAAGGCGATTCCCACCCAAGAATCCAGTAAGCGTCAAAGAAGCAGAGGCCTTCTTTCGAAAGATGAAAATCCCGGACTATGAAGTAGTCCAGCTCCGGAAGTCCCATGAACAAGTACCTTTATTATCCTTGCTGATGGATTCTCCTGAGCACCAGAAGTTATTAGCCAAACTCTCAATGAGTCTTACGTGCCGGCTCAAGTCTCTATGGAACAATTGGAGAGAATGGCGGAAAGATTCTTTGCTGTTAATCAGATCATATCAAGTAAGAATGATTTGCCTCCAGAGGGAGCCTCCCACAATAAAGCCTTGCATCTCACCGTCAAATGTGAAGGCTATTACATCAAAAGAGTAATGGTAGATGGAGGCTCCAGGGTGGACATATGACCCCTCTCAACATTACAAAGAATGGAAATCAGGACGGAGAGGATCCGCCCAAATAATATGTGTGCCCGTGCTTTCGATGGAATTAAAAGAGAAACAATCAGAGAGATTGATCTGGTCTTGACCATTGGCCCACTTGATTTTGAGGTAACATTTCAAGTGTTAGATATTGACACATCCTACAATTACCTGTTGGGAAGGCCATGGATTCACGCAGCGGGAGCTGTGCCTTCTACTCTGCACCAAATGTTGAAATTTGAACATGAGAACCAGGAAATCGTGGTCCATGGTGAAGATGAACAGTCAATTTATCACGATCCCTCTGTCCACTGCCTCGAAGCTAAAAAAAGGAGTGAGCATATAGTTTATCAGGCTTTTGAAATCGTGGTAGCTGATCAACACGAAGAAGTCAAACCCTGTCCTCAACCTTTCCTCTCCAATGCCTCAATCATGGTGGCTAGAGAGATGATACGCCAAGGATACAAACCGGGGAATGACTCAGAAGTTGTTTACAAAGGATAGTTGAGCCGATTGCTTTGACCACTTCAGAAAAGTTTTTCGGGTTAGGCTTCCACCCAACACCAGAGGATATAACATGGGCGAATCGCAAAAAGCGTAATGGATGGGCTTTACCTCAACCCTTACCCTACTTGTAAGAAACATTTGTGAAGCCAAAGTACAGTGATGAGGAAGAAGACGAGACCTTCACAGCGAAGACATATGTGGGGCCATGAGAAAAATATTGTATGAATCCAACATGGTCCAGCATGGAGAAGGCTCGAGCACCGCTGAGGTGCTCTACATGGGACCGGACGCCAAATTGGAAAATTGGAAAGATACGCCTTTCCCAGTTAGGTGGGAGGCCTGATAGTCCTATATTGCCATCGTTTCTTGCATCACGAGTTATTTTAAGGTGTAACTTGGGTGTTTTCCTTTTGTGTTTTGTCCTTTTAATTTCCAAATGTAAACCTTGTTATCTTACAATTAAAGAAATAAAATCAATATTTCATCATCTATATTCCTTTAGTCTTTCTGATTTTGCTGTTTTCTTTTTATTCATTTCTTTCAGTTCCAATAATGCGACTTTAAATAATATGACATGCTCGCGGACAACGTGTCCCGATCCAAACATGCTGTCTAATTGTGAAATAATGAACCAAGAACCGGAGTATGACGAAGAAGAGGCTTTTAGGAAGATCAATCGAGAACTGAAACATTTTGAAAATAAACCTAAGCCAAATCTAAATGATGCTGACCCTATTAACTTGGGTGGTCCCGGCGAAACCAGGGAAACCAAAATAAGCATCCATGTAAATGAGGAAATCAGGGACTCACTAATTCAACTTCTTTTTGAATTCAAAGATGTGTTTGTTTGGTCCTATGATGATATGTTAGGGTTGAGGTTTATTTGGTGGTTCATAAGTTGCCTACATACCCTGAATGCCCTCCAGTCCAACAAAAACAGAGGAAGTTCAAACCTGATATCAGCGATAAGATCAACGATGAGATCATAAAGAAGCTGGGGGCGGGAGTAATCCGAGTGGTTCGATACACCACATGGCTCGCCAATGTAGTCTCGGTGCCAAAGAAAGATGGGAAAACCCGAGTGTACGTGGACTACAGAGGTTTGAACAAGGCAACTCCCAAAGACAATTTCCCTTTGCACAATATCCACATCCTTGTTGATAACTGCGCCAAACACGAGATTCAGTCGTTCATGGATTGCTACGGAAGATATCACCAGGTGTTGAAGGATGAGGAGGATGCCGAGAAAAGTGCCTTCACCACACCTTGGGGTACTTATTGCTAAAGGTTTATGCCTTTTGGATTAAAGAATGTTGGGGCAACATATATGAGGGCTATGACCACTATCTTCCACGACATGATGCATTGGGAGATAGAAGTGTATGTGGACGACGTGATTATCAAGTCCCAGACTCAAGGTGATCATGTAGGGGACCTAAGAAAGTTCTTTGAAAGGCTTCGCAAGTATGATTTGAAATTAAACCCAGCCAAGTGTGCATTCGGGGTCCCATCGGGCAAGCTCCTGCGGTTCATCGTTGGCCGAAAAGGTATTGAGCTGGATCCAACAAAGATAAAATCCATTCGAGAGCTACCTCCTCCGAAAACCAAGAAGGATGTAATGAGCCCGTTAGGAAGACTGAATTACATTAGCCGAATTCATCGCCCAGTTGACTTCTACGTGTGAGCCCATATTCAGGTTGTTAAAAAAGGATGCAACAATTAAATGGACTGATGAATGTCAAGAAGCTTTTGACAAAATTAAAGATTACCTGTCCAATCCACCAGTCTTGGTCCCGCCGGAACCGGGAAGGCCATTGTTTCAATATTTAACGGTGTTGGAGAACTCTTTTGGTTGCATTCTCGGGCATCATGATGTCACTGAAAGGAAGGAGCAGGCCATCTATTACCTGAGCAAGAAGTTTACCAGTTACGAGGCCAAATACACCTTGCTAGAAAGAACCTGTTGTGCCTTAACTTGCGTGGCTCAGAAGCTGAGGCATTACCTGCATGCCCACACTACCTACCTCATAACCAGGCTGGATCCTTTGAAGTACATATTCCAAAAACCGATGCCCACAGAGAGATTGGCGAAATGACAAATCCTGCTCACCGAGTTCGATATAGTATATGTCACTCGCACCGCGATAAAGGCCCAAGCATTAGCAGATCATCTAGCCGAGAACCTGGTTGACGATGAATATCAACCCTTGAATACCTATTTCCCGGATGAAGAGGTGAATTTGGTGGAGGTAACATATGAAGACATCACTGCTTGGAAAATGTTCTTCGATGGAGCGGTAAATGCAAAAGGTGTAGGAATTGGGGCAATCTTAATCTCACCCACTGGTCAACACTACCCAGCCAGAGCACGGCTTCGGTTTTTCTGCACCAAAAACACAGCTGAATATGAGGCCTGCATCATGGGTATAAATATGGCTATTGACCAAGATGTCGATGAACTATTCATCATGGGGGATTCAGATCTAATTATCCGACAATACCAAGGGGAGTGGGAAATGAGAGATGTCAAACTCATACCTTATCGGCAGCATGTGGAGGATCTCAGCAAACGGTTCAAGTCGGTACAGTTCAGGTACATTCCTTGCTATCGCAATGAGTTAGCAGATGCACTTGCTACTTTGGAATACATGTTGCCTTGCCCTAGAAACATCTACATCAATCCCTTGGAAATCCAAATCAGGGAAAGGCATGAGTATTGTAATGTGACCGAGGCACAATCCAGCTCTCAACCATGGTATTATGATATCAAGAAATTTCTGAAAACACAAAAGTATCCCGAGCAGGCCACTAGGGATCAAAAGATAACCATCGGACGATATGCAAGTGGTTTCTTCTTGAGTGGTGATATCTTATATAAGAGGACCCCGGATCTCAACTTGCTAAGATATGTTGATGCGGAGGAAGCCAGAAGGATTATGCACGAAGTACACGCGGGAGTATGTGGACCTCATATGAACGGGTATGTATTGGTAAAGAAAATACTTCGAGCAGGGTATTACTGGATAACCATGGAGAAAGACTACTTCAGCTTTGTCCGGAAATGTCATCAATGTCAGGTGCACGGTGATTTGATTAATGCACCGCTAACTGAATTGCATCCTATGTCGGTACCTTGGCTATTTACTGCCTGGGGCTTGGATGTCATTGGGCCGATCGAACCGAAAGCCTCAAATGGACATATATTCATATTGGTTGCTATTGACTACTTTACAGAGTGGGTTGAAGCCATCACGCTTAAGTCTGTCACCAAGAAAGCTGTGGTAGACTTCGTATATTCCAACCTCATTTGCCGCTTCGGTATTCCTTGAACCATCATCACAGACAATGCGCCCAACCTGAATAGTTGATGGGAGAAATATATGAACCATTCAAGATAGCACATAGATCTCCACTCCTTACCTGCCCAAAGCCAATGGTGCCATCGAAGCAGCTAACAAGAAAATCAAGAAGATTTTAAGAAGAGTGATTCAAAGCTTAAAACAATGGCATGAAAAGCTGTCTTTTGAATTGCTTGGATATCGCACCACAGTGCGCACATCGGTATGGGCAACTCCATACTTGTTGGTCTATGGAACTGAAGTTGTTATACCCGCAGAAGTAGAAATCCCTTCGCTACGGATAATTGTTGAAGCAGAAATTGAGGATAGTGAGTGGATAAAGACTCGGCTGGAGCAGTTGTCATTAATTGACGAAAAACGAATGGCAGCAGTTTGTCACGAGCAGTTGTACCAACAAAGAATGGCTTGCGCTTACAACAAGAAAGTACGCCCAGGAGTTTCGAGGTCGGACAACTTGTATTGAGGTGCATTCTCCCTCACCATCAGGAAGCTAAAGGAAAATTTTCTCCTAATTGGAAAGGTCCATACATTATCAGAAAGATACTGCCAAAAGGAGCATTGTACCTGGGTGACGTCGAAGGAGACGATCTCGAAACAGCAGTGAATGCAGATGCAGTAAAAAGGTGCTATGTTTGAACTCCCTGCAGCAATGATTCAGTCTGGTTGACATGACGAAAGGCTTTTTTTTCCGCTACCCTAAACACTATCAACCCTTTGCAAACCCTTTGAGCCGGTTACGTATCTTTGATCACCCCCTTTGGAACCCGGAAGTGCTATTTAAAAAAAAAGAAAACAAAAACAAAAGAAAAATGGAAAAAAATGAAATGAAAAAAAAAGAAACAACAAAACAAAATTAGTTTAGGAAACACTTCCTTAACTACGTTTGACTTGATTCCGAAAGGATACGTGGGCAGCCTCTCCCTGAGGTTCAGTCATGTCAAAATAAGAACCCCAATTCCTTGAAATTGAAATTGGGGCAGATGATGTAATGGGCCGTCCATGAACCCGCCAAAATGGTTCCAAAGTTGTAGTTTCCATCCGAGTTCCTTTACCCAAAACGCTGGCCCAAGCCCTTCCGCTCTATTGGCCAAAGAAGGAAAATGACAAACGCCATTGTTGGAACTCAAGGCCATTCAAATTGAGAGAAATAAAATGAGAGAGTCTTATCGGTGAAAACTTTCGGGCACCATAAGGCGATGGTGAGTTGAGAAAATGAAAATGAGAGAGTTTGTTTAGTGAAAACTCGTAAAGAGCACTATCAAGCGATGGGAGAAGAGAAATGAGAGAGGTCGATTGGCGAAAACCCGCAAAGGGCGCCATCGGCTAGGGGTGTGCATTCGATTTATCGATTCGATTTGACCCTTATCGATAATTATTTATCGATTATCGATTTGAACATATTCTTATCGTTATCGTTTCAATAAGGTTTCGATTTTTTCGATTTCGATTTATCGATTTTTGGGGCTTATCAATTCGGTTATCGATTACACTAATAAGAAAAGTTTCGGGATTTCATAAAAAGTATATCGCTACAAACACGCCTAACTAATATGGACAAAAAGAAGCTAAAATAAGAAGAGCATCGTTTATAACATAAATATTGTATCAACAAGCACATGAAACGAAATTAAAGTAAGGGATCAAATGTATGCCACCAACACTGCAATGGTATAAAAAAATAAAATATATCATCACCGCTAATTTTATTTTCCATTAGTTTAAACTTTATTCCCTTGAGCTTTAAATATGATCATTCCTTAAATGTGGTAGAGGAAATAATAGCTCTAGGGACTTAGGGTAAAGGAAATGGTATTATAAAATAAGGGTAAAAAAAAATTAAAAACAATATTAAAAAAAATTAAAAAAATTAAAAAAATAGTGTATATTATCGGTTTATCGATAAACCGATAAACCGAAAAGGACAGAATCGAAATCGAAATCGATAACTCGATAAGGAAAATTTTGAAATCAAAATCGAAATCGATAAATCCATAAACCGATATCGATAAATCGATAACAAACAATCGATTCGATTTATCGATAAAGCGATTCGAATGCACACCCCTACCATCGGCCTAAAAGAAGATACCACCATCAAAAGTCTGGGTAAATGTTCCCTGGTTTTGAAAGGTTGAAATACAGTTCACAAGAAGCTGGAAATGTGGTACGGGTCAGGCATCCAGTTCGAGAAGCATGTCATATCTATTTGAAGTCGGCATGCACCCCCAGATAAGTCCTTCTTGTTGGAAACACGTTCTCAAGGCTTTATACTAAAACGTGTGTTCTTATGTGTAGGTTTTGATGAATGACAAACAAGCGCAAATTGATATATGTGAAGTTCAAGTACAAGCGCACAATTGGTGGATAACGAGATTCAAGCACAAGACAAAGTTTTATAGTTTAAATGAGTCGTTCTTAATTGTGTTCTTGATTCTACAACTTGACTCATGATATGGCTTCTCTCGTAAAAATATTTTTTCCAAAATCATGCATATTTAATTTAATGCTAAATGATTTTTAAATCATGCATATTTTCATTAGTCAAAATGATTTTTAAGCATGCCTCTAAAATCTGGACTAAGATAATCGATTATGTACTTATGATAATCGATTATGTTAAGCCAAGACTGCATGACAATCAATTGTGAACTAATGACAATCGATTGTGTTAAGGCAGTGAGCATCAGGCTTTTCAAACCTGCATGACAATCGATTGTGAACCTTATAACAATCGATTGTGATGAGGCAGTGTACATCAAAGTTTTTCAAAACTCAAAATAATCGATTGTGAAGCTAATGACAATCGATTGTGAAGAGACAGTGTCCATCAGATTTTTAAAAGTCACAAAATAATCGATTGTGAATATATGACAATCGATTGTGTTGAGGCAGTGTCTTCCAGACTTTTTCAAAGTTATTAAATAATCGATTGTGAGTATATAACAATCGATTGTCACGAGGCAGTGTCTAAAATGATTTTCAAAGTCTGATAAATAATCGATTGTTAACATTGCACAATCGATTGTGAAGCTGACCGTTGTCGTAAAGTTTTCAAATACCGTCAGGTAATCGATTGTTGATTTTGTACAATCGATTGTTGATATTAAAATTTGGAAAAGATTTTTTGAACGTTGCTGAATAATCGATTATTGATTTTGTACAATCGATTGTTGAAATTAAAATCTGGAAAGGATTTTTTGAACCTTGCTGAATAATCGATTATTGATTTGGTATAATCGATTGTTTTACGTAAAATCTGGAAATGATTTTTTGAACGTTGCCAATAATCGATTGTTGATCTTGGACAATCGATTGTTAAGCGTAAAATCTGGGATTGATTTTTGGAACGATTGGCAAACAATCGATTGTGGCTTCCTGACAATCGATTGTCACAGAGTAAAATCAGCAACTCTTAATTGGCAATTAGGCAACGGTAATGCCAAGTTTTTCAACTATAAATACAGCTTCATTTCAGTGTTTTAAACACAACAACACACAACAACTGATCATTCTATTGCTATAAGCTTGCATACTATTATTTATCATTTTATATTCATTTCATAAAGCTTTTGAGAGCCAAAGTCTTGTCCATAGTTGTTGTGATCTTGAGCTTACTTCTTTTACTCATATCTACTCATTAAGGAGTATTTTGTTTGAGTATTTAGTGTTTTGTACACTTGTAAGAGAATTGTGATTCTCTTGTTGTAAGGAACTTGTGTTTCCTTGGTTGAAGTCTTGGAGTGTTGTATCTCCGAGCAAGATTGTTGAGGCTTGTGTCCTCAGATTGTAAAGGTTGGTTAGGCACCCGTAAGCTTAACAGTGAAGTCATGGAGTGTTGTATCTCCGAGCAAAGGTGTTAAGGCTTGTGTCCTTAAGTCGTAAAGGTTGGTTAGGCACCCGTAAGCTTAACAGTGAAGTCTTGGAGTGTTGTATCTCCGAGCAAAGGTGTTAAGGCTTGTGTCCTTAAGTTGTAAAGGTTTGTTGAGCACCCGTAAGCTTGACAATTTAGTGGAAAATCTCGAGAGAGTCTCTCGGGGACTGGACTAGCCACTTGTTGTGGTGAACCAGAATACATCGGTGCGTTCTTTCCTTTTTATTTACTTAACGCACTTATTTATTTCCTGCAAATTTCAAATTCCGCAAGTTTACGCTAAATTTTATTATAACGCTATTCACCCCCCCTCTAGCGTTAAGCGTATTATCTAACAATTGGTATCAGAGCCCAACTCTCTGAAGACTTAACAGTTTGAGAGAACCATCCATGGCTTCTACTCGTGACTCTTTTGCAGGAATAGGTGAAGGTGATTTTAACATGTTGCCCCCAATATTTGATGGAAATAATTACTTATATTGGAAAGATCGGATGAGAATTTTCATCACATCCAACAACTTTTATCTATGGCAAATCATCAAGCATGGTGATCAAATGACAACAAAAGTTGGGAAAGCCAAGGTAAGTGAATACAACACTAATGCAATAAATATGTTGTATAGCGCCTTGAATCAGGAAGACTATCAGAAAATTTCCCACTACAAAACCGCCAAAGAGATGTGGGATAAGCTGGAGGAAATGTATGAAAGCATGCCTCAAAAAGCGGACAGCTCATATGATGAATCAACTGGCCAATGTCTCATGGCAAACGAAGAAGAAGAGGTAAGTACGTCCAACTCTCACTCGCTTGAAGAAATGCAAAATGCTTATAATAAATTACATAGTGAGTTTGTTGATGCTTCCAAGACTATTAAAGATTTGCAGAAAACTCTGTCGTTGCAAGAAAAAGATTTTCAAAAACAACTCTCTCTAAAAGAAAAAGATTTTGAAAAACTGGTTTTAGAAAATGAGAAGTTGAAAGAGGAAAACAAGTTTTTCGGAAAAAGAAGCGCCGATAAGCCCGAAAGCTCTATTAGAAAGTGTACTTCTTGCTTGCATCTCAAAAATATAGTAGAAAGGCTTAAAGGCACATTAGATAAGTTTAATTCTTCGCACAAGAATTTGAATAAGGTCCTTGTTAATTTGAAATCAACCAAGCATGGCATAGGCTTTAAGAATGAGCCTAAAGAAAAGGTTGACGCCAAACCCCAACCACCTAAGGCTCAACCTAGGATTAATAAAGCAAATGCTTATCGTAGAAATAGCAATCCTAGAACAAATATGCATGCTAGACCAAATGGTGAACATTTTAGAAGACCTAGAAATGACTTACCACCTAGAAATGACTACCCTAGAAATGATGCATATTCTAGGCCAAACACTAGAAGGAGTATTGAACCTTTTAGAACATCTAGACATGACCATTACTCTAGAAATGCTGCTCATTTTAGAACTAATAGTAGGAGAAATGGTTCTCATGAAATGCGCAATAGTCAAAATGAAAATAGAGTAAATCATTTTCATCCATCAAGTTACTATGAACCTAGAAGGATGCATAACCCCAACGTGACTTGTCATTATTGTAGACGCATTGGTCATATTGCTCCTGCATGTTTTACACGACATAGACATATCACTCAATCGCATCATTATGATATGCCTAACCCCCAAGGACCCAAAATGGCAAGGGTACCAAAAGATCATTAATCTGTTTTGCAGGTGTGCTTGAAAGGCTACAGTATTGTAGCAGATGCACCGAGCACGACACCTCATTGCATCAAGAGGAAATTTCGGTTAGTTATCCTTTTTGACAAAAACCGAATTGTTGATATGTGCTAGCAACCAATATTAACTTATTTGTTGTTAATTTGGTTCCCCTATTGTTGAATCTTTGATAAGCTTAGTCGTAATAGTTGATGTGCGTTAACAATTGAGATATCCTTGTCAACAATCAATATCAATTAGCCTTGTTGATTCATATGTTGAAAACGTGTTGTTAAATGACAATTGGTGTCAATTAGTTTACTTGATTATCTGCTTTTAAAAGATCAAAACTGTTGATATGTATTAACAATTAGCTTAATAAAATCATTTCATTCATGATTTGATAATTGCTATCTGTGGTTTAAATAACTGTTAGAATACTGTGTGGTGTGTATTATCTATCAGCATATTCTTCAAAAAGTTTTCACTCACGTTTTTGATGAATGCTATCCTCGGTTTTGAAAAAAATAATTGAGATGTCTCATGTTTCTAACAATTGATAAAAATCCTTCTGTTAAAAATCGTCTCTTGATGAACACATCCTTTGGTCTGGATAATGGTTGGTATGTTCTTCAAAATTCGACGTATGGTTGATCTGTTAACAGTCAACACTCGGTTGTAATATGCTTTACTAAAAATAACAATTTGTATCACTGTTAATAAAATAACTTTTGGTACACTTGTTATGTCATCCAACAAATGGGTTTATCATTATTTTATAACAATTGGTATATCTATTGTTAGAAACTACGCTTTACGCTAGAGGGGGGGTGAATAGCGTATTAATAGAATTTAGCGTTTTCTTGCGGAATTTAAACTTTGCAGGGAGTAAAATAAATGCAGAAAAATAAACTTACACAAAGATGTATACTGGTTGGCCACCAACGTGGTTAGTCCAGTCCCCGAGAGACTCTCTCGAGATTTTTCACTATCTTGTTAAGCTTAAGGGTGCTCAACAAACCGTTACACACTTGAGGACACAAGCCTCAAACAGTTGCTCGGAGATCGCAATCTCAAAGACTTCACCCAAGGAAACGCAAGTTCCTTGAAACAAGAGAATCGCAATTCTCTTACAAGTATATCAAATACTTGGACACTCACTTAACTAAAGTACTCCTTATTGAGTAGATATGAGTAAAAGAATATGTTCAAGATCACAACAACTTTAAGCAATAATATGGCTCTCAAAAGCTTTATGAAATGAGTAGAAAATGAAGAACAATTGAATGAAAGCTTATAGCAATGTAATGATCAGTTTGTGTATGTTGTTGTGTTTAAAACACTGAAATGAAGCTGTATTTATAGTTGAAAAACTTGGCATTACCGTTGCCTAATTGCCAATTAAGAGTTGCTGATTTTACTCACTGACAATCGATTGTCAAACCCCAACAATCGATTGTCTGCCAGTCAGATCAAAATTCAATCCCAGATTTTACGCTTGATAATCGATTACTTACAATCCATAATCGATTACTGGCAACGTTCAAAAAATCCTTTCCAGATTTTACCACAAACAATCGATTGTCCAGAATCAACAATCGATTACTCAGCAACGTTCAAAAAATCTTTTCCGGATTTTAATCAAAACAATCGATTATACAGAATCAATAATCGATTACCTGACGGTATTTGAAAACTTGACGACTACGGTCAGCTTCACAATCGATTGCACAAAGTCAACAATCGATTACTTATCAGTTTTTGAAAAACATTTTAGACACTGTCTCTTTGACAATCGATTGTCCAATGTAACAATCGATTATTTGTTATTTTCTGAAAATCATAAAACTTACTGTCTCAGTGATAATCGATTATCTAAAGACATAATCGATTACTTAATTAAATTTAAAATCACTGGAAGACATCAACTCAACACAATCGATCAACATTAGTTCATAATCGATTATTTTGAGTATTGAAAAACTTTACCTCAACAACAATCGATTGTCATTTGTTCACAATCGATTATCATGCAGATTTGGAAAAACCTGATGTTCACTGTCTTACTCACAATCGATTACCATTAATTCATAATCGATTGTCATGCAGTCTTGGCTCAGAAACAATCGATTATCATAAGTACATAATCGATTATTTTAGCCCAGATTTTTGAGGCATGTTTAGAAAACATTTTGTCTAATGTAAATATGCATGATTTAAAATCTTTTTGACACAGAATTAAATATGCATGATTTTGGAAAATAATTTTATGAGAGAGGCCATACTATGAGTCAAGTTATAGGATCGAGATTACAATTTAGAACAACTCAATAACAATTAAAAGCTATATCTTGAACTTCAATCTTATTCGCAACCATTGTGCGCTTGTACTTGAATTCCGTCATATATCAATTTTTGCTTCGTTTGTCATTCATCAAAACCTACAAAAGAGTACACGTTTAGTATATTGCATTGAGAACGTGTTTCTAACAATTTCCCCCTTTTTGATAATGGCAAACATTAAGCGGGATATGCAATTTAGGCAAAAGATATTGACAATTCAAGACAAGTAACAATTATGCAATTTTGTTCTTGTTCCCCCTCAATTTAAGAGTTCCCCCTCAATTTTAGCTTATAAGCAATCAATGAATTAAGAGGTGGTGCATACCCGATATCCCGTTTTCTTCCCCCTTTTGCCATTAGCAAAAAAATAGTAAGGAAAGATGCAAAAAGATGAAATAAACAAGGTTTATTTATTGGAAAAAAAGAGGGTACATCAATGGGAACCAAAGAGAACAACAGCACACAAAACAAAAAAATTTATTCATTTCCGTCGTTGTCCGCCTCGTTATCCGGCGCTGCTTCAAAAGGAACGAGAGCTGCATATGGATAATTGACATGATCAAAGTATCCATGGATCTCATGAGTGAGTTGAGCAAGCTGGTCGGATATGGTTTAGAGAGTAGGCTCTTGGGACGAACGAGCACGACGGGGTGGACGACTTGAAGAAGGAGCTGGAGCATGATCACCATCATGATGGAAAGAAGACTCCGAGATTTCCCAAATTTTGGTACTCCTTTTGAGAGGACCATTTTCCGTGACAAATCCGGATGCTTCAAGGAAGTTCATAATAAGGAGGGCATAAGGAAGAGGCATGTCATCACCGATGGCATCGAGCATATGAATTTTGATGAGCCGACACCAATTTATTTTGGCTCCGGTGACAATGGCATGCAGAAGTTTGGTATCCTCCTGGGAGATGGTGGTGTGATTGTGCCGTCTAGGCTTGAGGACTCGGGTGATGAAGTAAAGAATCAACCGGTAGTTTGGATCCATTCCCGTTATGGTAGGACGACGGGTAGAGATAGATGGATCATAGGAGGTTATACCGGCTTGGTGGAGAAGGATGGTTTCATCAAAGAGAGCCCCGGCCTTATCAATATACCGGTAAAGGTATTCACCTTCATTTGGAAGGCGGGCAATGGTGTGGAAATTCTCTTCAGAGAGAAGAATTTGAACCCCATTAATGGAGGTGACAAGTTCGTCATCTTCATCTTTATGGAGGTTTGAGTAAAAAGCTTGAACGAGAGTTGTGTTTATGTGAGGATGAGTGAGAAGCAAGAAGTCATATAGTTGAGGCTGATGCGCCATGTTTGGATTGGGAACGTTTTGAAGATCGTCCAGACATGTTAGGAGAAAGACTGCTGGAATTTGGCAAGGAAAATAGAAGAGATTTAGCTTTTGAATACTAGAGATAGTGCTTGAGTGGGGGAATGTGAGCTCTTATGATGCCTATTTATAGAGGAAAGGATTTATCAAGCATTGAATGGAGATATTTGCTGAGATTTTGGTTTAGGAGCAGTCAGAAAACGGTAAGAATTAAAATTACTGACCGTTAGATAATCGATTATTGAACTGAAATAATCGATTGTCTTTACTGTTTGATTGAGATTTTGAATCTGACAAATCGATTCTTGAGTCAAACGGTAAAAAATTTGAATGAAATAATCGATTGTTAAATTTTGGTAATCGATTATGGAGCGTTTAAGATCTGACAGGAATCGATTGAGGAGCCAAACGGTAACAAAAAAAATTAATATGAAGTAATCGATTGTCAATTCTTGGTAATCGATTATTTAGGGAACTAATTTGATACAGTGAGCTTGGAGAATATCAGAATTTGTCAAATAATCGATTGTATGAAAAAATAATCGATTGTTGTAGAAAGCATTGCGGAATGACTGAGGCGGAAATCAATTATGCAATTTAGGAAGTAAAAAATTAAACACAGATGCATAATAGTAATAATCAGTCATAAACAATCGATTATTGATACTGATAATCGATGTACTGCACAGAAAATAATCGATTAGTGGCTTGAAATAGTCGATTATTTTGTGCTAAAACTTCATAATTCCCCCTACCTTTGGGGTGGTACCTGCAAAATAGATTTAAACGTCTCCGACGCTCAAGTTAGTAATTTATAGCGAAATTAATAAATTACACTAGTGTTAACAAGTAATGCCGTGAACTCTTAAGAATTGTGTCCTAGAGTGTTCTTAAGAGAGTTTCGGGTACTTACCTTTTCTCCAACATCGCCAATTACCTGTTCGAGAGGATGATCCTTGATCGTTCTCCACTCGTTAGGCGTATTTATTCCTTTTTCTAATTGTGGCGCTTCTTCCGTTGGTTGTTCCCCAATTTCATCTTTGTTTTCCTTTGAAGGTTCTTCTTGGATTTTATCTTTCAAGCTATCCAAGATACCTGCAAGATCAAAACCGGATTCCTTTCTCGCCAAGCGAGTATTATCTTCGGAAAACACAACATGAGGGGATTCCTCCACAATTTGGGTTCTTTTGTTAAAGATCCTATATGCTTTGTTACGTGAGGAATAACCAATGAAAATACCTTCATCCGATTTAGCATCAAACTTACCCAATTGGTCCTTGCCATTATTATGAACAAAACATTTACAACCAAAAACACATAAATGAGAAATGTTGGGTTTTCTACCCTTATAAAGTTCATATGGGGTTTTCATGAGTATCGGCCGAATTGCTACTCTATTTAAAACATAGCAAGCGGTACTCACGGCGTCCGCCCAAAAATATTTGGGAATCTTAGCTTCGTCGAGCATGGTTCTTGCCATCTCTTCGAGACACCTATTTTTCCTTTCCACCACCCCATTTTGTTGTGGTGTCCGTGGAGCGGAAAAGGTGTGTTCGATTCCGAGTTCATCACAAAAATCCGCAAAGAGATTGTGATCAAACTCTCCCCCATGATCACTTCTAATCGAAGTGACAGTCGATTCCTTTTCGTTTTGAACACGCTTAAGGAAATACTTGAAATTTTGAAAAGCATCACTTTTATTTGCAAGAAATAGAGTCCAAGTAAATCTAGAAAAGTCATCAACAATTACAAAAACATATTTATTTTTACCAAGACTTTCAATACGAGAGGGACCAAATAAATCCATGTGAAGTAATTGCAAAGGTCTAGACGTTGATACAATATTCTTGGATTTAAAAGATGCTTTGGTTTGCTTCCCTTTTTGACAAGAATCGCAAATAGAATCATTTTCAAACTTTAAACTGGGAAGACCAACTACTAAGTTTTGAGAAAGAAGCTTGTTCAAAAGATGCATGTTCATGTGTGCTACTCTACGATGCCATAGCCAAGAGTTATCCTCTTTGCTTACTAAACAATCAACATATTCGGGTGAGGAGTTTGCAAGATCAACCATATAGATATTATCAATTCTAAAACCACGAAGTATGATCTTGAAATCACTACGTCTAAATACAAGACATTCATCCGAATCAAATAGAGCAAGATTTCCCTTGTCACATAATTGGCTTATGCTCAAGAGATTATGCTTCAAACCTTTCACAAGTAGTATATGTTTAATAGAGGAGTTTTCGTCCTTACCGACCGAACCAATGCCGATGATTTTTCCTTTATTGTTATCACCAAATATGACACTTCCTCCTTCTTTGTGCTCTAGTTGAAGGAATTTGGATTCATCTCCCGTCATGTGTTTGGAGCATCCACTATCAAGGTACCATAGTACACTTGATCCCTTCAAGCACACCTACAAAACAAATTAATGTTCTTTAGGTACCCATGCCATCTTGGGTCCTTGAGGGTTAGGCATGTTATAATGATGCAATTGATTTATATGTCTATGACGAGTAAAGCAAGCGGGAGCAATATGACCAATACGTCTACAATAATGACAAGTCACGTTGGGATTATGCATTTTTCTAGGTACATAGTAACTAGATTAATGAAGGTTGCTTACTCTACTTTGAACACCATTGTTTCTCCTATTATGAGCTCTAGGAGGTTCACAAGTTTGTCCAAAATATGCATCATTTCTAGAATATCTATTTCTAGGTGGAGGGTCATTTCTTGGTCTTCTAAATTGTTCAAGGTTTGGCCTAAAATATGCATCATTTCTAGGTCTTCTAGCATTTTCACTATTTGGTCTAACATGCAAGTTATTTCTAGGATTTCTACTTCTAGGATAAGCATTTCGGTTATTAGTCCTAGGTTGAGCTCTAGGTTGTTGTGGTTTAGCACCAACCTTTTCTTCATTCTTGAATCCTATTCCATGTTTAGTTGATTTTAGATTAACAAGCACATCATTCAAGTTTTTATGCGAAGAATTAAACTTATCTAATGTGCCTTTAAGTCTAGCTACTTCATTCTTAAGAAGCACACAAGAAGAACAGTTTCTAGTAGAACCTTCAGGTTTATCAGCACTTCTTTTTCCATAAAACTTGTTTTCCTCTTTTAGCTTCTCATTTTCGAAAACCAGTTTTTCTAATTCTTTTTCTTTTAATGAAAGCTGTGTTTGAAAATCTTTTTCTTTTAGAGAAGCGCTTTCTTTAACACTTTTGACAGTTTTTGAAGCTTTGATAAATTCAGCATATAGTTCATCAAAAGCATTTCTCATTTCATCAAGAGTAAAGAAATTTTGAGAAGAGATTTGACTTACCTCGTCTTTGCCGTCTTCTTGAGCCATGAGACATAAATTTGCTGCTTCATCGTCTTCTTCTTCGCTTACTTCATCTCTGGAATCTCCTCCCCAAGAGATGTATGCACGTTGCTTTTTGAAGGGTTTTTTCTCCTTTTTGATGTTAGGGCAATTTGATTTTATGTGCCCGGTTTCTCCGCATTCATAGCATTTTAGTTGATCACCTTGCTTTTTGTTCTTGCGTTCATACTCTTTGCGCATGAATTTTTGAAACCTTTTGATGACGAGTCCAAACTCGTTGTCACCTTCCTCATCAATTTGTGGTTGGCTAGCCTTTAGAGCAATCCTTTGCCTTCTTTGATCATCAACAAACGGGTTAAGTATAGTTGATTCATAGATTTTGAGATTACCTCTTAATGCGTCAATTGTGACATTTGTGATGCCAATGGATTCTTGGATTGCATCGGCCTTTGATCGCCATGCCGAAGTGAGACTTCTGAGGATCTTCCGGACAAGTTCTCTATCCGTAAACGTCTTTTTGAGGGCGTGTAGATCATTCACGATCATTGAGAATCGCTCAAACATTTCGTCTACTTTCTCTCCTTCCTTCATGTGGAATAGTTCATAAGAGTGAGTTAAGAAATCAATTTTAGCTTCTCGTACCTGGTCGGTTCCTTCGTATGTCACTTCAAGCTTATCCCACATTTCTTTTGCTGTTTTGCAACATGATATCTTCCTGTAGTCGTTAGCATTAACAGCACAATATAATAAATTTATAGCTTTGGCATTATTTTGAACCTTACGAATATCCTTCGCGGTATATTCCTCTTCGGTCTTTGGAACCCATTCGTCTTCCACCTTCTTGGTTGGAATTTGGTTTCTATTGGTGAATACTTTCCACAAATGAAAGCTATTTGATTGCACAAAGATTTGCATCCTCTCCTTCCAGTATGAGTAGTTTGTGCCGTTGAATAGAGGAGGTCGCGTAGAGCATTGTCCTTCTTCAATTCCTGCAAAGAGTCAAGAGTAGAAGCCATGGATGGTTCTCTCAAACGGTTAAGTTTTCAGAGAGTTGGGCTCTGATACCAATTGTTAGAAACTACGCTTTACGCTAGAGGGGGGGTGAATAGCGTATTAATAGAATTTAGCGTTTTCTTGCGGAATTTAAACTTTGCAGGGAGTAAAATAAATGCCGAAAAATAAACTTACACAAAGATGTATACTGGTTGGCCACCAACGTGGTTAGTCCAGTCCCCGAGAGACTCTCTCGAGATTTTTCACTATCTTGTTAAGCTTAAGGGTGCTCAACAAACCGTTACACACTTGAGGACACAAGCCTCAAACAGTTGCTCGGAGATCGCAATCTCAAAGACTTCACCCAAGGAAACGCAAGTTCCTTGAAACAAGAGAATCGCAATTCTCTTACAAGTATATCAAATACTTGGACACTCACTTAACTAAAGTACTCCTTATTGAGTAGATATGAGTAAAAGAATATGTTCAAGATCACAACAACTTTAAGCAATAATATGGCTCTCAAAAGCTTTATGAAATGAGTAGAAAATGAAGAACAATTGAATGAAAGCTTATAGCAATGTAATGATCAGTTTGTGTATGTTGTTGTGTTTAAAACACTGAAATGAAGCTGTATTTATAGTTGAAAAACTTGGCATTACCGTTGCCTAATTGCCAATTAAGAGTTGCTGATTTTACTCACTGACAATCGATTGTCAAACCCCAACAATCGATTGTCTGCCAGTCAGATCAAAATTCAATCCCAGATTTTACGCTTGATAATCGATTACTTACAATCCATAATCGATTACTGGCAACGTTCAAAAAATCCTTTCCAGATTTTACCACAAACAATCGATTGTCCAGAATCAACAATCGATTACTCAGCAACGTTCAAAAAATCTTTTCCGGATTTTAATCAAAACAATCGATTATACAGAATCAATAATCGATTACCTGACGGTATTTGAAAACTTGACGACTACGGTCAGCTTCACAATCGATTTTGCACAAAGTCAACAATCGATTACTTATCAGTTTTTGAAAAACATTTTAGACACTGTCTCTTTGACAATCGATTGTCCAATGTAACAATCGATTATTTGTTATTTTCTGAAAATCATAAAACTTACTGTCTCAGTGATAATCGATTATCTAAAGACATAATCGATTACTTAATTAAATTTAAAATCACTGGAAGACATCAACTCAACACAATCGATCACCATTAGTTCATAATCGATTATTTTGAGTATTGAAAAACTTTACCTCAACAACAATCGATTGTCAATTGTTCACAATCGATTATCATGCAGATTTGGAAAAACCTGATGTTCACTGTCTTACTCACAATCGATTACCATTAATTCATAATCGATTGTCATGCAGTCTTGGCTCAGAGACAATCGATTATCATAAGTACATAATCGATTATTTTAGCCCAGATTTTTGAGGCATGTTTAGAAAACATTTTGTCTAATGTAAATATGCATGATTTAAAATCTTTTTGACACAGAATTAAATATGCATGATTTTGGAAAATAATTTTATGAGAGAGGCCATACTATGAGTCAAGTTATAGGATCGAGATTACAATTTAGAACAACTCAATAACAATTAAAAGCTATATCTTGAACTTCAATCTTATTCGCAACCATTGTGCGCTTGTACTTGAATTCCGTCATATATCAATTTTTGCTTCGTTTGTCATTCATCAAAACCTACAAAAGAGTACACGTTTAGTATATTGCATTGAGAACGTGTTTCTAACATCTATGTCTTGTTGGTATGTCTTGATAAATTTCTGATTAAGGGGAAATAGATTGCATGAAGTTTACTATCTTTTCTATGACAGAATTTCAAAACAATTCTCTATATTGGCAATGTTATTTTATTTAAACTCTCATGCCACTAATATCTTGCATTCCAAATCTTGTGGAAAATGATATCTTAGAAAATATTTGTATTACTTTGGAGCAACTAATAAGTGTCATGCAAGGAATCTGTAAATCGCATTTGAGATATCATTGATAGACATGCTTAATCTCTTCTTGGAGCTGCAAATTAAGCAAGTGAAAAAGGGAACTTTCATTTGTCCATCTAAATGTCGCAAGGAGTTGCCAAATCAATTCGAAAAGAGCAACACCAAACCAATGGTCACTTCAATGAATTTAGATGACCATCTTGACAGAAATGTGAAAGGTAAGACGAGCAACACCAAGAACTACACAGGTATGATCGTTCCTCACTTTACCTTATTGCTAGTAGACTTGATAAAATATTTAGCGTTTAATGTTGTGCTAAATATAAATCATGTCCAAATGAAGTATTGAATGCGGGTAAACGTTGATCTAAATGCATACATTTTAGGTTGCATTTATATTTTAATTACTGACTTGAGCGTCGGAGACGTTTAATTCTATTTTGCAGGTATCACCCTAAAGGTAGGGGGAATTATTAAGTTTCGGCACAGAACAATCGATTGTTCCAAGCAAATAATCGATTATCTTACTGTGCAGAAAATCGATTAGCAGTATCACTAATCGATTGTTTATGGTTTATGTTTATTATGTAGTTTTGTTAAATAATTGATTCTTTAACTGCAAAATCGATTTCCGTCTCAGCCATTCAGTACTGCTTTTCTACAACAATCGATTGTTCCATATATATAATCGATTATTTTTCGAGTCAAAAAATCACTATGCTCACTGTAACATAACAATCGATTACCATATTTGACAATCGATTATTTCATGTCAGAAATTCAAAATTGTTACCGTTTGGTTCTGCAATCGATTTGTGTCAGTTCTGAGATTCAGTCAAATCTTAATGACAATCGATTATCTCATCCCAACAATCGATTGTCTAACGGTCAGTAAGATTTATTTTTACCGTTTCTAACTATTTCAGCTTTCAATTTTCTGCAGATTTCTTCCATTAATGAAATGCCTTTCTCCCCTCTATAAATAGGCTCCATATATGTTCATTTTTATTCACTCAAGCATCAATTTTAGCTCTCAAACTATCAAAACTCTTTCAAGACTCTTGCAAACTCCAGCAATACTTAGTAAAAATGTCGGGCCGTCACTCCAAACGTTCCCGTTCTGCTAGGCATGGTGCATCCTCCTCTGCTGCTCCAAACTATCCTTACCAAGATGGTTCCGTTCTTTATTTTAATTCTGACATCGAGCTTACTCAATTTTTAACAAAATTTGAAAAGCGCGACATTCTTCCTCCCCGTTTTTCAACCAACAAGTATCTTGAATCTTATGGCCCTGCTGCAAATATACTCAAAAACTGTCAACCTCTTGACTTCTTACTTCTTACCCATCCTTACATCAATACTACATTGATTCAATCATTTTACTCCAACCTTCATGAGGATGATGACGGTGAGCTTGTGACAAATATAAATGGTGTTCAAATTCTTCTTTCCGATGAAAACCTTCATACCATTGCCCGTCTTCCTCATAATGGTGAAGACATTTCGGTACATCGGAGAGGCCGGAGCCCTTTTTGATGAAACAGTCCTCCTACATCAAACCGAACTTACTTCTTATGATCCAAATCTTTCTTCCCGTCGTCCTACAATTACGGGAATGGATCCCAATTATCGGTTGATTTTCTATTTCATCACCCGAGTCCTCAAGCCTCGTAAGCATAACCATACTACCATTTCCCAAGAGGACACCAAGCTCATGCATGCCACAATAACCGGAGCTAACATCAATTGGTGTCGGTTCGTCAAGATTCACATGCGTGACGCTATCGGAGATGATAGGCCTCCTCCTTATGCTCTCCTCATCATGAATTTTCTTGAAGCCTCCGGATTCATCACTTCCAACGGTCCTCTCAAAAAGAGTACCAAAAAGTGGGAAATTTCAGAATCCTCCTTTCATCATGACGGTGATCATGCAGCGCCTGCTCCTCCTCCAACCCGTCGAACTCGTCCGCCTCAAGAGCCCACTCTCCAATCCATTTCCGACCAAATTGCTTCCTTGACCACCTCTGTTGGTCAATTGACTCATGAGATCCATGGATATTTTGACCATGTTCATTATCCATATGCAGGTCTTGTTCCCTTCGAAGCAGTGCCGGATGATGAGGCGGGAAATGATGATGAATGATTTTTTTGTGATATGTTTTATTGTCCCCTCCTTATGTAATTGTTTTCTCTTTCCAATAAATAAACAAGTTTTATTTACATCTTTGGCATCTTCTTATATTATTTTTGCTAATGGCAAAAGGGGGAAGAAAACGGGTATGCACTCTCAATATTTATAAGCTTAAATTGAGGGGGAATTCATATATTGAGGGGGAACAAATTGCATACTTGTTGATGCATATATATACTTGTCTTGAATCGTCATTATAAATTATTTAAGTTGCATATCCCGCTTAAAGTTTGCCATTATCAAAAAGGGGGAAATTGTTGGAAACACGTTCTCAAGGCATTATACTAAAACGTGTGTTCTTATGTGTAGGTTTTGATGAATGACAAACAAGCGCAAATTGATATATGCGAAGTTCAAGTACAAGCGCACAATTGGTGGATAACGAGATTCAAGCACAAGACAAAGTTTTATAGCTTAAATGAGTCGTTCTTAATTGTGTTCTTGATTCTACAACTTGACTCATGATATGGCTCTCTCGTAAAAATATTTTTTTCAAAATCATGCATATTTAATTTAATGCTAAATGATTTTTAAATCATGCATATTTTCATTAGTCAAAATGATTTTTAAACATGCCTCTAAAATCTGGACTAAGATATAATCGATTATGTACTTATGATAATCGATTATGTTAAGCCAAGACTGCATGACAATCGATTGTGAACTAATGACAATCGATTGTGTTAAGGCAGTGAGCATCAGGTTTTTCAAACCTGCATGACAATCGATTGTGAACCTTATGACAATCGATTGTGATGAGGCAGTGTACATCAAAGTTTTTCAAAACTCAGAATAATCGATTGTGAAGCTAATGACAATCGATTGTGAAGAGACAGTGTCCATCAGATTTTTAAAAGTCACAAAATAATCGATTGTGAACATATGACAATCGATTGTGTTGAGGCAGTATCTTCTAGACTTTTTCAAATTTATTAAATAATCGATTGTGAGTATATAACAATCGATTGTCACGAGGCAGTGTCTAAAATGATTTTCAATGTCTGATAAATAATCGATTGTTAACATTGCACAATCGATTGTGAAGCTGACCGTTGTCGTAAAGTTTTCAAATACCGTCAGGTAATCGATTGTTGATTTTGTACAATCGATTGTTGATATTAAAATCTGAAAAAGATTTTTTGAACGTTGCTGAATAATCGATTGTTGATTTTGTACAATCGATTGTTGAAATTAAAATCTGGAAAGGATTTTTTGAACGTTGCTGAATAATCGATTATTGATTTGGTATAATCGATTGTTTTACGTAAAATCTGGAAATGATTTTTTGAACGTTACCAATAATCGATTGTTGATCTTGGACAATCGATAGTTAAGCGTAAAATCTGGGATTGATTTTTGGAACGATTGGCAAACAATCGATTGTGGCTTCCTGACAATCGATTGTCACAGAGTAAAATCAGCAACTCTTAATTTGCAATTAGGCAACGGTAATGCCAAGTTTTTCAACTATAAATACAGCTTCATTTCAGTGTTTTAAACACAACAACACACAACAACTGATCATTCTATTGCTATAAGCTTGCATACTATTGTTTATCATTTTATATTCATTTCATAAAGCTTTTGAGAGCCAAAGTCTTGTCCATAGTTGTTGTGATCTTGAGCTTACTTCTTTTACTCATATCTACTCATTAAGGAGTGTTTTGTTTGAGTGTTTAGTGTTTTGTACACTTGTAAGAGAATTGTGATTCTCTTGTTGTAAGGAACTTGTGTTTCCTTGGTTGAAGTCTTGGAGTGTTGTATCTCCGAGCAAGATTGTTGAGGCTTGTGTCCTCAGATTGTAAAGGTTGGTGAGGCACCCGTAAGCTTAACAGTGAAGTCTTGGAGTGTTGTATCTCCGAGCAAAGGTGTTAAGGCTTGTGTCCTTAAGTCGTAAAGGTTGGTTAGGCACCCGTAAGCTTAACAGTGAAGTCTTGGAGTGTTGTATCTCCGAGCAAAGGTGTTAAGGCTTGTGTCCTTAAGTTGTAAAGGTTTGTTGAGCACCCGTAAGCTTGACAAGTTAGTGGAAAATCTCGAGAGAGTCTCTCGGGGACTGGACTAGCCACTTGTTGTGGTGAACCAGAATACATCGGTGCGTTCTTTCCTTTTTATTTACTTAACGCACTTATTTATTTCCTGCAAATTTCAAATTTCGCAAGTTTACGCTAAATTTTATTATAACGCTATTCACCCCTCCCTCTAGCGTTAAGCGTATTATCTAACACTTCTCTCTTCTCCGAGAGGGACGCTTCTCTTTAAACCCATATAATTGCTTTTGTATACTGCTTCCTTGAATCCCTTTTGGATTAACTTTAATTTCATGACTATTCCACAAAAAAAGGTGGTAAAGCCGGTTTCACAGGGCTCGCCTAGCTCAAAACCCTTGCAAAATAGTACACATGCACAAACACCTTAATATTCACTTTCAATCTCAAGTTTTATATATTTCTTTCATTAATTTACTTGATAAACATATAGACATGCATAACTAAAACTGTATCATAATCAAGTTGTTTTTCATAGTTTCTAGTCATAATAACGTATTAAAGTAATCCAACAAAAGATAACAACATCTCTTTCCCTTTTAAGTGTTATACGTGTTGTTTCACTCCAGCACTACAACCAACGTGTAATTAATCTAAAACACAACCAACAAGATGTTAAAAATTTATTAGGCAGTAGATAGAATTCGAGCCGTAATTTTACTTAGCTCACCATCATCCTTTTTCATATCACAGCCCCATAGAGGGGTTATTTTCACCTTTGGCTAACTTTGATGTTGAGTTATGGGAAATGTTTTATTGGAATTTGTTTGGAGCCTTGGGGGAAATGTTTGGGAGGGTTTAGAAAATGTGAGGATAAAACGAGGTCGAAAAATTAGAAAACCTCATCCTAATAGGTCCCATAGGGATTTGCTGTACAGTTTCGCAAAAATACAAATCTCTCTTTATACTTCAATGTTGCATCGACGAACGGTTTAATGCATTGAAAACTAGAATATAAATCCAAGTATATTGGGAAAAAAGCTCAGTTACATTAGACCCAAATTCCAGTAAAACTTATAAAAACTTGTGACGACTTTCGTCGACTCTTGTTTCACAACTCATTTGAATTCAAAACTTAACAAATGACTAGCATACGACTAAAATGCCGCATACAATAATCTTCTTATCATGTTAATCACCCTAGTCTCACCCCAAAAGCAGGGGTTATAACATTCCCAACTTGCGGACTTTCGACGAAACTTATTTTCTACGATTCGTTTAGCTTCTAAACCTTCCAACCCTCTTAGTACTTATTGTTCATGATCTTAAATAATTGTAACTTATAAGGTAACATGATTAACTTGCTTTATATACTTTTAAAGATAATCTTATTTTCGAGCTTACATCAATTAACTTACGATGTATTTTTACGTATGAAAACATAAGCGTAACACTAATAATATTATTAACATTATTAATATTGTGTTATATTATGATTCGCGCTGGATGGTTGCTACAAGCAACATTAATTGTTGTACAACAGTTAGCTTGCTACTTTTAGTTTCAAAAGAGTTGATAGCCTGATACAATTTTTTATTTAAAAAAAATGATATGAAAAGAACCTAAAATTTATGGCATGCTAAAAAATCAAAAAAATTACTAGTTTGTACATGCTTAAAACCCGACCAAATAAAAACTAATCCATGTGGAGGTTGACTTGAATATTCATAACAAAATGTGCAATAATAAAATATTGTGGAAAAATCATGAAGCCTGTATGGGTTCAAATTTGACTGACCATGACCTGCGACGAAGTACGACAAACGACCGGGTATCCTCGAGTCGAACGTTTCGAGGGAGATGACCATAGGGCAAAAGAAGAGATTGTACGACCATTGTAATAGTGTAAGTCCATTAGGGGACATTAGAAATATTCTGTCAAATATTCCTTGCATTTTATTTCTTACAATTTAGAAGAGTTTCTCTCTAGTATAAAAAGGGGAAAGTAACCTTGAAACAGGGAGGGATTCTGGAAAAATCACTATTTGAGAACGAAAAGAAACTTATTGACGGTCATCTCTTTATCTATTACATCTTCTAGAGTTTATTATATTCACTAAGATTTACCCCTTCATCTTTGATTAATTTGTTCAAAAAATTTTAATTTCTTTTAAGTCGAACAATTTAGCATCGTATGTGGGAATTTCTACAGCTAAAATCATAGTTTCCATCTAGATTTTTGAAAGCAATAATCGCTTTTTCTTCAGCTTCATAACAACCAGGAATGGCGAGAAAGGGATAAGCGAGCCTAAAGGAAGTAGTGGATGTTACGAACAACCTCTTGAGTTCTCTCAACGAAGCCAACAGAGAAGACAATGAGAATACAACAATAATGTTACACCAGAGGGGGAGATCTCACCTCCTCCTCACGGGGATCTGACAATTTTGAGCGAGAGGGGAACCTCAACCTCCATAGTAGGAGAAGTGCCACCAATAGTCAAAAGGCTACTGGAAGAATGGTTAACAAGTTCCTTGAGCAACATGCTCGAGAAACCCATTCAGGGAGGCGTCGAAAATGCGCCACCTACGGAAATCGGAGTTGCTACCGATGAGCCAAATGCTACACGAACAGGTAATACCCACACTATTATTGATGCAGGTGATGACGCACTTATGGCCGTCTTAAAGAAAATGGAAGAGATGGAAAATGAGAACAAAATACTCTGTTACCAGATGAAAGAACATCAGGAAAGGGTCGATAAAATACCAGGCGCTCCTAAGCTGTTACCAAAATGCGATATGGACGATTCGTCGAACAGCCGTACAGCGAAGAGGCAACTCCCCATTCTATTGCTAAAACCTTCAAAATGTTTTCATATTTGAAAATATACGATGGGACCACGGACCCGGATGACCACTTAATCCATTACGTTATCGCAGTGAAAAGTAAGGATCTATCAAAAGAACAAGTATCGTCTGTGCTGCTGAAAAAGTTTGGCGAACTCTCATGGGGAGAGTATTGACATGGTATTCCCAACTACCAACACGATCGATATCGATGTTCGAGGAGATGGCGGATAAATTCACTACCTCTCATGCGGGAGCGAAGAAAGCTGAGGTTAGGGTTAATGATATCTTCACCATCAGGCAAACGAGGGGAGAGAGACTTCGGGATTTTCTAGCATGATTCAACAGAGTAAGGATGAGCCTACCGAACGTGTCAGAAGGGAGCAGCCTTTCAAAATAGATTAAACAGGAATAGATCAAAGGCAACAAAAAACTACTCAATAGACTCATGAAGTACACTCTCGCAACCATGCGGGAAGAAATCCACAACGCCAATTGCACCGAAGTGAGGGCATATGAGGATGATCTGAATGGCCCGCTTCGGTGATTAATGTCAGTCCATACGAAACAAGGAGAGATCGATGCAATGACGGGCGAAGAGATCAATTACCATATTTCAATCGAGAAAGGCATCAACCCTATATCCGGACATCCAATCCTCCACCTCCTCGACATGCAGACACCGCGCCTCGGCATATTGCACCCTCCCAAAATGAAAACAGTAAGCCTACATTACTATCTGCTCATAATGTTTGTGTTTCCCCCTCAGAAATAGTGTACGCACTGGAGAAGTTCAGCATGAAGGTGCAGTGGTCCGCAAAAATTAAAGTCGGACCCAAGCACAAGGAGGTCAAATGTGCTGTGTGAGTTCCACCAGGAAAGGGGACACAAAACCGAGGACTACATAGGTCTGCGGCAGGAAGTAGTAAGGATGTTAAATCAGGGATACCTGAGAGAACTGTTGAGCGACAGAGGACGAGCCAACTTCACTCGAGGGGCGATCAACCTCAAGGACCTCCAAATCCACCATCACCAGCTCGTACCATACAAATGATCATTGGCGGCAGCGAAGACATAGTAATAAACCATGTGAAGTTTACCACCACACATATGCTCAATGGATAGTCGCCCATGAATGGTATAACGACCTCAAAGGTAGTATCATCTTTGATAAGTCAAATAGCGATAGTTTTGTCTTTCCGTCTCTATGATGCTTTGGCTATAACTTTATGTATCGCGGATACCAATGTAAAAAGAATAATGGTGGATGATGGAAGCGGCATATGTATTGTTCACCCACATGTTCTCATGCAAATGAGGATCGAGGATAAAATAATACCGCATTGCATAACACTAATGGGTTTTAATAATGCAGTAGAACGGACATCTGCAGAAATAGTGCTACATGTCCTGGCAGGAAGGGTTATCCTGAAAATGTCATTCCATGTCATGAACCAGGAAACGGCCTACAATGCCATAATAGGACGACTATGGATACATGCCACGCGAGCCGTCCCTTCAAGCTTCTATCAAGCAATCAAATTTCCCACCCCATGGGGGATATTCAGCATCCAAGGCGAGCCACGTACTGCCTAAGAATGCTACCGGATTGCCCAAGATTGCACACACACCAAACAACTAAAAGGGGAAAGTGCGGAAGCATGGCAATCAGCCATATCTAGAATCAAACCCGTCACACAAGTAGAGGCCATCAAAGACCCGAGAATCGTGAAAGCTTGCAAGGCAACCATAGAAGATCTCAATCCCATCAAAATTAGATGGCGCCGATAGCATAGAAAAGGCTTATATTGGACACAATCTCTCAGAGCCAGGTAAGTATTATGAGTTTTTTACTAATAATGCCGATTTGTTTGCTTTTTCCCACTCAGATATGCCAGTAATCCCAAGGGATATCGCCACGCACGGGCTGAAAGTCGATCCACTTTATCCGCCAGTACGACAAATGTGGAAGAAGTTCAAAGCCCCAATTAATGAGGCGGTCAGTGAGGAGGTTGACAAGTTACTCGCCAACGGTTCCATCAGAGAATAGAAATACCCTTAGTGGGTCACCAATGTGGTCATGGTAAAAAAGAAGAACGGGAAATGTCGAATGTGAGTCGAATTTACCGATCTAAACAAAGCATGCTCGAAGGACTCTTTCCCACTACCTCACATCGACTAACTTATCGATGCAGCAGCAAGGCATATACTGCTGAGCTTCCTAGACGCCTAATCCAGTTATAACCAAATTCTAATGGATGAAGAACATCAAGAAAAGACCACTTTCATCACCCCATCGAGGAACGTACTGCTATAAGGTGATGTCATTCGGGCTTAAGAACGCAGGGGCTACGTATCAAAAGTTAGTTACCAAAATATTCAAAGGACAACTCGGTAAGAAAATGGAGGTTTACATCGATATGACATGCTAGTGAAGTCGACAAATAAAGAGAATCACATTGGTCAATTGAAGGAAGCCTTCGAGATATTAAGGCAGTATGGGATGAAATTAAATCCCAAAACGTGCGCCTTCGGCATAACTTCAGGAAAGTTCCTTTGGTTTCCTAGTGTCACAAAGGGGAATCAAGGTCAACCCGGATCAAATCAAGGCCATCGATGCAATACCGAAGATATTGACCAGCAAAAAGCAGGTGCAGAAATTAACAAGGCGAAACATGATCCTCGCATGGATGCCACAAATTCTTCAATGTGTTAAAGAAAGACTACAAGTTGCAATGGAACAAAGAATGCGCGACGCCCTGAGAAAACTGAAAACATATCTATCCTCGCCACCGTTACTCGGCAAAGCGGACCCAGGTGAATGTTTACTTGTGTATCTAGCAGTTTTCGAAGTTGCGGAAAGTGTAGTCTTGGTCCGTGAAAATAAGGTACGCAATCCCTGATTTACGATATCAGCAAAACTTTAATCGATGCAGAAACAAGGTACCCTCACCTTGAAAAACTAGCTCTGGCACTGGTCGTAGCTTCACGGAATCTTAGAACTTTCAATGTCATCCCATAAAGGTGGTACAACCTCGTCATAAGAGGTATCCTACACAAACTCGAACTATCGGGTAGACTAGCCAAGTGGGCTATAAAACTAAGAGAGCACAACATAATGTACCAACCATGAACTGCCATTAAGTCGCAGGTGCTCGCCGACTTCGTCGTTGACTTCATCACAGAGATATTTCTCGAGTTCGAACAGGAATCACTCTACACTTCTACACATACCGACCTCTAGGTCCTCCATATTGACGATGCCTCTAATTTCTCTGGATCGGGACTAGGACTCATCCTCGATGTCGGGACTAGGACTCATCCTCGATGTCCCTATAGGCGAAGTAATTCGCCAATCCATACGATGCCCCGAGATGACTAACAACGAGGTTGAGTAGGAAGCTGTGATTGCAGGTTTAAAGTTGGACCTCAAATATGGCACTGGATGATTCGTCTTCCATAGTGACTCTCAACTCGTGGTGAACCAAGTCACTGGGACTTTCCAAATCAAAGAGTAGAGACCACAAAGATACCGGTCGAAAATCCACAAACTACTACCAAAATTCGATGAATGCCGCCTCGACCAAATACCCATGGCGCAGAATATCGAAGCAGATGGCCTCGCTAAAATAGCTGCGGCCACCAAAAATATCAATAAAGAAAACGTGGTCACTCTCATTCGTTTCGCAAAGGACCACGCCGAGGTACATTCTATAAACTTAACTTGGGACTGGCATAACTGCCTCGTCGTCAATTTGCAGGACTGAATGCTCAAGCAAGATAAAAAAAGTCAAAAAACTCCGGGTACAGGCAGCCCGATACAGCCTCATAAATGGTGATCTCTATAAAAGAACGTTCGGTGAAGCCTTATCCAAATGTTTTTAGGCCAAATCAAATGAGGCGAGTACTGGAAGAAGTACATGAAGGGCATTGCGGCACCTATACAGGTAACCGCGCCCTCACCCAATGCCTCATCCGTGCTGAGTACTACTGGCCCACCATGAATAAAGAAGCTACCAACTATGTCAGGAGATGTGAATAATGTCATAAATACACCCTATGATACATCAAGCAGGGGAACTCCTAAATTCCGTCACTTCACCGTGGCCATTCATAAAGTAGAGAATGGACATAGTCGGTCTCGTCCCAGCAGGACAATGTAAGGTACGTTTCCTTTTGGTTTTAATTGATTACTTTTCTAAATGGGTGGAAGTAGGTGCATACATTCAGATACGTGAGAAGGAGGTCATCACATTCATATGGAAAAACATAATATGCCGTTTTGGTATCCCAAATAAATCAGCTGGGACAATGAACCTCAGTTCATCGGAAAGAGAATGACTGAGTTTTTCGAAAAATGGCACATCAAATGAATACTCTCCATGCCATATCACTCTGCTACCAGTGGTCAAGCAGAATCCTCCAATAAAGTAATATTGAATATATTGAAAAAGAAACTTGAAGGGCTATGGCCTGAACTGCTACCAGAAGTATTATGGGCATACCACACTACGCCAAAAACCAACATAGAAAAAACGCCATACTCACTGGTGTATGGGACTGATGCAGTTATACCCGTCGAAGTTGGGGAACCCAGTTTGAGATACTCTAACGAGAGGGGACCAAGCAACGACAAAAATAGGCTACAAGATATAGTCAAAGTCGAAAAATGGAGAAACATGGCCCACATAAGAATGGTAGCCTAGAAACAACAAGTGGAAAGGTACTACAACAATAAGGACAAAGTGCGACAACTCAAAGTTGGAGATTACGTCCTCAAGGCTAAAACACAAGCAGCAAAAGGCCCTAATGAAGGAAAACTTAGAACAAATTGGGACGGACTGTACAGAATCACAGCCACAACAAACAAAGGATCACTCCAGTTAGAAACAATGGAAGGAAAACTACTCCAAAATAAGTGAATGCCGCTCACCTCAAGTATTTCCACTTCTAAAAGAAAGCATTACATGAGTCGTGCTCTTTTTCCCTCATCCGGGGTTTTGTCCTAATCGAGTTTTCCCGAGGAGGTTTTTAATGAGGCAACAAGGGAGGTGCCTCGAGGATCAAAGTTCTGTTCATCACCCCGACCTGTCGACATGGACTTCAGGGTAAAATAATTAAGGAACTGGATATAAATAATCGTCTCCATTGTATGCACGGAATCAAATCTCCATTGTATGAACAGAAACAAATCTCCATTATGAACAGAATAAAAATCTCTATTGTATGTACGAAATCAAAATCTCCATTATATGTACTTAATCATATCTCCATTAGTCGACATCTGATCCTTACAAGTATACAATCAAACATCCATTGCATGAACAAAATCAGGATGTCTACCTATGGGAACATGATCAAATCTCCAACTAACGACCAAGGCCATTCGACCAAAAATGAGTTCGACCTTGTCCGAATTGTGATGGGATCCTACTTCGACGATAGTTCGAAGCAACATCCCCATGAGTAAGACCATTTGATAAAAAACGAGTTCGACCTCATCCGAATTACGATAGGGTCCTACTTTGACGACAGTTCGAAGCAACATCCCCATGGCCAAGGCCATTCGACAAAAAATGAGTTTGACCTTGTCCAAATTACGACAGGATCCTACTTCGATGACAGTTCGAAGTAACATCCCAATGGCTAAGGCCATTCGACAAAAAATGAGTTCGACTTCGTCTGAATTACGACAGGATCCTACTTCGACGACAATTCAAAGCAACATCCCCATGGCCAAGGCCATTAAAACAAAAAAATGAGTTCGACCTAGGAAGAATTACGACGGGATCCTACTTCAACGACAGCTCGAACATCCCAATGTCCTAGGCCATCGACGAGTACCCCCAATATCATAAACAGGGTAAAGAAGATCAAATCAACAAAATATATTTTACATTGCATCAAAATGTTATTTACAATATTCACAAATGGGCTCAAGTACACCCTCTGCAGAAATTCTAAAATAAAAGCAAGTACAAGCAAAGAATACACATCATCCTCGGTAGGGTAAACATCTTCGTACCACGAGTCCGAGGCTAGATGGTTCGCGTCATCGAAATTGATGTCGCCTTCGTAAGGTGTAAGGGGGTCGTACTTGCAAGCCTCATGAGCCGCACAAGCTGCGGATCGAATTTCAAATGGAAGAAATCCAAAGAATGTACGGCCTGAAGCTCCACCTTAATCACTATTCCCTCGATGTGCAAAGCCATGTACACATCTAGTAGAGCATCAGCATGGACCCATAGCTCATATAAACGATGAGGCATGACTGGATCAGTTGAGGCATGGGACGTAGAAGGCTGGAAACATTGGGTTTCATTCTCTGCCCTCAACGGGGCCACCTATCAATTCAGTGCAGATAGCTCCGCTACAACACTTTAACATGCCCATTGAGCCCCGTAAATTTAAGGTTAGAGGCCTCCCTCTTCCCAATCAACTCCGACCTAGAAATACGGAGGGAAATTTCCAAAGACACCAATTCAGAAATTGCAGCCGCCAGCTTATCAGCACTAACGTCCAGCTCACCCTTAAGCCCCTCAATCTCCGCAGCCTTAGCACTCAACTCAGCGGTTACCTTCGCCTGCAAATCGGCATTCTCATCCATCGGCCCCTTGCTCAACTCGAGCCCATTCTCCCTCTCCTTAAGAGAGGCCTCCAGCTCACTACTATGAGCAACAACCCTCACAACCTCCTCGTCTCTCTCCCTCAGCTCTTCAACCTTACGCTCCAATTGGTCCTCCCGATGCTTAAGCCCCTCTTAAAATACCTGAAACTCAGGGTCCCGATGATAAATGTCGGCCATCGCTAGCATGATACTGATACTATTTGGACGAAATCTTCTCATAAAGGCCCGTCCTCCTCCTATCCTGATGCTCCTGCTCAAACTCCATAACGAGGGTCTGGTAAAAATAATATGGGGCGGGGGGTAAAAGTTAGAAACAAAATGAAGAACGACGATCGCCACACAAACCCAACAAGGAAAAGGGAAGAAAATACATCTACATGTAGGGCCATATCGACGACCTTATGAGACAACTCCACATCACTCATCGCCCTAAACATCTCATTTTAGGAGTGACACATAGAGGAGCTAGGGCAAACACCACTTGCTCGCTGTTCAGTAGCAGGTTGAAGTCCAAAGGGATGACTATGTGACGATCAGACCTGTCCGCTCTAACCTCCACATGGGTATAGCGACCCATGAACTCATTCACATCCTCTAGGTCGACATTCAAACCCGAGTCGTTACCCTCAACATGACGTCCTTCGACATTGGATGATGCACCACATTTGGTAGATCACACTAAGCTAGCTCCAGGGTAAACTCCTTCCACTTGGGGAGATCTTCCCGATAAAATGTCATCCGCCATAAATACGGGCACATGGGCCGTTTGCGACGCCGTGCTTCTATCAGTGTCCATGGCTACATCCTTCCCAAGCTCTAGCCTCCTCCCTTTTCTCGGTAATGGCTCATCTCTGTTAGAAGATTTCTCCAAAGGGTGTGAGGACGATACTGAAGAAGCTTCCTCTCTCACGACCACGACTCGAGACGGAACTTCTAATTGAATAGATTGATGGCGACCCTCTCGTACAGACTCACTCAAGACAAATTGCGTGTCTACGATGGCAGAAACTTGTCGAAATGCAGGGACTGGCTCCCTTTGCTTGGAAGCTCCCCGACCTTTCATCATAAAATAATCATATCAGTAAATAAGGTCGTACGACCAATAAAGTAGTAAGGGAAACATTTACCATAGGGGACTCTAGGGTCGTATCGCTTCACAAAGGCGGGCCAATCCTGAGTCTCTACTGTATGAGGCAATAGAGTGGCCACCCAATCCATGATATCCGCAATGGGGCAAGGCGGGCTTCCCATAACTACAAACAGGAAGCGAACAAACTTTATAATAAATATAGAGGGAGGGAGAGAGAAATGAGTGGTGATACTTACGAGCTCCATTCCATTGTTCTGCAAACCTGGCGGCGTCAGAAACGACATGCTTGGTTTTGACAAAGAAATACTTGTGCCAAAACTTGTGACTATCCTGGTCATCAGTTCCGACCACCAGCCCCGTCATACCACGGAGCTTCAAGTGCACCATGGTACCTCTACGAAATTCGGGCGTGAACAAATGCAAAAAAATGGTGGACGGAAACGTCACACTCTGCCAATTCTGCATATTTGGTCAGTAGCAGAAGTACCTTAAGCATATACGGTGAATGTTGCGCCGGACAAACTTGGTAAAAATTATAAATTCTTCCTCCAAAGGGAAAAGAGGAAAAGTATAACCGATCATGAAAGGGTACTCATAGAAGGCACAATACCCGGGTCTATGGACATCTACATTGTGTCCTCCCGCCAGGACCATCTCTACATGAGCAGGAATGTCGTACTTCACACGAAGAGAGTCGATATAAATCTGCTCCATTTCAGAGTATACGAGGGCCAGAGTAGGAGGAGGATCTTTAAGGAAGTCACTTCAAGACAATGGATGCCTCGGTAGCAGCTCCTTAACCATAGGAAGGCTGTTTCCCTCCTCTACCACCGTTTCATCACCGCTAGGAAGAGGTGCCGTAGATAATGGGGTGACCTTAGTAACTTTCTCACGAGAACGATAAGACTTTGGCATAATATCGTTTAAAAGGATATCAACACAGAAGGAAGAAGAAGCTTCAAACGAGGAACGTAAGAAGAAACAGAAAGATATGAGAGCAAATAAAGAGGGGTGAAAGAAATAATCAAGAGTTAAATGGATAAAGTTTTTCGAAAAAATAAACCCTTCACCTATTTAGGGTTGGTTGGCACCAGAATCAAAGCGGTTGTCATAAAGCAGCGCAAAAATCGAAGCATCAAGCCATCAATCCCTGCCCTAAAAACCTGCCTAATGATGATGCACGTGAAACTGACATTTTACTGGTAAAGTGTATAACTCGGTGATTTACTGAACACGTTGACCATCTTTCATTGGCCACGTCGTATGTTTTAACAGATCAAATTTCTCCATAAGAAAGCATGAAGTCCGCTCATCAAGGACGCATTCGGTCGCAACCCCGACAAGCGGAGCGACTAATTATATGGGTCCAAATTTGACCGACCACAACCTACGACGAAGTACGACTAACGGCCGGATATCCTTGAATTGACGTTTCGAGGGAGACGACCTTAGGGCAAAAGAAGAGATTGTACAACCCTTGTAATAGCGTAAGCCCACTATGGTACATTAGGAATATTCCGCCGAATATTCCTTGCATTTTGTTTCTTACAGTTTAGAAGAGTTTCTCTCTAGTACAAAAGGGGGGACAGTAACCTTGTAACAGGGAGGGACTCTGGGAAAATTACTATTTGAGAACGAAAAGAAACTTATTAGCAATCATCTCTTTATCTATTACGTCTTCTAAAGTCTATTATATTCAGCTAAAATTTATCCCTATATCTTTAATTGATTTGTTTAAAAAATTTTAATATCTTCTGAATCGGAACAAAAGCCCATCTCAAGAGACTTTCCTGGTCCATTTTCATGAAAGTAACTCTTCATCGATGGATAAAGTGTTTGCTCCCCCAAATTATAGATGTTGTTAGTATGGTATCTTCCTTATACGGAAGATATCCCTTCCGTATATTGATATTCTTATGAAAAGAAAAGGATAAAGTCACATAAAATGTTAAGGAGGGTCAGCTAATTTAATATAATATAATAAAATATAATTAATTTATATTAGTCTCATCGCTCTTACGTGTTATTATATGATGAATCTCAACAATAGATGTTTTTGAATGCGGTACATTGATATTCTTATGAAAAGAAGAGATAACGACGGATATTATAACATTTAAAGGTAAATCAAATATTTATATAAAGTACCAACTTAATTTATTTGTAATAGTCTCATGTGTTAATAAAAACATCTCACATAATGATACGCAACATATCTTTGAAAATGACACTACATTTATATAATATACATAACATAAACTTAAAAAAAGTTTAAGTAAACACGCCCAAAAAAAAGGGTCTTTTTCAGTGAAAGCTAAACTTGGAATAAAATATACAAGGGTACAAGCAGAAACAGTTGAAGAAAATATGGTTTCTTTTAGCCAAGCTAATCTGGAGAAAATATATATTAACAAATACAAATTACTAGCAAATTGACTTCCTTGTGTGTTTTTGCTACAAAAGATAATTTGAATTTGGATTTCGCTTTCACACTTACTGTACCACATCGGTAGCAGCCCAATTGGCTGTGTGGACTTTCTCTTACTTATAGTGAAACGTAAATCAATTGACACCTAACTCGTCCTGTCGGGGGGTGGCGAGGTGATTCGCTAATGATCGTATAGAGACCGGCGGATCGTGTCGACACCCACGAAACGAACACGCTTCATTAAGGCGAGTAGGCCCGCCCTACTTTGGTGGACTTGCCCGCCAATTTTTGGAAGATTCCTTGGGGTCTAACAAACCATCGCCAATATGGGCTAAGATCTCTTAACTTTATTTGGGCCTCCTACTATGTCTCTTAAAGGTCTCTTTTGCTATACGAGATGTCTTATTTGATTGCTAGTTCTTACGTCTTATTTGATTATCAGTTCTTAATCATTTGATTGCTAGTTCTTACATCTTATTTGATTGTCAGTTCTTAATCATTAAAATATAATAATTGTTAGATCAATAAATGTTGATGTTAAAGGTGTTAAAAAAATCTCTGTTTCTGTGTTATGCAAATAATTTGAGTTAATTGAACCACGAATAATTATGAATTGTCATAATAAATTTATTTGTTGCATATGAAGCGACAATTTACTAGCTGAAGTGAGAGAGAGTGATGAAGCGATGATTTACTAGCTGAAGAGTAAAGTTAAAATAGCCAATTACAAATACAAAAATTTGCAGTTCTAGAGTTTTCAGTTACAATACAAAAAAAATTCAGTTTTAAAGCTGAAATTTTCAGTTATAACATAAAAATTTCAGCTTTGAAGATAAAATTTCCCAGTTATAATATAAAATCTTCAATTTTAGAGTTAAAGTTTAGTTACAACACAATCTTTAGGAGTTGAAGCTTTCAGTTACACCACAAAAACTTCAGCTCTAGAGCTAAAGTTTGCTAGTTCAAAACAAAAACATAGCTGAACTTCAAGTTCGATTACTAGAATGTTTGTTTTTGCTATTTCACCCCGTGTGCTGAAGTTATGCGAAAAAGCGAGTACACTTGTAATTTTTTTCAAAGTAAGCATAAGTTAAAATGTAATATAAAAATGAATATAGATGCAAATTACCCCTTCGGAACAACCACACCCTTAGTCTGTTGCCGAAATAGATTATGGCAAAATATAAAATTGATTGCTGAATAATATGTGAATAATATTTTATTGTTTATTAGTTTTAGGAGCTGTTAAAAATTACTTCTAAAAGAATGATCTCTTTTTATGTGTAGTTATTATTTCTAGTTTAGTTTAATATAAGTTTATGTTTCAAAAAAAATGATCTCTTTTTAAATTTGAAAATAATTTATCTTAACTTTTAATGAATTTTTTTATAAATTTTGAAGTCCTTATTGACTTGTTTAGAATTATATATTTTAATTTTTTTTATTTTTACTTAAACTTTGTGTTCAATTATAAAACGAGGCTAAAAACTTACATTTCTCAGTAGATGGCATCGTTCATTTTAAACAGTTAATAAGTGCGACCTTATGAGCTGCATCTGCACTGCAGTAGAGAAGGTAATTAATTAACGTTTTCCTCACATATTATTAACTATGAGGGGCTTCGTGTTACTTGTGATTTATGAAACTCACCAATATGAAATATAAAAAAATCCACATCTTGCAAATGATATAAAATTGTATTTATTTATCCTACGAGTAAACAATTAAACTGGTATTGTGGTCGTAAAGATAATTTAATTCAACGGCAATGGATAAACAAAGAATTAAATAAAATAAGTTAAAGAATATAGTAAATTAAACCAGTGTATTAGCTAAACCTCGCCTCAATCTGTGACAGTCTCGAGGTATAAAGATGAGAATAACAAATAATAAAACAATTATGATGAATAGTTAGTGAAACAGCAAGAGAGTAAGATAAACAGTGAAATGGCAAGAGAGTAACCTGAAGTAAGTGAAATAGCAAGAGTAACATGAGTATATTTTCTTATCAATAAACAATGTCCCGTACAAATGAATGAGATCCCTTTTTATATAATAGGGGAGTCCAAAAGGAGTATTAAGGTATACTTTTAATTATAGTAGGAAATCATATTTGACAACTGTTTAACAGCTGAAGATTAATCCATTCCGAAATTCACGCCGTAATCTCCGGCCTGTTGCAGGTGTCTCGCTCTTTTTGTTACTGAATCATACCAGCGTCATCTCGAAACACACCTTCTTCTAACCTCGGTGAGTGCTATCGTTCTCGACCTTGGAAAGGAACTTCGACCTGAGCTCGACGTTTGGGTCTTCCGATGTGGTATTACTTTTTGTATTGAAGGACAAAATTGGATAGCCCCGATTTTCACCGTATACAGTATTACAAAACTGGATTTGGTCATCCATTATACTAACTCCAATATGAAATAAAAAGGGTACCGCAGTACAGAAGGCATCTCGTGTTCACCCAGAGCTTGGAGAAGGGTTGCATCCTAAGAGATGTGAAAGTCAACTCTAATACAAGTATTAATGCTTGTTTCTACGGCTCGAACCCGTAATTCATTAATCAATAACGATAAATTTATCGTTGTTCTAAGTCTCCTCTTCTCCCATATGAAAAAAGTACACTTCTTTAATAATTTTCTGTTGATTGTTTGACATCTTTTGGCAACTATGAAGTTTATTACTGATGTGAAAACTTTCCCACCCAAAAAAAAAATGCACCTATAAGATTATGCAGAAATGCAAATTTATAATATAAGAAGCAGTGACAAAGAGTTGAGGAAAATGTTTTTGAGGTGCCACTTTTGGACGAAATTTGCAAAAATATATTGGGAGGAGAAGTTTGCATAAAAATAAAAAGGTAATAAAGGAAAGTTGGAAAATAGTAGTAAGTACAACAAGACAATTTTCGTTAGAGATAGTAGAAGTTACTCAAGGAGTATTACCGTATACGTAATATCATGATATGCCCTATCTCTAGGATGTAAAATACAAAGTCAATAAAAAAGGTCCCAAGTGAGAAGTGTGTATAGCAATAGCTAATAACAAGGACAAGTGAGTGTACCCAAATAAATCAGTCAGAAGTTTCGTCGGTGCCAATTGTCGTAGCTTTCGGACAGTGTATATTGCTTTGCTTTGTCTTTTTTGTTTGCCAGTTTCTTAAAAGGAGTACACAGCTTTGTTGTTCTGAAACATCAAGTTATGAACCAGTACTAATTGGTGGTACTGTCAGAACTGTGTTTAATACTCTCTTTTATCTTCTGTCATGATGTTTGATTGTTTGTTGTATTAACAATTACTCCAGTACTAACAAAATTTAAAAACAATAATTTTAAAAATAACATCACTTTAATCTATATTTATAAAAACTGCATAAAATAATTCTCCAATTTTAGTAAAATAATATTAAATATTTTTAATATTTTAAAGCGTACATGAAGACTATCGAAAAAATGTTTATCAGAAAGATTTTATTATGAGATACAATCGATGAGCTCATAAAATTTTATACTTGAAAAGTAAGGGAATATCAATGGCTATTGTTGAATAGAGATGGAACGGATGACAAGTGACTTTGATTTCATGCTTGCCTTTATTTCACTACTAATAAGGGAGTTAGGTTTGATAAATCAAAATTGAGATGTCGAGTGGAATGGCCGTTGCTCAACGGATAACTATTACTTTAGGAATAACAGGCTGATATTCCCCAAGAGCTCATGTCGACCGGAACATTTGGCACCTCGACGTCGGCTCTTTGCCACATGGGGTTGTAGTATGTTCCGAGGGTTAGGCTATTCGCCCATTAAAGTGATACGTGAGTTGGGTTCAGAATGTTGTGAGACAGTTCAGTTCATATCCGGTGTGGACGTTAAAGTATTGAGAAGACCTTTTCCTAGTACGAGAGGACCGGGAAGGACACACCTTTAGTGTACCAGTTAGCATGTCCATAACAAATCCTGAATAGTCAAGTACGAAGCGGATAACTGCTGAAAGTATCTAATTAATGTTTAGCCGCCTATGACACATGTTACATCTGGACATTATATTAATGGCCCTTTCAATTTTTTTTTCAAAATATAGAAGCGTATAAATTGGAAAAAGTGAGTAATACATAAAATATATCATGAATTTGCATTCGGTCGTCTATATATGAAAGCAAGCAAGCATTTTATCTTTTGCAGTAAAAAAATTAAAGTAAAAATATTATAATAATCACAATCATAATTATAATAATAATACGTGTTGTACAATAAATTTGGGTCGAGAAAATTAAATCAAGACCGAAAAATATCGTAACAGTTGTAGTATTTTACTTCGAATATTTGAGTGTACAATCTCTATGAATCTTCTGATTCTTCTTTCCAATGGTAAATAAATTCAAGGGCCTTGGAGCTTGATCTTGAATCTATATTTGTTGCTACGAACGATGATCTTGTTCTTGAGCTTGAAATTGTTTGTTCTTCGTTCTTGAGCTTGAACTTGATTGCCTGAACTTGAACTTGATTGCTTGAAGCTTGAAACTTGTGGAGAAATTTGCAGCGTTTGATCCAGGAGCTCTTTCTTGCTTCTTGTTATATCTTCTGGTGTCTTTTCTGAGTTATGAAGACCCATTTTTAGTTGTGCAAGGGAGGAGTTGTGATAAGAACAAACTCTATTCGACCAATCAAATTGAAGTGTGACACGGCCGCATTTGATTGGCCAGAACATGTCATTTGCACACGTGGCGCGATTTCATTGGCCTTTTAGTGTGACTGAGCATGCCTTGTCATTTTGACACGTGGCATGATCCTATTGACTCTTCCATTTGACTTGGCGCGACACGCCATTCGACACGTGGCACCAAATTGGGCCTCTGGGAAGATGACATCTTGGGCTTAGTGAAGTGGGCTCATCACTTTAGATTGGGCAAGCCCAATGTATTAAGACTTATTTATTTAATTCATATGTATTGGACTTATATAATTAATTTAATTATATTAGCCCATAAAATTTATTTGGACCAATATATCTTAAATTTAAAATATAGTCCAAATTATGTCATAGATTTAATTTATATAAAATTAATATACCCACAAATGCCCCATACTTTAAGATTTGTCGAGGCTTAAACTCATTAAAAATTTGAAAGGCAAGGCTTGGAGTACACATCAAATGGTCATACGTGCTCTTGCATCAAATTGCAATATCTGTTTCCTTTTAAAATTTAATGCACCGTAGCTTAGTGAATTCCAAAATCTTTCCTTTCTTCCTTTTGCTTTTGAACAATTTGTACATTTCCTTACGTACATAGGATCAATTAAATGGAGCATGAAACTTGGTTACTTTCAACAAGTACACCAATAATATGCATGCATTCTCCAGATAGTTTTGCCACGTAATAGTAAAAAAGATTTCCAACCTTTACATGGATGTAGTCTTTTAGCAATAGAACAATTGCAATAACTCCACACACACGGCAATTTTCATGTCCTAATCCGAATCGAATAGCTCTAGCCAAGTCCTACTGGAACACGGAAGAGTTAGCTTAATGCTTTTGTGCAATTGATCCCACATCGACTAAAATTTGTACATGGTTTCTCTTTCAACGCATATATGGTATGCTCAGCCTCTATGAACATCAATTCGTAGTGTGCAAGCCATATTGAGTCTAGTTTTGTGAATTCGGAAGCATTGACGCGAAGGTAATCTCTTTTTCTTTTCTTGTGCTTTTCTTCTTTTTATCATTTTTTTATAGTTCAAGCGATATCCACGCACGAAGAAGGCGTTCTTAAGGTATGAGAGGATGGGTACTTATCCTTACACAATTACCGGAGAGATTACTCTCAAAATGACCTGATTCTTGGAGAGATTACTCTCAAAATGGCCGATTCTTGGAGAGATTACTCTCAAAATGGTCCGATTCTTGAGAGATTACTCTCAAAATGGCCCGATTCTTGGAGAGATTACTCTCAAAATGGCCCAGTTCTTGGAGAGATTACTCTCAAAATGGCCCGGTTTTTGGAGAGATTACTCTCAAAATGGCCCGATTCTTGGAGAGATTACTCTCAAAATGGCTCGATTCTTGAAGAGACTACTCTCAAAATGACCCGATTCTTAGAGAGATTACTCTCAGCTTGGGCCGATTACCGGAGAGACCAACTTAAGGTGCAAATGGACTCATATGTCCACCTTAAGATTGGAAATTTATAAAGCGTAAACTCGACGACAACATCAATTTGAACACTTGGAAAACTTTGAAGATTTGGTGGACTTTGCAGACTTCAACTCGAAGATTCGGAGGGCTTAAACAATTCAACTTTAAGACCGACGAATTTGGAGACTTAAACTTGATGACCGACGAACTTAAAGACTTCGACTTTGAGACTTGGAGGGCATAAGTATTTCAACTTCAAGATCACCGAATTTGAAGACTTCAACTTAAAGACCGATGGACTTGAAGACTTCAACTTTGAGACTTAGAGGGCCTAAATATTTCAACTTGAAGATTAGCGGATTTGAAGACTTCAACTTGAAGACCGACAGGATTAAAGATTTCAACTTGGGACTTCAACTTGAATACACTTAAAGACTTCAACTTGGAGATTTCGAGGGCTTAAATGTTTCAGCCTCTCTTTTGCTTTACATTGTTCGACTTTTATCTTAGTCGCATAAATTTTAGCTTTACGTGCTTGTAATAAATGATTCATATCTTATCGTGGGAGAATCCAAATAATGAACCATTTGACTTTTCGGAAATTAGACTACAATACATAAAAAATATCCAAAATTCAGAATCAAACACCTTCATAATCGTCCCAAATAATATTTTGAAACCAACTTTATATTGCACTTCGTGATCAATTTCAGATTTGCGCAATCTCGCTAAAAAAATCATATCTTGGTGTAGGAACGTTGAAATTATGAACCGTTTGATTTTTTAAAAACTAGACTTTAATATTTAGGACATATCCAAAATTCTCAATCAAATAACTTCAGAATCGTCCCAGATAATATTTTAAAATCAACTTTATATTGCACCTCGCTATCAATTCTAGATTTGCAATCTTGCTATAGGACATATCCAAAATTCTCAATCAAATAACTTCATAATAGTCTCAGATAATATTTTGAAATCAACTTTAGGTTGCACCGCGTTGAAAATTTTAGATTTGCGCAATTTTGCCAAAAGTTTTGTATCTTGAAGTAGGAACGTCAAAATCATGAAGCGTTTGATCTACTAAAAACTTAACTTCTAGATATATAACATATCCAAAATTCAAGATTTAATGCCTAACGGGTACATTCAGATAATATTTTGAAGTCAATACTAAATTCTAATACACCGACAAATTCACCAAATATTTTGTATCTTAATATGGAAGCCTCGAGATCGGAAGACTTCTTAATTGCCATAAATCGAAATTTATGAACCATATCCTCACAAATATCTTGGGGTTCAAATATCACTGAATTTGAAACGTTGTACCAAGCAATCGTTTCCTTATACTAGTGCTTCCTTTTGATGCCTCGCCTCTCTTCCTCTTCTTTTTTTGGTAGAGGGTGGACTTGGAGACCAACAAACTTGAAGGTTTGGCGGACTTGAAGATATAGAGAATACCTGAATTTCAATGCAAATAATTGACATCCTTCTAAAATCGGCCCATTAAAGATATCAATTCACCAAGGAGGGTTACCCCCTTTAAATCAAATGGGATCGAAGTTCAACAGGAGGATGACATTTCATCTTGATATTGCGATCCTTCATACTTCATTCAATCAACAATTAGGGTAGTATGTATCTTTTGAACTCATGTGACTGAACTTAGAATGAAACTCTAAGCTGCCTACGTACCCCGTTGAAGAGGATCAAGTCATACCTTAGTTCAAACTGGGTGATTTTTTTTTCTTTTTTTTACGTCCTAACTTTTGCCTAGGCCACCTCTTTCGAGATTTGCAACCTAGCAGGCTCTTTTTTTTAACGTCCTAACTTTTGCCTAGGCCGCCTCTTTTGAGGTTTTCAACCTAGCGGACTCTTTTTTTTTGGGTCCGTACACAATTTGTACTCTTGCGGGCCAGGAGTGTAGCAACATGTAGTTTAGGCTCGTGCATCAAGGAGCGTCATGACTTCACGGATAATACTTCTTCAAAAACTTGCCATTTATAGGGCCAATTCTCATACCGTCTGCATCAATCAGCTTGTAAGCCTCACTTGAGTGAGCTTCTTGCACGACATATTGCATATCCCACTTTGAAGTGAACTTCCGTACAGGTTTATGGAAGTAATTATGGGTCTTCGTATGGCAAGGAATTGATCTCCTACCTGAAAGGATCTCGGGCAAACTTTTTTATTGAAGGGCCGAGATAATCGAGCTTGATAACATTCAAGACTCTGTTGAGCTTCCAATCTCTTTTCATCAAGAGCTTCCAACTCTGCTAACCGAAGTCGAGCATTTTCTTCATCGGTGATCCCTTCTTAAATAGCCAGTCGTAATGAAGGTATTTGACACTTAAGTGGCAAGACTACTTCGACCCCATAAACGAGTGAATAAGGAGTCGCCTGTGTTGGCATGCAGTGAGTTGTCCTATATGCCCATAGAGCTTCTTCCATACGGTCATTCCAATCTCATTTGGATTTAGAGACGACTTTATTTAACAAGTTGCATAGAGTCTTGTTGAATGCCTCGGTTAGACCGTTGGCGACATCATTGTACATCGAAGAGTTACGTTGCTTGAAGCCAAAGAGCTCACAGATCTTGTTCATCAACCTATTGTCGAACTGCTTGCCATTATCCGTTATTATGTAACGGGGAATGCCAAAGTGATAGATGATGTTCACTCGGATGAAACTTGCAACATTTTTCTTCTTTACCTGCTTAAGAGCAACAACTTCAACCCATTTTGATAAGTAGCCAGTTGCAGCCAAGATGTATAAGCGGTCCAACAACATCCAATCCCCAAGCGTCAAATGGCCATGATTCAACAGTCGGGTGCAACATTTCAGGAGGTTGGTGAATAAAATTCGCATGGAATTGACAAACCTTGCATCTTCTAGCGTAGTCCAAGCAATCTTTTACCATCATTGGCTAATAATATCCCATCCTTTTTATATGGAACTGGAGCTTTGGTCTAGACTGGTGTGACCCACATACCCCAGAATGTGCCTCTTGCAAAGCTTGGAGGGCTTCTTCTTCTCCTAGGCGTCCCAAGAGTACTCCCTCGAACGACCTTCTGTATAGAGTATCCTTGTAGTAAAGGAAGCGAGGCACACGACGACGAATTTCAATCCTTTTCCTCGGATTTTCTGGAAGTATCCCATAGCATAAGTAGTCGATAATGGGTTGGCGCCATTCTTCTTTCTCAACTTCAGAAATAGCAACAAGAGCTCGAGTTCGTTTCCTTCACCTTTAGCCTCATTTGGCGACGGTACTACCCATTTTTGGAAAACAATAACTTGCGCTTGATCAGGCAGGGTTAAAGATGAAGCTAGGGCAGTTAAAGCATCAACCTTCTTATTTTCTTTCCTTGGCACGTGCTGAATAGTCACATCAGTGAGCCATCCCATCAATTTTTTAGCGTAATCATTATATGGGCGTAGTTCAGGCTTCTTAACCTCGTAACTACCCAAAAGTTGGTTGACCACTAACTGAGAGTCACCAAAGACCTGCAATTGCAACTGCTTCATATCAATGGTCATTTCAAGCCCAAGTATTAATGCTCAACAACATTGTTGGAATAGAGTTATGTCAAGGTGAAGGAGAAGGGCAAGACTTCACACTGGGGAGTGACAAATACTAAACCAGCCCCAGCTCCCCCACGATGCGCGGCACCATCAAAGTACATCTTCCATGGAGGTTGAACTTCAACGACCATCGCGTCCTCATCAGGTAGTTCATCAGTAAGCTCCCAGTCATCAGGTATCGGATGATCTGCCAAGAAATCTGCCAATGCTTGTCCTTTTACAGCCTTTTGAGGGATGTACAAAATCTCAAATTGTTGAAATTGGAGGTACCACCTATCTAGTCGATCACTAAGAACAGGTTTTGACATCATGAACTTGATGGGATTTTCTTTAGAAACAAGAGGGACAACATGAGCCTGAAATTAGTGCTTCAACTTTGAATTGAGAAGACTAGCGCCAAGAAAAATTTCTCAGTTGGCGAATAATTCAACTCGTTTGGTGTCATCATCCTGCTCAAGTAGTAAAGAGAGTTTTCTTTCCCCTCTCTATTTTCTTGGGCCAACAGTGCTCCAACATACCTTTCTTGTGCCGCAATGTATAGTATCAATGGCTTTCCAGGTACAGGGGCTGCTAAAACTGGAGGCTTCATCAAGTAGGATTTGATGCTCTCAAAGGCATTACTGCATGCTTGGTCCCATCTGAAAGGGACACCTTTTTTCATAAGGTGACTGAATGGTTGGCACCTCCAAGCTAGGTTCCAAATGAACCTCCTAAGGTACGCTAGCTTTCCTTGCAGACTTTTCAATTCATGGATATCTCGAGGCTCAGACATTTTCAAAATGGCATCCACTTTGTCTTGATCGATTTCAATCCCTCAATGTCGGACAATGAAACCAAGGAACTTTCCAGAAGTAACTCCAAAGGCACATTTCAACGGATTTATCCTAAGTTGGTATCTCCGGAGCAATTCAAATACCATCCTCAAGTCATTCATGTGGTCGCCCTTCTCTCTTGATTTCACCACCAAGTCGTCAACATAGCATTCGACATTCTTGTGGAGAAGATCGTCGAAAATATTTTGCATAGCCCTTTGGTAAGTAGCACTAGCATTCTTCAAGCCAAAAGGCTTTACCTTGTAGCAATAAATACCTTTCGGAGTGCGGAATGCAGTGAGCTCTTCATCTTTCGGGGACATGCGAATTTGGTTATCGCCCGGCGAACCGCCCATGAAAAACATTGGCTCATAACTAGTAGTACATCGATCATCAGTTCTCGAATAGGAAGCGGGAATTCATCTTTGGGACATGCATTATTAAGGTCCCTGAAGTCAACACATACTCGAATCTGGCCATTCTTCTTCCTTACAGGGACAATACTCGAAACCCATGTTGGGTATTTAACTTCCCGAATAAATCCAGCTTCAACGAGTTTGTTAACTTCAACTTCAATCAGGGGAACCAATTCCGGCATGAAGCGCCTTTGAGCTTGTTTAACAGGGCGAGCGCCATTTTTGACTACAATGTGATGGACTGCTACTTTCGGGTGCAAGCCAGGCATCTCTTTGTAACTCCAAGCGAAGACATCCCTGAACTTTTTGAGTAGCTCAATATAAGTGCTTTCTTCATCAGCTTCGAGTAGAGCACTTAGGTTGGTGGGTCTTGGTTCTTCAGCGGTGCCAATGTTAACTTCTTTTAAGGCATCAACCATCGTTTTCACTCCTTCTTCAAGTTCAGGTGGAGCATCTTTCGCATCTTCATATTCTTGAGGATCCCCATCATTGAAGGATATGTGATAACATGGTGAAACATGCTCCAATTCTGCGTTATCCTTCATCGAAGACGGAACACCATTCTCGATTTGTACGGTGACATGATACGAAGAACCTACACTTTCTTCATCTTTGTCACGTTCCTTAGTGTAGCCCACAGTATAAAGACCTTCAGTATTTCTTTACATGAAACTACAAGTTTTGTTTGTCGCCTCATCTAGAAGGAACCATACTTTGGAAATCTTTAGATATCTCCTGGATTTTGGGTGAAACGGGTGTTCTTATGCTCTGAAAATTTCTCCGGAACTTGTTCCCCTTCTTTATTGGATCCAATCTTTCAAACACGAAGGTCCTCGCAGATGATCTTCCTAGTCGATAAAGGACAAAAAGCTTGTTAGAAGCGGCTGATTCATCTTCTACAGTGATATACTTGCTGCTCTCCCTTTTTATTGAAATGCGCACTGGTGACGGTTGCTTGTCTCCCAAACCTTCACGTGGTTTCCTCGTTGCAGCTTCTGATGGGAGTTTCCCTAACTTTGATTGCTCGTTGGGATTGTATACAGCTTTTGCAAATAGCCTGTAAGAATTAGGGTCAAAACCTTCATCTGTTCGCCTTGTAGGGAGTGCTACATTCTGCAAACGATTTTGGGCTACAAACCCTGCAAGCGGCATTGAGTACGAATTTACTGCCTCAAATCGTTTGACCGGAAGAATTAACTCATTTGGTATATTTATTTGGATATTATATGACTCGCCCTTGTCTTTCTTCCTTTTAGGACATATTGGAGTACGTGACTTACTTTCTTTCCAAAGGACACAATGCCCCCTTTATGAGATTTATTCATGTTGGTAGGCACCTCCTTTGTAACAACTTTCGCTTTACCCATGGTCACCTCAACTCTTTTAGTTATGGGTTCGTCATTTTTTATTTTCATACCATCATTGACTTTCAGCTCCTTCACAATGCGGTTCTTCAAGTAGAACTTTGCATCGACAAAGTGTGACTAAGCCTCGGTGAATGGCTCATCATCAGCAACTATCATCTTCTCGACTTTACCCTGGTAGTATTTTAAACATTGATGGTAGGTAGATGGAACAATTTTATTCTTATGTATCCAAGGCCTCCCAAGCAAAACATTGTATGAAGTCTTCGCTTCGATCACATGCAGCCATGCACTTGATTGCATATCTTCAATAGTGATTCCTAGCCTGATCGTGCCTATGGCTCTCTGCCCCCTTGGTTGAATCCTTGGACCATTACACGACTTTCTGAGAGTTTGTTCATGGGAATACCAAGTTCATTCACAGTGTGGATTCGCAAAATGTTCACTGAGGATCCTCCATCAACAAAAATTCGATTTACCCTTTCATCGCATATATAGCATACCAGGTACAATGGGCGGTTATGAGGAGTGTCACCTAGCAAAAGATCGTCATTTGTGAACGTGACCTTTTCCTCACAAGTATCAACTTCTTGAGGAGTGGAGTCGATAGGCTTTTCCGAAGATGGTGCCAACGGTAGATCATCACTCTTTTCTTCCCTTTTGTCAGCGTGGAAACAAGAGGCATCAATGTCCTCATGGGAAATCTTCGTGCAGAACCAACTTGGTAAAAATTCCTTCAAGGTTACTAGATTTTGTGGCTTTTGAGGGTGGTGCATCTCCACATTTGCCTTCTTCAAATGCCTAATTAAATTCTTTTTCATTGGTTTTTTAACCATCATCTTCCTTGTTGGTTGATCTACTGATTCTTTTGGTGGGCTTCTTTTGTGGCGCCTACGATAAGTCACCAACGTCCATCCTTCAGCATCATCAGGTTGGTTGACTTCAGCTTTGTCGCTCTCTAATAATTCTTCATATTTAATTTATTTAAAACCACATAATTCATCTGGACTGAATGAGCCAAAGGTGATAGAGACTTGGTTTGCGCTTGCTTTCTCATCTTCAAGAACGATTTTCTTTTCGCGAGCTAAGTCCATGACATTATACTTGAAGATAAAGCACTTCTCCGGAGGGTGGCTTACAAGTCGGTGGTATTTGCAGTAATTTGGGTCATTTGTTTACCCAGCTTCATGTGGTCTCTTGATCTCCGAAAGCTCACTAAGATTTATCTCGAGGAGCTCTTCGAAAATGGTTGGCACATCAGAATCCAGGAATGGGTACTGTTTCTCCTGCATTTCTTTTAGAATCAACTTACCACTTGGCTTGTCTGGAAAAGAAGTGGATTTCATACTCTGCTTCTTGCTCACCTTCGCCGTGAACTTCATAGGTGAAGTATTGACATTCATAGCTTCTTTGCTTTCAGAATTGGGTACAAACTTTCCCCACTTCCTAACTTCTTGCTTTTCATTCGCTTTGCGAGGTTCATAGATGGGCATCCTTTCATTTCCAGCGGAGGCCATGCTCAATTCCATGTCATGGGCACGAGTTGCAAGTTCTTCAAATGTGCTAGGCTTGATACCTTGCAAGGTGTAGCGCAATCCCCAATGCATGCCTTGGATGCACATCTCTATGCCTGAAGCTTCACTAAGCCTGTCTTTTCAGTTGAGGCTTGCATTCCTCCAACGATTGAAAAAGTCGATAACTAGTTCCCCCTTTCTTTGACGAGTATTTGTGAGCTCTATCATACTCACAGTGCGTCTCGTACCATAAAAGTGATTGAGGAACTCTTGCTCTAGTTGATCCCAACTATCAATAGATCCAGCCTCGAGGTCCGTGTACCAATCAAAAGCATTTCCTTTTAATGAGCGGACAAAGTGTTCGACAAGGTAGTCTCCATAAGTCCCAGCATTGTTGCATGTTTCAACAAAGTGCGCCACATGTTGCTTTGGGTTACCTTTACCATCAAACTGTTGAAACTTTGGAGGTTGATAGCCAGCAGGCATCTTCAACATATCGACCCTCGCAGTGTACGACTTTGCATATGTAAGGGAGGGCTTAGCAGCAAATTCATATTTGTTCTTGATGGTTCCTTCAATGAACTTCTTCAATTGATCGATTGGAATCATCCCTTCAGATGAGACAAGGATATCCTTAGTGGATGCTGCTTGTCTCGGGGGAGAGTCACTTTCTATAATTTCTGGGAGCTTGCCAGGTGCATGGGTAGTTCTTCCTCCATCAAGATTCCCACCATGTCTGTTAGCTTGTCAGTTCTAGCCTCTTGATTTTGCATGCATTTAGTCAAGCCAGCGATTGCTTCCGTTAAATTTGCCAACTGCTACTTCATGGATGAAGTGTTTGTCACCATGGCTTGCATGATTGTCGTGGATAACGGAGAATAGCATGGATTTTCACACAGATTGATCCTTGATTGGCTCATGCTATGTGGTGTAAGTGAGGAGGATCCACCACTTGAAGCATCATCATCTTCATTCACAACATAGTGATTGGAGCCGGAGAGGTCAAGCAGAGCCAGTGTTTTCCTGATCTTTTCAGCAATATCGCTTCCTTCTTCAGATGCGTTTGTGGCAGATCTTGCTCCTTTTGAGGTTGAAGATCCAAAGAAAAGGGTTTATGCAGACGACGCTTGGGGTGCTTGTTGTCCTAAAAAGCCTGCTTTGCTCCTCGTAACTGGGCCGAAGCTTCCAAAAGTGATATCGAGGATGCTTTCCACATCAGCATAGAACGTAAAATTAGCAGCCTTGATGGAAGTTAAACCGGAGTTGATTTTCTTTGGAGCCATTTCGATATTCTTGTTGAAATTTGGTGATTGAAAAGTTGAGTTGAGAGGTAGAGATGGTTCCACCGGGCGTGCCAGAATTTGTAGATAATAAATTTGGGTCGAGAAAATAAAATCAAGACCGAAAAATATCGCAATAATTGTAGTATTTTATTTCGAATATTTGAGTGTACAATCTCTATGAATCCCCTGATTCTTCTTTCCAACGGTAAATAAATTCAAGGGCCTTGGAGCTTGATCTTGAATCTACATTTGTTGCAACGAACGATGATCTTGTTCTTGAACTTGAAATTGTTTGTTCTTCGTTCTTGAGCTTGAACTTTATTGCTTGAACTTGAACTTGATTGCTTGAAGCTTGAAACTTGTGGAGAAATTTGCAGCGTTTGATCCACGAGCTCTTTCTTGCCTCTTGCTATATCTTCTAGTGTCTTTTCTGAGTTATGAAGACCCCTATTTATAGTTGTGGAAGGGAGGAGTTGTGATAAGAACAAACTCTTTCCGACCAATCAAATTGAAGTGTGATATGGCCACATTTGATTGGCCAGAACATGTCACTTACACACATGGCGCGATTTCATTGGCCTTTTAGTGTGACTGAGCATGCCTTGTCATTTTGACATGTGGCATGATCCTATTGGCTCTTCCATTTGACTTGGCGCGCCACGTCATTCGACACGTGGAACCAAATTGGGTCTCTGGGAAGATGACATCTTGGGCTTAGTGAAATGGGCTCATCACTTTAGATTGGGCAAGCCCAATGGATTAAGACTTATTTATTTATCCATATGTATTGGACTTATATAATTAATTTAATTATATTAGCCCATAAAATTTATTTGGACCAATATATCTCAAATTTAAAATATAGTCCGAATTATGTCATAGATTTAATTTATATAAAATTTATATGCCCACAAATGCCCGCTACTTTAAGACTTGTCGAGGCTTGAACTCATTAAATTTGAAAGGCAAGGCTTGAAGTACACATCAAATGGCCATACGTGCTCTTGCATCAAATTGCAATATCAGTCTCCTTTTAAAATTTTAATGCACCCTAGCTTAGTGAATTCCAAAATCTTTCCTTTCTTCCTTTTGCTTTTGAACAATTTGTACATTTCCTTACGCACATAGGATCAATTAAATGGAGCATGCAACTTGGTTTCTTTCAACAAGTACACCAATAATATGCATGCATTCTCCAGATAGTTTTGCCACGTAATAGTAAAAGAGATTTCCAACCTTTACATGGATGTAGTCTTTTAGCAATAGAACAATTGCAATAACTCCACACACACGGCAATTTTCATGTCCTAATCCGAATCGAATAGCTCTAGCCAAGTCCTACTGGAACACGGAAGAGTTAGCTTAATACTTTTGTGCAATTGATCCCATATCGACTAAAATCTGTACATGGTTTCTCTTTCAACGCCTATATGGTATGCTCAGTCTCTATGAACATCAATTCGTAGCGTGCAAGCCATATTGAGTCTAGTTTTATAAATTTGGAAGCATTGATGCGAAGGTAATCTCTTCTTCTTTTTTTTTATGCTTTTCTTATTTTTATTATTTTTTTGTAGTTCAAGCGAGATCCACGCACGAAGAAGGTGTTCTTAAGGTATGAGGGGATGTGTACTTATCCTTACACAATTACCGGAGATATTACTATCAAAATGGCCCGATTCTTGGAGAGATTACTCTCAAAATGGCCGATTTTTGGAGAGATTACTTTCAAAATGGCCCGATTCTCGGAGAGATTACTCTCAAAATGGCCTGATTATTTAATCCATATGTATTGGAATTATATAATTAATTTAATTATATTAGCCCATAACATTTATTTGGACCAATATATCTCAAATTTAAAATATAGTTTAAATTATGTCAGAGATTTAATTTATATAAGATTTATATGCCCACACGTGTTTACGAAATATGTTTTATATTTATTAACTTAGTACAAACAGTGAGTATGAACAATTTTCCATACCATTTTCATACTTTCGTTCTTTGGCTCTTTCACTCGTTACTCATCACTAGATGCTGACAACTCGCTCTTGGATGGGTAGTTGAATTAGGGGATAAATCCTTTTTTCTCCTAGCCACTTTCTAAAGGAAGTATCTTTCTTTTACTGCGAGGAGCAACTCTTCTTGGGCTTACCCCCATCCACCAGATTACTTCTTAGTATTTCACTTTTGATTTGAGACCTTAATAACCAATTTATTGTTGCCTTTTTCTATTTCGAACTACTATTTCTTAAATATTATCTCGAACTCATTTAGAAACTTATTTAAAAAATATTTTATTCTTAATAGTCAAACAATTCAGATCAGTCTATTTATTTGGATGGAGAGGTATATAAATAAGCCAATATATATCGTATATTGCTTACGCACTATGCACAAAGAGCCATTGATGGGGTCATACGCCTAATTAGTTTTTAAACATGTTGTATCACTATCATTATGAAGTACTATTTGTGCATTATGCGTAGTTGGTGTGCAACTTTAAGATTAGCTGACTAGAATATTGTAATTTTTAGTTCTTTGGAATTGACGGGCATTTGCTCCGATTTTATAGGCAGATCTAATATTTAAATTTAACGGGCTTAGCTTTTAAGAATTTTACTATTAAACTTGTTATATTGTTAAAATTATAAATTTAAATATAATACTTGTTAAGATTTTAATAGTTTTTTCTATATAAATCTATACTTCATGTTAAAAATTATAAATTCAATAAAATCCGTATTTGAAAGTTTACCTCAACCCCTGTCTAATTATGTACCTATTGGCCTAAATGGTTTACCTTATTTCTTCTATGGGTTTATGCATCTCGTAAATTACAAGTCGATTCTCTACGATTTAGAGATTAAGAAAACAAAGCGAAAAGGAAAATAAAAATTGAAATCACATCTATTATTATGTGTGAGACTCTCCCACCTGTAATAAGCAATTGATTTAATGGAGCACACTATTGTAAGTGATCTACTATAGTTAATTGTAAGGAATGAAACTTGAATCTCACATTGTTATTGTAGTATGCCTATGCAAAATTTATATAGTCATGGGCTCTCCTATTTCAATGACTAGTATTCAGGTTGTGATTTTTCCAAAATAACATCAGAGTCATCCATCAGCCATTATATCCCCCATTCCACAGGTGATGACGTCGGTATTACATGATGGTCAGAGGCCAGATATGTCTAGCGCATAGCCAACTAGTCTTGGGCGAGTGGCTAATAAAAATTTGACAAGAAATTTTGCTTTTTAGCAAATTAATAAGGAAAGTAGCAAGAAGACAATTCGATGTTCGGTTAAATACATGAATTAGGACATACGTGTGTATATATATATATATATATATGTATGCAAATACATAAAAGTGAGAAAATGACAGTGATACTATCATAAAATAGGTGATAATTAATCATTAAGCCGAAAGATTTAGCGAAGGTAGTATTACTAAATCTATTCTTTGACATGATCAAACTAGAATTTAGGACAGTATCCACTATTATGTCGTTTAAATTCCAATTTATAAAAGTTATTGAAGTTAAACCCTTTTTTTTTAAATACTTATCCAATATAGTTAATTATTTTGTAAAAAATAGCACGGTCTAGCCAGTTTTCGGACTGGTCATTCAAAAATAGTCAGCGTTTACAAGTCAATGAAAAATAGCCAGTATTTTGCTGCAACAGAGACCGGTAGTTCCAGTATATTATGCTGGAATATTTTTCCGAATTTTTAAAGATATGTTTGTTCCGATTTACTTTAAATGAAAAGTGATTAAATTTCGTTTACTTTTGAAAATTGTGCTATTTTTGAACGACCACCTATAAATCTGGCTATTCTTGAATTTCTCCCAATTATTTTCTCTCTTGCCAACTATTTTGCATGCATCATTTGATTAAAGGCCTTAAAATGTAATTGTATTAAGAGGAAAATTGAAAAAAACCAAATAAACCTTATAACTTGATCCTTGACCTAGGTTGCCCTCGAACCAAGTGAATGTTTCGCCTGAAAGTATGAATAAAGTAACAGAAATATTGAGAGCTTAAGAGAAAGAGAATATATTGCTTCTTGTAACGTGAATATGATGTTCTTTACAAATGATTAGAACTTCTTTATATAGTAGGGGAGTTCTACTCTTGGTAAAATTCTAAATACAGTAAGAAATTTCATGATTGGCTAACTAATCGACCTCTTCTTCATATGTGCCGGCATTTACACCGTGATCCTCACCCAATTATGGATATTTCGTCTTTTCGTTATTCGACCACTAAGCTTCCGTCAATCTCTATCTTAGTCGGTATCTATCTTGGTTGATCTTAATCTTGGTTGGTCTTGATCTTAATTGGTCTTAGGGTATCTAGCTTGACAACCTAACTCTACACTATAGTTTAATACAAATCGAAGTTGATCCTTAACTTATCATACTCCAGCCTCGATCAGTCGCACAAAAAAGGGCAAGTCCAATTTTGACCGTATATAGATAGTGTCACACCCCAAACCTAGGGAGGCATGGCTGGCACCCGTTCCCGTTCTGACCCAAACAAACCGCTCTGTAACTCATTTGTTTTTCTTCTATAACTGTCATGGGCCAACATAACCACAACTCATAATGTATAACTATAAGTGGGGCAAACACTATATCAATGAACCATCATTCTTAAAACATGAATATATATGAGCCGTCAAGGCCTTTGCCATATTGTACAAAACAAATCTAAGTCTACAAAGTCTCTAATATTATTTTACATCAAATGGGACATGGTACCGACTTACCTATAAATCTGTAGCAAAATTCTGATACAATGACTTATAGACTCCACTGCACTCCGAATGAGGTTGAGTCTTACCGATACTTCGTTGAATGCTAACCTCGTCTACTGTAAGGGCTCGTCAATCTGATTATCTATACTTGCAGGCATGAATGCAGTGTCCCCAATAAAAGAACGTCAAAAAAATAATTTACTGTAAGGCGGAACTGAAACATAAACAATAGGTCAACATTAATTAAAGACATATAAGAGTCAACCTGAATCTGTAAAGATATATATATATATATATATATATATATATATATATATAATTCTTCTCTTTGAAACTATTCCTATTATCCATATCGTATGATGCATGACTGCCCAACTGATAAGTGGTCAGTGCTCGACCGGTCGTAGCGGGATGATAAATGCATGACTAGCTGACTTGCTATAGCTTGGCGGTAAATGAATGTGCATGATTTTCCAAGCGGTCGTAGCATGGTGGTAAATACATGTATACTATATTATAAATATTAACATTTTTATCATATACCTCAATAGAGACTTAGTAACATACTTAGACATGCTTTGAATTACATTTCATAGAAATGAATAACATAGACATCCTTAACTTCTAAGAGTAGAATCCTTTATGGAATAACATTATGTTTACGTATCGTTACTTGGATCATGCCAAAAGAAACATGGATTAGCCTTAATATACATGGGACGATTCTCTTGACAGTTCTTCCAACGCACGTCAAACGCGTAAAATATGTAATAGCGGATCGAAGTAGGAAAACCATCTAATATTCTTGACAAAGATTATATCGTGCTCCCTTAGAATTGCAAAAGCTTACGTTGCTAAGATACTAAGAATTCTCGTTTGAATTATGTTTCAAAGGATCACGTATTACCACATGAATTCTCATATGAATTTATTACGGCCTTCCTTTCCTCCTATTGTATAGATATCCATTTCCTTAAGTGATTTTAGAGACATTTTTGTTATAGGAGTGGACCACACTTCGCAAGGTAAATAAACCCCTAATCCCCAATCTTAAGAGTCACTAATTTGGAATTGCGGGGTGGGGGTGGCGGAGGGGGGCTGCCACATTGGGGCCTTTTAGGCCTTATCCAAACTCTTAATTTGTTATTCACTAATTCCTTAATTAGCTAATTAATCTTCCACTAATCAGTAATCAACTAATTATTCACATAATTAAGAATTATCACAAATTACTTAAAATAGTACTCACTTTTAATACATTTTATGTACCCTACTATCGTGGTTATGGGGTACCTTGTGTGACACTAGTCTATAAATACTGGGTATTATAGCTGGGGTCGTATTCTATCCTAAATTGAAAAACTTCGATGAAACTCATTTTCTGCAATTCGCTTATCCTCTCACCTTCACGAATTTACTTATCACTTGCTTGAAATAACGTAATACTTATAATCTCTAAATAATCTTGTCCTCGGAATACTACGGGGTGTAACCTCATTCCCCCATTTGGAACATTCATCCTCGGATGTTGACTGACGCACTTATCATTTTTACAACCTATATCTTCCGAGTACTTTAGTACTTTCCTTGCTATCTAGGCAATTGTTCTGTGAATAATTCCAACAGTTAGGGCATTCCCCCTTTAGGCCTCTTTCTCACACCATGTGGTTGAAATCCTTATAATCTCGTGACTATCTCTGACCTAGTAAATGCGCCTATGCTACTCTTCTCTCCTTTGTAATCTAAATTAAAACCTAACAACTATTTGATGTCTGGACTATTTACAACCTTTTATACTTGAATATCTCGTATCTTCTTCACCTTTACCGTACTTACCTTTCAATATAGCATCATCTCTTCTATTTCTTTCATAACCTCCCTTCCATATAAGTAGAAACTACATCTACTCCATAAAAGCTCTATTGTGATAGCACCTTTAGTGCATATAAAATTCGGTGAAAACTTTATACTGACTTCTTACGACTCAGCTCTATGGCATGATCTGAAAACAAAAGTGGGTAACATTTCCTAAATTCCCTATGGCCTCTCAGCTATAAATGTGGCGCACAACACATCTATAAATGAGACTACTAGGCACGACTTTGTAGACTCCCTAGGACACGACCTACTCTGATACCACTTTGTCACGCCCCAATACTCAGGAGGTGTGGCAGGCACCCGGTGTTGTTATGGCCCGATCGAAACACTTTGTAACTCATTTTTTTCTTCTGTAACTATCATAGGCCAACATGTCCACAACTCATAATGTATAACTATAAGTGGGCCACAACTCGTAATGTATAACTATAAGTGAGCTATAACTCATAATGTATAACTATAAGTGGAAAAACACTGTATTAATAAACAATCTTTCTTAAAACATGAATACATCTGGGCCGTCAAAGCCTATGACACACAATACAAAATAAACCTCTGTCTACAAAGCTTTTAAGATTATTTAACATCAAATGGGACAGGGTACCAGCCTACCTATAAGTCTGTAGCAAAACTCTAGCACAATGACTCATACACTCGGCTGCACTCCGAATGAGGTAGAGTCTTATCGATCTATCGCTGAACTCTAGCCTCGTCTACTGTGAGGGCTCGTCAAACTAATTTTCTATACCTGCACGTATGAATGCGACATCCATAACAAAAAGGGCGTCAGTACAAATACGGTACTGAGTATGTAATTATGTGTGTATATATATTGCTTCTCTTTGAGACTATTTCTACATTCCATATCGTATGATACATGACAGCTCAACTGATCAGTGATAACTGCCCGATGGACCTTCGCACAGTGGTAAATGTATGACTTCCCAACCGGTAGTAAATAATGATTCATAACGGCCCAATCGGTGGTAACTGTCCCACCGACCGTAGCTTGGTGGTAAATGCATGACTGCCAACCGAGCATAACACACTACTAAATGAAGATGCATGTCTGCCTAACCTTCCTTAGCATGATGGTAAATGAAGATGTATGTCTGCCACTCCGGCCATATGATCGAGGCCAACCCTGCACTACTACAAAGTAGCAAGAGTGGTCGAAACATCTTTTACCAGAGAGGGTCGGGATCGATTTTTACAGGGAGCTTGAGATGGAAATTGATTTTCTATGTAAATTGGAGTTGCGTAATTGTTCCTAATTGCACTTCTAAATATAGTTGGTTTTTTATATTACTTCTAAATTTATACTACTAAGATACTATATTAAGCTAAGTTAAGCTAAGAGTAAACTATTGAAGGTTGTCTAAATAGTTAAAAGGCACTAGGAAAGTGACTTTCTCCTAGGTGGATACTTGACGGGTTTTCGAGTCTAATGCTAGGTTGTCATATTTGGGGATTACGATATAACTATTGCACGATACTTCTCAATCTATACCTCTCGGTACTTTTAGTGATTTTTCCCTAATTGACTTTCTCAAGACCAATTGGGTATGATAATTTGTGCAAGTAATTGAGGTTCAAGTCGTCTATTACTATCTCTAGGTCTTTAATTGAGGCTATCAATCTCTTGAATACACCCCAATTCCTTGTTGGACTAATTTTCCTAGACATAGGCTATCTTTCTCAAGAAAAGCCCAAGTCAAATAAGCATAAACTAGTATTTGCAACTACTAATTAAACAATAAAACCATAAATTAGTCCAACTACCAAACACCCATAGACATTCAAGCCTTAAAACACAAGACCCATTAAATATCCACACTAGGGTTGAGCCACAACCCTAGCTAATGGGTCTAGCTACTCATGATGATAGAAGAAAACAAAGAAATAGATGAAGAAAAACTGATAAAACTATTGTAAAATTACTAAAAATGAAAAAGGTTACTGTACACACGCGCAACTCTACCTAAAATTACAACTGATAACCTAAAAATGGGAAAAGAAACTACCTATACCAGGACAAATTTTCTGGACAAAAATACCCATGCTGGGCTAGTGCGGACCGCACAAAATCGAGTGCGGCCGCACTAAGGCTCTTGGCTTGAAACTTCTATTCTCTGAACTTGGCCACTGCAAGCAGCCCAAAATGCACCGCAACCGCGGTGGATTCTACTGCAATCCGCAGAAAAAGGACCATGGACCGCATTGGCAACGTTTTCCCAACTTGGAAACTCTCTGAACTCTAGCTTTGCGGACCGCACAAAATCGAGTGCAACCGTATAAAGCCAATTCGGTCCCAATGAAATTCTTTGCGGCTGCATTGCTTGAATGCCTGAAATGAGAACCTCTTTGAAACTCCTCTTTGCGGACCGCACAAAATTGAGTGCGGCCGCATTGGTCCTGTTGCACTGTTCTTGGTACTTGTGCATGTTTCACTCCTTTTTGTGCTGGGTTTGACAAACTGTGACCTTGTTAACCAAACCCTGCAATCAAGTACAACATAGCTTTGGGACTATTTTGTACACATTTTTAATCAAAACTCAAGTAAGAAGGAGTGTAAAATGCATCATATCCCTAGTTATCAACCCCAAACTTAAGCTTTTTCTTGTCCTCAAGCAAACAAAATAAGACCCACCCGTTAAGAGTAAATCCAAGAAAATTCAGCATACCTAAAGTGACCTCATCTAGCATCAATTGGGACTAACAATTGCCCTCAATTCAAATGAATCATTAACAACATTCACTCTTTTAAGCACCATGAATTTAGTGCGATACAAGATCATCAAGAGTTGACTTAACACATCAAAGAAACTCTTTTTATTACTTTGGTCATTGTGGAACCCAAACTCACACATCCTCAACTCTCCCTAAGAAAACCTCACATTTAGGATAGTAGCACTTAGAACTAGTTTAATGGAAATACACTCATCTCTCTCAAGGAAAAGTCACAAGTCCAGCTCTAAGTACCATATGTTTGCCCCTTATGTGAGTCACCACTAATGTAAACTTCATTCAACTCAAGATCATATAGGGCTTTTGTGGAGACATAGTGAAGGCTTTTGGTTCAGGGTTGGAAATTTTTGGTCTAAGTAGGTTTCATCTTCCCTTTAGCACTTCATTTTGGAACACATTCACTTGACTTTTTAAGTCATTTCACTTCTTTATAATGGGTTAGAGAGACACATTGTCACTCTTTCTTGTTCATTTGAAATCTTTTTCTCCTTTCTCAACTTTCCTCACCTTTCATTATTTACTTTTATTGAATCCTTTCATTCTTATCTACATGGATCATTCTTTTTGTCTTTTTTGATTTTATTCCTTTTTCATTGCCCTTCCGTTTCTTCATTTTGTACCTTTTTACCACTTTGTTGCAGTCCTCGTCTCTCCGCCAAACTTATGCTTTTGTCATGTGCTAAGGAAAGATCGTCAAGAGAGGGTGTTTTCAGAATGGGTAAAGCCTTGTATCGTGATTATTGAAAGAAAAAGGTCTATGGCTCAAAAGGGTTGACTAGGGATTTTATCATTGGTGGGCTATTGAAGAGTTCATGATATCATTAGGATAAAGGAGAGCCTATAATCATGTCTGAAGTATGCACTTGGGATTTTGCCTAGACAAACATTTAGGGAAAGTTTTAGACCAATGGCTCGGGACTTGGACTTGCAATTCAAGTTCTCACCATACAAGCTATGGGATTGCTAAAGAAACAGAGCCAGGGGCCCACAACAACCTTAACTAAGATTTGAGCAACACAATGGTTCCGAAAAATAACTTGATGATTATTGGCCAACATAAGACTCTCAAGGTCACAACTTTCACCATCCTATACACAACAATTTATTTTTGACCATAGGATCAAAAGCAAATGTGTTAGGCCCAAGTGAAACTTTACTTAAGGCACCCTTACCAACTAACTACTAAAAAGCAAAAAGAAAACAGACGTAAACCCTTAAGAAGGTTGTCATGCCATCCATCATAGGAAAGAGCCACCCGGTTCACATAAATTTCACCTTTGGAAAGAACCATGGTATTAAGAAAACTAAAGGCTTATTGCAAAAAAACTCAAAACAATAAGCTACAAACATAAAACAAGAAGCTAAGATTGAAAAATTCAGAAATTAAAATTAATATGTACAAGAGGGGATTTATATACAATAGGGAGAATGAATATATACATAAGAACGTAACTTTATATACAGACCTAAAGTAAAAAAAGTACAAAAAGTGCAATGAAATGATAAAATTATATACATATCAAACGATAAAGAGAAAGAAAGCATAAAATACTGTCATATATACGGTCATCCATATATCCAAATTGGGTTACCCCCTCAAATGAAAGCTGGTATTGTCTTCAATGACAACTAACCAAAATAAGCACAAAATAGAGAAAAGAGGAAAAAGAGACTCCCTATGGGCCTTCCATCTGCATTGGATCCTGAGGCTGTGTCATTGGGTCCTTTGTCTGCTCGAGCACCTGTGACTAGCTCCCTATGATCTGTGACTCTGCTGGGACATAGGCCTGAACCTGGATTGCGTCTTGGGGCTGGCTGGAGGAACCTTCCTGCGGGTCCCAATTGTATGGCTGCATCCTCGGAACGAGGAATATTTTTGAAGCCCCAGTCTTCCTCATTTTCTTCGCCTCTCTAGAAAGCTCTTTCAATGCCTTTCTATGAGAGTCAACGACATCTATGAGATTTTTCTAGTTTTCCAGAATTTCCATCAGAGTGTCCTCAACAAACTGTGGGACATGTGGCAGAGGGGTGCTAACTGGGCTGCCACCGTAGTAGATAATACAGACAACTTAGAAGTAGTTGTCTGGATCTAGTTGTTGATGATATGAGGGTCTGGCTCAGGCGTTGGGCAATAAATGGGTATGCAATGGAGAAAGGGATCTCTGAAGTTGTACAAGTGGATGGTCCTGAGGCCAGGTCTGCTGAGGTGGAAGGAAGCTGAGTAGGAGCCACTATCACTACTAGCTCTTGAGACTGGCCAGTTGAAGTAGTGGCTCTGCCCTTATAATGCTTGCCTTTAGGGTTGTCATCACCCTGGAGGCTGTACCATGAGAACGGTGCCTTCTCCTTAACTTTTATATCAAACTTCCACTTCTCCACATCTAAGTCCTCCAGGTACATGGTCAGGAAGTTGGGGAAGGGGTAAGATTTGTCACCTTTGTTCACCACCCGTGTAATAACCCGGGACATCACATTCCGATGTTAATCGGGTACACCCCTTCCCCCCTCACCGATGATCGATGCCACCAGTATATCCCGATGAATAGGGAGTGAGTTGTTGTGGGTGGTTGGGTATAGCCCGCTACACACAAATGTTTCCCATCCCTTAGCCTCAAAGTTTAAAATTCTCCTCAAGATCTTGACTCCCGCAGTCAACCAATCTGGGGCGGTACCTGGGATTGCCAGGTACTCTGCCAACCAAGGAAAAACTTCCTCACCCAATGCCATCTTCTCTAAATACAATGACTATCACACCTCCGTTTTTATACACTACACCCTGCGAAGGGCGTAAGTGAAGGAGTTTTTCCAATTAAAGGACAATCAAAATGGTATTTATTTATTTAAAGATATCAGAGTCGCTAATTGGGATAATTAATGGTGTCCCAAGTTGCCGGTTTAAATCCAGAGTCGAGGAAGGTTTGACTCTGTATTCAGTTTGCGAGCCAGAAATCCAGGTAAGGAATTCTGTTATCATAGGAGAAGGTGTTAGACATTCTCAAGTCCCCTGGTTATAGCGCGGTCGCTCAACTGTTATACCTGGCTTAATTATCTTATTTTAATGCATTTTTGTACCTATGTGAAAATTTCATTTTTTAACCGCTTTTATTTAGTTTTAAGAAGATTGTAACGTTGTTAAACACGTTTGAACCATGTCACATAAACCGAATTTCATAAGGCCATAGGTATTTGTATTTGGTGCAGCTTTTCTTTTTTCTTTTAGTTAAAGGACGAGGGATTTAAGCTAGCCTACCATTCTTGTTGTACATTCTTCTTCAGAATTTTGGGCCTAGGCTGATCCTTGGCCCAAATAATGTGCGAAGACTCCTACACTAACAATAAAAAGCCACTGGGCTCAAACATAAGGCAAAAAGAGGCTGAAGAATACACAGCATGCTATTTGAAGCCCCAAGATCGAACCTCTATAGTTATAAATCAATATACATGCCAACGGATACCGAATTTGGTTCGAAATTACTCCATCGCTCATTTAGCTTATGAACTTAACCATTTCAAGGAAAACATAACTAAAAATTAAATTATTCTACTGTATTCATGCTACCCTAATTTTCATCATTGATTTTAAAGAAACTTCAACTATTGCATACTTTCAGAAATATAATACCAGCAGTGCTCAAAATAATCTCAATATTAGACTATATGATTTTACAAACATTCCTATAACTACTGGGGGTTTGAACATGCCAAACCAGACCTTCAATGCATTAACGTGTATCTAACACCCACGACTATGAACCCAAAACCAAACATACTAATCAATTCACCTACAATTTAAAAGTCCATTCACCGATTGAGAATTCAAACACTGTTACAACACCTAATGGTCAGAAATTATACATTAAGTTTGAATAATAGCTATCCTACATTATTAGCATGAACTAAACATTGACATAAAATAGATATGATAATTGAAGCATTTGATCAAGTAGAAAATAACAAAGGTTACATCACAATTCCAAAATTTCCATTTAAACTTCAATATGCATTTCCCGATCCTCATACATGCTAATCAGTGTTCAAATCCATGCTAAGGTTGGGTAGTATGCCTGGAGATTACATAAGGAAAACAGGTGATTATAGTAAGCAAGCAATAGCAGCAGCACTCGGCATCCAAAAATGAACCAACCAAGTAGTTTTGGAATCAAAGATGAGATGTAATAGTTTAGACACTAATTTTTGATTTAGTAAACTAACAGACCCCAAACCAAACTTGAATTGAGCCAAACTTCAAGCCATTTTCACTCCAGCTGAAGTAGCCAAATTCTAAAAAAAGATCAAAAGACTTGAGCAAAATTCTAATGGAACAAGGAACTTGCAATGCTTTTAGCCGTTTGAGTATTTCTGAGTTTTTTATAACTGCCAAAATCTTTTTTCTTCTACAGCAAGAAAGAATGCCTTTATAGGCAAACAAACTAGAGCACTCTTGAGATTTGTTATTTCAATTTAGTCCTTTATTTTTAGCTTGTTGACCAAGTTTTATTTGGAGTTTTCTAGAAAACCCCCTACTAGAAACTTCCATTATTATTACTAAAGATTTCCTTAGCAAAATGTCTAAACTACCCTCAAATGTCCTGCTTATTACCCTCAAGAAATCACTCCTGGGTCAAGTTAACCCAGGACCCTTTCAGGACCCTTTCAACTGGGCTTTCACAACCAACCTGCTTCAGGATTCAAGCAAGTAGCTCAAATGTTATAAAACCAACAAAAACTCTGAATTGAACGACTCCATTTTGATTCAGAATTAACGAATAACTAACAAACTAAACATAATTCATGTAAAATAAAATCATGAAATTTTGATGAAGAGAAGATTAGCGGGCATAAAAATCATCATTATAAAAAGAAACACACAAAAATAGAAGGAGAATCAATCAAATTAAATAAAAATTAACAACTAAATACGATTCGAGTGAAATAAAACCATGTAATTAAAGATGGAAAAGAATATCAAAACGACTGAGCAATGAGATTTAAAGAAGATCTAATTTCATACTGTTGAAACATATGCAAATTTCCGAAATCTAATCAAGAAAATTATTAGAAGAACTAGAAGAAATCAGAAGAAGAAACACAAGAAAACAAAAATCATGCAAAAATCAGAAAGAACAAGAACAGAAATACACTTGCTTTGTTAGAGTTAAAATCCTTGACGGAATGGGATCTTCATGCTAATACTGGAACCCCTTGATTTGAATTCCAAGCAACTATGGAGGTATTCGAGAAATTATGAATGAGGATTTGGAATGAGGGAGAGTCTGGGGTCATTTGGTGTTAATTTGGGGTGATTTGGTAGCTGCGCCACCGGACACGACGGCGTAGTCACAATTTCTAAATGATATTCCAGGAGCTAGGGTGGGATTCGATGGAAGATGATGGTAGATTTGAGAAGAGGAGATGGAGGAGAATCGGCAGTGTTAATTTGACAGCAATCGGAGCTCCACTGCCAGTGGAGGCGATTTTCGGCCGGTGGCCCATGGCTGTGGACGACGGAGATGAGAGGGGGTCTTTACGGTTTACTAGGAGAGGGTGAGAGACGGGGTTTGGACACACACACACACACACACACACACACACACACACACACACACACACACACACACACACACACACATATATATATATATATATATATATATATATATATATATATATATATATATATATATATATATATATATATATATATTAATAGAACCCTATTTCTCAGTCGTTGCATCAAATATCCTGCATGGCGAGAATAAGTCATGCCAAACGATGTCGTTTTTATTTATCAGGGGGCTAGACCAGGTATTGGACCAGATTTGAGGGGTTTTGGGATGGCCCAAATGTTTTTATTCTCTTCTTTATTTCTTCATTTTTCAGATTTCATTTTCTTTCTCTCTTTTTTTCTTTTTCATTTTCCAAATTAACTAAAATCTAAATTAAATTATAAATCCCAAATTAACCTATAAACTTGCTAATTAATTCTACATAATCATTATCACAAATAATTAAAATAAAATTAAAAGAAAAATCACCTAAAAATCAAAAATTAAAATTAAAAGTGCAAATTAAGTTATTTTTAATATTTTCTTTTTATGAAATGACTAATTGCTAATTAATTCTTGAAACATGTCAAATCAACTTCTAAATGCACATGCAACATACTTTTTTGTATTTTTTAATAATTAAAATACACAAACAAAAATGCAAACAATTAAAGGAAAATTCCACAAAAAATCCACAAAATTGCAAATAAATAAAAGAAATTATTTTATTTGAATTTATGGGAGTAATTCATATAGGGAAAAAATCATATGCTCACAGCTACCCCTCTTTGCTCGAAAACACGAAGACTTTTCATGCAAAGATAAGTAAGTGGATACGAGCGATTTTTGCCCGTTCGAATACTCCATGAGAAGCATTTGAAAGGCTTGGCTGCACCCTGCATCGGAGGTTGCCTACATATCCTTGGCTAAAAAGGAATCAGGTCAGTGTAGTTCAGAAGTGTTTGGTAGCTGTGACTACCGACGATGTGATTTCACTGTTGCCGCTACTGCTTGCTAGATCCCCTTATTACACCGCGTCATAATTAAAAGAAGCTAATCTAAGCTTTGACCTATGAATTACAAGAAAAATCTATCTATGTCTTTCAACTTGCTCTCGATCCTTGTTGCCTAGTTGACTTGTGTATCCTCTTGTGAAAATTCCTTGGTTCCTTGTTGACTTGTATTCTCCTGGTGAAACTCCTTTGCTGCCACTTTGAATTGTAATCAAAGATGTTTTCCCTTATTCTCCATGTGGGCGCCTGAATACTAAAACTTGAAATGTATTCCCGTGTTCTCCAGGTGGGCGCCTGATTACCAAAAATTGAAATGTAAATTGAAATGTATTCCCTTATTATCCAGGTGGGCACCTGATTACCAAAACTCAAATAACAATTGAAATGTATTCCCTTGTTCTCCAGGTGGGCGTCTGATTACCAAAACTTGAAATGTATTCCCTTGTTCTCCAGGTGGATGCCTGATTACCAAAACTTGAAATATATTCCCTTGTTCTCCAGGTGGGCGCCTGATTGCAAAAACTTGAAATGAAAATTGAAATGGATTCCCTTGTTATCCAGGTGGGCGCCTGATTGCAAAAAATCAGAGCTTGAAATATATTCCCTTGTTCTCCAGGTGGGCGCCTGATTACCAAAACTTGAAGTGTATTCTCTTGTTCTCCAGGTAGACCCCTGATTACCATCACTTGAAATGTATTCCCTTGTTCTCCTGGTGGGCGCCTGATTGCCAAAACTTGAAATGAAAATTGAAATGTATTCCCTTATTATCTAGGTGGACGACTGATTGTCAAAACAAGAACTTGAAATGTATTCCCTTGTTCTTCAGGTGGGCGCCTGATTACCAAAATTTGAAATTTATTCCCTTATTCTCAAGGTGGACGCCTGATTACCAAAAACTTGAAACTTGAAATGTATTCCTTTGTTCTCCAGGTGGGCGCCTGACTACCAAACACCAAAAACTTGAAATGTATTCCCTTGTTCTCCAGGTGGGCGCCTGATTAAAAAAACTTGAAACTTGAAATGTATTCCCTTTTTCTCCACGTGGGCGCCTGATTACCAAAAACTTGAAACTTGAAATGTATTTCCTTGTTGTCCAGGTAGGCGCTTGATTACCAAAAACCAAAAACTTGAAATGTATTCCCTTGTTCTCCAGGTGGGCGCCTGATTACCAAAACTTGAAACTTGAAATGTATTCCCTTCTCCTCCAGGTGGGCGCCTGATTACCAAAAACTTGAAACTTTAAATGTATTCCCTTGTTGTCCAGGCGGGCGCTTGATTAGCAAAAACCAAAAACTTGAAATGTATTCCCTTGTTCTCCAGGTGGGCGCCTGATTACCAAAAATCGAAAACTTGAAATGTATTCCCTTGTTCTCTAGGTAGGCATCTGATTATCAAAACTAGAAACTTGAAATGTATTCCCTTGTTCTTCAGGTGGACGCCTGATTACCAAAACCAAAAACTTGAAATGTATTCCCTTGTTCTCCAGGTCGGCGCCTGATTACTAAAACTTGAAACTTGAAATCCATTCTCTTGTTATCCAGGTGGACGCCTGATTACAAAAAACCAAAACTTGAAATGTATTCCCTTGAATCTGTTGCCTTTAAACATGATTATAATAAAACAAACAAAACAAATAAATTTTCCTGCGCCGGTTTGATGTTGGGGACATCTGTGAGTGTTAATTAAATCCCATTACCAAATATCTCTAAAAATTTAAAAGTTAGATCCCATTATCCAGGAGGGTCCTGACAACTCTTAATTAAATGACAGTTTTAAATCTAAGTTATATCTGTTGGGGACCAGTAATTAAAGCTACATCCCATTATCCAGGGGGATCCTGACAATTCTTAACTACAACAACTCTAAAACTACGCTACGCCTCTAGAGGTATTATTTCCACTATGTCATGTTATCTAAGAATATATTAAGGTTACATCCCATTATCGAGGAGGGTCCTGACAACTCTTAATTAAGACCAATTTTAAATCCAAATCATATCGACTTGGGATTACCACTTAGAGCTATGTCCCATAATCCAGAAGGGTCGTGAAAGCTTTTACAATTAAATCCCTTTATCCAGGCAGGTCCTGAAAATCTTTAAAATTAAATCCTGTTATCCAGGAGGGTCCTAAGAATTTCAAATTAGATCGCACTATCCATGAGGGTCCTGAAAATTCTAAATTAAATACCAATTTTAAACTCTCGATTGTCTCTGCTGGGGGATTGCCAATTAGAGTTACATCCCATTATTCAGGAGGGTCATGACAATTCCTATGTGAATCCTATCTCTTGAAAGTCACTTTATGCTCTTTGTATTCATGATTATCTCCAACCTTTAAATAGGTCTTATTTTCTAGGAGGGTCATGAGAATTTCAAATTAAATGCCAATTTTAACTCTCGGTTGTCACTGCCGGGGATTGCTAGTTAAAGTTACGTCCCATTATCTAGGAGGGTCCTGGCGACTCCTATTAGGGAATAATTATGCCAGATCATGTTTCCTGTGATTTTTTGAGTTTTAAACTAAGTCCCATTTTACAGGAGGGTCCTGAAGTTCACAATCATACTTGCCAGGTGCTTGCTTTTCAATGGAGGACTTCCCCAAGGCATCCGGAATTTCCTGCCCCTGTTGCAATCAAAGAAAATCTTGTCAGTTTGAAAGGTGGTGGTTAGCTTGCGGCATTCTTTCTGCAAAATAGCCTCCCCACCGTCATGCTCCATTGTGGCCAACTTTTCCAAACTTACTATAAGCCGCCTGATTTGTTGGGCTAACCCCTGAAATCTGTTACCTTAGATGAACCGAGTGTTATGTACCCAACGTTGTGTTACATTTCTGACCCTCTTTCTAGAATCTTTGCGTCTTTCATGAGATTGCAGAATCATTTCGAAAACTTTCAGTTATTCTTTATATTGCCATCTTAACTTCCGCTGCCTTTGTTATTTTTAGCCGTAGTGTGCTTTGGTCTTTGGGAATTGGTAGTAAGCTTTGAAATTTCTCTCCTGCTTGTTCAAATAACATGACTTCGGAAACATTGTAGAAAAATGTAGACCTGAAAGACAATGAAATGCAATAACGCTGAGTTGTTTTGTTTTAGAATAAAAGAATTCCAAATTAAATGATTACTATGGGGAAACTTATATGTGGAGGAACAACAGGTTCTAATGATCATGACATTCACTTTGTCTTAGTTGACCCAATCTGTCCAAACGAATTGCTTTATGTTGCCATGCTTTATATTTGTGACATTCTTTAACCCAATTTCTTTAACCATGCCTTGACCTTGCTTATCTTGTGGTAGTCTTAGCAGATTTCCACCAAGAGCTCTTTTTCCATTGTTCATTTCTCAATTTGCCTTCGCCTTAAGGTGCCCGTGAGGGTCTTTACCAATAAGACTCTCTCATTTCAACTTTCGCTCAACTCCCGTCACCTTACGGTGCCCGGAGGGTTTTCACCCGATAAGACTCTCTCTTTTTCATTTCTCTCATCCCCTGTCACCTCGGTGCCCATGAGGGTTTTCACCAATAAGACACTCTCATTTTCATCTTTTCTCGCTTGAACTAGAGCGTTTCCCCGAGTATGAATCACTTTTCTTGCTTGACTTGGCATTTCTTATAGACTGATTGACAGGTTTTTCTCTGAACTGTAATGCAGGATTTTGGATGGGGTTAGAAAGAAGGGTCTTAAAGGATCAAAAGAATTCAAAATTACAACTTTTGGAATCATATATCTTAAAACAACCATATCTTTTGCCCTAGTTTCTTACTTGGGGATTTTTGGATTATTATTTTAATGAGACCGAACCGTGAGGTTGCCTGTGTATCCTTAAAAGGAATTAGGTCAAACGTGGCTCATCCAAGAAATTGCTTTGTTTTTGTTGTGATTTTCACTTTTCTTTTTCTTTTCATTCTTTTTCTTTTGTTTCTTCCCTTTTCCTTTTGTTGTTTTGCTGTTTTGTGTTTGCTTTTTCTCTTCTTTTTTCTTTTCTTTTCTTTCTCTTTCTTTCTTTCTTTTTTTTTTATATTTTTTCTTTTCATTGTTTCTCTTTCTTTTCCTTTTACTCATTTCTCACGCTTACGTTTCTGATTTTGTTACTGATTCTGAAAGAGTGGTATACAAGAAAATAATTAAAGCTCAAACAAATACGGAGTTGCCCCTACTGAGGTGCGAATAGTAGTGTGATAGCCTAACAATGCAAAGGGCAACTCTTCCATCATTTGTCGAAGTATCGTCTTTATGTTCTTGTTGGTTGCCTCAACTGCTCCATTCGCCTTGGGGCGGTATGGGGTGGAAGTGCGATGTGTAATCTTAAGCTGCTGACATACCTCTTTCATCAAATGACTATTGAGATTTGCTCCATTTTCGGTGATGATTATCTTTGGGATTCCGAACTGGCAAGTGATATTTGAATGCACAAAGTCGACCACGGCTTTCTTGGTCGCCGACTTGAATGTTTTAGCTTCGACCCACTTGGTGAAATAATCAATAGCAACTAGGATGAACCTGGGTCCATTGGAAGCTGCTGGCTTGATGGGTCCGATGACATCCATGCCCCCAGCAACGAAGGGCCATGGTGTAGACATTGTACGTAATTCAGACGGCCGTGAGCGAATCAAATCTCCATGCACCTGACATTGATGACATTTGCGCACGAAGCTGATACAATCTCGCTCCATGGTGATCCAATAAAACCTTCCTGAATGATCTTCTTTGCCAAAACATACCCACTCATATGAGGTCCGCAAACTCCGGAATGTACCTCAGTCATGATGGCTGTGGCCTGTCTAGCATCTATACATCTCAACAACCCAAGATCCCCTGTTCTTTTGTATAATACCCCTCCACTGGAAAAAAAACCCGCTTGATAAGCAATGAATTGTTCTCTTTTGATTACTTTTTGATTGTACTGGGTACACACCCATTCTGATATATTCTTTGATGTCGTGAAACCAAGGCTCACCATCAAGCTCCTTTTCTACCATGTTACAGTAAGCATGTTTGTCATGGACTTGGATATGTTGCGGGTCAACATAAGCCTTATCTGGATGATGTAACATTGACGCCAAAGTGGCCAAGGCGTGAGCAACCTCTTTGTGGATTCTTGCGATATGCCTAAACTCTACTGACATGAATCGTTGACAAAGATCATGCAAGCATTGCTGGTATGGTATGAGCTTCAAATCATGTGTTTCCCATTCCCCTTGAATCTGGTATACCAGAAGGTCCAAGTCCCTCAAGACCAAGACTTCCTGGACACCATGTCTGTAGCTAACCTCAAACCCAAAATACATGCCTCATATTCTGCCACATTGTTGGTGAAATAGAAGCAGAGCTGAGCTGTAACGGGGTAATGGTGCCCTGTTTTAGAAATGAGTACTGCTCCTATCCCGATGCCTTTCATTTTGGTGGTTCCATCAAAGAATAATTTCCATCATGGCTTCTCGCGCAGTTCCACTTCCTCAATATGCATCACTTCTTCAACCGGGAAGTATATCGTTAAAGGTTTGTATTCTTTGTCCACCGGATTCTCGACCAGATGATTAGCCAATGCATGTGCTTTTACTGCAGTCCTAGTCATGTAGATAATGTCGAACTCAGTGAGCAGGATTTGCCATTTTGCAAGCCTCCCCGTGGGCATAGGCTTCTGGAAGATGTATTTCAACGGGTCCCGACGTGAGATGAGATAAGTAGTATACGATGACAAGTAGTGTTTCAACTTCTGTGATACCCAAGTTAGGGCACATCACGTCCTTTCAAGATGAGTATACTTAACCTCATAAGCTGTGAATTTCTTTCTAAGGTAGTATATGGCCTGCTCCTTCCTCCCTGTGACATCGTGCTAACCCAATACACATCCAAATGAGTTGTCCAAGACTGTCGGATATAGGATCAAAGGCCTCCCTGGTTCCGGTGGGACCAATACCAGTGGATTTGATAGGTACACTTTTATTTTATCAAAAGCCTCCTGGAATTCTTCTGTCCATTTGACCGTAACATCCCTTTTCAACATCTTAAAGATAGGCTTGCAAGTTACTGTGAGATAAGCAATAAATCTACTGACGTAATTCAATCTCCCCAACAGACTCATCACATCTGTTATGTCCCTCAGCAGCGGAAATTATTGTATTGATTTGATCTTTGATGGATCTAGTTCAATATATCGGAGGCTGACTATGAATCCTAGCAACTTCCCTGATGGCGCACGAAATGCGGATTTCGTAGGACTGAGTTTGAGATTATACCTACGGAGCCTCTAGAAGAATTCTCTCAGATCTCTAACATGGTCAGCCTGTTTCCTGGATTTCACAATTACCTCATCCACGTAGACCTCAATTTCCTTATGTATCATATCGTGGAATATGGTTGTCATTGCCCTCATAAAGGTTGCCCCAGCATTCTTCAAATCGAAGGGCATGACCTTGTAGCATTATGTTCCCCATGTTTTGATGAATGCTGTCTTCTCTACATCCTCCTCATCCATCAAAATCTGGCGATAGCCTGCGTAACAATCTATCAAAGAAGCAATCTCATGTTTTGCAAAATTGTCAATCAATATGTGGATTTTGGCACTGGGAAGTTGTCTTTTGGACTTGATTTGTTGAGCTCACGATAATCAACACATACCCTAGTTTTGCCATCCTTCTTTGGCACATGCACGATATTGGCTAACCATGTGAGGTATCGTGAGACTCGGATGACCTTTGCCTCAAATTTCTTGATAACTTCCTCTTTGATCTTTACACTCACATCTGTTGTAAATTTCCTCAACTTTTGTTTGATAGAAGGGCAGGCCGGGTCAGTGGGCAATTTGTGAACCACCAAGTCAGTTCTCAACCCTGACATATCGTCGTAAGACCATGCAAAAACATCTTTGTATTCAAACATCGCTTCGACTATTTCTTCCCTAAGCTGCGGCTCAAGATGGACACTTATTTTTGTTTCTCTAATATTATCTGGGTCCCCCAGATTGACTGCTTCTGCATCGCTCAGGTTTGGCTTGGGTTTTTCCTCAAAGTGGCTTAAATCTTTACTAATTTCCTCAAACGCCCCTCCTCTTCATATTCTGGTTCATCCTCATATTCTATCTCTTGATTATTACTTTTGAATTAGACTGGCTTTCAAGACTGGGCCGAAGAGTCCTTATGCATGTCATATCATTGGAGCGAGCATAAACTAAACTGTACAAGAAGAAAAAAAAGCAAAGAAAAATAATAAATATTAGCACTGACAAAAAAACGAAATTGCATTTCATTGAAATTGAAAGATAACAAGGTTTTACACATCCAAACAGTCGGAACATAGACTCTGAATTACAACCCTGGAATAATCCAGATAAATTGAAAGAAAAATCAATGCAAACTACCAAAAATCTTTCCTGGTCGAGAGAGGAGTAGCTTTCCAATTGTTGATTTTTGCACCGGCCCAACAAATTGCACATCTGCTTTGCTAGAGCCCTCTCCGGCTTCTACCACATTCATATCTTTGAAAAACTTATCAAACCTTTTAAGAAATTCCTTATTAGGATCACCCACAATACTGGAACTTGTAGTTGTCGGGCGCTTCTTGGTGCCCGGCCTAACAAATAATCTGGAGAGACGTGGCACAAGCTTGGGAGGACCCATACTTTCTTCCTCATCCTTCTGGCTCTCTTGATGTCTGCAATTTTTGGCTTGAACCCCAAACCAAAGGTTTCTATGTTTTTGGGTAGAAACACTGGTTGTACGATACCTTGAAGTGACGCTCCCAAACTCATTCCTGGAACAAACCCATTTTCAACAAACGGCCACCATGACTGATGCAACAACTAACTTTGGCGTGGGAACACGCTCCCCTTCTGGAACTTTTCTCACTGATACCGAGTCATGAACCTGATACATCAAGGGTCCTTTATCATCATCCGCCTCAATGAATGGTACAATAGCATCACTATGAGCATACTTGTGGTCCTCTCCGTGCACAACTATTTCTTGTCGATCCAATTCAAATTTCATCATTTGATGCAAAGTAGAGGGTACTGCTCTAGCAGCGTGTATCCAGGGTCGTCCCGATAACAAGTTGTATGATAGAGAACATCCAGTACTTGGAATTCCATGGTAAAATCAACTGGTCTGATTGTCAGCTCGAGCACTACGTCACTGACCGAATCTTTCCCCGCCATCAAACCCTTGCACACAAATGTTGTTCTTGTGAATTCTTTCATCATCTACCTTCAACTTGTTCAATGTGGAAAGAGGGAAAATATTCGCGTTTGAACAATTATCAACCGATACTCGAGTAACTACAGAATCCTCCCACTTTACCGTGAGATAGAGTGCTCTATTATGCTCGGTGCCTTCTATGGGCGATTTATCGTCAGAAAAAGTGACTCTGATCACCTCAAATATCTTATTGTGGGCCTCATCAGGATCTTCATCAACGCTCGACGGTGCTCGTCCGAATGAATCAACAATGATAACAATGAGATTTGAGCAGGAGTCTTTCTCAGTTGTTCTACTATAGAATAATCCTGCATTTTCATCCTCTTCAGGAACTCTTCTGCTTCATCCTCACTCACAATTTTCTTTACCAGCACTGACTTATCCTTTGTTGGTTTTGATTTTATCTATTCTTCGGGGGCAAAGCACCTCCACGATTGGGTCAATCCATGGGTCTCACAAACCTCTTCTCTAACCTCATTCCCTTTGTATGTCACTGTTACTCAGTCATAATTCTAGGGTACGACCTTACTACTGATCATTGGTAGTTGAGTTACAGGTTTTATAATGACAGGTTCTGTGCGAGCGCCTTCCATGACAACCACATGCTTGCTGGCCACCCCTGGTACCACCATTTTTGTGTTTCCTTGTTTCACCATCCCGTATCTTAGATATTCCTTCTTGACTACGACAAAAGGCTCATTGCTTGATCCACTCAAATTAAGTGTCAACATCTCGCTTGTCAAATTCTCACCCATTTTCCGTTCACTGGCTCGAATCATCATGATAGTTTGCGAAGCCTTTTTGGGCTCCCCCCTCTTGGTTCACTATCTCAATCATATTTGTCTCTTGATGAGCAGGCAACGGGTTTTGATTAATATTGGGTGCTTCTGGAGCTTGCACCTCAATCCGATGTGAATCAATGAGTTCTTGAATATCACATTTCAGATGCCAACATTTCTCTATGTCATGCCCCAGAGCACCAGAACAATACTCACAACTGAAAAAATAATCCAGATTCCTTGGAGGATGATTTGGTAATTTTGCTTCAATTGGCCTCAACATATCTAACTGTCTCAATCTATGGAATAAGCTGGTGTATGACTCTCCCAGTGGAGTGAACATTTTCCTCTTCTGCATTCTCTCAGTTTTTAAAGCTTGGTTAGCCCGAAAAGCTGGTTTCGGGGGTTGTTGGTAGGCTCTTGGAGGATAATTATTTTGTGGAGATGGGTAATTATTTTGTGGGGTTGGCATACGCCATTGTGCATAGGAGGGAGGTTGAGTATATGTTTATGAATGATAGACGAAGAAATGGGGATCATAAGGTGGGTAGTAGTGTTGTGGTGGGCTATATGGAATGTGTGGATAGGTTTGATGATGAGGACCAGGCTGGTTGTAATGGGATGGACCCGAGGCCCGAACTAAGTCCCTGAATCAATTGTCGCTACCTCTTCTTTCTTCTTCTTTCCAATTGCTTCCCCGCTCCCACTTTGGGTAGCCTGGGTGGTTGCCTTGATTGTTGAATAGCTCATAATCTTGTTGGAATTGAGTCCCTCTTCAACCATACTCCCCATTTTTACTACCTCATTAAAGGATTTACCCACTGCCAATACCAGGTAACCAAAATATGTAGGCTCCAAAGCTTGTAAGAAGTAATCTACCATTCAGCTTTCCTTCATTAGCGGGTCGACCCTCGCTACCTGCTCCCTACAATAGAAGCCATACTCTCTGAAGCACTTATTGTGCTTCTTTTCCAGTTTCATCAGAGACAAACAATCCAGGATAATATAAAGATTGTACTGAAAATGACAGGCAAATGCTTGTGCTAGACCTTCCCATGTGTACCACCAAGCATGATCATGTCGGGTGTGCCATTCCAACACTGACCCACTTAAACTTTGACTGAAATATACCATCAGTAATTCATCCTTTCCTCATGTTCCTCTCATCTTGCAGCAAAAACACCTTAGATGTGCCACCGGATCACCATGTCTGTCGTATAAGTCAAACTTGGGCATCTTAAAGCCTGGAGGCAATTGTACATTTGGGAACAAATAGAGGTCTTTGTATGCCACACTCACTTGGCCTCCCAACCCTAGCATATCTCTGAATGATTGCTCTAGACTTTTGACCTTTCTGAGCACCTCCTTTTGCTCGGGATTTTTGACTGGTTTTTCAACCTCAACAAGGATTTGAAAATGGGGAGCGTAAGAGTAGGGTTCATGGGCTTTGAAAGTGGGCTCTTGTGGGTAATACTGATTGTCATGATCTTGGAGCAAAGACTCACTGGATGATCCGTGGAGTGTGGCAGGAGGAGGCGCCACATAGATAGGATAAACTGGTGGATGGGGATGGTGAACCGCTTTGGGTGGTGGAGTTGGGGGTGCCTGAGAAGTTGAACCCTGGTATTGTGGGTAGATCGGGAAGTTTGGGGGTGGATCAATGGTAGTGTGGTCATGTGACTGGGCTAATGGTGGGATGAAGGCCGGTTAGCAGGATAAGCTGGTGGTGGCTACCCTCTCACCCATGCCCAATACATTTAAGCTATCTAATGCTTCAGTTTGTGCATCTCTTCTTTAATTACGTTAACATCCAACTCTTCTACCTCTTTTGAGGGATCAATGATACTTCCGTCGGTTTCTTAGTTGGATATAGTTAGCTTGCTTTGGACCGAGTGTTATAGGAGTGGGTTTCCAGAATGCCGCAAAAACTAACTACATGTCTGAGTATGGCAAAGCAATACCAAAACTTGTTAGTGGTTAGGATTCAACACATAGGTAGCCACATATTCGGGGATGAATGCACCTAGAAATTACCGATTTCTATTATGCACATGGATTGGCTGCTTGCGTCATCCCAACTTTTTTCCTATGCCGCTTTTCTTTTTTCTCTTGTTTCCTTTTTCTTCTTCCCCTTTTATTTTGCTCAACTCATTTTTCCTACCTTCTTTTGTGTCATTATTCTCTCTTTTATTTTACCATTGTTTCTCTCATGATTTTCTCTCTCTCTTATTTTTCTTTTCTTTTTCTTATTTTGGTTGTGGTCGAATCCTATGGAGATTGCCTACGTATCATGACCCCGCATGAATCAGATCAAGCGTAGTTCTGGAAAATAAATTCAAAAAGCATTTTGGAAAATTTTCAATTTTCATAGAATAAAACACTTGATTACAACTACTAACAGCCTTTAATAAAAGAAATCAACAGACTCTGACTTAAACGAAACCAACAAATTCAGACAGAAAGATGTAAATAACTGACTTGACAACCTACTATAGACTCGAATAAAAGAAAATATAGACTTCACAAATGGACCTACAGATTTGAAAATCATGAATACATTAAAGCCTTTAATGCTTTTGGGGCCTGCGGGACATCATTCGGTCTCGCAGCAAGCCTGTGTGCTAAATCCCCTTGGAGGTGGTGGAGGTCTTTCATCACTTGATGATCAAAGGTACTTGTGGTGGAAAAGAATATATATTTTGTCATATATTCATAGTGGCTACATATATAATCAGCGATCATCTGTACCCTCTCTCTTATAGCACCCATTTCTTGCAATAATCGCCCAATCTGCTGGGCCCTGGCCTCCAAAGTTTGTGCGGCTATACGACTTAGTTATTGAAATTGTTGCAAATCTCTCTCCATCCGTGCTATTGCTGTGTAATAATGCTCTCTTTCCGCCTTGAAGTCCTTCGCTTTCTTAACCATTTTGTTTTCAACCATGATTAACCCCTTCTTCAACCCCGCAACCTCATTGTCATACCTTTCTTTCAATTGTTCCATCACACATGCTCGCTCCTATGCATTTTTCGCCAATTATTTCCGAGCTCTGTACAACTCACCCTCTTCTTTGTTCCAGTCACAACCATATTCTCCTACTTTTCGTCTCAGATTGTCTATGAGCTTTTTATCCTTCGCACTTCTGGCGGGATTCTTTGCGGCTATTTTTATTTTTTCAATTTGGGCTCGCAAAGCTTCATTTTCTTTGGCCAAACTTTTCTTTTCCCCCTCGTCTGCCGCAGCTTGTAAACCATTTATGAATTGAAGGTCTTTGACTTGTTTTTCCAATTTCCCTATTGTGGCCTTGTATTCGTTTTCCTTGGCTAATCCATTGCTCTTGTGACGCCTCAGAAAACTCCTGAAGATGTAACCTCTTAGCCGATCTTCCGAGCTCTATTTATTTTTTATACCAAGCCAGGTACCCTGGTGCTACCTTGCCATTAGACAATTCTCGTATACACGTGTTTGCCGTCAAGTACTGACATTCGCTCCAAATCTGGCGGACTAATGCTTCGTGAAACTGACCATTGGGACCAATCTTGAGCACATGGTGACTAATGTCTTCGTTCTTGGGAACTATTTTTCACCTCCCCAACTTTCTCAGCACCCTGTACGGAGCATAAGGTTAGATGCTCCAGAGACCCATTAAAAGGAAATGGGACATGGTGGCTGGCATATATACAATTTCATCAACAAGAAGCCATCTGAATGTCCACTTTATTTGACTTGCGCTTATGGTGCGGAGGTATGGTACCCATTCTGGAACCCTTCTAGTAATCTGAACCCATCAACTCTGGTATAAAATTCCTCGATGCAGATTTTTTCCTATGACCCATAACTTATGAATTGAGGTCGATGGCACAAGTCTTCAACCATCCACATCTGTAACTACAAATTTCATCCTTCGAAGAAATCTCCTCCGGATTTACAGGCTGCAAGGGCACGGAAGATTTCAGATAATACCATGGGTCTGAGGGTGCTCTTGGCCTGAGTGAGCAAAGTGCTGACAACCCCTGATATTTGTACGTCAATATTCTCGTCTTTCCGTGGAAACACCGTGGGGCCCAAGAAGAATACCATAAATGTGAAACACCTGTGTTCTTCCAATTTGAGTCGGTTTCCCTTATTGCAAATTTTATTTTTTGGGTCATTAAACCCCTATATTCCCATATATTTGGTATATAAACTGTGGAGTACAAAAACCGGCTGGCAGATCTGGAGTGTGAACCCCCTGCTTATCTTTAATGAGTCCAAGAATTTGTGTACAACGACGACCCTTGGCGCAATCAAATATTGATGTCTCAAAGGAATTTTAGGAACCCCGATATATCAGGTTATTTCTTCCAGGATCAGAATGAGTTCTAAGTCCGGGATGTGAAATACGTTGTGGGTTGGATCCCAGAATGTAACCAATGCCTTTATGATGTCTCCTCCGGGATTAATTTTCAACAACCAGGTGAGTCCTCCCAAGTGTGCCTTGACCTTGGTTTGCCCCGACTCACCTAAATGATTTCACCACATGTGCACCTCAGAAGGGATCTTGTTCATGACTTGTATTGGCAAATTTTGATTCGTGCCCATTCTGCACATTTATTAGGGTGATTAAGCAAAAATCATGATTAATTGGACTCAAAAACGAAGTGAATTTTTTTTTCAAACTTTCATTTCAAAAATAAAATCTCGGCTTCGCAAATACGACCCTTCAGCACTTCCGGGTGAAGGTTTTAAGACTGTGCCTGCTATCGGCCAAAATTTGGAAATAATCCAAGGCAGCTATTCTTGCAAAAACAACCTTCAGGCAGTTTTTTGGGGAATGCTCAGCTAATTTTGAAAAAAACTGCCTTATTTATTTCTCACAAACCAAAGTTGATTTTTGAGGCTATTTTTGGCAAAATTGAAGTTGGACCCATGGGGGCTGCCTAGGTATCTCGCGCCATGTAAGAATCAAACTGGCGTAGTTTGGGCAATCTCGACAAAATTAAAACCGAGCTTCTATTTTTCTTTTTCTTGTTTTTTTCGAAAATAAAATCCCTTTTGTTTTTTTAAATTTTTGAAAACAAACTCTCTTTTTTTGGTTTTTGTTTTTTCAAAATTTCAGCAGCACTTCAGTATTGGTATTTGAAAAACGTAAATTTATTGCTCATTCCTCACACTGTTATTTTTCGTCACATTCCCCTCTTATTTTTTTTCTTTTTCTTCTCTTTTTTTCAAAAGTCGATCGACATGCAAATCCAGAATAAATGCACAAGTAGCACGCAAGATACATCAAGATGGTTTGTTCTTTTAGGTGCACCTGCCCTAGATGGACCCAATCCCTGTGTTGAGTCCTCTAAGTCAACTACATGATGCAAATAAGTGTTCCTACTAGGGCTTCGGCATGAGGTTAAGTTATTAAGGTTCAAAACCTAGGTATAGGGTCTAGACTGTGTACCCGAGTGGACAACTCGAGTCGAGGAGGGGGCTACGTATCGGGAACCAAAAGGCCATCTGGCTTAGTAACTTGATCGAGCCTCTTTCTTATTTCAAGGTGTCACACCTCCCTTTTTACACAGATACCCCGAAGGATAAAATGTATATTGGAGTTTTTCCAATTAAAGTGATATTATTCGAAGTGGGATTAATTATTTATATAAGAGTCTCCACTTGGGATAGGTTTGACTTTTGGTGTCCCAAGTCACCGATTTATTTAGAATCCCAAATCGACGAAAATTTTCTGACTGCCCAAATGGAGTCTGCAAACCATATATTCTTAGGTAAGGAATTGTGTTGACTCGAGGGAAGGTGTTAGGCATCCTCAGATCTCGTGGTTCTAGCACGGTTGCTTAAACTATTATATATGGCCAAGGATATGATTTTTATACATATTCGAACCTATAGTACAATTTCAAAATTATTAATCGCTTCATGTCATTAAAACACGCCTCGAACCACGTCACATAAGTGCACCCGGGTTCTCGACACGTTTTAATTTCGCTGAGACTTGGATTGGGTCATATAAATGCGCACCCGAGTTTTAGGAAGATATTTTATTGATAAATTCGCGCCTATAGCAACTACGCCTTTGGAAATTCGTGGAAGGCCGTGAAATTCGCTAAACAACACTCCCAATTTTTTTTATGTATTTTATTAAGTTGAAGAGCCTCGCGTGGTGTTTGATTAAAGTTGGCCTTGGCTCACTTTATTTTTATAAAGGCAACGTAAAGCATACTAAATTTTCTATTATTCTTGTATCAAGAAATGTCCTAATAATTTATACATGAGTAACTTACTTGGAGTAATTCAATACTTGCATTTTTCAGCCTCACTCGTGGCTAATTATGCACATTGGTCTTCATTTTTAGCTAGCCCAGGAATATGTATTGTTTATACTACAACTGGCAGCTATAGGGCCTTCCCATTGGGCCCAGAGACATTGGATTAACGAGTCCGTTATAGGAGAACAACAACGAGCGCTTCTTTCGATTATACCACATTCATTAAGACTGTACATATGATCATTATAAAGTATACTAAAGGTATTTTAAACTAAGTTACTGAGAAGGATTTCATGTTTATTTGAAGGAAAATTTTGAAATACTCATCATCCAGAGTATTTATATATTCAGTTGTCAAACCTCTACCACAACTCTAGCTACAAACACTGAGTAATTTTGATTTGACTATCTTTAAATATATTGGAACTTAAACGAATTAAAAGCACAGTCCTAATACAATCCATAGTTAATACATGTTCATGTCCATTGCAATCACCAAAATTCTAAAAAAAATAATACAGTTATAACATGGAATTGAAACAAAGGTATTATCTTCCTCATTATCAGCCACAATCTCGAATATACATAGGCATTACTTCTCAGCTTTTGAGTGAATATGGATACCTGGAATTTCAGCAAAAATAGAGCGTATGAGTAAGGTTAAGAGAATAGCAAGCCAAAAACAGTAGCCAATCAACCAATAAAATCCTAGAAAAACTCATGAAGTTTGAGAGGGCAAATAATAACAATAAATCTCTAAAGCAGCTCAATATCAATCGGAAGAGAATAGCACCAAAGGTTTTTTGAAGAATGTATAAGAGGTTAATATGTATTTTATATATATTCTAATTCATTAAGAGCTTTAAAGGAAAAATCTGCTCGAAAATCTCAAAGTCCCGCCCCTTGAAATGATCAGATTGTTCTCTTTTATAATTGAAGCCTTAGGGCAACATCAATATCTTTGTTTTCCTTTTAGTCCCTTATCCAATTTTCAGTTTTGCCTAAATAGTCCTTGGTTTTCTGACTTGTGCCTCATGTTTGAGGCAGAAATTATGCTTGGATCCCTCACGTGAATGTTCTACCATTTATACCCATGTCCCTTTTCCTAATTACTGACCTACGATTCTTTAACTTAGGTTCTCATTTATTTGGTGAAATCTGACCCTAGTTAGTTGCGTTCAGGTTATGGGTCAAAATCAAGGTCTGAACTACAGACTTGATTATGTAACAATAAGCAATCAAAGAGTTTAAAAATCAATGCAACTCATGGATTCAAGCAAGCATCTTAATGCAAATTTTACACTATTCACTAACAAGGGATGAAACCAATTATCACAATCTTTCATAATCATATGAATACTCATGAAACTAGAAACCTAATGGATGGATATGCATTTTTTGATATGTCAAGACCAATGAACCCAAACAAATCAGAAAAGGGACCCAATAGCTATGCAGGCCTTATAAAAATGACCAGCACTCAGCAGAGGACTAGAAGGCAAGAAATGGGTAACGGGGATTAAATACTCAGGCTATACGTGAATAAAAACCCAAGAAATTAACAAGACTAGTATCAGAAGTTAAAATATTCAGAAAACTTAGCCTAAATTAGACAAGAACCATGACAGGTATAAGATTCTAAAAGGGGACCTACCCATAATTTCAAATATTGAATAAAAAAGATAAGAACAACAAAGATGAGCATTTGATCAACCATTCAGAATTTTCAGGGATGAACAAACAAAAGTCACGAAACAAGGATGAGCATGAGATCAGACTACTCAGAAGATTAGTAAAAATAAAGGAAACCAAAAGAATAGCAAGCAAGAATGACTGCTTTAAGATGAAAATACAGAAAACAAGTAAAATCTAAAGAAAACAAAGTAATTAAGACAAGAAATATATACAAAATACAAGCGTTGACAACAATTAGAAAACATGACACTTAGCTTTCGTGCATGCAACCCTAACTTGGAATTTTCCTGTTCCACGACTCTTTGACCCCATTTTGAGAGGTCTTTAACTTCTAAGGAATTTTACCTTAAGTATCGAAGAGGGAAAAAGGGTTCGGGAGGGGGGGGGGGTTGTTGATTTTGAGACAAGGTGAGGTCTCAGATTTAGTTTTCCATTGTACCGACTTGTGTTTGAGGGTTGTGGGCGGTAGGGTTGGGGATAGAAATAGGAGAGGGTCATCTGGGACTAATTTGACTAGGTTTCGATGAGTTTTAGGATTTAGGGTTAGTTTCGATTTGATATTCGAGCCAATCTGTTAAGATGAAGGGTGTGGTTTAGATGGTTGGAAAGAGGGAGGGGAGATGGTCAGGGGTGTTATTTTGGGTTGGTTTGGGGTTGGGTCGCCGGAGACGGTGGCGCCGATAAACCTTCTTTCGAATATTCGAGGAGTTTGGCACTTTTTTGAATAAAACCGACCACGGGAAGGGAAAGAGGGGGTCGAGGTGGTCCTGTGGTGTAAATCTGAGGCTGTTTGGTGACCGGCCGCCGTCGTGAGGTGATTTCTGGCGGCAGCGTTAGGGTGGTGGGTGGGTGGTCAACGGTGGTCTTATGGTGTTGCCGGGGTGGTGTTACATCGGTGATATATGTACGAGGAAGACATTATTGGTCTCTGAATATACATAGACATTTGGACATATATATGAGGGCTTGGGAATGATTCAGGGACGTTGGATGACCTGTGATCAACGGCTATGATGAACCCCCCAAAACGGTATTGTTTTGGGGCGTCTCTTTTGGAATGGGTCAGGGGTCAATTATTGGGCTGGGTATGGGTGTTTTTTGTAAGATGCTGGAAATACTACTTAATTTTGTTATTTTTGTATTTGCAAAAGTGAACCTAATTACCCAATTAATCTAGCAAAATTATGAAATTAGGTTCTAAATGCTTATACAATTTTGTATATTTTATGATTGCACGCATGCATTAATGAAAACACAATGACACACGCAGTTAAATCCTAAAATTAAATCCTAAAAAATAAATATTTAAAAGGAAAAATCCTATACTTGAGAGTCCTGTAGGAATCGCCTCAACAGGGCAAAAATCACATGATCACACAAGGTATGACACTAACAGAATAGTGTGTCTCGACCAGCGAGTACATCCCCGAAGATGAGAAGAGAAGGGTTTTGCGACAGTTTATATACAGTTCAAATAATATTAAAGTGGTAAAAATCAACATTTAGCACATTGGGCACAATCACGTAATAAAATCAAATCATAAATGAAGACAAATATCACAATTATCCTAAGCTTGAATTCTTGAACCCTGAACCAGAGATTCTGGGTTCGATTCCCCAGCAAAGTCGCCAAAGCAATGACACCTCCTTTTTATACACAACACCCCGCGAAGGGCATATGTGAAGGAGTTTTTCGAATTAAAGGACAAGAAACAGGATTTATTTACTTAAAGATTTTAGAGTCGCTACTTGAGATAATTAATGGTGTCCCAAATCACTGGTTTAAATTCCGAGTCGAGGAAGGTTTGACTCTGTATACAGTCTACGAGCCAGAAATCCAGGTAAGGAATTCTGTTAACCCAAACGAAGATGTTAGGCATTCCTGAGTTCGGTGGTTCTAGCGCGGTCGCTCAACTGTTATACTTGGCTTAATTATCTAATTTTAATGCATTTTTGTACCTATGTGCAAATTTCATTATTTAACCGCTTGTGTTTAATTTTAAGAAGATTGCAACGTCGATAAAACACGTTTGAACCACGTCACATAAATGAACTCGTAGCTCAAAACATATTTTATCTAACATTGAGATTCGGATTTGGGTCACATAAATGTACACCCGTATTTAGGAAGGTAAATTATTTAACTAACGCGCTTAAGGCAATCTCATTTTCAAATTTGCGAGTGCCAAAAAATTTCTCTAAGCGGTACGTCTCGAATTCTATGGGTTCGAATTTAATTAAGCAAGATACATGCCACTGTTTTTCTTAGACGCGGCACACCTCGATTGTAGTTGTGAAGGGGATTTAAACTGAATTTCATAAGGCCGTATGTATTTGTATTTGGTGTAGCTTTTCTTTTTTCTTTTTTAATTAAAGGACGAGGGATCTAAGCTAGCCTACCAGTCTTGTTGTACATTCTTCTTCAAGATTTTGGGCCTAGCTGATCCTTGGCCCAAATGATGTGCGAAGACTCCTGCACTAAAAACCACTAGGCTCAAACACAAGCCCAAAAGAGGCTGAAGAATACACAGCCTGCTATTTGAATCCCCAAGATCGAACCTCTATTGCTATAAATCAATGTACAAGAAAACAGATACCGAATGTGGTTCGAAATTACTCCATCGCTCATTTAGCTTATGAACTTAACCATTTCAAAGAGAACATAACTAAAAATATAACCTAAAATTAAATTGTTCTACTGTATTCATGCTACCCCGATTTTCTAGCATTGATTTTAAAGCAACTTTAACTATTGTATACTTTCAGAAATATAATACCAACAGTGCTCAAAATAATCTTAGCATTAGACTATATGATTTTACAAACATTCCTATAACTACTGAGGGTTTTAACAGGCCAAACCAGACCTCCAATGCATTAACGTGTATCTAACCCCCACGACTATGAACCCAAAACAAAATATACTAATCAATTCACCTGCAATTTAACAGTCTATTCACCTATTAAAAATTCAAACACTGTTACAACACCTAATTGTCAGAAATTATACATTAAGTTTGAATAACAACTACCCTACATTATTAGCATGAACTAAACATTGACATAAAACATATATGATAATTGAAGTATTTGATCAAGTAGAAAATAACAAAGGTTACATCACAATTCCAAAATTTCTATTTAAACTTCAATGTGCATTTCCTGATCCTCATACATGCTAATCAGTGTTCAAATCCATGCTAAGTTTGGGTAGCGTACCTGGAGATTATAGAAGGAAAACAGGTGATTATAGTAAGCAAGCAACAACTACTACACTCAGCACCCAAAAATGAACCAACCAACTAGTTTTGGAACCAAAGATGAGATGCAACAATCCAAACACTAATTTCAGACTTAGTGAACTAACAGACCCCAAACCAAACTTGAATTGAACCAAACTTCAAGCCATTTTCACTCCAACTGAAGTAGCCAAATTTTATAAAAAAAAGATCAAAAGACTTAAGCAAAATTTTAATGGAACAGGGAACTTGCAATGCTTTTAGCCATTTGAGTATTTTTGAGTTTTTTTATCACTGCCAAAATCTTTTTTCTTCTGAGGCAAGAAAGAGCCTTTATAGGCAAGCAAACTAGGGCACTCTTTAGATTTGTTATTTCAATTTAGTCCTTTATTTTTTAGCTTGTTGACCAAGATTTATTTGAGTTTTCTAGAAAACCCCCTACTAGAAACTTCCATTATTATTACTAAATATTTTCTTAGCCAAATGCCTAAACTACCCTCAAATATCCTGCTAATTACCCTTAAGAATTCACTCCTGGGTCAAGTTAACCCCGGACCCTTTCAATTGGGATTTCACGGCTAGCCTACTTCAAGATTCAAGCAAGTGGCCCAAATATTTTAAAACCAACAAAAGCTCTGAATTGACCGACTCCATTTTGATTCAGAATTAAAGAACAACTAACAAACTAAACATAATTTATGCAAAATAAAATCATGCAATTCTGATGAAGAGAAGATTAACGGGCATAAAAATCATCATGATAAAAAAAACATACAAAATCAGAAGGAGAATGAACCAAATTAAATAAAAACTTAACAACCAAATACGATTCGAGTGAAATAAAACCATGCAATTAAAGGTGGAAAACAATATCAAAACGACTGAACAATGAGATTTAAACTAGATCTAATTTCATACTGTTAAAACACATGCAAATTTCTGAAATCTAATCAAGCAAATCATTGGAAGAACTAGAAGAAATCAGAAGAAGAAACGCAAGAAACAAAAATCATGAAAATATCAGAAAGAACAAGAACAGAAATACCTCAAAAATGAGAACTATGTCCTAGAAACCTTGCTTTGTTACGGTTAAAATCCTGGACTGAATGTGATCTTCATACAAAAACTAGAACCCCTTGATTTGAATTCCAAGAAGCTATGGAGGTATTCAAGGGATTATGAATGAGGATTTGGAATGAGGGAGAGTCAGGAGTCATTTGGTGTTAATTTGGGGTGATTTAGTGGCGGCGCTGCCAGACACGACGGCGGAGTCAGAATTTCTAAATGATATCGAGGAGCTAGGGTGGGATTCAAGGAAAGATGATGGCAGATTTGATAAGAGGAGAGGGAGGAGAATCGGCGATGTTAATTTGACAGCCATCGGAGCTCCGCCGCGGGCGAAGGCGATTCCTGGCGGGCGGGCCATGGCAGTGGACGGCAGAGACGGGAGAGGGTCTCTAGGGTTTACTGGGAGAGGGTGAGAGATGGGGTTTAGGGGGTAGGGTAGCGTTTGGACATTTATATATATTAATGGAACCCTAGTTCTCAGTCGTTGGATAAAAAATCCTAGACGGCTGAGATTAACTCGTTCCAAACGACGTCGTTTTGATTTATTAGGGAGCTGGACTGGGTCTGGGATGGGTATTGGAGATTTGAGGGGTTTTGGGCTGGTCCAAATATTTTCATTCTCTTCTTTATTTCTTCATTTTTCAGATTTCATTTTCTTTCTCTTTTTTTTTCTTTTTCATTTTTCAAATTAACTAAAATTTAAATTAAATTATAAATCCCAAATTAACCTATATGGCTTCTAGCTAATCCTACATAATCATTATCACAAATAAATAAAATAAAATTAAAAGAAAAATCACCTAAAAATCAAAAATTAAAAATTAAAAGTGCAAATTAAGCTATTTTTGATATTTTCCTTTTTATAAAAAGACTAATTGCTAATTAATTCTTGAAACATGTCAAATCAAATTCTCAATGCACATGCAACATATTTTGTTTGTATTTTTTACTAATTAAAATGCACAAACAAAAATACAAACAATTAACGGAAAATGCCACAAAATTTCACAAAATTACAAATAAATAAAAGAAATTATTTTGTTTGAATTTATGGGAGTAATTTATATAGGGCAAAAAAGTTGATTTATGGTCTTGCCATCAAATTTCACCTTCAAGTTCCACACTTTGGTGACTGTGGTGCCCTTTTTAATGTGGGCCACACTAGTGTAGAACTCCTTTACCAAGTGCTCATTAGCCTCATCCACATGGCTTATGAAATAATCCCATCAATCTCTCTCTGAACTGCCTCAACACATTGAGATTTTGAGGCAAAAAGTCCCGGGTGATGAATTTACGCTTGGGTATTAGCTTCCTCTCGAGCCACCACTCTCTGAACTTATGATAGGCAACCCCACTTAAAAACCGATCATGTCATGCCTCTAGATTTCTGGTCCTCTCTACTCCTCCAACTTGGGGCTCACCCCCTTCTATTTCTTGTCACACCTCCTTTTTCCACACCGAAAAGGGATATAAGGGCATTTTTTCAATTTAAGTGACAGTTGAAATGGGATTATTTTTATTTAAAATTGAGATTTTCCACTTGGGATAATTTATGGAGTCCCAAGTCACCGGTTTAAAATCCCCAATCGAGGAAGAACTGACTCTGTTTTAGAGTCCGCGAACATAGAAATCTAGGTAAGAAATTCTATTAATCTGGGAGAAGTTATTAGGCGTTCCCGAGTTATGTGATTCTAGCACAGTCACTGAACCATTATTATTGGCCTAATTATCTAATTTTAAAATACTTTTAAAGCTATGTGCATTTTTAGCCTTAAAACCGCTTTTATTTATTAAAGGATTTATTTCAAGGTTATTTAAAATACATCCCAAGCCATGCTACATAAAATGCAACCCTGATCCACAACACATTCTATTTAATCTCGTTGGAAATTAGAGTCCGGTCACATGAAATGCATACCCGAATTTATAACATATTTATTTTATTATTATTTGAAGTAATAATCGAGTCACATGAAATACACACATACATTTAAAATTATGTATCTTGACCATATCACGGGAATCGTACCCATAATCACGATAATTATTATTATGCACCTAAAAGCAACTAATTACAGAGAATCAAACATTTTTAGTGCTAGAAAAGTGACGCGGCCGCAAGAATAATCTTGTAGCTATAACTCACACTAAAGCATCTGCGCTTTAATATATTAAAAAGAATTCGAGAAAGTAAACAAGTTGTACCCATTTCAAAGAAACAAATATACAGCACACACACATAAAGAAAGAAAAACAGAGACAAAACATATGCGTGTTTAATTCCAGCAAGAGAGAGTTTCTGAGTTCATTATTCAAATGGTCAATAAATTATTTTAAATTATTTTCTAAAGTTTTTTTTATTTATAACAATAAAATTATTGAATTATGTATATTGTATTCAGAAGGTCACTCAACTAAAATTTTCAAATTTTAAATTGCCAAATACCTATTTTACCCTCTAAATTATAAACATTTATCTTCTTTTTATTTTTTTAAACTTTTTAATATTATATTTTTTTCCTTTTTAATGTATATTATGGACTTACCTATAGAATAAATAAATATTATTTATAAACTAGCAAAGGAGAGCAACCTGAACGAGCATCAGCAAAGGGCGTGGGAAGCGGTGTGTGAGCGTACAACTACATCGAGTACAACAAATCAACACAGGTTTGGTTCTTAGGAGTTGGTATCTCCCGTTCTACTGTTTTCCTCTTGGTGTTAGCTAAATTGATGTTACTTTAGTTCATAATATTTCAATCATTCAACTAGTGTACTTGTAGTCACTTGTTTTCTTCTAGTTTGATTCATTGTCCGTTGTACACTAGAGAGTCTTCTTTAGATTTGTCACAGGTGTAGTGGTTCTGGGATGATAGATTAAGGAAATATCCTCAAGTGGGGCAGAGTGTTGGGCCGGGGTCAAGGTATGGGACGGGAGGTAGGGGAGGTAAAGGGGGAAAGAGAGCCAATAGGTTGAGAGTCGGGTCATGGAACATAGATTTGCTAACGAGTAAGTCCATAGAGTTTGCAAAGATCCTTCAGAAGAGGAAGATTAATATAGCGTGTGTCCAGGAGACTAGGTGGGTCGGATCAAGGGCGAGGAACGCGGATGGGTATTAGTTGTGGTACTCTGGAGTCCTGAGGGGTAAGAATGGAGTAGGTATCCTGGTAGATAGCCATCTTAGAGAGTCGGTGGTAGTGGTCATGCGGGTGAATGATTGACTAATGACTATTAAATTGGTGTGGCTGAGTGTACTTTAATTATTGTTAGCGCGTACGCACCTCAAGTAGGCTTAGATGAGGAGACTAAAAGGCATTTTTGGGAAGGTTGGATGACATCGTTCGAAGTATTCCGCCTTCCGAGAGGTTATTCGTAGGAGGAGATTTCAACGGTCATATTGGGTCGTCTGCTGGTGGTTATAATGAGGTACATAGCGGCTTTGTTTTCGGGGAGCGGAACGGAGTGGCACCTCGCTGTTGGACTTGCCCAAGGCATTCGATCTAGTGATTGCGAACTCATGTTTTCCGAAGCGGGAGGAGCATTTGGTTACTTACCAAAGTTCGGTAGCGAAGACTCAGATTGACAATCTCCTCCTCATGAGATGCGACAGAAGGTTGTGAGAGGATTGCAAAGTTATCCTAGGTAAGAACCTTGCAACGCAATATAGACTTTTGGTGATGGACATTGGTATTATGATAAGGAGAAAGAAAAGGGTAGTACGAGGCCGCCCAAGGAGTAGGTGGGGAAACTTGCTTAAGGATAAGCTCAAGAAGTGGAAGTAAGGTTATCGTCAATGTGAGCTAGGAGAATTAGTGGGGACGCAAACACTATGTGGTCGACGATGGTAGATTGTATAAGTAAGGGGGCGAGAGAGGTGTTAGGGATATCTTTGGGCCGCACCGGTAGCCACAAAGGAAACTGGTAGTGGAATGCAGTTGTCCAAGGTAAAGTGGAAGTAAAGAAGGCGGCTTACCTGCGGTTAATAGGGAGCACTGGTGAAGAGAAGAAGAGATCTAACAAAGATAGATATAATGTAGCTACGAAGGAGACAAATATGGCAGTAATGGAGGCTAAGACGACAACTTTTGCTCGTCTGTATGAGGAACTAGGGAACAAAGGTGAGATGAAGAAGTTATTCCGACGTGCTAAGGTGAGAGAGAGGACGGCTTGGGATCTAGACCAAGTGAGGTGCATAAAATACGAGGACAAAAAAGTTTTGATAGGGGATGCCAAGATTAAGAGGAGATAGCAAACCTACTTTTATAAATATCTAAATGAAGAAGGGGATTAGGATACTGTACTAGGTGAATTGAGGAATGCCAACAGCCGCCATGAATTAAGTTATTGTAGGGACATTGAGGTCGATAAGTTCATAGAGGCAATGTGTGAGATGATGAGGGGCAGAGCTACTGGGCCAGACGAAATTTTGGTTAAACTTTGGAGGTGTGTGGGTAGAAGAGGCTTAAAATAGCTTACTGGGTTGTTTAATGTTATATTCAAGACTAATAGGATGTCTGGAGAGTGGAGGTGGAGTACAATGGTTCCGTTGTATAAGAATAAAAGCGATATCTAGATCTGTAACAACTATATAAGTATCAAATTACTGAGTCATACAATTAAAGTGTGGGAGAGAATGGTAGAAATGAGAGTGCGAAGGACGATCTCTATTTCAGAACCAGTTCGGGTTTATGCCAAGGCGATCTACCATAGAATCTATCCACCTTATTAGGGGGATGGTGGAACAATACAAAGATAAGAAGAAGGATCTCCACATGGTGTTTGTCGATCTAGAGAAAGCGCACGACAGGGTTCCTAGGAAGGTCTTATGGAGCCGTTTAGAGGTTAAAGGGGTCCCGTTTGCCTACATTATGATGATTAAAGACATGCGTGATGGAGCTAAGACTCGGGTTAGGATAGTAAAAGACGACTCCAAGCATTTTTCGGTTGTTACAGGGTTGCACCAAGGGTCTGCATTCAGCCCTTTCCTATTTGCCCTGGTGATGGAAGCCATAACGCATCATATTCAAGGGAAGGTGCCATGGTGCATGATATTTGCTGATGACATAGTCCTAACTGTCGAGATACAATGCGACGTCAACAAGATTCTAGAGGTTTGGAGACATGCCCTTGAGTTTAAAGGTTTCAGGTTGAGCAGGACGAAGACAGAATACCTCGAGTAAAAATTTGGGGCCGATCCAACGGAAGCGGGAGTGGAAGTGAGGCTTGACTCTCAAATCATCCTAAGAGGGGTAGTTACAAGTACCTTGGATCAGTTATTTAGGGTATCGGGGAGATCGACGATGATTTCATACACCATATAGGGGTGGGGTGGATAAAGTGGAGGTTAGCAACGAGACTCCTGTTTGACAAGAAAGTGTCACGTTGCTAAAAGGTATGTTTTATATAGCATTGGTTAGGCCTGCCATATGTGTATGGGACCGAGTGTTAGCCGGTTAAGAACTCACACATCCAGAAGATGAAAGTAGAATAGATGAGGATGTTGAGGTGGATATGTGGGCATACAATGTGGATAAGATTAGGAATAAAGATATTCGAGAGAAGGTGGGCATGGCCCCCATGGAGGACAAGATGCGGGAAGCAAGACTCAGATGGTTCGGGCACCATTAGAGGAAGAGCACTGATGCACTGGTGAGAAGGTGGGAGCGACTGTCTATGGTTGGCACAAAGAGAGTTAGAGGGAGGCCAAAGAAGTATTGGGGAGAGGTGATCAGGCAGGACATGTCGCGGCTTGGGATTACTAGGGACATGGCCCTTGACGGGGAATTGTGGATGGCGAGCATTAAGACTGTAGGTTAGACAGAAGTTGTGGGTATTTCTACAGTGCACTAGAGTGAGACTAGCCGGTTAGGAGTAGTCTTAGGATGCTACTGATCAGCTACTGATGCAGGGCTTTATCTATTGGATATTAGTATGCCTTCCATCCTTTTCGTATTTTCTATATTTCTTATATTGCTATTATTTTGTTATTTTATGTTATGTTATTTTATTATAAGTTTATTGATGGTACTAACACTACTAGAAAATTGCAGATTTTCGACGGACGAAACGGTCGGAATTCAGTCGGAAATCACGTATTTCTGACTACTTTCCGACCGAATTTGGGCGGTCGGAAAAAAGTTGGTCGGAAAACAATTTTGAATCCTTCGATGATTTCCGACTAAAGTGGTCGCAAATTTCGAAATGGTCAGACTACCAAATAAACCAGTGTCCCAACTAAAATGGCCAGAATTTATCGACTGAATCGGTCGTAATAATTCAAGAAAAATACATAATTAAAAATGAAATTTTATTTATTTTCCGACGGAATCCGTCGAAAACTGTTGAATACTAATTTTTTCCTTTGAAAGTTCCGACCGAATCTGTCGAAAACGAATAATTAAAAATTAAAGTTTATTTACCTTCCGACGGAATTCGTCGAAAATTTTTGAATATTAATTTTTAAAATAATTTTTTGACCGAATTTTTCGACCGTTTCAGTCAAAATTTTGTACAAAACTGGGCAAAATTCGGCCCAATTTCGAGCTACACCACCTGTTAAACTATCACAAATAGAAAAATACCAACCAACAATCTAAACCAATGATACATTAATACAATAATACGAACCAACAATATATTAACACTATCTAAATTAATAATAGATTAACAATTTCTAAACCAACAATGTCAACCATTAACACAACTTAAACCAACAATACCAATAGTTAAACATAACAACTTTGGGCATAAGAACATCCAAATAGCAGCCCATATTCAAGTTTAAAAGCAATACATAAAGTTGTCTTTCACAATCAAGTTTACCAATAAACCAAAACATCATAACTATACATCAGATTCGGTTTGTTCATCCTCATTATCAGATAAATCATGCCCATGTTTACGCATGAATTTCTGCATCTTAACAAATGTTCTGTTTTGCATATCCAATTGTTGCTTCAATCCACGAATTTCGTTTCTCATATCTTCCATCTGTTCTTGATTTTGTAGAGAAGAATTGTCTAAGAGTGGGTTTGGATAACCTGTAGGCCGATGTACTTCTAGTCTGTAGACTCTGCCTTTGTTTGCTCCACCCGCTGCCTCTATCAACAATGAAGCCATATCATCGGGTGTTGGTTGAGTTGAAGGAAGCTGAGTTTGTTGCCATTCTTCCAACCTTTTATGATAATCTTCCTGAAATGAAAAACATAACTATTATGTAAACAAACTAATATTAATAAACTACAAATAATTATGAAGTTAGAATTTTACATATGTGTCTAACACACGCATCTCCACCCAGTGTTTTCTTGTACCATCCTTTTTCTTTTTCTTATGCAACTCCTCGAAGACCTCAGCGTAAGTTACATCTCGCCCTCTTTCCTTTTCCTTCATAAGAAAAAGTATGAGTTAGACTTTACAAATGTAAAATTTTATATGTAAAACTAAGAAATTTTTTATAAATAATTACCATTTAGTTTATGGGCCTCAAAAGTAATCGAACCTCCTGTGTGCAACGAGCCACCTTTTTTAGAGGAACGATTGCCTTTGCTTGTTTACTTTTTGCCTTCTGGGGTATTTCATTATTCAAGAAGTTTATCTCAAACATCTTCTCTTAACCATTCCGGCATATTACCAGAATTCCGAGTAGCACACATATATCTTTAATCCTTGTAACAACTTTCTTCTCAAAAATACTATTCATTGCATTTTGATGCTGAGGATGCCATGTACACCTTGTCTGCAATATAAAAAAGTAACATTAGATGAAGACGATAATTATTAAATAAATATAATTAATTTTTACCCTAAATTAATTCCACATTTTCTCTCTAATGTTGTACGGTATCTTTTTCCAAGAAGTCCACGGCTCATGATAAAGTGGCTTCATAAAATATGTTACCATATGTGTAGCTTGAAAGGAGGGCAAAAAACTGCATTAAAGTTAACATATATAATTAATAAAGATCTTTTAGTTATAAATAAATACTCCTTAATGTTAACATATCTAAATGTACATTCAAAACATAAATATTTGTATAAGAACCTTCTTACCCATTCTTGTGGGGGACGATTATCAATTGATTATAACTATCAAATTGTACATCTCCTCCAAGATTCTATATGCATCTACGAGATGGTGCAGAAGCACCACTAGATGTAGTTGGGCGAGAGCCTCCAATATCTAACCTAGATATGCTGGGAATGGATGATGATGATGGACTGGAAGATAATGGAGCAACAAAAGACGCATCATCATGCTGACTACCATGAAAGCTCGGGGTGCAGCAGCTGGTGAGCCAGTATGATGGCCACCATGAAAGTTCGGGGGTGCAGCAGCTGGTGAGCCAGTATGCTGACTACCATGAAAGCCCAGGGGTGCAGCAGATGCTGAGTTAGTATGTTGACTACCATAAAAGACCGAGGGGGAAACAACTGGTGAGCCACCATGTTGACTACCATGAAAGCCAGGTGAAGATAATGGTATAGAATATGTGAGTACAAAGTTAAAAACAGTATTACTTTGACGGCCTTTAGCAGGCATAGAATAATATTGAACTGAATTATTAGATGGAGGGGGGATAATGAACATGGTAGATGGTAATGAAGCTGACTGAGGAGGATGAGGAAGAGGTTGACTCATATTTAGCATAGTTGAGGAAGTTGGAACAAATTGTTTTTTCTTCATAGATTTCATTTTTCCCTTCCCCTTAGATGTCGTATCTGTAATATAATCATAATAAAATACAAAACAAAAAATACAACAAGTGACAGTAAATATAAATAATTAAACGACTAAAGAAATAAATATACAACCTAATAATCACGTGATAACACATATAATTATAAGGATATATTGATATACTCTATTTCTAAATTACGGGAAGTCTTTATGGATGGTATTTTATTTTAGGGATTTCTTTTATTAATGGGAAGTCTTTCTTCAGATCATCTTTGAGTTATTTTAAGTTGGAAATGAGAATTAAATCCTCCAATAATTCTTAAATGAACTAATTTTTATTTACCTTCATTTCAGTTCAAGCCAAACTTGTCTCGCTTTTCCTTGGAAAAGTACAGTTCGCTAAGTCATGGACCACTATAAAATTATGATCTACAAAAAAGAAGCAATTTGAATTTAGGTGTGAAAGCTCTTATAAAAGCAAAAGTATTTGAAACTTTTTTTTATTGTATGACTCTGCTTCCTTAACTAAGGTAAAGGACTTACAAAGACTTAGAAATGCTGTTAAAAGTTTGGTCAAATACTAAATAATACTCAATTATGCTTTTAAAATTGATTATCCAAATGTGATGTTGTGGAGGCCATGGATTTGGAGAATGTGAGCGCTTCACTTCTTTGTTGCTCAACCAATCAGTTTGATCATTTTTTCTCTTATGCAATTCAACAATTTGTTGTGCTATCTTTTATTCAGCTATCTGCTTATGCTTATCCAATCCAGCAATTTTTATCTCCAAGCTCATTATTTTCATATTGATTTGCCACCCAGGAAGAAGTTTGAAGGATCAATCTTGTGAGAATCCAAACATTTGATGACTGAATTCAAATCAGATAAATACTTCCTTTTTACTCCAATATTAGCATCAAGTAAACCATGTGATCGTTTCATTTTGTCAAGTTCAACATCCTGTAGGATATATACAAAACTCAAAGGTATATAGCTGTTGTATTTTTTCATGCTTTTGTCATAAAGTTGTGCTCAAAAAATATTATATATTCCTGTCTATGTATGAATCTAATGTTTGTTAACTAATAACTAGGATTGTCCACTTCTAGTTGCCACTGTTTTAACAATAAAACAACTAATTAAGTTCAAAGATCAGCTCGAGGCGGACAATTATTATCTATATTTATTTTCTTAGTTTAATTGATCAATCAATTCAAGAAGATGTGAGTTCTGCACCTTTTTATCCTTTAAAAGATGCATCAAAAGTCAAAACTTCCATCGCACCCAACTATTTCAACTTTTGTCAATTAAATACTCAAGTAGTTCTTTTGAAAGGCACATACACATGTGAAATACACAACATGCTAACATTAATATCACGAGTGGTAATATCAACCATTCCTACTACTTTATAACTAAAGGCTAGGACAATTATTCTTAAGAACAAGTTGGGAGGGAACTGAAATTAAGTACCTGGAACTGCTACCCTTGAATTGGTGGACATGGGAATCAACTTGCTTAAAATCCACGACCTGTTGTTGACTAAGCAATCCTTACCTGTAAATACAAATGTAGAAAATTTTACAGTTGGTCACAACCATCAATATTGATGTTTCTATAGTATGCAGTGGAAGGAGCTAATAAGACAAGACTTGTTATTGAATATTTCATGTTCTACAATAGAAACATCTCCAGATTTTCCCCGCACTCCCATTTGAGATCCAATGTTTTTGGATCTCCAATGGCAACAACTCCAGATTTTCCCAGCACTGGTGCAATCTTTATACAAAATTCTTTTACATTTCATCCAGATTTTCCCAGCAGTACTGCAATCTTTATACAAAATATCTTTTACAATAGAAACATCTCCAGATTATCTCATCTCTTAGGTCCAGTAGAAGCTCATTAGATCAGTAGATTCCTCTTTATTTGTAGACAGATCCATCACCTTGTCTAGACCCATATTTTCAAATAAACCAACCTTTTAGACCTTAAAGGTCTAAGACACTGCTTAAAATAAGATCTACTGACTACTGCTATGGTAAAGTCCTAATTATCCTCATCCTAAGTATCATTAGTAGGACAACACGTGAAGTAATAAAGTAGGAAATTAAAGTTCAAAATATGAGTTTTAAACAAACACTTTTAGGTTATTATTGTGGAGCAAAGACTATCGACTCATATATGTCAAAAAGAATCTCAAGAACTGCCTTCTACAAGTTACAACTACATTAATAAGATTAAAATATAGATAAGTGTCATGTTCATCTTGCATTAATATCATTATAATGTTTTAGTAAACTCAAAATTGACCTAACTTAGCAAACTCGAAATGCTTAGACTTGCAGAATCTTTAGCGATCCAGTGAATTAACTTCTCACCTTAGCATACAACTCAATATATTGTCTGAACTCAGGATCATCCAATAAATCTATGTCTGTAGGAAGTTTCAGCAGGCCCTCCGTATCCTCCATAAGCAGCTCCCAGGATTCAAAAGAACAATAATACTTAATCAGCAACCAAAAAGATATTAAATATTCAATAACAAGTCTTGTCTTATTCAATAACAACCAAAATGAAGTAAAAACAAATGAAGATATTAAAGATCATAAATTAGCAACTCCAGAATATGGACACCTTTATCTTCGTCCTTATTTGTAAACATTTAAGAATAACAAGTTAATCTTCATCTCTATCTTCATAGAAATCATCTAACTCTTCATCATCGCCTATTTCACTTTCATCTTGTTATTCTTCCTCATCACTTGTTTCATGTTCTACACCTCTATCTTCATCCTCATTTGTAGCAAGGACAGAAGGATCAAATTCTTCATAAATCCCTTCATTATGTTGCAATACATATGCTAATTCATCATCCACTATTGATTCTTTAAAATGTCATTCTGGTATGCCACATCTAATGCATCTTCGACTACCACTCTACCCACAGGCTTTGTTTTCAAAATTACCCGCCATGCAGACTTACTCTTGCTCAAAAGATAAGGAGCATAATACACTTGTTTCACCTTTTGTGCAATGATAAAGGGATCATAAAGTCTATATTGCCCCGTGCATTTAATTTCAACTATGTTGTATTGAGCGTGCACCTTTGTACCTCTATTCGGTGTTGGATCATACCATTTACATTGAAAGAGTACGAACTTTTTCTTCGGCCAACCTACAACATATTCCAATTTCAAAATCTCTTGAATTACACCATAATAATCAACATCTCCCTCACCTTTCACCCACACCCCATTATTGCTGGTTTTCTTTTCATTAGACCATTCTTCTTTATGAACTTGTACCCATTGACCACATATTTAGACATCATTCTTACTCTAGGGTCAAGTTCCCAATCTATATCACCTAAAAATGGATCTTTAATGCCATTAGTTGGATCATGAACATATATATATATATATATATATATATATATATATATATATGTGTGTGTGTGTGTGTGTGTGTGTGTGTGTGTGTGTGTATATAATTAAATATAATTTAGAATTTTACTAATATATATATATATATATATATATATATATATATATATATATATATATATATATATATATATATATATATATATATATATAATTAATTACATATAATAAAAATCATGTAAAATAATAAGTAATACTTACAAATTCTTTAAACCACTTTGAAAACTAGGGATAAACAACATCTTGCCCATATGTACCCACAAAGTAATTGCCATTATAATATTTATTAGTTAAATCAGTGGTATATTTAATATAACAGTATGTAATATATACGAATATATACTTACCTATAATAAGGTTGGACCTCAGGGCAATTTAACAATACATGTGTTGTAGCTGATTTTAGCTCCATCTCAGACAACCTTCGCTTTGAACTATTTTTTAGACCTCCTTTACCTAGTTGATTAAAAATGGAAAAGGGTGGTGCCAAAGGATCGATTTTGCCTCCATCATCATGCTAATTCAGTCTATTTCTCTAACATGGCACATAATGTTCAAAATAGTATGAATAGAAATAAGATGTTTCTTTAGCCACATATGCCTCGCATATCGAACCTTCAATTCTTGATCTATTTTTTATGGTCCGTTTGCATTTGACAATAATCTTGCATAGTGTTATTTTTAGACAAAATAATATTTAAAGCAAATACAAAAGATAAATGATTAAATTTCATTACCTCTCGAAGAGATACATCCATCTACATTGAACTGTCCTCCAAGACTTGCCTCTTGTGTAAGGTGAATTGGAAGATGTTCCACTACATCAAAAAAATCAAGAGGGAAAAGTTTTTGCCAGCTTGTTTAAAGTTAAGATAATGTTACTCTCCATATAAATTAAGTTCTCCGCCCTCAATGTGCTAGAACACAAATCCTTGAAAAAACAACTTATCTCTGTAATCGGTTTCCATATTCGATCAGGCGATGCGTTGAACGCAATAGGCATCAATGCTTCCATGAAAATATGACAATCGTGGCTTTTCATTGACGCCAACTTACCTTCTTTCATGTCAATACACCTGGATAAATTTGATTCATACCCATCAGGCATCCTCAAATTGTTAACCCAACTACAAATATCTTTTTTCTCGTCCATTGTGAACGTGCAACTGGCTTTGGGCTTCTGTATCTTGTTGTTAAAATATGTCAAATACAACTCACTTCGCCTAAAATATTCCTTTAAGTCCATCTGGCGTTCAAGTTATTTTTGGTCTTGTTAGTAACATCCATAATAGTGGTAAGAAAGTTGTCAAAAAAATCTTTTTGACATGTATGACGTCCAGATTATGCCGAAGAAGATTGTGCTTCCAATAAGGTAATTCCCAAAATATGCTCCGCGAGTCCAGTTGTGTGTGACACCATAATCCGGTATCTTAGATGGTGGAGGCTCTATTACTTTAGGCATATACCTTACTCTGTTCCAAATTTCTTCTGAATAGAAGGAGGCCGGTGGCTCCTCAAAATCAGCTCGGTTCTTCATAAATGCACTTGTATTTCGCCTAAATTCATGATTCATTGGCAAGAATCTACGGTGGCATTCGAACCATGTATTTTACCTCCATTTTCAAAGTAAATGCTTTAGTGTCTTTTATACAATAGGAGCAAGCTAACTTTCCAGCAGTCGACCACCCGGACAACATTCCATAAGCAGAAAAAACATTTATAGTCCACATCAAAGCAGCATGCTATCTGGAGTTTTGTTTGGTTGATATATCATATGTTTCCACACCTTGATGCCATAATAATTGTAACTCATCAATCAAAGGCTGCAAGTATACATCAATCAAACTTTTCGGATTGCGTGGACCTGGAAGAATACAAGTTAGGAACAGATATGGACTTGTCATGCACAACTCTGGCGAAAGATTATATGGAGTAACAAACACCGGCCAACATGAATATGGTGCAGCAGAGACAACAAATGGAGTAAATCCATCTATGCATAATCCCAACCTAATGTTTCTTGGTTCACTAGCAAACTCGGGGAACACCCTATCAAAGTGCTTCCACGCTTCTCCATCTTACGAATGGTAGAGTATACCAGGTAGCCTTCTATGTTCGTAGTGACATCTCATATGAGAAGCAGAGCTCATTGATGCATACAACCTCTTTAAACTAGGTATAAGAGGTAAGTAATGTATCGCTTTAACTGGAACTTTCTATTTTGTATTGCGATTTGTGATTTCCTTAAAACGAGGCCGATTACAAAATTTACAGTTCTCTAGAGATGCGTCACCCTTATAGAATAACATGCAACCTTTCTCACAACAATCAATTCTCTCTGATGAAAGACCCAACTTAGAAACCAATTTTTAGCGGTGTAGAAATATTTGGTAAGTCAAAGTTACTCGGGTTAAGTTCATTCATAAGCCCAATAAAAGATTCCATGCCCGCTTGGGAAATAGAACTATCTGATTTAATACTTAGCAATCTGATTGCAACAAACAACTTGGAATGCACCGAACCTTCATACAACGGGCAACTAGCTTCAAGTATTCGTAGAAACGCTTATCCTCGTCATTCGATTCGGATTGAACCCCAGGAAACTTCCTAAAAGCATCCCTCATCATTTCATTATATCGAAAATTTTCAACATTATGCTCTGAAATGGGGCTACCATCACCACCAAAAAATTATGAAAGTTAGCATCATCTAAACTAGCATGATTCTCCCCATGAGCAGTCCATATATAATAATTCTCTATAAACACATTCATGTAGAGATGAAATTTAACTTCGTCTGGTTTCAATAACTTAATACATTTACATTTCACACAAGGACAGTTAATCCTTCCTCCAATAAGAAAATCATCAAGTGTTTGAGCCTTAGTAATAAATTCAGCAACCCCTTCAATAAATTCATCCCTCAACCTCGCACGATTAGGATGATTCCTATTATACATCCATCTACGATGTACAAATTCCATCTATACAAATAAAAATCTATAAATGAGATATTTAAAATAATTTAATTTATTTAAACTGTTTAGCAAGTTTTTCATATATTAATGTGTATCAATATCTTTTGCACTTGAAAAATAACCAAGACAAGAAATAATTTAACAAATATAGTACTTATTTAAAGTAAAATGTGTATTACAATCTCTAAATCTTAAGAGAGTATCATGTGATTCTTCTCCTCAGCTAATTCAATAACATAATACTCCCAATATTTTTTACATATAGTATTCACCCACATATAATGTCTTTATAAAGTGACCCCAAATTATTAATTTCATAAGGACCTCAAAAAATTATACTACGTACTTTTTTCTACAACGAAATACAATTTTGATGATTTGAGTTTTTAGCACATATCTAACCCCCTTCTTCAGCCACTTCCCCAAAACAATTTGCTAGTTCAATAGCTTACCTTTTTACAAAATCTTTTAATTATAATTCGAAACTTAATAGGCGTTTGTATAATATTTGGGTGCATTATTTTGAAAAAGTGGAACTATAATTTATATTTGAGGTGTTTAACTTTAGTCTCATAACAGGAACTCACTACATTTTTAGGTTCAAAATTAGACTCTTTTTGAAATTTTAGTAATTTCCACATATATGTCTATACAAAATGCCGAAACAAGACCGTTCATATGGAATTGAACTGCTAATTTCACATGTAGAGGTGCACCCAGTAATATATAATTGTATTATAAGAGTCTTTGAGCACGAGTTCAGACACATATATTTAAGTAATTTTGAAGTAATATAATATTATTATATATGATTTGGGAAAAGAAGTATGGGTTCACGTGAACCCAGGCCCTTTGCTTGAATATGCCTCTAATGTGAAAGTGTGTTGAACTTCATAAGAAAGGAGCTTTATTAAGTAAAATGTCAAAGGAAATATAATACACATTCCAAGTACAGAAGTGATCAAAGGTCCATCAGTTGAGCCTAAAAGAGAGTATTAACCACTTATAAGCCCTATATATTGCTAGCGAGAATACAAAAATCATTTAGCAGGTAGTACTACTCGATAATTGAAATCAAACTTTCTACATTTTAAACTGTAGATAAGGGATAGTACTCCAAAATAATTCACCTATATTTATATGACCAATTGATAGCGCCATTGTGTTGTTTGCTGGAGGAATAAACAATTTGGACATCAAATAAGAAAATAGTAACAATCTGATAACTAGTTTATATTACCCTCCAAAAATATATACAGCTCGTTTAGATAGATATGCGGTTTGGATAGCTCTCCTAAACTTGCACTACATAGTATCAAAACTACTGTTTGTCTATATTTTAAAAATAATATTATATGTTTTGTCACTTCCCTATCCCATCAAAAATTTAGGAATCCAGTTTGTATTCTAAAAGGCTAAATCTTTCTACTTGGTTTCTTTTCCTAAAACACCGTCCAATATTATGACATCAAAATTATTTTTATCTCTGCCTGTAATATCTAAAAATCTTTTTACCTTCTATTTCTTATATTTGTTCTTCCTTATGACAACGTAAAACTCACACATAGAATTTATACTAAAAATTCAAGTAGTATTTGCAGTAATATTCTTACAACTATTACTACGTCCTTTGTCATGGAAAACACCCACTAATCATACATCATGTGTATATGTAATTCCTTACTCTTTTTCCTTCTTCCTTAATATAATTCGCATTATTTTAAGAGCATAATTATTTGCAGATATGGAGATTAACAGAGAAAATTATAATAAAATATTATCAGATGAACAGTTTTTTGACTCAATTCCAATAGGTTATAGGTTTTTACCAACAGAAGGAGAGCTCGTTGAGTTTTATTTGAAGAAGAAAATTAATGGTGAAACTTTGCCAATAAATAGAATTCGTGAAAACTTTGCCAAGAAACATTTAGTAACACTTGATATATATGTTTTTCTACAATAATATTATACCAAATACACCAGAGTTTAATTCCTACGAATATGCAACTTCATTCATTGCAGATTTAAAGCTTAAACCAGACATATATAGTGGTCACTAGCAGTAACATTAAACATTAATATAAACAAGTTGAAACCATTACACACATCAAATCAACAATAAACCTTAGTCGTAGGACATTTATAGAATTTCCTCCCAGAATTAATAATAATTGTGGAAGTTAAGTAGTTGGTTATCATACCACAATGGCATCTAATCTGAGACGAAGAACTTCCTTGCAATATTTTACAGGAACCAAAAGCAAGGCAAACGAGGAGAGAAGAGAGCAGAAATCTTTACCCACATTAATTTTCAATTTAAATGTCAGCGTATGGTTTAGGATCTATACGCAGTGGAGGGTTTGGGTGGGGAAACTTACCTGGCAGTGGAGGATCTCGACGGACTTGCAGCGGTGCCGGCGCGTGCTGCTCGTTGATGAAGCGACAGATTTAGGTTGAGAGAAGTTTAAGTGAGAGAGAAGAGAGAAAGAAGAAAAGACGAAAAGGAAAAAAAAGGGAGCCATCGAAGGTTTTTTAAAAAACTCTCCGATCGATTCGCTCGGTAGGTTGGTCAAAAGTATTTCGACCGAATCAGTCGCTACTTTTTAATTATTTATTTCTTTTTCTAATTATTTTCGACCGAATTGATCGCTAAAAATGGCACGGAACTTTCCACCAAAATTTACGACGGACATAGACGCAGTATTAGTCGTAAGTATTATTAAAAATTGCAAAATATATTTTTATGAATATTCCAACCTATTCCGTCAGAAATTTCCAACTACTATTTTCCATCGCAAATTTCGGCCGAAAATTAGCCGTTTTTTAGTAGTGTAATATATCATCTCTTGTTGCTTTCTTGATCCGAGGGTCTCCTGAAAATAACTTCTCTGCCCTTCAAGGTAGAGGTAATGTCTGCGTGCATATTATCCTCCCTAGACCCCACTTGTGAAATTATACTGGGTTGTTGTTTTTGTTATTGTTGTAATATTGGAATAACAAATAATGAGCATAATAAAAAAAATAGAATGATTTGTTAGTAATATTAATTTTATTATTAACAACAAAAATTAAATAATTATTGACACAAAGAATGAAAGAAAATAAAAGTTTTAAAATATATATTTCATGCACGTAATATAAAAAATAATTATTTAAATAAATATATTTTTATAATATAAATTAAATATTCTTAAAAATTACGCTTAGTTATATTATTATGTTTCTAGCAACTTTCTAACAACACAAAATTATATTACCGAAAAGCAGGGGGGCTATCTGTATAGGGTAAAATATACCTTATTAAGTTGTAAATGAAATATATATATTATAATTGATCATAATTTTTAAAAATATATAATGTATATTAAAAATATCTTTATTAAAATAATTATTTTTATATTACGTACATGGAATATATATTTTATAACCTTTATTTTCTTTTATTCTGAGTTATATAAATAAATTTTTAAATTTTTGTTGTTAATACTAAAGTATTATTACGAACAAATTATTCTAATTAATTTTTTTACTATGCTCATTATTTTATTATTCCAACATCATAGATTCTTAAATATTTTTATTTTTTAATTTATAAATAATATTTATTTATTCTATAAATAATTCCTAATATAAATTAAAAAGGAAAAATCATAATATTAAAAATTTTAAAGAAAATAAAGAAGATAAATGTTTATAATTTAGAGGAAAAATAAGTATTTAGCAATTCAAAATTTGAAAAATTTAGTAGAGTGACCTTCTGAATGTAATAAGCATAATTAAGTGATTTTATAGTTACAAACGAAAAAAAAGTAACTTTAGGAGAGTAATGGAATCATAGGTTTCTTTCCCTAAAGGAAAGTGGTGAAATTAACCTTTCAGAAGTGATGTTGACCGTTGCCATGACACATGGTGAACATATTCTTAGATAATATTTGAGGTTACAGCAGGCAGATGAAGACGGAAAAAGCAAAATCCAATTGAAAGTGTGAAAAACTCAATTGAAATGTCAAAATCTTTATTGCTGAATTTGCTAGGTATACGAAGGAGCATGCACCAAAAGGAACAAAACGACGTTCATACGAGCTACTGATCAGAACTTCGAACAAGCGACAGAACCTCGATTTTTGGAGTTACTAACGACTATTTCGAAGCTATTTTGGGGTTGTATTGGACTGGTTTTATGGCCAAAGGGGGCTGGTTTCAAGTGTTTTTTATAGTGATTATGGGATTATTTTCTCGACGAAGCCGACAGCGATTTGAGCTGCTGTTTTCGATCATTTCAGACTTTTTTAATTTGTTGGTGTTGTAAGGGATGGGTTATTGTGTTCTGGTGGAAGAATGAGGTTGGTTTCAATGGAGGAAAGGTGGAGGAGCTATGGCTGCTTTTTTTGAATTGGGGGTCAGTTGTTTTTTATGGACTTGGAGGTCAGTTGTTTTTTGGGAAAATCACCAGCAGCCTTCATAGTATTTGAAGGTTTTCTAATCCGAGAAACGGAGGAGCATTTTTAGAGGAAAACATGAAGAAGGCCCTCTTGCGATTCTCTCGCCCCTGTTCCTTTTGTTACGGACGGCACTATTTTCGCCCCAAAGCAGGCTCAAAACAGCTCCAAAATGCTTCCGGAACAGTCCAGCATGCCCCGGAAGGCCCTGGAAGACTCTAGACCCCTCTAGAGTTATCTTGTATATTCTACTAGGTGTAGAGATTTATAGAGATCTCTAGAACTCTCTAGAGCTCTCTAGAACTCTCTAGAACTCTCTAGAACTCTCTAGAGCTCTCTAGAACTCTCTAGAACTCTCTAGAACACTCTAGAACTCTCTAGAACACTCTTGTATCTACCTAGAATGTAGTAGAACTCTCTAGAACTATCCATAGAATTCTAGGACATGTACATAGCTAGAAGGCTATAGAACTCTCTAGAACCTCTAGAGCTTGTAAGCCTCCCCTATAAATATGGGATGGCATTTGGAATCCAGGAAGCAATCAAGCAATTAAGCAAAGTTGTAAGCATTCAAAGCATTGTAAAGTTCTCAAAGTTCTCTTAATAAAAGAGTTCTTTCTTCCAACTACTAGTTTCCTTCGCCAAGTTTCTACAAGCTTAGTCTTTCTTAAGTTCTACTGAGCTTCCGGGTAGGCTGACTAGCTAACTTTGGCATTGAAAGTTCGCTAGGCCGGACAGATCGTCGTGTTTAAGTTACGGTCTCGTCACAATTTGTATCAGAGCGTCAGGTTCGTTGGAACATCCAAGGGAGTATGGAAGGCGGCAGTGAAATCACCCAAACCGAAAGGGACAAATCTAAGGGCCAAAGGTCTCGCTCCATGGACGCCATGGGGGAGTTGGAGACAAGGCTGGCCAAGGTGGAGTTGGCCATTGCCGATGGGCAGGACAAGTTCATGGAGGCCGACCAAAGGTTCGAGGGGGTCGAACAAAGGGTCGAGGAGGGCCTAGACGGATTGCGGGAGGAGATGCAGTCCGCTGTGAATCAAGTCCTGGCACAATGTCTTCAGGCGGTGGAGGAGAAACACCAGGCAGAGATTTCGTTCATGCGGGAAGAGCTAGGGAGGCTTTCACATGAGCTGGAGAGCACCAAGGAGGAGCTCAGCTTGTGCAAAAGGGCTCTTGCACAAAGCACTGCCACTACGTCCGAGGTAAGGACTACCCCTTCCAAAATAGATGTTCCCCGACCCAAATACTTCAAAGGGTCTAGAAACGCGAGGGAACTAGACAACTTTGTTTGGAGCATGGAGCAATACTTTAGGGCTCTCGACATGCAAGACGAGGCTCTAAAGGTAAGCATGGGTAGTCTTTTCCTCGAGGACACCGCAATGGTTTGGTGGAGGAGAAGACAAAGCGACATAGAGAAAGGCACCTGCTCTATCAAGACTTGGGCAGATTTCAAGGCAGAACTCAAGAAGCAGTTCTACCCAAGCAACGTCGAGGAGGAAGCTCGTGGCAAGCTAAGGCGTTTGCAGCACAAAGGAACCATCCGGGAGTACGTCAAAGAGTTCACAGAGGTACTTCTCGAAATCCCTGACTACCCTGATAAAGAAGCTTTCTTTGCCTTCATGGACGGGTTGCAACAGTGGGCAAGGCTTGAAATCCAACGCCGTGGTGCCCAAGACCTGACCACTGCCATATCCATTGCCGAGTCCCTTATTGAGTTTAGGAAAGTCGAGAAACCTAAACCCAAGGACAAGGGCGGCAAGGGAAAGAGCGAGGGAGACCCGCCTATGGGCAAGGAGGCGTCAGAAAGGGCCAAGGGACGTAGAGATTTCCCTCCCAAACCGAAGACCCCGGTCCAATGCTTCTTTTGTAATGGACCGCACTATGCGAGGGATTGCCCCAAAAAGAGTAAGCTTTCGGCCTTAATCGAGGATCACGAGAAGGAGGAAGCAAAGATTTGGGCCATGCGGCTTCTAAGCTCAATTCAAGCAAAAGTTGAGGTGCCCAAGAACGAGAAGAAAGGGAGGTTGTTTGCCGAGGCCAAGATTGGGGAGCATACCGTGAAGGCATTAGTTGACACAGGAGCCGACAGTAACTTCCTCACTTTCCAGCAGGCTAAGGAGATGGGCATCCGGTACGAGACAAGCCGAGGTTGGCTCAAGGGCGTCAATGCTGCACCAACAAAAACCTTTGGAGTTGCCCGCAATGTGCCGGTTCGCTTAGGCAATTGGCACGGCCACATAAACTTCTCGATCGTGACCATGGACGATTATCCACTCGTCTTGGGTATTGAGTTCATGGACAGGGTCAAGGCCGTCCCAATTCCCTTTGCGAACTCCTTATGTATCTTGGAGGAAGGCAACACCCATCTAGTTCCACTAGTGCGGGAAACCCGACTCCAAGAAAAACAAATTTCGGCCATGCAACTCTCAAAGGGCATCAAGAAGGAAGAGCCAACCTACCTTGTTGCCTTAAAGGAAGAAGCTGCCATTCCTACAACCGAGTCCATGCCACCCGAGGTCCAGCACGTTTTTGAGGAGTTCCAAGACGTCATGCCACCGGAGCTACCAAAGAGGTTACCACCTAAAAGGGAGGTGGATCATAAGATAGAGCTGGAACCAGGTGCCACCCCGCCAGCTGCCGTGCCTTATCGGATGGCGCCTCCGGAGCTTGAGGAATTACGGAGGCAATTGAAGGAGTTGATGGACATGGGCTATGTTCGTCCATCAAAAGCACCTTATGGAGCGCCGGTATTGTTCCAGAAGAAGCACGACGGGTCACTTCGACTTTGCATCGACTACCGGGCGCTTAACAAGATCACGGTCAAGAATAAGTACCCGATACCACTCATTGCCGACTTGTTCGACCAGCTTGGGCAAGCTCGTTGGTTCACCAAGCTGGATTTGCGATCGGGGTACTACCAGTCCGCATTGCGGAGGGAGACGAGCCTAAGACAGCATGCGTCACAAGGTACGGCTCATATGAGTTCCTTGTGATGCCTTTCGGACTCACCAATGCGCCTGCAACGTTTTGCACCCTCATGAACCATGTCCTACATCCTTTCTTAGACAAGTTCGTAGTGGTATACTTGGACGACATTGTCATCTATAGCAACACACTGGAGGATCATGTAAATCATCTAAGACAAGTCTTCCAAGTACTCCGCACGAACGAGCTTTATGTCAAGAAGGAGAAATGTGCATTTGCTCGACGAGAAGTCTCCTTCTTAGGACACATTGTTGGTGAGGGAAATCTACGGATGGATGAGTCCAAAATTCGGGCGATACAGGATTGGGAGCCGCCGAAGAAAGTTCCAGAACTTCGGTCTTTCCTTGGCTTGGCTAACTACTATCGGAAGTTCATCAAAGGCTACTCTTCCATCGCCGCGCCACTCACAAATCTACTAAAGAAGAACCGGACCTGGGAGTGGACTGATAAGGCCCAAACAGCATTTGAGGAGTTAAAGGCCGCCGTGATCAAGGAGCCGGTATTGGTTTTGCCCGACCATACCAAGTCTTTCGAGGTGCAGACGGACGCCTCTGATTTGCCCTGGGAGGCGTCCTAATGCAAGAAGGGCACCCTGTGGCTTACGAAAGTCGTAAGCTAAATGATACAGAAAAGCGCTACACGGTCCAAGAAAAAGAGATGACCGCCGTAGTGCACTGTTTACGGACGTGGAGACATTATCTCCTGGGCAGCAAGTTCATCGTGAGGACGGATAATGTTGCCACCAGTTACTTCCATAAGCAGAAGAAGCTTACACCAAAACAAATTCGGTGGCAAGCTTTCTTAGCAGAGTTTGATTTCGTGATGGAGTACAAGCCGGGCAAGGGAAATGTTGTGGCCGACGCACTGAGCAGAAAGGCCGAACTTGCCTCCATCACAAGCCCAAATTTCCCTATAGTGGATCGCATCAAGGAGGGGCTGGAACATGACCCGCAAGCCAAAAATTTGTTGGAATTGGCACGTCAAGGGAAGACACGCCAGTTTTGGCTAGAGGACGGGCTGCTCCTCACCAAGGGAAATAGGGTTTATGTGCCAAAATGGGGAGGCTTAAGGAAGGAGATCATCCAGGAAAGTCATGACTCCAGATAGGCAGGCCATCCTGGAGTCCAAAGGACGATGGCGCTGACTGAACGAGCATACTTTTGGCCCCACATGCGGGACGACATGGAGCTATACGTAAAAACTTGTCTTGTGTGCCAGCAAGACAAGGTTGAACAACGCCCACCAGCAGGTCTTTTGGAGCCATTGCCTATTGCGGAGAGGCCATGGGAAAGCATTTCCATGGACTTCATCACATCACTACCCAAGTCCGAAGGCTGCAGCAACATAATGGTTGTAGTGGACCGCTTCAGCAAATATGGCGTATTCATTCCTGATCCAACAAAGCTTCCTGCCGAGGACGCTGCTCGACTATTTTTCAAAAATGTGGTGAAGTATTGGGGCATTCCGAAGACCATTATCAGCGACCGGGACCCCCGCTTCACGGGAAGGTTCTGGATGGAGCTTTTTAAAATCATGGGGTCCGAGCTCAACTTCTCTACAGCCTTTCACCCTCAAACTGATGGGCAAACGGAACGGGTGATTGCTTTGCTGGAGTTATATCTTCGCCACTTTATCAGCGCCAACCAAAAAGATTGGGCCAAGTTATTGGACATTGCCCAATTTTCTTATAATCTGCAGAAGAGCGAGTCAACAGGGGCAAGTCCATTCGAGTTAGCAACGGGACAACAACCGATGACGCCACAAACTTTGGCCATTGGTTACAAAGGGCCCAATCCGTCAGCATACAAGTTTGCCAAAGGCTGGCACGAAAAGGCAGACTTGGCAAAAGCCTACTTAGCAAAGGCAGCGCAGAAAATGAAGAAATGGGCCGATGCTAAGAGGCGTCACTTGGAGTTCGAGGAAGGAGACTTGGTCATGGTAAAACTCCTTCCTCACCAGCGTCGAAGATCCGGCCAGGTTCATAAAGGGCTAGTAGGTGCTACGAGGGACCGTTTCCAGTAGAGAAACGCATTGGCAAACTAGCCTACCGCATGACTCTTCCATCACATTTAGAAATGCATCCGGTCTTCCATGTGAGTCTTTTGAAGCCATATCATCAAGACAAGGAAGATCCAAGCCGAGGAGAGTCTAAGCGAGCACCAACGGCCATCACAACGGTGCCAGAGAAAGAAGCAGAAGAGATCCTTGCGCACCGCATCATTCCAAGACGGGGGACTCACCCAAGCTACACTGAATACTTTGTCAAGTGGAAAGGGTCTCCCGACAGCGAGGCGAGCTGGGAGCATGAACTAACTTTGTGGAATCACCAAGACCTCATCCAGGCTTACATGGAGCACGCGCCGAGGTCGTCGCGAGATTGAGTGGGGGAGAATGTTACGGACGGCACTATTTTCGCCCCAAAACAGGCTCAAAACAGCTCCAAAATGCTTCCGGAACAGTCCAGCGTGCCCCGGAAGGCCCTGGAAGACTCTAGACCCCTCTAGAGTTATCTTGTATATTCTACTAGGTGTAGAGATTTATAGAGATCTCTAGAACTCTCTAGAGCTCTCTAGAACTCTCTAGAACTCTCTAGAACTCTCTAGAGCTCTCTAGAACTCTCTAGAACTCTCTAGAACTCTCTAGAACACTCTAGAACTCTCTAGAACACTCTTGTATCTACCTAGAATGTAGTATAACTCTCTAGAACTCTCCATAGAATTCTAGGACATGTACATAGCTAGAAGGCTATAGAACTCTCTAGAACCTCTAGAGCTTGTAAGCCTCCTCTATAAATATGGGATGGCATTTGGAATCCAGGAAGCAATCAAGCAATTAAGCAAAGTTGTAAGCATTCAAAGCATTGTAATGTTCTCAAAGTTCTCTTAATAAAAGAGTTCTTTCTTCCAACTACTAGTTTCCTTCGCCAAGTTTCTACAAGCTTAGTCTTTCTTAAGTTCTACTGAGCTTCCGGGTAGGCTAACTAGCTAACTTTGGCATTGAAAATTCGCTAGGCCGGACAGATCGTCGTGTTTAAGTTACGGTCTCGTCACACTTTTGTCCTCTGCGTTTTCTTTTTTGTTCCCACTTTACATTCTCTTCTGAGCGGGTGTATTTATATTTTGTGTATGACAACAACTAGGACAATTATCCTATATAGTCCCATAAAGTGGGGTTTGAAGAGGGTAATATGTAGACAGGTCTTATCCCTACCCCGAAAGACTGTTTCCAATCGATCCTCGGCTCAGTGAAGGAAATGAACAACAAAAATAAAAATAAAAGAGCATTAGTCCAAGAAAGGGTGCGTGATGTGGTAATACTCTATTGGTAAAGAAATAATCACAAATTTATTAAGAGGAAAGGGCACGTGACAAGGTGGAAAGAAAGGAAAAAGGTTTGGATTTTGCTTTCCAACTTTTGCCTTTGCTTTCATTATGACGTTCTTCCTTCTTCGTTTGTTTTGTTTTCCGTTTTTCTCTTCTTCTTTTTTTTTTGTTAATTTTTCCTTCCTTTTTTTTAAAGTTAAAGAAAATACTAATTATTTAGATAAAAGGAAAAACTAAAAACAGAACAAAATAACCAAATCAAGGAAATTATAATACTACTCAAGACTTATAAAAAGTCTACAATTTTAAAACTAAATTAAATAAATATCTTTTTTTGAAATTTCTTCTTACCTTCTATAAATAAAAGTGTCAATGCTATTTTTTTTAATATTTTCAGGAGTAAAACTAATTAGATAAAATATCAATTAGCTAGAATAAAGCAAGAGTATTTTTGTAGTTTTTTTAAGATAAAATAAAGCGAAAAGAAGTCAAAACTAGCAGAAGTAACAAATTAGACCAAAAGAAATATATAAGCACTAAGATATGTAAAATTTTAGAGAAGGTAAAAAATTACATGTCTAGACTTCTTTCCCTTCTTCTGCTACAGGATCCTTTCCGGATAGTGAAGCTGTAGGAGAGGTGGAATATTCATTGCCACTACCTGCAGCTGAGCCCTCAGGCAACTCAGAAAATATATGCACTGATGCTTGGACAATGGAAGAGCCTGGAGATGTATCCCTCAACCTGTTCCTCTCTGTCTAGTCAGGAACATACTTTGGTACGGAGTCTGATGGTGCCTCCCGGGAAGGTGCATATTCACTTCTCGATTGGTAAATGGCTTTGTTAGTAGCTTTTATGAGCCTCCTGGTATTCTTGATGTTTCGCCGGGCTTGCATGGTCAATCTTATCATGTCCCATCTCTTATCCCGAGAGGACTCTCTTTTGCTTTTTTGTTTATCACTTCCGCCTTGTGATTTCACCATGCTATGCAAGATAATACAATCTCTGCTTGTTAGTATCAGTAGAATTAATGAAATTCAGAATTGCAAGAAAAATTATTGTAGATAGTCAAATGTTGCAGAATGCGAACCGCACAAAATGAGGTGCGGCCGCAAAGAGGCTACCATGGACCTCACAAAATCCATTGCAGACCTCACAAAATCTATTGCAGTCTATACAGAGATGGGGTTCAGACTACCCATTCTCTGAATCCATGCACCGTGGACCGCACAAAACGCAATGTGATCCGCATTGAGGTATCGCAGACAGCACAAAATCCATTGCGGTCGCGGTCCTCAAGTGTCATCTTTCAGAACATATACCACTGTTGTTTGCATAAAAAAGTGTTGCGAATCGAAAAGAATCACCGCGGACCACACAAAATCCATTGCGATCCGCATTAAGTGCCCAGCAGCAATACCAACCTAGGGTTCATTTTTATTATATTTTTCGTTCATATTTTTACCTATTAATGATTCCTTAGGTTTTTGCTTTAGTGTTTTAATTAGTTATTCTTAATTAAATAGTATTAACTAACCTATGCTACTAAATTAAAAGAAAAACGGAAAGAAAATAAGAAAAACTACGAGAAAATGGAAGTCTATAGAAAATAGCAAAATTAATCAACTAAATAGGAGTTAAAGTTTCCAGAAATGAGATGCACAGATGATTAATTGAGACTAAGCAGTTGAATTCGTGCAATTTAGAGAGTGGACAGTAGTTTTTATGCTTCTGAGAGTAAAAAGATCTAAAAGTTCAAATGGAGCGCCTCAAGAGTTATTTATAGAAAAAGATCTAGGGCCCCAGCTCACCTACCCACCGCTAGGGGTGTTCATGGTTCGGTTTTGATCAGTTTTTCCCTAAAAAGAAACCAAATCAAGTAAATCGGTTTTCAAATATTAGAACCAAACCAATTAAGTCGGTTTTTTCTCGATTCAATTTATGTCGGGGTTTGTCGATTTTTTGGTTTTTCTTAAATATAATACATACACTACCAAACACTTATTACGATGATCACATTTTTAATATAACACATCAAATTAATTGCCTTTGAGAAATCTATTATTTACTAAAGTATATTGATGATAATTGAATTAAATAGCAATGAATAATTTAAGGACTCAATTATATTTTTAATATGAAATGGATTCTTACACTGAAAAAAAAATTACCAATCAAACTAGAATATAAAGGTAAAGAACTGTACTAAAAGTGCAAACAATTAACATTCACCATAAATTTTTTGAAACTTTAGATAAAAATATACATATATATAGGTGTAATAATAAATTTGAAATAGCTACTCCTATAGTCGGTTTGGTTTGGTTTTTCCCGGTTATTTTCTTAGTAAAACCAAAATCTAACCAAATTTGATTGATTTTTAAAATTCAAAATCAAAACTAAACCAAACAAAAAAATATCGGATTTTTTGGTCAGTTTGGTTTGGTTTTCGGTTTAGTTCGATTTTTCAGACTTCTACGAACACCCCTACCCACTGCGGACCGCACAAAATGGCACCATGGTCCGCGGTGCTCAGAAACATGAAGCAGTGGGAGATTGGCCATTGCGGGCTGGAAGAAATCTAGTGCGGCCGTAGTGGTCCACCGCGGACTGCACAAAATGAAATGCGCATGCGGCTCAGAAAGTGTTCATTTTTCAACTTGGTCATGTACTGCATCAATACAATCCTACAGCATCTCACAACCAACCAGTCCAAACATAAATCCTAAACTACAAATAAAATCAAAGAAAAACAAAAAGAAAGTCACATGGGTTTCCTCTCAATAAGCCCCTGATTTAACGTCGCGATACGACGCAGGTTACCATCAAATCACTTGAGATAAAGAAGTGCCACCACGTGACTGTCAAGAATTTTGCCAAGGTAATGCTTAACTCTGCGCCCATTCACTCTGAAAATCTCCCCATTTTTGCTCTTCAAGTCAAGTGCACCAAATGGAGTCACAAACACCACTTCAAAAGGACCACTCCATTTTCACTTAAGCTTTCCCAAAAACAGACGTAACCGAGAGTTGAACAAGAGAACCAAATCACCCACTTTGAACTCCTTGCCACGAGCATATTTGTCATAAAGGTACTTCATCTTGTCCTTGACCAAGGACGAACTGAAGTAGGCATGGAATCGAAATTCATCAAGTTCATTAAGCTACTCCACATGAAGACTTGCTGCCACATCCCATCCAAGATTCAGCTTCCTAAAATCCCACATGTCTGTGAGCACGTGATTTTTGCCTCGCATAATTGCTCCTACAGAATTCTCAAAATTAGGATTTTTCTTTTATTTATTTGGTTTTTAGGAATTAATTGCATAATTTTTGTATCTGTTTACATTTTGTGTGCATGTTAATTTTTTTTATTCATTCAAAAATACAAAAGTATATTGCATTTGCATTTAGGATCTAATTTTTATTTTTAGGATAATTAGTTCATTAATGTTACAAAAATCACAAAAATAATTTATTTTTACATTTTTAACTCTTTAATTTTCAAATTTGTTAAAGTATTCTTTTAATTTAGGACTTAATTAATTTTTGTGATTACCATGAGAAGCATTAGTTTATTAATTTAGTTTTAGAATTAACTCAGGTTTTATTTTAATTTGTCATTAATAAAAATTCTGAAATTAAAAAAAAAAAAGAGAAATGAAGAGTCTTTAATCGAAAAAGGGAGACCATTTTTTGGGCCAGCCCAAACCCTTCAGACTCATCCCAAACTGCCCATACCCAACCCAAGATCCATAAAAAACCCGTTCCAGTTCCCCCATAACCAAACGACCCTATTTCGTGAGAATTCAATCTCAACTGTTGGATCATTGAGATCCAACATACGAGACGTACGGCTAATAGATACATATATTTTCGAACAGACCCCTTCAACCCCCCCCCCCCCCCCCGAAAATAAAATCAGTCTCTCAACCACTTAAAATCCCTAACGTAACACGAAATTGGGCCACCGTCCGCCGAAAATCACCCACGATGGTGGCCAACGGCCAATTAACACCAAGTGATCCCCATGTTTCCCTTGTCTCAAATATCCGATTACCTTCCCTAAAATACACCCGGAACTCTTCAAATATCCGATCAAAGGTCTAAACCCTAACGCTAGCCTTGTTTTCTCTGGTGGCGGCGCCACCACTAACTCCTCCAAAACTAACACCACATAGCCACCAGGCCCCCCTCATCCCAAATCCATCATCCTTTACCCTCGAATCCCCTTGATCTTCTTGAATATTAAATTAGAACAGAACCCTAAAATCTCAAAAGTCCAAATCAGCAAGGTTTTGAGGTTGAAATCGAGTGAACATACAATTGAGGTCTATCTCGGCCACAAATTCGAGGATTCAGTGATGTTGGTTTCAAGATGGTTGTCCATTAGTCTTAGGATGTATGCCTGGTTTTCTTTTTTCATTTTTTCTTCTTTTGTTATTATTATCTGCTTCTATATTTTTTATTCTTCCTTTTTGTTTTCTTAAAAATCGTTTTAGTTCAGTTAAGGCGTAATTGTCATCTTTTTTCCTTTAGTTTATTTGGATTCGTCATGTTAGCTTTCGTTTAACTTGCTATTTTATGGGTTTTGGGCTATACTGAGACCTTTTGGTCCAAAGGTCTAAAAGGCTACTGGACTTTTTGCCTGTCTAGTTATTCCCATTTGAGTGCTTGAACTGGATTTTGGGCCAAAGGGAAGGGGATTAGCCCAAGTTTCAAAGGGAAATAATGGGTCAACTTGACCCATTTGATTTGTTGAAAGTAATTTCCAGAGGTTTTAAGGGTAATTTGGGTAGTTTAGTTAAGGAATCTTTTGTTAACTACCTTATGAAACTTCTTAGAAGCTGAAAATAGGCTTACTTGGCCAACAAGTCAGAAAATTAGGGACCAAGTAGCAAAAAAAGATAATTGAAAAGGGGCATTAAGTAAAAATTGAATCCTTAAGGCTGCCCTAATAGCTTGCCTATAAAGGCATTCCTAAGGCAAGCTAAAATCAGATTTTAGAGCAAATTTTACAGATTTTCAGATTTATACAGACTTGAGAGAAGATTTTAGAGATTTGGAAGAGATAAAAAAAAGTCTGAAAATCAAAAATGGCTAAGGTTTTGGATAGTAAAAGGCTGAAAAAGTCCATTGAGGTTTCGAATTTGAATTTATATGGGTTTGAGGATAGTTTAATTTGGTTTTGAGAGCTGATTCTGGGCTAAAAATAAGTTGAATTTTAGATATTGTGAAAGCTGGTTTTGTTTATTATTTGGAAAGCACTGCTCTATTGCTGGTTCGAGTTAACTCCTGCTGAGTTACTGCTTATGTTGTTTACTTGTGTTGTTGTTTCTTCTGGATCTCTAATTCTATTTTTTCCATATTCAGGTACCTACCTTCAATCTCAAAAATGTAAAGGCTAACTCATGTGATGTTTTGAGGAAGAAAAATGAAGATTTCGGTTGCATTATATGTCTCTTTTGTTCATTTTCCCACTTGACTCATTGATTCACTCTCCTGTCTTAGCATGTTTAAAAATCAAACAATGATATGAGTAATGAGACTCAGGTGCAAAAATGTAACTGGAATGGCATTTAAGTCTATTAATTCCCATTTATTTTAATTCTTCAGCTTGTTAGAGGAGTTAATTGATTCTGTATTCCAAAATGTGTTGGTAATTTTAGGTTATACAAAAAATGTTTGTTAATTACCAAATTAGAATAGTGAAGTTGAGGCATGAATTTAATTGTTATTTCGGATTGATTAATGTTAGTATTAGAAAGGGCTATTGATTATGATTAAATGCAAAAGGGGTCGTCTGTTGTGGTAAGGACTCGATGTCAATTCCGGGTCCTTAGCCGTGTCCTTCCACGTTTTGGGCCCATTGAGCTTCAATGCTTGAAATCGTATACAAGGACACTTTGTTTGGAGGGGCTAGTCATTAGGGCCCAACAACTCATCCTTTTAATTGTTGGATCATCGTGAGAGCGAATTGGATCCGAAGTGCATGATATAAAAAGAGTTGCAGAAGATCTAGATTTCTTTTAATGTGTGCTGAATATTTTTTAAATCTAAGTTTGAGTCGGGCAACTCAATCCCATAAATCCAAGTTATGAATTGGGCTTATCTTGAGCCCAAAGCTGAACGACACTTTTCACAAGGGTTTGTTCAGCTGCATGTTCGAAGTAATTTCCCTTTAAGCATTTGATTCATTAATACAATGTGCTTTAGTAAAATTGGCCTAGTAGAACCTTTTTGGTTAAAAATAATTAGAATTCTTTAAGCTTCCTTATTTTATTAGTGGAGGTGGGCTATATTAGATAACACAAATAATTTATGGCCCTCCAAATTTAGTTTGGATTTCCTTAAAAATCAGAATTGAGGTGTGTCGTGCCAAACAAAATTTCAAATGTGTGGCCCTCATTTAACTATTTCTTTTAAAATCCTTAGAACTCGAGGTGTGCCATTTAGCTAATTTTCTATGGCCCTCGCAAAGTTAACACTGCGTAGTTGCTTTGGGCGCGTTATTTAAATAATTTACCCTCGTAAATTCGGGTGCGCATTTCATTGACACAACTCCAAATCACAACGTTAAATAAAATATGCCTCGGACTGCGGGTGCATTTCATGTGGCGTGGTCCAAAGACGTATTTTAGATGACGTTGAAATCTTCTTAAAAATAGTTAAAAGTGGTTAACAATTTTAAAATACACCATAGACTAAAACATATATTAAAATCAGATAATAGTCCAATTATGACAGTTTAAACAACCGTGCTAGAACCAAGGAATTGAGGTGCCTAACACCTTCCCTCGGGTTAACAGAATTTCTTATTCAGAATTTCTGGTTCATAGACTTCAAAAGGAAAGTCGAAATTTCCTCGATTTGGGATTTAAAATAAACCTGTGACTTGGGCCACCAGAAAAGAAACCATCCCAAGTGGAAACTCTAAACAAAAAAATCTCATTTTGAATAATGTCACTTAAAGTGGAAAAACTCCCTTATATCACATTCAGGGTAGTGTAGTAAAAAAGGAGGTGTGACAGCTTTGGCAACTCCGCTGGGGATCCAAACCAGAACTTCGGTTCAGAGTTTAAGAATTCGAGCTTGGAATAGATATTATGATTGGATTTATTTATTATCTGATAGTTTTACATGTTTGAGCATAATATACTAAATGCTTTTACCACTTTGATATTATGTGAACTGTATATATAAACTGCTACAAAACCTTTCTTCTCTCCGAGTCTTCTAAGTCATCTAGGAAGTGTGCACTTCGTGTAACTTCTTTTATGTTAGAGTCCTATCCCAAATTTAGAACGAGGTTCGGACAAGTTGCAAAGCAGACGGAGCTTCTGTATTCCCGGTATGCTGCCCCGCCCTCGGGTCAAGCTGTCCGCTTGGGTAAGTCAAGTCTAAAACAAATAAACCCAAGTTTTAAGCCTAGTATAACAAAATCTCATGATGTATCCCTAGTAATAACGTTTGTTTGCATCACGTGCATTTGATTTGGGAGACTCAACACAGGGGTTGGGTCTATCTATGATAGGTATACCTGAAATGAAAAGACCATCCGTATGCATCCTACTTGCTACTTGTGCATTTATTTGCTTTGGATTTTCATGTTAACCGGCTTGTGAATAATAGAAGAAAGTTGGGAAAAGAAAATAATAGTGTAAGAGTTAAGAGAGATAATTATACGTTTTGAGAAAAACCAATGTTCAAAAGGTACTGAAACTCTACCGGATTTTTGAAAAAGGGTAAAAGAAGAAAAGTTTTCAAAAATAGTTATTTTTTAAAAAACTTTTTGCCCAAACTACGCCATTTTGATTCCCACCGGATGTGGGATATGTAGGCAACCCCCACCCGGTCCAACTTTCCTTTTGCAAAAATAGCCCAAAAACAACAAAACCTTTTTTATCCTAAATAAGCAGGGTGATGTCATTCTTGTTTAAAATAAGCCGAATATCCCCAAAATGGCGTCGGAAAGTTTTTTTTGCAAGAAGAGTCACCTTTGGTCATTTTTTGGCCCGTTAGTAGGCACAACCTTAAAATCATCTTCCCCAAGGTGCTGAAATGCCATATTTGCAAAACTAGGCTTTGTTTTTGAAATAAAATTTTGAAAAATGGTGTTACTCTTTTTGAGTCAAATGAGTTATTAAAACATCTTAATAACTGTGCATGATGAGCACAAATGAAGTTGAACCCTTCACAGCCCTTAAAGAGATCCCCTTACAGCTCCACATATGGTGGAATGATCTAGGAAAATGTAGTAGAGAAATTGTGGTAAAGGTTCTGGGAGGTCTCGTCATACTGTTGAACATCAAGCCAAGGTTGGACGTAATTGAAGCTTTAATACCTTTTTGGGATCCAACTCTCCATGTGTTTCGCTTTTCTAACTTTGAGCTCACACCCACCCTAGAGGAAATTACGGGTTATGCTAGCCTTAATGGAAACCTTAGAAGTCGATATCTAGTGTCACCAAGATCGATATCTCCCCACAAATATTTGGATTTGCTAAGTATTAGTCGGGATATTCAAGATGGAAACTTAGTTGAGGGGTATCGCACCTTCCAGTTCCTATATCAACATTATGGTAACCTTTAAGGTTTAGAGTGCCAAATACTGGTTTGACCCACACCGAAAAATAAAGACAAATGGGAGGCAAGGCAGGGTTTGGCCTTTGCAGAAACATTCTTAGATATTGTAGTCTGTCCACGAGAAGATGGTAATGCAGAAGTGGGTCTCATAGGAATGGTCAATGTGGCAATGAAGAAAGCCAATAGCACTGTGGTTCCCCTGATCTTATCTGAGATTCATTGATCCTTAGCCATTTGTCGAGAAGGGGAAAAGTTTATCCAAGGTTGCAATCTGCTACTACAGTTGTGGATCCAGGAGCATCTCTGCCACCGGGTTGGGTATATGAATTACGATATGACCGGTTTGAGTTGCATTGAAGAATTTGAAAGCCGAATAGTGGGTATTGAATTCCTAGAGGGTATCGAGGCATGGTTTGCATGCTTGAGATCTTTGACTACCGATAAATTTGAGTGGGCGTTCGGATGCCTTCTTGTCACCGAAGCAATATACATGTCAGCTGAAGTATGTTATCTCCTCCTAATGGGCATCCGGAGCATCCAGCTATATGCTCCTCACAGGGTTTTGCGCCAATTAGGTAGATTTCAAACCATCCCCCACGATGAAGATTTGAGTAAACATGTCATTGAATTGGGCCGTATTTCTAGAGAGAAGAATTCGCCAAGTGTGGAATGAATGTAGGTTTCTTGAACCTAAGACCTTGGTACGAGATCTAGCTAGAGGCGAAGTGGAACCTAAGTACATTGTTTGGTTCAGTAAAAGATTCTGGATTTCTGAAAGAACTGCTAAGAGAGCCCACATTCAACACTTCACTGACAACTCGCAAGAGCAATGGGGCTGGATAGAAAAAGAAGGAAGCTACAGGGCTAGAATAAGTAAGTTGGAAGGACAAATATGGGACCTCAAATTTGCCAAAAGTATCCAAGTTTTCGTGGATGTAGGGGAAAAGAAAAAGCTAACTTAGGAAAACAAAGCCCTCAAGGCTCAAATCCAGAAAAAGAGAATAGCAACTAGAAACCCGAAAAGAAGCCGAGCAGACGAAAGGCTTATAAGCAGTCTGAGGAAGAAAGCACTCGAGACAAGATGATTTAGAAAAATCAGAAGCCAATCTAGCAAAATTCGGGGCCCAATTAGCAAAGAATGCAGAAGGGAAGACACGATTTGTACAACAAATGAAGATAAAGTATGAAGGGACAAATCACCAACCTGAGAAGAAAGTTAACCACCCTTGAGAATGAGGCGGCTAAGCAAGACAAAGACTTTAAAGCTGATATGGAACATTGTTATGCTCTAATAGCTCGGATGGAGGAGGAAATGCAACAGTTGCAAAAATAAAACTAGTACGTCATTCAGGTGTTAGAAGCCAGAAATCAGCAATCGGGCGGCTGCAATAGGAAAAGGGTAGGATCCGAGAAATGATTAGAGCTATCGCTGACTACATCGTCGCAAAATGCCAAGCATGCTAGGATATGACCCGATCACCTTCTTCGCTACAGTGATGACATTCGTCTACCAGATAATGAGTAATTTGGAGTGGCTACAAGGGGATCTCACACATAGGCCCGTGGCGAGGCCGAATGATGCCCCGCGGGCCCCAGAAGTTGAAGCTTTAATGTATTTTTGATTATTCATTTATCGAGCCTGTATCTTGGTTTATTTTGAGTCTGTTCGTAGTTTTTCATTCCAAGAAAATGAATAGTTTGAAATCTTTTGTAATAGAAGTTTAGAAGTTCGTATTAATGAAAAATCAAAAATTCCCAAAATTATTTCTTTACTTTTCGCACTTGTTTTTCTTGAACTACGTAATGATCTGATTCACGCAGTGTCGTGATATGTAGGCAATCCTCATCAGATCCGGTCATAATTTTGTAAATAATTCCAATAAGAAAAAGAAAATAAGAGAAAATAAAAAAAATCAGAAGAAAAGCAAGAGAAGAAAAGAATAGAGAGATGAAAAGGAAAGAGTGGAAGTGGAAAAAAGAAAATTGGGAAGGATAAGTAAAGTCGGGATGAAGCATGCAACCGTTGCAAAACATGTAGAAACACATTCAACTGTATAGGTGCATCTCATCCCAAACTTGTGATTACCTATGCGTTATTTGTTTCAAACTAACCGTTTGCTGATGTTACTCCCAACACAGTTTTTTATAGAACGGTGGTTGGTTTTTGTGGTAATCTCGCTTCGCACCCATACTTTAGAGATTGAAAGGGAGTATCGAAATGTCTTCGTAAATGACTCTGCCAACAATTCCTATCATGGATGATAGTCCAATCTCAGGCATCCCGACCTCAAAATCGGCAGTGTCACACCTCCTTTTTACACACCTATCCCGAAGGATAAAAGGTACAATGGAGTTTTTCCAATTAAAATGACATTATTCGAAATGAGATTATTATTTATATAAGAGTCGCCACTTGGGATAGATTTGACTTTTGGTATCCCAAGTCACCAATTTATTTAGAATCTCAAATCGAGAAAATTTTTTGACTGCCCAATTGGAGTCTACGAACAAGAAATTCTTGAGTAATGAATTCTGTTGACCCGAGGGAAGGTGTTAGGCACCCCCGAATCCGTGGTTCTAGCACAGTCGCTTAAACTTTTATAAATGGCTAATTCCCTAATTTTTATACATGTTTATCCTACAACGCAAACTTTAAAATAATATTAAACGCTTTTTTCATTTTAGTAATATTTGCAAGTTATTAAAACACGTCTCGAACCACGTCATATAAATGCACCCGGTCTCTCGACACATTTTAACATCGTTGAGACTTGGATTTGGGTCACATAAATGCGCACCCGAATTTAGGAAGATATCTTATTAAAAAGCGCGCCTATAGCAACTACACATTTGAAAATTCATGGAAGACCGTAAAATTCGCTAAACAGCACCTCCAAACTCTTATGCATTTTATTACAATTAAGGACCCCACATAGTGCACAATTTTGTTAGGCGGCTCACTGTATATTAGAAAAATCCAACCTAAAGAGACTATAGTTTTTCCATTATACTCGTCTCTAAAATATGTCCTAATTATTTCACGTGAATGATACATTCAAAAGGAGGTTTAACACCTATATTTTCAGCCTCATTCATGGCTGGTTTTGCAATTTGAGCTCCATCATCAGAAATAGCAAGCCCAAGAAATCCACTCCTTTATACTTCACAAATAATAGCAGTTTGGGCTTCCAACTTGAGTCCAGGACATGGGACTATACTTTAATTGCAAGGATAAAGTAATCATTTTTCAAATCATTATACTACAACAATTAATATTATTCATGGTTTATCATTTTTAACACAGACAAATTGACGGAAAAAACATCCTGTAGTGATTTTAGTTAATAAATCAATGAACTACAATTTCAGGTGTTCGAATTTAGTATCTAGAATTACTATACTCATTAATCAAAATACACATTCACACCATAATTCTTTATTGCCGAATCAAATATGAAAACAAGCATGTATTTGACCATATTATTTTTATATCTACTGAAACTAAAATGACTTGCAATTAACAATTAAACAATCTAGCACAGTCCGATTGTTCTTATATTACAATCCCATGATAAGGAAACTATTCTAAACATACTAGACTACTAATATTTGCATTACAACATCATCATAGAAGTAAATGTCATTTTTATTGGACATAAATAAGCATGTACAATTGTGCGTTTCCAAACTTTCTGGGTAAGAAATGGTACCTGGAATTTCAGCAGAAAAGAAGAACCTATGAGCAAGTTAAGCGAGTAGCAAGCAAGCACAACATCCAAATAATCAGTAAACCCAGGAACTCAGGAAGTTTTGAGAGGCAAATAACGAAAACAGGTCTCCCTAAGAGCTCAGAAATGCACATGCAATCAATCCATCTTCGACTTAATGAGTAGCACTTTGATTATTAAAGAAGACTCATCCAAAAGAACAAACTTGAAATGGATTTCAGCTGAATATTATATGAAAGTGTATCTTAATATATATCTCTTTCTATATGTGAAAAAATTGTCTTCTATCTCTCCGAAAATCCAGAAATCCCCCATTTATCAAAATAATCAGACACTTCCTTTTATAACCAAAGCCTTAGGACAACATAAATCTTTTTGTTTTCCTTTTATTCCTTTATCCATTTTAGTTTTGCATAAATGATCCTTGATTTTCTAACTTGTGTCTCAAGTTTTGGGGTAGAATTACCGGAAATTAAACTTTGAACTTTCACTAGAATGTTCCAGGAGTTTGTTACAAGATTCCCTATGTTCAAATACCCTTAATACCCCAGTCCTCTTTTCTTAATTACTGGCCTAAGTGTTTTAAACCCTAGTACTTATCTATTTGGTTAGAACCTGACCCTTGTTATATACTTCAGGTCATAAACCAAAGTTATTATTAACATCTAGGATCAAATTCTGAAAAAGTTATTCATGGCCAACTATTTAATTGTAGACTTATACTATATTATGTAAAACAAGCGACCAAGGGTCAGGATTTAATCAATGCAACACACATACTCAGGCAAATATCATACTATGACACTAAATTTCTCAGAAACACAAATTTCAGAAATACAGGACACTAATCAATTTTAAACCCAATATGACCAATTCTGAGCTCAACACGACAATTCAAACATGTAAACAAGAACAGGCTATGACTTCAAATGTTAAGCAGATTATTCAGAAGCAGGTTACAAAGACAAGCAAAGAAACAAATACTCAGAATATTCCAAAGATGAGCAGATGAACACTTAAAATAAATAAACAAAATCAAAACCAACTTAGAAAAGGACAAGCATATGACTCTAAATGGAAACAACTACTCAGAATTTTCAAATATGAACAGATAGAAAATATAATATACTTTAAAAAATTAAAATAGAGAAGATCAAAAACAAAAGAAAACAAGGATGAGCATATAACAAATATTCAGAATTTTCCAAAGATGAACAAAAGAAAAATCAGGAAGATAAAAAGCAATTAGAAAAAGAAAACAAGGACGAGCATGTAACTCTAGATGGAAACAACTATTCAGAATATCTCGAAGAGGAACACATGGACAACTTAATATACTCAAACAAATGAAAACAAGAAAACAATTAGAAAAGAAACCAAACAAGATTAAAAGCAATAAAGCAGACAAACGAAGAGAAAGCTTTTCTTTCCTTGTAGCCCTAGAATTAGATTCTTCAAATCTCACGGTCCTTTAACCTCTTCAGAGAGGTTCTTTGGCCTTCTGAGGCCTTTGCCTTACTATTGGAGAGGGGGAAAGGGTTCCAGGCGAGGGTCGATTGGTTTTGAGACAGGGTCTAAGTTTCAAATCTGATTTTGGTCATGTCTAGTTGTATCTGAGGGTCGTTGGTCGTGGGGTTGTGGATGGGGAAGGTGAGATGGTCACCAGGGACTGATTTTTAGAGGTTCCGGTAAGTTTAGGGTTTGGGTCAAATTTTGATTTGATATTCGATGAGTTCAGGGAGGATTCGAGGGACGGGATTTAGATGGTTGGGAAGAGGGGAAAGAGGCGGTTTAGGGGTGTTATTTTGGGTCGGTTTGGGGTTAGTTCCATTGGTGGTGGCGGAGGCGGCGACTATTCTGTCGAATATTCGACGAGCTGGGGAGGTATTTGAGGGAATCTAATGGTGGGAGGGGAAAGGGGAGGTTGAGAGGGTCCGGTGGTGTAAATTTGGGATCATTTGGTGGTCGGCCTTCGCCGTGAGGCAATTTCTGGCGGCGGGGTTATGGTGGTTGAGGGGTGGTAGACGACGGATCTATGGTGGCTAAAGGATGGTGTTACACCGGTGTATAGGTACAAGGAAGGAAACTGTTTGGTCTCTTGCATATACAGAGGCGTTTGGACATATATATTGGGCTTGGGGAAAGGTTGTAAGACCGTTGGATGGGTGTTGATGGACGGCTGAGATTGACCGCCCCAAAACGACGTCGTTTTGGGGCGTCTCTTACATGGACTGGATCAGATACGGGTTATTGGGTTGGTTTTTGGGGATTTCAAGCGGGTATAAGGTCTTGGGTCACCCAGGCTTGGCCCAATTGTGGCCAGCCTGGGTTAAACAATTAAATCCTTTTTTTTTGTTTTTTGTTTTGCTTTTTTATTTCCTAATTTATTTTTAAAAAAAATCCTAATTAGGCTAAATCAAAATAATAACTACCTAATGTGCAAAATTAATCAAAAGTGCAAAAATGAAAATCAACCATAAAATGCTAAACAACAAAATGCCAAAATAACTACTTGATTTTTGTGATTTTATATTTTGCAAAATAAACGCTAATTGCCAATTAATTTAATACAATTGTGTAAATTAAATCCTAAATGCTTATGAAATGTTTTTGTATTTTTTATGATTTATCATGCATGCATCAATGAAGAACACACACTGATATGCACAATTAAATCCTAAAGTAAATAATTAAAAAGGAAAACTCCTAAGTTTGGGAATTCTGTAAGAGTAATTTCAACGGGGCAAAAATCACATGCTCACAGGCAGCTGCCGAAGAAAACAGAATCTTGCATCTCCGGGTTATGTAAATGTGGGACCCTTGGGCAAATGGAAGAGAGCCCCCAAGCGCAATCTCGGGATTCCTTGAAACCTTTCCTAGGGCAAGCAACACCTATATTGTCCCGATCACTCACCCAAATACACCGCTAGGACACCCTACCATCTCAGCTCATTTCGTGGGAGCACCCTCTGAAGTTTTCCCCCAGGTGTTGATGTCCAGTGCAGCTTCAAATATCTTTACCACTCCACCTTGCTCGGCCACGGCATAGCCTACATTGCCCAGGCCCAATTTTGACCCATCAGCTTTCACCATTCAAATACCCTCCTTGCTAATGAACCTCCTCAATTCCCCAGTTATACATACTCTCAACCACCTCGGTATGAGTTCACTGCGGGGCAGGAAAAGACCACCAAAACTCATGGGTAAGAATAGATTGCGATAAAGATGAGGAGTATAGAATAGAGTCTTACAAGCATACAAGGCTTGAGTGGACAGAAAAGTGTATCCTACGTCGACTTATGTATGTTCTCTTATGTGTATCTACCATTGGGATTCAAAACCCAAAAATCCAAGAAGTATGATGGTCTCGATCCTATTGCTCTCAAGAAATATTGCAACCAGCTGCTGTGAGCATATGCTTTTTGATAGGTCGAAACAAACTCCTATAGGACTCCTAAAGTTTTGGATTTTTCTTTTAAATGCTAGGATTTTAATTTTTAGAATCTGACTGCATACGCATGTTCATTACTGCATGTTTAAAATGGTCTAAGATTTAATTGTTAAATAAATTGGTTTAACAAATTAAAAATACAAAATATATATATATAAACACATTCCGACTTTTGGAAATTATTTTGTTAATTTTTACTTGGGTTAGTTTATTTGTGGTAATTAGGAAATTGTTTATTTTCTTTTTAATAAAGTTAGTAATTAAATTGAATTGAAAGAAATGACAAAAAATAGTAATAAATAAATACATACAATACATGTATATATATATATATATATATATATATATATATATATATATATATATATATATATATATATATATATATATATATATATATATATATATATATATATATATATATATATATATATATAGGAAGCCACTCAGGCTGGCCACAATTGGGCCAGACCTGAGTCGCCCAACCTGTTTCCTCCCTTAAAAAACAATATACAAACCCAACCCAAACAACCATTGATCCAGTCCACACCCACCAAACCAAAACGACACCGTTTCAATTAGGCATCATCACTACCGTTGATCCCCATCTCATCCAACGGTCATGGAAGCTTCCACCATTTTGTATACATATGTACAAATATCTTCAATTACATACAGGACCAAACGTTATCCTCCTCGTACAATCCACCATCGACCTAACAACACCTATTGACCACCATGTCACCACCATTGACCACCGGCCTACCACCCTACTGCCACCGCCGGAAATCGCCTCACGGCGGCGGCTGGCAACCAAACTGTCCCAAATTAACGCCACTTAACCAACGTGACCTTCTCTACCCCGTCCCATGGCCAGTTTTTCTCGAATATAACCCCTCCGTCTCGAATATCCCCTAAAAGGTTGCCGGAAACCCTACCTCCGGCAACCCCATCCCAAAGCCTTCCAAATTTACACCCTTAAGACACCTCAACACCCTCTTCCCAACCAAGCATGTAATCCCTCTCAAATCATCCTGAAACTCCTCGAATTTTAATTCGAAGTTTCAACCCTAAGTTACAAAACATGCCGGAAAAGCTTCAAACTCCTCCCAGGCATTCCCTGATCCCCCTTGACACCAACCATGCCACCCTTGAGTCTCAAACAACCCCAACCACTCAAACATTCCGAATCTAAGACCTATTGAGGTCTCAGAACTTTGAAAAAACCTCCCCTGAGCTTGTAAAGTGATTGCCATCGTCCTAGGAGCGTTCAGAACCCCTGTGGAAGAATCAAGGTCCAACTGGGATGGTTTAAATGGGAACAAAATGAAAATCTAAGTTCTCTGTTTGTTTTCATTCTTTTAGCTATTAAATGCTTGATTTTCTTTAATAATTAATTAGTGGTTACATAGTTTGAAAGTCCTTTTGTTTGATTTTCTTTGGTTGTTTATCCATAAGTTCATATGAAATAATGCTTCAATATACATATGTTTGTTTGACACTAGTCTGGAAATACTTTCATCTTTTGGATAATTGTATATTCAATTTCTTGATATGGAAAATTTAGTTAGTTCCTCAGTATTTTTATTGACATCTATCTCATGATTTATGATTTCTGGCTCCCCCCCCCCCCCCCCCAAGTATCTAATTGCTATACTGACTTTTATTTCTTAAAATTGATGTTGGTTTAAGTTGATTTTGGGGGTTGAGATCCTTAGTTGTTCATTGTTAGTCTTTACTTGCTTCCTAAGGTGATTCCTGAATTAAAATTGTTGTGTGTTTCTCGTTGTTAAGTATTTCTGAATATCTTGATTGAATCATTTCTGAGAGTCAAGTGTGATAGATGTCACTCTCCTGGTTATCTATCTTTTGTTAATCCTTTATAAAGGCATCAGGGTTAAGCCTTGGTTAATTTTTGGTTAATTCTTATCTTCATGAGTCTGTTAATCTAAATGTGACCCAAGTTTGATCGACCAAGGTCAATTGTGACTGAATTAGGGTCAAAGAACTAACCAAGGTTAGTTGTGACTGAACTAGGATTAAAAGAAGTGACTGGGGGTCAAAATGCAGGGGTAGGTAATATAGGAAATGAAGTGAGGATACAAAAGGAATTGGAGTTTGTTAAAATTTGAGAGGAATCCTTTAGAACTTTCTAGGAAGGACTAATACATAATTCCAACCTCAAACTTGAGGCACAAGTTAGGAATTGAAGGACTACTTAGGCAAAAATATAATATGAGTTAAGGACTAAAAAAACAAAGTAAAATATGATGTCCTAACAATTTTACTATAAAATGAACCATTTGGGGGCATTGGAAGTGATCCGAAAATCTTCTCTTTGAATACTAGAGCTGGAATACTAATTAGTCTCCTCCTGTATCTGTAAAAATATCATCAGTGCTGAGCTTGATCATTTTTAGCTTAATTTTCGCACAATCCTATTGAAACCTTAGGCATACTGTTTGATTGGTTAACTGTTTGCTTGACTGACTCCTCAATTTTTACTCATAGGCTCCTGTTTTTGTTGAATTACAGGTACCTATCCTTGTTCATTTGATACATTGAAGCTTAAACATGAAACTTTTCTCAAGTGTGAAGATATGAATGTATCAGCTTATCCAAAACCCTCCCATGTTTTTTCCCTTTTAGTTCGTTTATATGTAATGATAAAGTGACTATCTTATTGCAATTAAACTTCTGAACTTTTTTTATGTTGTAACAACTAAACTTTAGAGACTGGTTTTTTTGTAATAATCAGGACATTTGAACTCTTATATTAAGCACGAATAGCTGACAGTATAGTTAATTAGGCGATACAGTTGTTGGATGTTTATTTCCTGCTTGTGTTTTAAATAGGGAACTCATGAAATATCAACTTCATAATTAGCTGAAGTCCAAATGCTATACACTGTCTTAATTCATTTAGATTTCAATACGCTAGCCATGTTTGTTTCTGATCTATAAACTGTGATTGAGTCATAATCGAATTCTGAAGATTTGGATTCATATACTCTGACTGATGAGTATATGAATCAGTTGACTCGGGCCTAATGTTAAAGTTTGACATATATATATATATATATATATATATATATATATATAAGTGATTGATTAATAGATATTCAGTTTTTGTATACATGTTTGAACCAAAAAAGGTTATTAATAATTGGGTTGTCGTTCAAATCAGTACTGCGCTCATTCGCGAAGCCCAGTAAGCACCAGAATTTTATAATCCAATACGTTTTTATGGGCTGAATGCTTAAAACCCAAACCAGTCACAGCCTGAGCAATATGTGCTCCTAGGCCGGCCCAAACTATATTTATTATGTGTAATTTTGCCATGAACGAGGCTAAAATCAGGTGGTATTTCCCAAATACATAGTTTGTATATAAAACAATTTGTGTATTTAAGCACTCGCAATAATAGAAAATTTAGCATGGATTAGGATGCCCTTATAAAAAATAAAGTGATCCGCGTTAATTCAAGCAAATACTACGCGACGGCTCCTTAATTCATTTAAAACACATAGAAAAGATTGGAAGTGCCGTTTAGCAAACTTCACAGTCTTCCCATAAATGGCAAATGCGTAGTTGCTGTAGGCGCGTGTTTAATAAAATACCTTCCTAAAAATTGGGTGCGCATTTATGTGACTCAAATCTTATTCTCAATGAAATTATAATATGTCTAAGATTGTGGGTGCATTTATGTGACGCGATCCACGACATGTTTTAATGACATTGCAAATTTCCCTAAAACAAATGTAAAAATCGGTTAATAATCTAAAATTACGAGTTAACAGGTATAGCAAAACATATTTAGCCACTTATAATGAGTTTAAGCGACCGTGCTAGAACCACAGGATCCGAGGGTGCCTAACACCTTCCCTCGGGTCAACAGAATTCCTTACTCACGAATTTCTGGTTCGCAGACTCCAATTGGGTAATCAAAATTTCTTCGATTTGGGATTTTTAAATAAATCGGTGACTTGGGACACCAAAAGCCAAGCCTATCCCAAGTGGTGACTCTTGAAATAAACAATTAATCTCATTTCTAATAATGTCACTTTAATTGGAAAAACTCCTATACACGTGTCGCCCTTCAGGTTAACCATGTGTAAGCGATAAAAAGGAGGTGTGACAGCTTTGGCGACTACACTGGGATAGTGAACCCAGAATATCTGGTTCAGGGTTCAAGAATTCGAGCTTTCAATAACTGTTATATTTGGCTTCTTTTGATTTGCTTACCTGTTCTGTGCTAAATGCCACATGTTTTACCGCTTTTGATATTATCCGAACTGTATATATAAACTGTTACGAAAACCGTTCACTTCTCACCTCCGGGGATGTGCTTACTAATTGGGACTCCCTATTCTGTTAGTGTCTTACCCTGAATTAAGAAAGAGGTCGGACAAGTTACAAAGCCAGACGATCTCGCGGGTCCCCGGTACGTAGCCCCTCCTCGACTCGAGTTGTCCACTCGGGTACACAGTCTAGACCCTATACCGAGGTTTTCAACCTAGTATAACAAAACTTCATGCCGGATCCCTAGTAGGAATGTTTATTTGCATCATGCATTTTGACTTAGGGGACTCAACACAGGGGTTGGGTCCGTTTAGGACAGGTGCCCTGAAATAAAAGACTATCCTGATGCATTTTTACATGCTACTTGCGCATTTACTTGCCTTGAATTCACATGTTGACCGGCCTGTAAACAAAGGAAACAATTGAGAGAAGATAAGCAGTGTAGTTGCTTTTAAAAACCAATGCTCAAATAGCGCCGAAATGCTGCCGAATTTTCTAAAAAAAAAAAGAGACAAAGCACAAAGCACAAAAAGAGGCACCAAGTTTTTGAAGTTTTTCAATAATGTCTACGGGTTTCGATAAATTATTTTGGCCGGGTCCAACCCCTTTTTCAAAATATCAAGAAAATGCCCAAGTCGGGTGGTGCCATTATTACGATAATAGCTTAATGACAGTACAGGGACACCGGAAGGCTGATCTTACGCAAATGACTGCCATTGAATTTTATTCGGGTCGGTAAGCAAGCACAGCCTGAAAAACCTTCTAGATAAAGTGTCAAAAGACCGTATTCGCAAAGCCGGTCCCTGTGTTAAAATAAATTTCATAAATGTCAATTTTTATGTTTTGAGAATACTAATCCGCCCTAATAAATGTGCAGAATGAGCACGATAATGAACAAAATTCCTTTTGACATGCACCTGTGGTGGAATGACCTCGGAGAAGCCGGACAGAAAAAGGTCAACAAACATTTGGGGGGCCTCACTAGTTTGCTGAAAATCTACCCTAGGGGAGGAGATATCATAAAGGCTCTAATTACCTTCTGGGACCCTGCCCACAATGTCTTCCACTTCTCAGATTTTGAGCTGACCTCGACTTTGGAGGAAATGACCGAATATATCGGGACCCACACAATCTCGCTAAAATATCAATACTTGATAGTTTTCAAATGATCAACTGTTTGAATCATCGAAGAACAAACTTCAAAAGTGTAAATTTTTTTTTATGAGTAATGACCAAATCCTAATAACTAACTAATACTTGGCTATTTTTATTTGGGGTGTTATCTTATATTTTCGAGAAATTCTTCAATATAAAGATGTGATAAGTAGCACTTTGTTGAATGAAATTATAACTATATAAATTAGTTTAAAGAATTAGTTATCAATATTAAATCCTATTGAAATAGAAGGTCTGATATTTGTACTTTAATAAGTATCAGTTTTCGAGAAGGATGTATTTTCAAACATTTTTTAATAATAAAAATTATGTAAAATTTCTTTAACTGATCAACCGTTTGATGCTCAAATCATATTGCATGAAAAGTGTTTTAATTTTATAATTTCAGCTCTACAATTTTAGAAGATGGATGGAGTAAATAAAGAAGAAAAAGAATGACATATAGACCGTTCAGCGAGATTGTGAGGTTCACATGTTATCGTTAGACTTGCGAGGTCCCAAAAAAGGTGAAGAAAGTCCATCTCGTGGTTTTCTAGATGTATAATCATATTTATGGCATACTTCTTTTTAAAAAATCATGAACTTTTCCAACAAAGTCTACGACGCAATTTATATATATAAAATAATTGGTCTTTGATTTCTGTTATGTAAGTAGTAGCAGTATTATTCAATGTTGAAATTAACGATTAAAAGTAAGTTAATATTAGGTTAGAGTGCCTGTAAAATTAGAATAAAACGTAACTTAATTAGTAAATACACCATGTATTTTAAGAAATGTTCTCCTTTGGATACATCAGAACAGATAAAAAGTCAAATTAATAATTACAAGAGACAACATTTCAAAATATTTAAATTTTAGTTAGACTATTTGTCTGCCTTCCTTTTTCTTTATTGTTTTTATAGAATTTTAATACATGAAGGAAGTGGAAGGTAAGGAGGATAATTTTCAGCATCGAAACTCGTTGCATGGACAGGATTCTCCATCTTTTTTCTTTTTTTTAACTTTTTTAATGTGAGGTATTTAGAAGAGCTTTTTGGAAGAGAAAAAGTATTTTTGGGTAAAAGTAGAAGTGCTTTTTGGGAGTATAATAAAGGTAGGAACAAAAATTGTTCAATTGGATCTGAATGAGGTAAATGAGCAAACTCAGAAATGAAGGGCAGTTTAATTGGGTATGTTCTGGGTGGATCATCCTCAGTTAATGAGATGATTAAATTTGTGTATGGAGTGTGAAATTTTGTCAATACTCCATAAGTGTACCTATACAACAAGGGCTATTTCATAGTTCGATTTGATACAGAGGATGACAAGAACAAAGTTATTCAACAAGGTCCATATACATTTCAGATAAGACCTATGATCCTAAAACAATGGGAGCCTCACTTTCAATTGAGTAAGGAATTAACAAGGAATGTTCCTATTTGGGTTATTTTTCCTAGTTTACCAATTCAGTTTTGGAGTACAAAAAATTCGGGTCAGATTGTAAGTTACCCAGGAAAACCTATATGTTCAAACAAACTAACAGCTAACGGTGATAATATTTCATATGCTCGTATTTTAATTGAGATGGATATATCACAAAAACTGTCTTATTCTCTCATGATTGAAATGGCTGATGAAAAATACAGGGAACAAATGCTGGAATATGAATGGAAACCAGCATAGTGTGAGGGATGTCTTCAGATAGGGCAACATATAAAAAGTTGTACAAAAGTCCAGCAAATACAAAGGCATGTTGACCAACAACATGTGAAATCAAAGAAACAACAGAAGAAAAAACGACTAGCGGGCCAATGGAGAGTAAAGGTTGTGAATGAGAAAGATCAAAAAGAGAAGGAAGATAGTCTTGAACAAGACCAAGAGGAGAATATAGGTGCAGAATACTCACAGCAAAAGAGAAGAGGAAAACAGATAACGAAAGATCAAGGGCAGGATAATCAGAAAGGGGCATTGCCAGATAAAAGCTTAGAGGAGTTATTGAACAAAAACATATATGATCCTTTGAGAATTCAAGAAGATTGCAACATTGACAAGGTGACTGAAGGGGTTGTCCTCAATGAGGAGAATCCACCATGATAGTTAGCTCGTGGAACTTTAGAGGGTTGAATAAGCCCTTCAAGGAGAAAGAACTCAAGGCATTTCCGCTAGAATATAAAATAACTCAACTAGGTTACCTTGAGACAAAGATAAAGCTTAGAAGTATGGCTGAAGTTAGAGCTAAAGTTTAGCAAAGAATGGAAGGTGTATTCTGACGAAGGTATAAAAGAGAGGGGAAGGATATAGATATTGTGGAAAGAACAGTTGGTACAAATTAATATAATCTTAGCTAGTGATCAATTAATCCACTTCAAAGTAAAGGATAAAAGTACACATATTACTTTTGACATTACTTTTGTAAATGGGAAGAATATTGTAGCTGAAAAGGAACTTATGGAATCAGTTAAGGAAAATTCAAAGTAGTATTCAGTAGGCATGGCCGCTAATAGGAGATTTTAATCGTATGTTATCTGCTGATGATCGAATTGACGGACAACTAGTACAACAAGCTGAATTGGTGGACTTTTAGAGATGTATTGATGATATTGGGGTGAGACAACTAAATAGAAACGGAAGCTAATGGTCTTGGTGTAACAAGAGGGATGCAAATGACAGAATCTACTGTAACATAGACTGGCCTTTGATAATGCTTCTTGGCTGACAAAATATAGTAGTGTTGAAGCTATTTTTGAAAAGCCAGTCGCTTCTAATCATTCTCCAATTATCACTAACACATTGGTAGTCAAGTTTATTTACCAAAACTATTTAGACTATACAATGTGTTATTGCATAACAAGAAGTTTGAGCAATCTGTGGAAGAAGTATGGGGGTAGCAAATAGAAGGATATAAAATGTACTTTGTGTGGATAAAACTGAGGAGATTAAATGTCACGACCCAAACCCCGAACCCGATCGTGATGATGCCTCTCGTGAAGACAGGACCAGCCAAATAAACTAATTCTCAATTTTAAACAGTTAAATAGCATGATAATAGTCTAAACATGGTTTAATAATACGAGATAGCGGAAGTACAGACAACAAAATGTGGAAAATCCAACACGACACAACCCTAACCCTAACGGGGTGTCACAAGTCACGAGTACCTAAGGATCCTGATACAAGTCTGCTAAATCCAATAACTAGTACAATTGTTTTGAAAACAAAATATAAAGATGATAAGATGATAGAGACACGGGGCTGCAGATGCCAACAACTACCTCGTAGTCTCCGAATATCGTCTGGGACTGGAAGAATCAACACTCAAGAGCGGAACCAGTGATGCAAGAATCTGCACACACAGTGCATGGAGTAATGTGAGTACTCCGACCCAATGAGTAATAAATATAAATAATGACTTAAGGTAAAAAAATCATATAAAACACAGGGCATTCTATAATGAAGCAGTAAAACATCATTTGGAATCAATAAATCGATGTAAAATCAAGTAAGATCTCCTTTAAACAGGTAAAACAGGTAATAATATAAAGTAAACAAATAGAAGTTCGCCCCTCGGGCTCAGTATCCACAAATCTACCACTCGGGTAATATCTCAAAACAGTACCAGCCTCTCGGACTCAATCTCAGAATAATAACAACCCCTCGAGCTCAATATCACATCATAATGGGTATCCGCGCTCACTGGGGGTGTACAGACTCCTGGAGGGGCCCTTTACGGCCCGAGCGCAATCACCAGCCATCTCATAGCATCAAATCTAAGCTCTCGGCCCCATAATAATCAAGCCACCTCATGGCATATATATGTATCTCAGGCCCTCGGCGACATATCAGTATTAGTGTATCCTCACAACTAGGCCCTCGGCCTTACGCAGTCCGAAGTTCATCACAAGCCCCTCAGAAAATAGTAAAACAATATTTCTCAGCTAAAAAACAACAACAACAACCCAGTTAAATCCCACAAGTGGGGTCTGGGGAGGGTAGTATGTACGCAAACCTTACCCCTACCCCAAAGGAGTAAAGAGGTTGTTTCCAGAAGACCTTCGGCTCAAGATAATAAGAAAAACAAAAAGAGAAGAATATTAGTTTCACACAAATATCATATGAAAAATAGAAACAAAAAATGCAGAAGGAAAAATGCAAAACAAAAATGATGTTTAGGAAATAGGTCCTGCACCAAAAAGCAAAAATAGTAAGACACGACAATGCCCCTAGCTATTCCAGACAAAAACCCTACCAGACTAGGCTCACAACGGAACAAGGTAACGCAAGACTCACCTATATCCTAGCCTACAACTGTAAAACTCGACCTCCATAACTTCCTATCAAGTGTCATGTCCTCGAAAATCTGAAGTCTCACCATATCTTGCCTGATCACTTCTGCCCAATACTTCTTAAGCTGCCCTCTACCTCGTCTCGCGCCCTCCACAAGCAGTCACTCGCACCTCCTTACTAGAGCATCTAGGCTTCTCCTCTGTACATGTCCGAACCATCTGAACCTCGCTTCCCTCATCTTGTCATCAATGGGAGCCACGTGCACCTTCTCCCGAATATCCTCATTTCTAATCTTGTCCATCCTAGTGTGGCCGCACATCCATCTCAACATCCTTATTTTTGCTACTTTCATCTTTTGGACATGTGAATTCTTAACTGGCTAACACTCAGTCCTATGCATCATGGCGGGTCTAACCACCGCTTTATAGAACTTAACTTTGAGTTTTTTTATCACTCTCTTGACACACAAAAATCCGGATGCTAACCTCCACTTCATCCATCCTACCCCAATACCGTGTGCTACATACTCATCGATCTCCTCTCCCCCGTGGATAACCAAACCAAGGTACTTGAATCTGCCCCTACTTGGGATAACCTGTGATTCAAGCCTTACATCCACGGCTACCTCCCCTGACTCAGTGCTGAACTTGCACTCCAGGTATTCCGTCTTCGTTTTGCTCAGCTTGAAACCTTTAGATTCAAGAGTTTGTCTCCAAACTTTTAGTCTCTCATTAACATATGCTCGTGACTCATCAATCAAAACTATGTCATCAGCAAATAGCATGCACCACCTCCCCTTAAATATGGTTTGTAATGCATCCATCACCAGGGCGAATAAGAACGGACTGAGCGCAGAGACTTGGTGTAACCCTATTTCAACCGTAAAATGCTCAGAGTCACCTCTTACTGTCCTAATCCAAGTATTAGCCCCATCATACATGTCCTTAATCACCCTAATATAGGGAACCGACACACCTTTAGTCTCCAAGCATCTCCAAAGAACTTCTCTAGGGACCTTGTCATACACTTTCTCTAGGTTAATAAACACCATGTGCAGATCCTTTTTGCTCTCTCTATACAGTTCTACCAACCTCCTAATAAGGTGTATAACTTCTGTGGTAGAATGACCCGGCTTGAACCCGAACTGGTTGTCGGATACAGAAATTGTCATCCTCGCCCTTGCTTCAATGACTCAATAATTTCTCAGACCAAAACATCATTTTAAATATTATTTAAGTCTTAAAACTAAGTAAAAATGGCTGAGTAGTAAAATACTGGAAAATAACATGACTGAGTTCAAATAATAAGTCCAAAACAATGAGGTAATAGTGATAAAAACCCCTTGAAGTGTTCAAATAGTTGGCACAAACCCAAATATGGCAATCAGCCCAAATCATAATGATAACAAATAAGTTTCAGTCAAATACGCAGTAAAGTCATCAATCGGGACATACCAAGTCGCAATCCCCAATAGTGCACGACCCCACGCTCGTCGTCCAGCGTGTGTCTACCTCAATATAGCACTATGATGTGCAATCCGGGGGTTCAAACCCTCAGAACATCATTTACAATCATTACTCACCTCGAACCGGCTAATCTCTAGCTCGCGATGCATTTGCCCCTCGAATCGGTCTCCACGTGCGTCGAATCTATCTAAAATCAGAACGAATATATCACAATATTCTATAGGAACAAATTCCAAGCGAAAACAATCGAAAAATACCAAAATCCCAAAATTAGCAAAACCCGAGCCACGGGCCCACTTCTCGAAACTCAAAACTTTTACATCAACGGATTTCTTATTTCCTCAAGAGTTCATACATACCAAAAGTTCTAAAATCTGACCCCAATTGGTTCTCCAAATCCCCAAATCAAATCAAATAGACCCAAAATCACGGATGAAATGAATTAAACATTTTACCCAGGCCTCATTTTCCTTCATCGCGATCGCAACACTTCCCTCGAGATTGTGAAGGACAAATCTTCAACACCTAAAAATAACTATATGTGATCGTGTAACACCAATCGCGATCTCGATGATTCCTCAGCCTTATATTTCGCGAAAGCGTGCCTTCTCCCGCGAACGCGAAGAACAAACACGAACTCAAACCAGTTAACCAAAAAGACCCTACGCGATTGAGATCACACACACACGAACATGATAAACAACCCTCTCATTCTAAGCGATTATGGGACCCACTTCGCGAATGCAAAGAACATTTAGACAACTTCTTCAAATCCTACTACGCGATAACGAAGGGCAAAATTCCTGCACAGCTGAACCTGCAATTTTTCTGGAATTTTCGAACTTCAAATGATCTGAATGGCTACCTGAAACTCACCCGAGACTCCCGGGACCTCAATCAAAGGCACCAACACATCTTATATCCTTATTCAAACTTGTTCTAATCATCATAACACCTCAAACAACATCAAATTACTCAAAACACATCGGATTCAAGCCTAAGTTTCTAAAATCTTCTGAAATACGCTTTCGATCAAAAACCTAACCAAACCACGTCCGAATGACCTTAAATTTGTACATACATCCCAAAAGACAGAATGAAGCTATTGTAATTCTCAGAATTCCATTTCGACCCTCGGATCAAAATCTCACCTACCAACCGGAATTCGCCAAAATATCAACTTCACCAATTCAAGCCTAATTCTATTCCAGACCTCCAAAACCAATTCCGATCACATTCCTAAGTCACAAATCACATCCCAAAGCTAAGCGAACCATCAGAAATCATATTTGATCCCTCTAACACATAAGCCAACATCCGATTGACTTTTCCAACTTAAGCATTATTAAAAAATACTAAGTATCTCAAACCTTATTAGAATTATTCCGGACTCGATCCAACCAATTCGATACCATAGAATACGAATAACGAAGCATAAAAAATAGAAATGAGGGAAACGAATTGGTAACTTGTGAGATGACTGGCAAGGTCGTCATATTAAAGGACAGAGTGATGAAGCTTAATAAAGAGATGTAATCCTTAGACAAGAAGCTGGAAAATCTAAGAAAATAGTTGAAGAACACTTAGGAGAACCTTGATAAAGATCCATTCAATACTGAGTTGATTTTAGAAAAAAGGGAACTGATAATCCAAATAGTAAAATGGGAAGAAGTTAATGAGCAAGTGCTGAGACAGAGATCTAGAGAAATTTGGATAAAAGAAGGAGATCAAAATACCAAATTATTCCATGCAAAGCTAAAGGCAAGCAAGAAATAGAATTGGTTCAATATACTATAATCAAGGGGTCGTGATTACAGAACCAAGGATGATGGAACAAGAGTTCACAAGCTTCTTCCAAACCTTATTAGGAGAGTGTGCTAAAGAACTGCCTTGTATTGATCTGAATACAATTAGGAATGGAAATTGTCTAACAAAATATCAACAGAAGGAATCAGACCAATAACAGAACAAGATATATGTCACGACCCAAACGGAAGGGCCGCGACGGGCACCCAGTGCCTTACTCGGCCGAGTACCAGCATAACATATCTTTCTTATCATACTATAATGGGTAAGTGAGCCCAAAAACCCATCAAGAGATAACAAGAATAAAAGAAATAAGGGAATACTCAACATATGAAGACCCAACATGATATATAAACGTATATATGTGACATTCGGGCCTATAAGGCCGACATAACCTTTTGTAACTCAAAACATAGGCCGACAAGGCCATACAAGTATCCATACACCTGACATCTATCTACAATCCTCTAAGAGTACATAAAATCATAAAGGTTGGGACAAGGATCATACACACTTGGTTAGAATAATTTAATAAGGAGAGAACAACATGGACCACCTTAGTTTCTAGGAGTAGATCTGTTTTGAATTAGCATATTGTTTACGTTCATGTCACTTTAGATCATGCCAAAAGAAATAAGTAAGTGACTTAACATACCTTAAACATATTGAGTCCTTAATACCTTCCAAGCAACTCTTCAAACGAGTCAATTCGATCTATCATAGCATAAGAAGATTCAAAATTAGTGCTAAACAAAGGTTAAGTCTATAACTTAAGCTAGTAGCTCGTTTACGTAAATTTGGGCAGAATCTCCCTTGTAACAAGGGCCTCCATCAATACCATATACTAGCAACAACAACTAGAGAAATTCATCAACATATAAATGTCAATAACAAGACACCATATAACAACAACAAGTCACAACTACTTCACGACGAACGGCAAGCTCCAATTGGAATCCATATAACCCATATACCCATTATAGACTTCTTAAATTAACTTACAAGTATCATTAACATGATAATGAAGTAATTCATCAATGATTCCATCCTTATACCATATACTTATAACAAAGGAAACAATGCACAACTCCAACCATCTTCAATTAGTAACTTTATTCACTAGTTCATGTCATTTCCATCCATTTAACTTAATCAACACCAATATAACCTTATGCACATGAAAGAACACAAAAAAAATACCTCCTAAAGTAACATCAATTCGAAATCCAAGTTATATTCATTTTACAATAACCCTCAATGGCAATACAACACTATAGAAGTGACTTAAGCTAATCCAAGTACTATCTTGTAGTTTATTATCCTAATAACTTAACCAACATACAGTCAAGATTAAGCACAATTAGTAAGTTGTTATACTCACCTTTGACAATAGCAAAAACTTAGAATTTCATCCAAATACAGCCCACAACAATCCTCAATGACAACACAACCTCAAAGAGGTGTTGTTCTAGGACTAGGTTTTGATTTGAAATATGGTGTAATCACTTCGGAATCACTTCAAACCCTTGTGGAATATGTTTTGAAGGGTTAGGAGAAGTTTGGAGATGAATTTGAGTTGAAAATAAGTGAAAAATAGGCGTCCAAATTGTTTATAAAGTGAAGTAGGTCGACCACCGCCTAAGTGGATCCCATTTGGAGTAGCTTGCGCGGTCTCGAAAATGCGAATATCTTTCTACTCCAATGTCGTATTGATGAACAGTTTAATGAGTTAGAAACTGGACTCGTAGATCTTCATTTTGTATGTAGATCATCCCTTTATTCCAAGTATATTGGGAGAAAAGTTCATCTACATTTGACCTTAATTTCAGCAAATTTATCAATGTAACTTGTGATGACCTTTGCTAACTCTTGTTCCGCAACTTGCTTGCCTTCAAAATGTAGAAAATGAATATCATACGACTAAAATAGCTCGGGAGAGGGCAATTTTGAGAGGGTTTTGAAGAGGAGATTATTAGGTAACGTTTCTTTAATCCCTTCTTGTTATATTTTATCATTATATAGTTAAATCCTTCATTAAAATTCGAATTGAGGATCAAAAATTAAAAAATTTGGGTAGAGTTTTATAGGCTAAACTATTGAGTTTTAAGTGAGTGTTTGACCTCCGATTTGGGAGATTTTCATGTGGTTAGACTCATGAGAGTACGAGGTTTCTAAAAATGTAAAATTTGTCCGATTCCAAGACATTGGCATGAGGGGCATTTTGGTCATTTTACCTAATTTCACGTCTTATCATTGAATTAAATAGTAGAATCTATTGCTTGAGATTTTATTTACGATATGTATTTGAATTGACAGATTTGGGTCATTTGAAGTCGGATACTCGTGGAAAAAGTGTGATTTCAAGTTGAATTTAGAGCTGATTTGAGGTAAGTGGCTTGTCTAACCTTGTGTGGGGGATCTTTCCCTAGGATATGTTAATTGGTAATTGAGTGCTTGTACGTGAGTGGACGAGCGCGTACTTGAGCTAATCGTTGAAAATTCAGTTGTTATTTAAGATATTGAGATTGAGTTTCTTTCGTACTTGCTTTATTTTACTTGAAATTATAACATGTGCTAGATTAGAAAGACATGTTTAGTTGATTGCCTACTTGCTAAATTTCTTTAACTGCACTATGTGAAGCATTTTAGGCTATAAGTATCTGTTGCTTTGTATAGTTGTACCTCATTTCTGAATATTCTCTGATTGTGGTTGCGCATTTACATTGGGACTACGGATGTGGGAGTCTTGTAGCTCCCCTCCCCCTTGTTTGTTTACTTTGGGACTACGGGTTAGATTCCCGGTAAATCCCCCTGCACATTTACTTTAGGACTACGGGTTAGATTCCCGGTAGATTCCCCCCTGCATATTTACTTTGGGACTACGGGTTAGATTCTCGGTAGATCCCCCCCCCCCCCCCCACTCATTGATATGGAAATGGACTACAAGACAGTATCCTGGGAGATCCTCGTTATTGGTATTGATATGGAAATGGACTATTGGACGGTATCCTGGGAGATCCTCGTTGTTTGTAGTGACATGGAAATGGACTATAGGACGGTATCTGGGAGATCCTCATAATTGGTACTGATATTGAGTTGTTCTACTCTGTGCTATCTTATCTTCGGTGTATTGATTGTTGTTTGTGTAACCTGACTTCCTCCACGGTTGTATTCCATTATTTCTGCTTATTTCATACCGTTGTCAATATTCTTATTATATTGTTTAATCTCAGTAGGGCTCTGGCATTCCTCGTCACTACCCAACCGAGGTTATGCTTGGAACTTAATGAGTACCATTATGGTGTACTCATGCCCCTTCTGCGCATGTTTTTCATGTGAAGATCCATGTACCTCTACTCAGGCGCACTATCCTCGAGACGGAGAGCTCTAGCGGAGACTTCGAGGTATATTTGCCGCGTTCGCAGACCAGGATTCTCTATTCTGTTCCAGCTTTAGTTGTTATTATATCCTTTTGTTTTAGTTGTTTAGACATTCTGGAGTTAGAGCAGTATATTACATTTCTATTAGCATGTGGTTCCCGTGAGTTTCCGGGTTTTTGGATGAGATTGTAGACTTTCGCGTTTATTTTTGAGTTGTATATACCAAGTGGCACTTATATACCACTTTCTTCTAGTTTTGCTCAATTTAATTAAATGTTCTGCAAGTTACAATAAATTTTCGTATTGTTAGGCTTACCTAGTTGTAGTAACTAGGTGCCATCACGACATGTTCATGGAGGGTGAACTGCGGTCATGACAAGTTGGTATCAGAGCTCTAGGTTCATAGGAGTCACAGAACACAATCCAGTTTATTAGAGTTTCGCTGATCGATACAGAGACGTCTGTACTTATCTACGAGAGGCTATGTAACTGTTTGGGGAAAATTTTCACTTCATTGATTTCCTTGTTGTGCGATCTTTTTGACATCGGATCTGAACTTCTATCTCCTATTCTCTCACAGATGGTGAAGACACGCACTACTCGGGATGATCAGGCACCCGCGCTCCCTACTGCAGCCGTCAGAGGCTGGGACCAAGCCAGAGGTCGAGGACGCGCACGTGGTGCAGCCAGAGCACCTGCGCGAGCTACCACTGAGGAACCACTAGTAGATCCAGCCAGAGCCCAGGCACCTGGAATGCCTACTACTTCTGCTGCTACTCCAGCCCTTCAGGAGATGCTGGCTCAGTTCATGTCTATGTACACCACCTTGGCTCAGGCAGGGTTGTTTCCCCTTGCTGCAGCCACATCCCAAGCTGGGGGAGGAGTACAGACTCCCGCCGTCGATACTGCTGAGCAGCGAGTGCAAGTTGAGCAGGTCCTAGAGATCATTCATGTTTCGTTTGCAGTGCCAGTTCAGCCCGTGGATGGAGAAGCTGCTTCTGAGGATGAGCAGGAGGTTGGATAGGTTCAAGAAATATATTCCTCCGGTGTTCAGTGGATTAACGACATATGATGCCTTGGGATTTCTAGAGGAGTGCCACAGTATTCTTTGCACTATGGGCATAGTAGGGTCCATCGGGGTTTCCTTCACTGCTTTTTAGCTTCGGGAGCCGCCTATGATTGGTGGTGCACTTTTGAGATAGATAGTCCAGTCGAGGCTACTTCACTAACTTGGACCCAGTTCTCACAGATGTTTATGAGAGAGTTTGTCCCCCAGAGTCTTAGGGATGCATGGTGTGCCGAGTGAGCATTTGCGACAGGGTGCTATGACCGTTTCAGAGTATGCTATCCATTATACCAAATTGGCCAGGCATGCACCGGCTTTGGTTGCTACAGTCCACAAGACAGTTCGCAGGTTCATTGAGGGTCTTATCCCACCTACCAGATCTAGTATGGCTCGAGATTTGACAATGGGCATTCCTTATCAGCAGGTAGTGAGCATTGCTAGGGGGATCGAGAGTATGCACGCCAGGGGCGAAAGGAGAGAGAGGCCAAGAGGTCTCGAGAGTCAGGCCACTATTCTGGTGCTCGTACCCCAGCAATAGGTCGACATGGTATCCCCGTTCATTCATCTCTTACAGCATCCAGCAGTGCTCCAGCTCCTCGTATACCTTAGGAGCCTTACTATGCACCTCTGGTTTCTAGCACGCCTCCTACTCGGGGTGTTCCCAGAGGTCAGTCCAACAGACATAGCCCTAGTCAGTCATAGCCATTGCGCCCTCCAATATCTTGTTTCGAGTGTGGTGATACATGCCATATGGTTAGGGACTGCCCCAGTCTTGGTAGGGGTGCATCTTCACAGACTGATCAGCCACAGCCCGCCCAGCAGAGTTCCTAGGATATGATTACGGCTCCAATTGCCACCCCGCCCGCTCCACCAGCTAGGGGTGAAGGCTAGGGAGGTATAGGTTTCCCTCGAGGGAGAGGCCGGACCAGATATTATGCTCTTCCTGCTCGTGCCGAGGTTGTTGCCTTTGATTCTGTTATCACAGGTATTATATTGACTTGCCATAGAGAGGCATCGGTTCTATTCAATCCGGGCTCTACTTATTCTTATGTATCTTCTTACGTTGCTCTGCATTTGGTTATGCCTCAGGATTCTTTGAGTGCCCCCGTTTATGTTTCTACTCATGTGGGGAATTCCCTTGTTGTGGACCGCATTTATCGGTCATGTTTAGTTAATATTTGTGGTTTTCAGACCAGGGCTGATTTATTGTTACTCAACATGGTTGATTTTGATATTATCTTGGGCACGGACTGTTTGTCGCCCCATTATGCTTTTTTTGATTGTCACGCTAAAATCCTGACGCTGGCTATACCAGGTATTCCACGTATTGAGTGGAGTTAGATCACACTCCTAGTAGAGTTATCTCTTTCCTTAAAGCTCAGTGTATGGTTGATAAGGGGTGTAGCCTATGTGAGAGATGTCAGTGTGGATACCCCTCCTGCTGATTCTGTCTCAGTGGTACGGGATTATCCCGATGTGTTTCCAGCTGATCTTTCGGGCATGCCGCCTGATAGGGACAGTGATTTTGGCATTGATCTATTGCCGGGCACTCAGCCCATTTCCATTTCTTCGTATCATATGGCTTCTCCAAAGTTGAATGAGTTGAAGGATCAGTTACAAGAATTTCTTGATAAGGGTTTTATTCAACCTAGTGTTTGACCGTGGGCTGCTCCTATCTTGTTTGTGAAGAAGAAGGATGGTTCAATATGTATGTGTATTGATTATCGCCAGTTGAACAAGGTTACCATGAAGAATCGTTATCCTTTGCCTTGTATTGATGATCCGTTTGACCAGCTTCAGGACACACAAGTGTTTTCTAAGATTGACTTACGCTCAGGTTACCATCAATTGAAGATTCGGGAGCCAGATATCCTGAAGATTACCTTCAAGACTCGGTATGGTCATTACGAGTTCCTTGTTATGTCATTTGGGCTGACCAATGCCCCAGCAGCTTTTATGCATTTGATGCACAGTGTATTCAGGCAATACCTCGACTCATTCGTTATTGTTTTTATTGATGATATTCTGGTGTATTCCCGGAGTCGGGAAGATCATGAGCAACACCTGAGGGCCGTGCTTCAGACCCTGAGGGAGAAGAAGGTATATGCGAAGTTCTCAAAATGTGAGTTTTGGTTGGATTCAGTGGCATTCATAGGCCATATAGTTTTGAGTGAGGGCATTCGGGTAGATCCGAGGAAGATAGAGGCCGTGCAGAGTTGGCCCAGGCCGTCCTCAACCACAGATATTCATAGTTTCCTTGGCTTGGCGGGTTATTACCGTCGTTTTGTGGAGGGATTTTCATCGATTGCAACCCCTATGACTAGGTTGACCCAGAAGGGTGCTCTATTTCAGTGGACAGAGGAGTGTGAGGCGAGCTTTCAGAAGCTCAAGACAACTTTGACTACAACCCCTATTCTGATATTGCCTACTGGTTGGGAACTTATACAGTTTATTGTGATGCCTCACGGGTTAGCCTTGGAGCGGTGTTGATGCAGGACGGTAGGGTAATTGCCTACGCGTCCAAATAGTTAAAAATACATGAGAAGAATTACCCTGTCCACGACCTTGAATGGTGTTGATGCAGGACGGTAGGGTAATTGCTATTGTTCATGCCTTCAAGATCTGGCGTCATTACTTGTACGGTGTGCCTTGTGAGATTTATACTGATCATAGGAATTTGCAGCATTTGTTCAAGAAGAAGGATCTAAATTTGTGCCACGGGAGGTGGGTAGAGTTGCTAAAGGACTATGATATCACTATTCTGTATCACCTAGGTAAGGCCAATATGGTAGCAGATGCCTTGAGTTGCCGGCAGAGAGTTTGGGGAGTTCGGCATATTTACCAGCTTCAGAGAGACCTATGGTGATGGATGTTCATGCCTTAGCCAGTCAGTTTGTAAGATTGGATCTTTCGGAGCCCCGTCGAGTTCTAGCCTGCGTGGTTTCTCGGTCTTCATTGTTCGATCATATCAGGGAGCAACAGTATGATGACCCTCATTTACTTGTCCTCGGGGACAGGATTCAACACGACGATGCCAGAGATGTGACCATCGGAGATGACGGGGTGTTGAGGATGTAGGGCCGTGTTTGTATGCCCAATGTTGATGGGCTACGACTGTTGATTCTAGCAGAGGCCCATAGTTAGCAGTATTCCATCCACTCGGGTGCCGCGAAGATGTATCAGGAGTTGAGACAACACTATTGGTGGAGGCGGGTGAAGAAGGATATAGTTGGATATGTAGCTAGATGCCTCAACTGTCAGCAGGTGAAGTATGAGCACTAGAGACCAGGTGGGTTGCTTTAGCAGATAGAGATTCCTGAGTGGAAATGGGAGAGGATCACCATGGATTTTGTAGTTGGTCTCCCTCGGACTGCGAAGAAGTTTGATGTCATTTGGGTGATTGTGGACCGACTGACCAAGTCTGCTCATTTTATCCCTGTGTGTACTACTTATTCATCGGAGCGACTGGCGGAGATTTATATCCGGGAGATTGTTCGTCTGCATGGTATTCCGATTTCTATTATTTCGGACAGAGGTACTCAGTTCACCTCACGGTTCTGGAGAGCCGTTCGGTAGGAGTTGGGTACTCAGGTGACGATGAGTACAATATTTCACCCCCAGACTTACTGACAGTCCGAGCGCACTATACAGATTCTTGAGGATATGCCCTGTTCGTGTGTGATTGAGTTTGTAGGGTCTTAGGATCAGTTCTTGCCATTGCTGAAGTTTTCTTAATACAACAACTATCATTTCAACATTAAGATGGCCCATATGAGGCATTGTATGGTAGGCGATGTAGATCTCCGGAAGGTTGATTTAAGCCGGGTGAGGCCAAACTATTGCGCATAGAGTTGGTTCAGGATGCATTGGAGAAGGCTAAGGTGATTCATTATAGACTCCGTACAGCCCAGTCTAGACAGAAGAGCTACGCGGACAGGAAGGTTCATGATGTTTCATTTATGGTCGAAGAGCGGGTTCTAGTTCGGGTCTCGCCTATGAATGGCGTTATGAGATTTGGGAAGAAAGGGAAGTTGAGTCTGAGGTTCATTGGCCCTTTTGATGTTTTGAGACGTGTTGGTGAGGTTGCTTATGAGCTTGCCTTACCTCCCAGTTTGGCCGGGGTTATCCGGTATTTCATGTTTCGATGCTCCATAGATATCACGGTGACCCGTCGCACGTGTTGGATTTTAGCTCAGTCCAGTTGGAAAATGATCTATCATATGTTGAGGAGCCAGTAGCTATCTTGGACAGGCAGGTCAGAAAGTTGAGGTCAAAGAACACTGCTTCAGTAAAGGTTCAATGGCGGGGTCAGCCGGCCAAGGAGGCGACTTGGGAGACCAAGCAGGTTATGCGCAGCCGATACCCTCATCTTTTTACTACTTCAGGTATGTTCTCTATGCTCGTTCGAGGACGAACAAATGCTTAAGTGTAGGAGGATGTGATGATGCAGCCGGTCGTTTTTGGAATTTATGCCCGAATCCCTCATTAACTGCTTCCCCTAAGTTTGTTTCTGCTATTTTGGTTTTCCGGGACATTTGGCGTTGAGTTTCGGAGAGTTTTTGGGACAATTAGTCCTTAAATGAGAGCTTAAGTGTTTTTCCGTTAGATCAGTTAGGTGATTTCGGGAATATATTTTGGAGGTCCGTAGCTCATTAGGCTTGAAACGCCGAAGAATGTATTTTTGAAGTTTCCGGTCCGATAGTGAGTTTTTGATCCGAGGGTTGGAATAGAATTCCAGAAGTTGTAGTAGCTCCATCGTGTCATTTGGGATGCGTGTGAAAATTTTCAGGTCATTCAAACGTGTTTTGGTTATGTTTTTTATCGAAATTGTATTTTGATGAAATTTGAAGTTCTTAGGCTCAAATTCCTGAATTAATCGATTTTACGACGTTGTTTTAGGTTGTTTTAGGGTTAGTACAAGTTTGAATGAGTTATTAGGTGTTATTGGTACTTTTGGATGAGGCCCCGTGGGCCTCAGGACAATTTCGGGTGGTTAACGGGAAGAGTAAAGATGTGTTGCAACAGCTGAACTATTGGTGCTTCTGGTATTTTTGCATTTGCGGCTTGTGAATCGCAGATGTGACACCGTAGAAGTGGCTAAATGGCCGCAGAAGCGGCTTTGCTCCTTTCCCTCAGAAACTGCATAAGCGGTGCCATTCCCGCAGAAGCGGAGCCACAAAAGCGGCTTAGGCATCGCAGAAGCGGCTTAGGCATCATAGAAGAGGAGCCGCAGAAGCAGCTCATGCATTGCAGATGCGGGATCCAGTGCTCCTTTAATTTCTGTAGAAGTGGCTCTTGTTCCGCATATGGGGTCCTTTGTCCGCAGAAGCGGAAATCCCTTTTCAGAAATAGTGAAATTGAGGGTTTAATTTCAAAGTTAGAAAGAAATCAAATTTGAGCTCGGGAGAGGGCGATTTTGAGAGGATTTTGAGAGGAGATTATTGGATAACGTTTCTTTAATCCCTTCTAGTTATATTTCATCATTATATAGTGAAATCCTTCATTAAAATTCGAATTGAGGATCAAAAATTTGAAAAATTGGGTAAAGTTTCATAGGCTAAACTATTGAGTATTGAGTGGGTGTTTGAACTCCGATTTAGGAGATTTTTATATGGTTAGCCTCGTGAGAGTACGAGGGTTCTGAAAATATAAAATTTATCCGATTCCGAGACGTTGGCCTGAGGGGTATTTTGGTTATTTTATCTAATTTCGCGTCTTATCTTTGAATTAAATAGTAGAATCTATTGCTTGATATGTTATTTATGATATGTAATTGAATTGAATAGATTTAGGCCATTTGGAGTCGGATACTCGTAGCAAAAGTGTGATTTCAAGTTGAATTTGGAGTCTATTCGAGGTATGGCTTGTCTAACCTTGTGTGGGGGACGTTTCCCCTAGGATATGTTAATTAGTAATTGAGTGCTTGTACTTACTTGAGCTAATCATCGAAAATTCGCTTTTTATTTAAGATATTGAGACTAAGTTTCTTTCGTACTTGCTTTGTTTTACTTGCAATTATAACTTGTGCTAGATTAGAAATACATGTTTAGTTGACTAACTTGCCTACTTGCTAAATTGCTTTAACTGCACGACGTGAAGCATTTTAGGCTAGAACTATCTGTTGCTTTGAATAGTTGTACCTAATTTCTGAATATTCTTTGATTGTGGTTGCGCGTTTACATTGGGACTATGGATGTGGATCCGGTAGCTTCCCTCTTGTTTGTTTACTTTGGGACTACGAGTTAGATTTCCGATAGATGCCCCTGCACATTTACTTTGGGACTAACGGGTTAGATTCCCGGTAGATCCCCCTGCACATTTACTTTGGGACTATGGGTTAGATTTTCGGTAGATCCCCCCTTGCTCATTGATATGGAAATTGACTACATGACGGTATCCTGGGAGATCCTCGTTATTAGTATTGATATGTAAATGGACTACAGGACGGTATCCTGGCAGATCCTCGTTGTTGGTATTGACATGAAAATGGAATATAGGACGGTATCTTGGGAGATCCTCATAATTGGTACTGATATTGAGATGTTTACTCTATGCTATCTTATCCTCGGTGTGTTGATTGTTGTTTGTGTAACCTGACTTCCTCCACGGGTGTATTCAATTATTTCTGCTTATTTCATACTGTTGTCAACATTTTTATTATATTGTTTAATCTCAGTAGGGCTCTGACCTTCCTCCTCACTACCCAACCGAGGTTAGGCATGGCACTTATTGAGTACCGCTGTGGTGTACTCATGCCCCTTCTGCGCATATTTTTCATGTGCAGATCCAGGTACCTCCACTCAGGCGCACTATCCTCGAGGCGGAGAGCTCTGGCGGAGACTTCGAGGTATATCTGTCGCGTCTGCAGACAAGGAGTCTCTATTCTGTTCCAGCTTTAGTAGTTATTCTATCCTTTTGTTTCAGTTGTTTAGATATTCTGGAGTTAGAGCAGTATATTACATTTCTATTAGCCTGTGGTTACCGTGAGTTTCCCGATTTTGGAATGAGATTGTAGACTTTCGCGTTTTATTTTTGAATTGTATATGCTAAGTGGCACTTATATACCGTTTTCTTCTAGTTTTGCTTAATTTAATTAAATTCCGCAAGTTATAATAAATTTCGGCATTGTTAGGCTTACCTAGTAGTAGGAACTAGGTGCCATGACGACATGTTCATGGAGGATGAACTGGAGTCATGACACGTAATCACTCAAATATGTTCATATAAATTGAAATGGATGGAGTATATTATTAACTTTTTGGGTGAACTTTCATATTTTTGAATAATTTTTTATATATTCAAATTTTCTTAAAAGAATAAAGTAATTTTTTCTTTTATTGTTATAATTTAATTAAATAAAATAATAAACTTAGTTATTTTCTTTAATAATAAATATTTACAATTATTTATCTACTTATATAATATTAATTGTTAAGTAAATTTCTTTATGTCTTGATTCGCAATATAGTACTTAAAAGCATTTCTTAAAAGTATGTTTAAATATAAATTATTGTTGAAAAGTAATTTTTAATTAATTAATTAAACACAATATTTTTCAAATATTTTTTAAAAATATTTATCAAAAATAATCTAATTTTTTCTATTTTGGCTAAACATGGAGTATAAGTTTCTGGTGTTTTGGAATTTGTTATTCATTTCGTTGAGACTTCGGACAAAAGTACAAGTAATCCACGCGCTAAATCAAAAGTGCCATCGCTTTCCTTTTTCTGCCCTGGCAACGTGCCCACCATAAGTTCTTTATCATAAAGTCCAAGCGTTAATATCACGCGATATAACAAGCGAGTGGAAAGAATAACCCATTAAAAACACGAAACAGACAGGTGGCTAAATGGCTTCTGTAAAAATGACCTTAAAAATGGGTCCTACCTGACACAGAAACACATCTCAGCTCTCTGCTCTCTCGCCTTCTGATAAATTTGGCTTCAGCGAGATGATAATTACACGAAAGATAACTCCTCTTGATATGATATTTCTAAATTTCAGTAGTTTATCGCCTAGAAAAAAGTACATATTCATGTTGCTTGACCTGATGCAAGAGATTTTATATGGTACGACAGAGCTTACGATGCTTATCATAGTTAGCCACTCTGAAGCTGAAAAAACTCCACGACTGGTATAGAATTAAAAAGTTGAAACCCAATTGATGTTTGAATTCAGTGGCATTAAGGGGATTAAAGAAATAAAGAAAATTAGCGTAGTAAAGCTAACAGAATTTGATATTTAGCATTTATAAATAAAGCATTTATTTTATATACATAATATATAATTTTTCAACGAAAAACACAAAGAATTCTACTCTTATATCTTTACAAGTTTAATTTTTTTTCCAATAAATATTTGGTTGTCAGGTCAGATATATAATTTAGATATTGTTTTACTTTAATCATCTGCTCAACTATTAACTAACTCAGATTTGTAGAATAAGCTCACTAAGGAAGTAAGTTGCTCCCTCCCAAAAAATTCTCATTCAAAAATTAAAATTCGAATCCAAAATATTTGATTAAGGATGAATGAATCTTGACCATCCCACCACACTCCTCAATAGTTATTATTAACATGTTATTGATATCACCTTTGTCTTGATTTGTTTGATTTTCCAAATTATAGCAGTGCTAAAATGGGACTTGAAAAGCACCCATGTTTTAAATTTGCATTGTGTGTGTCGGTTTTGAGAGAATTCATTGTGTGTGTTGGAAAACTATATATCAGGAAAATATATTGATTGTGTTTATTTGAAGAAAATAAATTAGTACAATTTTAGAAATCTACTATAATACGAGCTCCCTCTAATTCATAACTTCATATATCTTTTAAGGTTCTGCACAACTCTTAAGATACATTTAATAAAATAAATCATAAGTATTTGTCCTACATCTTTGGTAAACATTATTTAATTAAAATAATAAGGATAGATTTTAGAAAAATTTGAAGCTGAATTTAAAGTTACTAAGAAACAGGGTTATGAACGAGGAAAGGAAAGCTGTAGTATCATGGCATCTTGGCTGTGTGGTGGCTCTCACATGCAAAAGCCAACTAATTTGGAGAAAAATCCAAAGGGATCGATGTGATCTTAATTTATTCTTGGGAAGCTTTGGTAGTTCAAGGGTCAACGTTTGTCATGTCAAACCTTCTATATATAATTTCCTGAATTATTCTTGCTTCTTTTTCATTATTCCTTAAAAGTGGCAAAAGCAAACGAAATATTTATATATCAAACTTACTGTTCGAGTGTATCGCAAGGAGCGGAGCTACAAGTCTAAATAAAAGGTTAGTCTTCTTCAGTAATATTTGCTCAAATATATTTGAAAACATGCTAAAGATTAAAGAAATTTAGAGAGAGAAAGTAGAGAAAAGGAAGAGCATCGGAAGAGTCTCGAAGAAGAGACTCCGATATTATTTCAGAAAATGACCCCTCGGTCTTTGTACAAACAACCCTTCAGCATATATACAAAATAACCCATTACAGAAATAGCCTAATTACAGAAATAGAGTAATTACAGAAATAGCCTAATTACAGAAATAGACTAATTACAGAAATAGCCTAATTACAGAAATAGCTTATTAGGCTCATATATGACTCCCTCATCGACTCATAATGGTCTAAGTGTGGGTTTTATCATCATTGCCTTACATATATCTCAACACCCCCCCTCAAGTTGAAGGGGGGGGGGGGGGAAACCACCATCAACTTGGACAAAAGAGGAGAAAGAGCAGTCCCAGATAAGGCCTTTGTCAATAGGTCAGCCAGCTGCCGAGAAGTGGGAACATGAGAAAGCTTGAGAAAGCCAGTGTGTAACAAATTGCGAACGTAGTGACAATCCACCTCAATATGCTTAGTACGTTCATGGAAAACTGGATTATTAGCAATGTGAACAGCAGCCTGACTATCACAAAAGACAGAAATAGGAGAAGGAACAGATACCCCAAGGTCGTCAAGTAAACGAGAGAGCCAAGTTAATTCAGCTGTAACCTTGCTTAGAGCTTTGTATTCAGCTTCAGCAGAAGAAAGAGAGACAACAGGTTGCTTTTTCGACTTCCAACTTATTAAACTGCCACCCAATAAAACACAAAAACCAGTAACAGACCGTCTAGTATCAGGGCAAGCTGCCCAGTCACTGTCAGAATATCCAGTCACAGAATAATCAGCAGTATCAGAATAAAACAGACCCAAAGAAGGAGTGCCTTTAAGATACCTCAAAACATGCATTGCAGCAGACATATGGGGAACCCTTGGGCATTTAAGAAATTGACTCAGATGTTGCACGGCAAAGCATATATCAGGTCGAGTATGAGTTAAGAACAATAATTTGCCAACAAGACTCCTGAACTGGTTAGGAGCGGGCAAAATATCACCAGAATCAGCATGTAATTTGAAAGAGATGTCCAGAGGAGAAACAATAGGGGAAACAGATACACAGTCAAAGGCATGCAGCAAATCAGTAACATACTTATGCTATTCAGATGTATCCCACCAGGGACATGTTTTACCTCAAGACCCAAGAAATAATGCAATGACCCCAAATCCTTGATTTTAAATGTATCATCCAGGAAGATTTTTAAGGCAGCAATCTCATCACAGTCATGCCCAGTTATTATAATGTCATCAACATACACAGCAACCACAACAAGGGAACCAGGAGTACCTTTTAAGAATAAAGAGTAATCATTCAAAGAGTGCCTGTAACCCCTGGAATGAAGAGCAGATGACAGCTTAGCATACCATTGCCTGGAGGCCTGCCTAAGCCCATATAAAGATTTCTTTAGTTTGCAATCCAAAGGAAGAGAAGAAGAAGAAGGAGAGGAAGAAGCAGAATCAGATACAACCAAACCTGGAGGAAGTTTCATGTAAACTTCCTCATCTAAATCACCATGAAGGAAAGCATTATTGACATCAAGCTGAAACAATGGCCAGTGGTTCTTGACAGCCACAGCAATAAGGCATTTCACTGAAGTCATTTTAACAACAGGAAAGAATGTGTCTGTAAAATCCACACCCTCAACTTGGGTATCACGTCTAATAACCAACCTTGCCTTATATCTTTCAATAGTACCATCAGATTTGTATTTGATTTTGTAAACCCACTTACAGCCAATAGGTTTCTTACCTGGAGGAAGATGCACAATGTCCCAAGTGTGGTTAGCATCCAGGGCATCAAATTCCTTTCTCATGGCATCCTGCCAAGCTGGGACAGATGCAGCTTGAGAGTAATACATGGGTTCAGATTCCAAATTGGAGGAAGAAGAACCAGAAAATGCAAAGTTGGTAGACATAATCCTTGAGGTAGGAAGGAGGGTTGTGGTGTCTAGTGGATTTTCTGGGTATGGTAACAGGCTGAGAGACAGGCAAATCAGGAGGAGGAATATTAGGATTGAAAGAAGGAGAAGCAGTGGATAGAGGTGAGGCAGGAGAAGAAATATCAGGAGAAGAAATAGCAGGAGTAGAAGAAGGAGAATCACTGGAAGTAGGTAATGTAAAAGTTTGTTCAAGAATGTCATCAGAGAAGGGAATAGGTGGAGGAGGTGAAGAAGGTGGAGGTGCTGTTTTAAAAGGAGAATGAGTTTCATGGAAGACAACATCTCTAGATACAAAGCATTTCTTAGAATTCAAATCATACAATTTGTAACCTTTCTTACCAAAAGGATAACCTAGAAATACACAAGAGTGAGCCCTAGACTTTAGCTTATCCCTTTGAGGGATAGGGACAGCAGCATAAGCCAGGCAACCAAAAGCCCTCAGGTGAGAGTAGGATGGGGGAGAACCATGTAAAATTTCATGAGGTGATTTATGGTGAAGAACTCTGGATGGAAGTCTGTTAATGAGGTAGGTTGCAGTTAACAAGCAATCACCCCAAAATGATACAGGCAAACCAGACTGGAAAAGAAGGGCTCTACACGTTTCAAGTAAAGATCTGTGTTTTCTTTCAACAACCCCATTCTGTTGAGGGGAATGAGGACAAGTGGTTTGATGTACAATCCCCAGTTCACTAAAAAAAGAAATCCCTTCTGCACTGGAACCCAGTTCCAGGGCATTATCACTCCTGACAACCTGGACCATGGAGTTAAACTGAGTTTGAACATAGGAGATAAAAGATTTAAGTAAAGGGAAGGCATTACTTTTAGAACCCATCAAATGTGTCCAGGTGGCCCTAGAAAAATCATCAACTATGGTGAGAAAGTATTTACTACCAAAGGAAGTAGAAGTATGATAAGGACCCCAAGTATCTACATGTATAAGTTGAAAGGGTCTAGTAGTGCTAATACTGCTATCAGGGAAAGGCAATCTGGTTTGTTTTGCCATAGGACAAATAGAACAAGGAAAAGGTTGTTTAGCAGCAAAGGGAAAAGATAAACCAGAAATATGTTTCATATTAGCAAAAGAGGTATGTGCTAATATCAAATGCCATATGTAATTCATATCAAAAGTAGCAGCATTATTACAACTGGAAGTGTGTACAATTGAGGATGAGCTAAGATGTTTGTTATCAGAAACAACATCATCATGACAAACATTAAAAACACTATGCTCAGAATTAGAAGAGGACTTAGAAGAGGCAGAAGAGGAAGTAGGCAACCAAGAATACTTGTATAACCCAGCCTCCTCCTTACCAAGATCCAGAAGCCTCTTCAGAGAAAGGTCCTGTAACAGGTAAAGGAGACAAGAAGTTGGAGTGAATAGAACTAAACAATTTAATTGTTTCATCAATTTATGAACAGAAATCAAATTATGTTTGAAGGAAGGAACTAAAAGCACATTATGAAGAGTAAGGGAAGAAGTTAATGCAAATGAGCCTGTACATGTGACTTTTACTTTGTAGCCATTAGGAAGGGTAACAAGGTAGGGGACAGTTAAAGGTATGATATCAAAGAGTAGATTTTTGTCATAAGTCATATGGTTAGAAGCCCCTGAATCAATGATCCAGGTGACAGAATGAATGTTTGTAAGCATGCACAATTTGGAATCAGAAACAAGACTCTCAGACAGCATAGTACCAGCAAAATTAGCAGAACGCATGGGAGCAGGAGATTGATCACTAGAATCCCTTGAGAGAGTCTGTTGAATCAAATTCACAATCTGATCACATTGCTGTCTGCTCAACCCTGGTATCACAGGTTGACTGGCAATAGGATCCCCAAGAGGAACAGACAAATTTGAATTCCCATTATCATCAGACACACAATCAGGGCCAGTAGAAACATGAGCAGCTGCAGATTTCCTTCCCTTGGTGTAAGTATTGTTTTGAGGAAAACTATGGAGCTTGAAACACTTATCAATTAAGTGTCCAGACTTCTTGCAATATCTACAGAATAAGTTTCCTCTATTTTGCTCAAAGTTGACTCTCGGTTTGAAATTAGAACCAGACAATTTGCCCTGGTTGAACCCAGCAGGATGCCTGTCAGTATGAGCATTGAAAGACATAGAGTCTGGGCTGATATGAGAGACAGACTTAACTTGTCTCTGTTTTTCATCATTGAGCACAATGTTATAAACACTGTCAAGGGAAGGAAATTGCTGCATCATTAACAAATTACTCCTTACTCCCAAATATGTTTCATTCAATCCCATAAGGAACTGATAGATCTTGTTTTCATCATCTTCCTCGATTATACCATTCTTGGCAGCACAAGTACACCTCTGTCCATGGTTTGGGCACATTGTGCCCAGTTCATCCCACAAACTTTTGAGTTTGTTAAAATATGAGGCTATATCAAGGGAGCCTTGGGATGTATGAGAGAGTTCCCTTTTAAGCTCAAAAATTTTAGTCTTATTGGGGGTACCATATCTTTTTTCAAGCTGAGACCACATACTTTGAGCAGTATCAGAATATTGAACACTATCAGCAATTTGGGATGACAGAGAAGAAGTTAACCAGGACATAACCAACATATTACATCTATCCCATAACCTCTGTTGGGCCACGTTAGTACTAGGCCGAGAAAAGGAACCATCAATGAAACAAATTTTATTCTTAGCAGACAAAGCCATAATCATCTTACGTTTCCAACCTCCATAACCACTACCCGAGAAGGGAGTGGGAACAAGGGACGCACCAGGCACATCAGAAGAATTTACAAACAAAGGGTTGGAAGGGTCTATAGAACAAGAGTTACCACCAGAACCACTACCATTGGTGTTAGAAGCCATGTTCAAATGAATTAAATCGTTCACAAATATCACCAAAAATCAGTATTCACAACCCAAACAAATTATTCACAAATAGAATCAAACAATCGCACATAACCAAAGAATCACAACCAAAGAATAGGAACAATGTTACCGTCCTTCTTCGCAACCGGAGAAGATCGGCCTTTAACAACAGATAAAACCCTAGGTATGAACCCTAGGAGCAACCGTCAAAATTTTGCCGGAGATACCGTCAATGATGTCAGAGCAGTAACGATAACACCCAAAACATCCGCAAAAATGAGTATCAAACCACCGGATAGCAGTCAAACGACCGATTTGACCACCAGAAACCCTAGAGGTTGAAAACTCACCGGAAAATCTCCAAAAATTGTTCAACAATCAATTGAACCGTTTAAGAGAGGAGAAACGGTCATAGATCGTGAAAAAAAAAGGCTCGGAACAGGTCCAATCGGAGTCAAAACCATCACTTACCTTTCGATCTCAGAAAACCCCAAAATTTTCATCAGAAAACAGTTCAAACGAACTACTGATTCACACAAAAGTATCATCGGATCATTATGTAGGCTCTGATACCATGAAAACATGCAAAAGATCAAAGAAATTTAGAGAGAGAAAGTAGAGAGAAGGAAGAGCATCGGAAGAGTCTCGAAGAAGAGACTCCGATATTATTTCAGAAAATGACCCCTCGGTCTTTGTACAAACGACCCTTCAGCATATATACAAAATAACCCATTACAGAAATAGCCTAATTACAGAAATAGAGTAATTACGGAAATAGCCTAATTACAGAAATAGACTAATTACAGAAATAGCCTAATTACAGAAATAGCCTATTAGGCTCAGATATGACTCCCTCATCGACTCATAATGGTCTAAGTGTGGGTTTTATCATCATTGCCTTACATATATCTCAACAATATTTGTGTTAAAAAGTTTATTAAAAATTATACTATAAATTTTAAATTTAAAATCCAATTAATAGCTTTATAAATTATCGTTCTAAAATTTAAAACATGTAAAAGATAAAATTATGGCTTCGCTTTTAATAGCGCATGCTACATACTACTCGTTGTAGTGTATTTCTTAGAAAACCAATAGTCACAAATATTGGATAGATATATTCTATGATAGACAATTTACAAACATTTACAATAGTTTGCAGATTGCATATTGAACCAACAGTTGCGCATCAAGATAAGAATTTAAGAGGGATAGTTAATTAGTACTTATTCTCTGGCAGTTGTTTTGCATGCCCTTCCATTTTTATCTAGGGTGAATATGATCAAGTTTCAAACTCACTAGGTATACTGATTAAACCTAGAATTTTCAGAAATATAACACAAAAATAATATAATTTATAATTTTTTCATATAAAAAAATAAAGATATTTCAGAATATTAGAAATCTTTGTTCTATAGAAGCAAAAGCAAATAAAAAAATATTTAACAAACGGATAACTACGGCAAAGGGGTATGACGGGTTGGACGGAATCCTCATTCTTAATAAAAAATTTTGAGTTCAAGCCTCAAAAGTGAAGAAACTCCTAATAGGCAGTGCTCCCCTTAAATGAACCCTTCAATGTAAAATTTGAACTAGTCGGACCAATAGATTTTAAATACCGCACTAGATGGTTAATAAAAATAAAACACTACTATACTCAACAAAATAATTGAGTTTCACAATATTAGTTTCTAACACGTAATTTGAGTCATCTGACATACATGGACAATGTTTTAAGGATACTCAAAGCAATGAACTTAACAGAAAGTTTTTTGTATCATTGTACTAATTAAAAATAACTAAAATGAGGTCAGCAGAATTATTTCCTTCTGACCTTATAGGTTAAAAATAGAGTATTTTAATCTTTTAATAATCAACAGTTTGAAATAATATTCTGCCCATCTCGAGCTTCTTGTGCTTGATAATTTAATCAATATTTTTCAAACCCGCACCAATTCAACTCAGGCAATGTGCCAAGTTATGTGCCTTCTACAACATATGATGCAGTTGGGACAGCTAACCCACCGACTATAATAATAATCTAAACATGTTGGAAAAATTTTATTTTGTTTTTGATGTAATTTATATTAATTGAATGAGATAATTTTTTTTCTCATAATTTTGTAAACCTCAAATTCTATAGATCCAAAAGTATAAAATTAAAATTCACAATTTTATAAAATAAAAAGTAATATCTTACAATTAGTGTCACCTATATAAAACACAAAATAAAACTTCTCAACATATTGATAGAAGTCACATCTTTTTCCCCAAGTAGTATTTTTCAAACTACTAGATGGTTTATGTACTTTAAGTTATTTGTAATAACCTAAAAATATATTAATATGATTTGTATACATCTAGGGTATAGTTAGCATCATATTGACCCCTCATTTAACGAGGGACTTGGACCCTTGTTTGTTTTTACTCAGTTGGAGATCTTAATATGGATATCGTTTAGTAGTCAACTCATTAACTGGATTTTCTTCCTTTTATAACCACTTATTTACTATGAATAGATTTTATTTATTCATATTTTTCACAAATTTTTTATATTATTCCCGATACTGTTTGTCCTTAGATTTATGTAAGTATGATCCACTTCAACCACAACTAGAAGTGTCAAAACGGATCAAACTAGTAAACGAGTTATTCTATTAAAAATTTATTAGAATTAATTTAGGTTGGGTCAAGTTATCGATCATAATTTAATCCGTCCAATTTGGCGCAACCTCTAATTCTTATATATATATATATATATATATATATATATATATATATATATATATATATATATATATATATATATATATTGAGTTGCCTCTCCGTATTGGCGTTAGAAGAATTGTAGCAATAGTGACAGTAGTTTCGCCACATTCACTTCTTAGCAAAATTGAGTAATATCTTTACAAATTGACCTAACACAACAAGTAAAGTATCAGTAACGGTGGGAAACAGTCGGATCGAATATGGACAAATCAAAATAGATAATGCAAAAAATGGACACTGTATCCAACTCGACCAATACTTAATATGAATAGTCAATGGATTAATTGTGGATGATATGAATATTTATATTATTCATGTCCTCTTGATTATGATCATTTTTTAGAGAATTATTAGTCTTTCAAACTTGAAGTACCCCCAATTTAAATATCTACAAATGTGAAAGTTAAACTCATTGGTTAAGTAGATAATATGGATCTTGTCCACACATTGACATTTTTAAAAAATTAATTATCCAATTCTATTGAGTATTGAGATTTGAGGATTAATAAAGTTTATTTAGATACAATGTTCGAAGAACCGATACTCAACATAGTTGTTTAACTGTTCTAAGAACCAGCTCCCCAAGTTGATGATTGTACGTATGTTCAAGATATTAACTTTATCTCAAAGTTACTTAGGTTCGAGTTTGTTAGAAGAAGGCTGCTACACGTGACAAGGGTTGTTGCCCAAGAAAATACGAAGAGAGAAGAGTCAAAATTTGTGGAGTTCTTGCAACAATAGGAGTCATATCAAACTAGAAGCTGACTATGAATAGGGGCGGCTAGAGGGTCAAGTATCCATCCCACCACAATCCTTGGAGGTGGAAGCCAACTTTTATCAATAATAAATTTATAAGTTAATGTTTTTTAAAAAAAAAATACTAGTGTATTATCATGTTTAGTTAAAAGTAAAGCGTCAATTATGAATATGTTTATAAAATATATTATTGTACCTTTTTAAGATTGTGATTTAACATTTAATCGTGATTAAAAAAAGGTATCAGAATAAAGGAATCCTAGAGTTAGTAGAAAATATTCCATACACGAATGTAGTTTTTCAAGAAAAATCAAGAAAGAATAAGTTAATCAAGCAAAAAAATAACAAACAAATATCAATTATTAGTTAAGTTATATTACTGGGAAAAGTACTCGAATGCATTATGCATCATTTCTATCCCTAACCAGTATAATAACATAATAAAATATTTAAAAAATTTAAAATATCAAATTGGATTCTCATATTATATAGATGACAATTAACTTAGATAATATTTATCTTTCAAAATGTTTCATGAGTATATGGAATAGTTTGTTAGAATAATGATTCCAATTAAAATATAATATCCTTCATATCGAATAATTCGGAATTACAATTACATGAGCGGAAGCTTACTTGAATCCATTTGTGGAAATCTTGAACCTCCTTTGATGATTGTCCAAATGTCCTTATGAAGATTGCTCCTTGATCCTTCCTTCAAGATTTTCTTGAAGTTGATGTTTCCACAAGAATTCCTCACAAGACTAAAATATGTGAATGGTTTCACAACAACAATAATATGACAATAACCAAATTGGTGTATGGCTTTCCACAAGAATTTGCAAGACAACAATGGAGTTTTTCTCTTGATTCAATGGGAGGAAGAAGAGATTATGTCTTGCAATAATGTGGGAACCATAACCCCCACTTTATAACTCATGAGTTACAAAACTCAAGAGTCACAAGCATGTAACCATGGTTACATATATGTAACCTTAGTTAGCCCATCATTAACAAAGGTTACCCTTTTGGATATCTACACATTAGTCCTACACTTTTTATGACAATACATTGGCCCCCTTAACATAATGTCCATAAGACCACAAAATTAGGCCAAACCAAAAAATAGCACATAACATATAATTTATCCATATATTGTTCATATGTATGTAGATATAAGTCCATATATCTTACAATCTCCCACTTGGATGAGATACACATACATATGTACAAACCTTAGCATTATATGTTACAATATAACCTTAGGAGCTAAAAATTGCGCACAATAAAATTGTCATGAACAATCCGGTCCATCAATCATACCAACATAGGAACTAAGAGCTCTTTGTTACTCATTCGTAACTAGAACCAACATAGATCACGTATATCAATATAACCAACGACATGGATCAAGTGTAGGTATGTAGCATGGAAATAACATAAAGTGTGGTCAATAGAATGTCTATTTCCAACTGGTTCTCTTTATTGAGATCAATCATAAACTGTAAGAGTACAAAAACTTTAAAACTGAATATCTGCAGATATAACTGAATTACTGAATTTCTGAATATAATGGACAATACATAATTGTATAATACAAACTCCCACTAAAATACATAATCCTTATCTGATTTGACACCCATACAAGCAATATGCTCATGAAATACTTTTGGTGTCAATCACTTAGTGAGCGGATCCGCAAGCATGGAGTTTGTACTAATGTACTCAATGCACAACTGTCCATTTTGCACTCTTTCTTTAACAACCCGAAATTTGACGTCCATATGTTTTGCTTTCGTCAAACTACTGTTGTTATTAGCATAAAGGACTGCCGATCTGTTATCACATAATAGCCTAAGTGGCTTTTTAATGCTATCAACAACGCGCAGTCCACCAACAAAATTCCGCAGCCATAATGCCTCATTGGATGCTTCATAACATGCCATAAATTTCGCTTCCATGGTGGAAGTGGCCGTAAGAGTTTGCTTGATGCTTCTCCAAGAGATAACACCGCCAGCAAGCATGAAAATATATAGCCTGAAGTAGACTTCAAACTATCCTGACATCCAGCAAAATCGGAATCGGTATACCCAATGATCTCAAGCTGGTCCGATTTCTGATATGTAAGCATGTAATCCTTTGTTCTCTGTAAGTACCTCATGACCCGTTTGGCTGCCTTCCAATGGTCCATTCCCGGATTGCTTAGATATCTGCCTAACATCCCAACAATGTATGTTATATCAGGTCGTGTACATACCTGAGCATACATCAGACTACCTACAGCCGAAGCATAAGGCGTCTTCTGCATTTCTGAAATTTCATAATTATTATTTGGGCACTGTTTGAGACTAAACTTGTCTCCCTGCATGCCAAATCTTTTCAGAACCTTATCGATATAGCCCTTTTGTGACAGACCGAGAACACCTTTGGAGCGATCTCGTTGTATCTGAATTCCTAATACAAAAGAAGCTTCCCCAAGATCTTTCATTTCAAATTTCTTTGAAAGAAATTTCTTAATTTCATGCAATAATGCTATATCATTACAGGCAAGCAGTATGTCATCGACATATAAAACCAGAAAAATATACTTACTCCCACTGAACTTATGGTATATACAGTCATCAGCAATATTTGGTTCAAAACCAAAAGATGTAATGACTGCATGAAACTTATAATACCATTGACGGGAAGCCTGCTTGAGCCCATAGATGGATTTCTTTAATTTGCAAACCTTTTTCTCTGATTCATCCGAAACAAAGTTTTCAGGTTGCACCATATAAATTGTTTCCTCAATGTCACCATTGAGAAACGCTGTCTTAACATCCATCTGATGTAGCTCAAGATCAAAATGTGCTACTAATGCCATTATAGTCCTGAAAGAGTCTTTTGACGAAACTGGAGAGAAAGTCTCTTTATAATCAATGCCTTCCTTCTGAGTGTAGCCTTTTGCGACAAGACGAGCTTTATACTTAATAACATCGCCCCCTGAATCCCTTTTGGTTTTAAAAATCCATTTACAACCAATAGGTTTAATATCTTCAGGCAATGTAACAAGCTCCCAATCGTCATTATCGCTCATAGACTTCATCTCATCATTCATGGCATCAATCCACTTTTGAGAGTTAGAACCCTTAATGACTTGACGGAAGTTGATTGGATCATCTTCCTCAAGTCCAATATCACTTTCTTGTTCTTGGAGAAATACAACATAATCATCCGGAATTGCATTTCTCCTCTCTCTAGTGGATCTCCTTAATGACATTTCAGTTTCTTGAGGTTGTTGAGTTTGATTTTCATTAGTAATTTCAGGATCCTGATTGGGGAGATTTTCGAGATTGTCTTGAACTGGAGTTGTATGATCCATGTCAGAAATGATAACACCCTGACCAAGATCAACAACTTGAGGGAAAGACACATGTTCTTCCTCAAAGACAAAATCTCTAACAACTTTATCTCCCCACCCCCCAAACTCAATATCCTCAAAAAACCTAGCATTACCCATCTCAAAAATAGTTCTAGAAGTGGGATCATAAAACTTAAAAACCCCTGGACCTTTCAGAGTATCCAACAAAATAGCTACTAACCGTCTTAGCATCCAGTTTCCTTTCATTCGGCCTATAAGGCCTTGCCTCAGCTGGACAACCCCAAATGTGTAAATGCCTAATACTGGGTTTATGCCCAGTCCAAAGTTCATATGGAGTTTTGATTGTAGCTTTAGTTGAAACTCTATTAAGAATATATGTTGCGGTTTTTAATGCTTCACCCCAGAGTGAGTCTGGCAAAGTAGTACGACAAATCATACTTCTTACCATATCCTTAAGGGTTCGATTTCGTCTCTCAGCTACACCATTCATCGTAGGACTTCCTGGCATAGTATACTGAGGGACGATCCCACACTCATCTAGGAATTTAGCAAATGGCCTTGGACGTTGTTCACCTGAACCATCATATCGATCATAGTATTCACCACCACGGTCAGATCTAACGGATTTAATTCTTTTGCTTAGTTGATTTTCAACTTCAGCCTTAAATGATTTGAACACGTCTATGGATTGGGACTTTTCATGAATAAGATATAGGTACCCATAACGAGAGTAATCGTCTATGAATGTGATAAAGTATTGTTGACCATTCCTACAAGGAGTAGGAAATGGCCCACAAATATCCGTATGTATCAATTCTAAAACGTCCGAAGCTCTCTTAGCACTTAATCTCGTCTTGTTTGTTTGTTTACCCTTGATACACTCAACACAAATATCCGAATTTGAGGAATCAAGAGAATCAAGAATTCCATCTGACACGAGTTTCTGAATTCTTTGAATGGATATGTGGCCCAAACGTTTACGCCAGAGTGATATAGAATTCTCATTAGTTAATTTTCTTTTGGTACCACTTAAACATGTATGCAAGGTTTCATTATGTGAGGTTATTGTGTCAACCAAATATAGGCTATCAAATGTTGATAAAAGACCAGTACCAATAAGATTTGAATTCTGAAAGAGACTAACTTTATTATCACCAAAAGAACATGAATAACCGGATATGTCCAATTTGGGAACAGAAATTAAATTCCGTCTAAAAGAAGGTACAACAAAAGTCTCATCCAAATCTAAATGAAAACCGGTCTTAAACAACAGCCTAAATTTGCCAATAGCCTCAACTGGCACCTTCTTGCCGTCACCCACATAGATGTATCTTTCACCATCATTTGGTTTCCGAAAGTTCAGGCAACCCTGCATAGATATACTTATGTGAGTAGTAGCAGCAGAATCTATCCACCTAGTATCCTTAAGTACCGAAATTAAATTAACTTCAGAACAAACAAGAGAAAGAAATGTACCTTTTTTCGCACGCCAGGCATGGTACTTGGTACAATATTTCTTCACATGATTAGTCCCCTTACAGAAAAAGCAACCTAATTCAGTAATTTCAACCTTAGGTTCCTTATGTTGCTTAATCTTGGGCCTTGCAACCGCAACTTCCTTACCTTTCCTCTTCTTAGTTTCCTTAGAAGAGGATGTCAAATGAGCACTTTCAGTCTTATCTTGCTTTATCCTTTCCTCTTCTTGCACACAATGTGAAATGAGCTCATTAAGAGTCCATTTCTCCTTCAGGCAGTTGTAACTGACCTTAAACTGATTAAAGTGTGTAGGAAGAGATATCAAAACAAAGTACACAAGCAGTTCCTCAGGTAATACTAGCTTGAGTGACTTAAGTTTCGAAGCAAGATGAGACATTTCCAAAATGTACTCCCTAATGTTTCCCTTGCCCTTATACCTCATGGAAACAAGTTTACTCAATAGTGTACTTGTTTCCGCCTTTTCGTTTTGCATAAAACGCTTTTCAAGGTTTTCTAGGAAAACTTTGGCATTAGCTTCATCATTCATAGTGCCCATGAATGATTCTGGAATTGAACGCTTCATGATCATTAGACTCATGCAATTCGAGCGTTCCCACTTCTCCATCTCCCTCCTTTCATCAGAAGAGGATGTATCCTCAAGAGAAGCAGGTTGCTCATTCCGAAGTGCAAGGTCAAGATCCATGCAACCGAGAACGATCATGATGTTCTCTTTCCATTCCTTAAAGTTTGTGCCGTTAAGCACAGGGATGCTATTGATGTTGGCAGATATCGAAGCAGCAGAAGATTAACTGAAAATAGAACAAAAGGATTACTTAATACATGCTTACAATTACTTGAACTTTAACTTTACTTTATAGATTCAAAATAGGCAAATCACATTACAAGATACCTAGCACAACATTGATTTTAGTCTTTGGACAGAAAATCAACTTGTAAGTGGTACTCTTGGTGTAGTGATCAAATATAGACAATAAACTCCTGTCAAATATCAAGCCTTCCTTTGGGCCGACTTAATATTCACATGGAAAACCAAATAATTGTCTCATATTTATCACCACAAACATGTTCGAATTCCTGCCAAATAACAACCTTCCTTTGGGCCGGTGTTAAACGCATGGAAGACTAATATCCACAGTCATCTTATATTTCAAGATCAATCAATCTACACAATAGAGGTTACTTTGGCAACATAATGCTTCAATTGACTAATTTAAAATATTAGATGCTAAAACTTTAGTTCCATAAGCCATATTATGAATCTTAACTTAATATGTTACATGTTTTGACATGCAACAACTGAATATTAATTGTTATATTCTTAGTTGGACAATTCCAAAATCTGAAAATTGATGGACTAAAATAATTAATATTCAAAACTTAAATATTAATGTATAATACATTAATAATATTAAAAACTTAATGTTAATTGACATATTATTAATATTCAATTAAAATCTGAAACTTAAAAGACTTGAAACGTTTTATTAATTAAAAAAAACGTTTCAATCTTACTGGTCCAGGATAATCGATTATCTTAAACAGATAATCGATTATTCTGGCATTAAAAACGTTTCAACCTTACTGGTCCAGGATAATCGATTATCTTAAACAGATAATCGATTATCTTAAACAGATAATCGATTATTCTGGCATTAAAAAAAAACGTTTCAACCTTACTGGTCCAGGATAATCGATTATCTTAAACAGATAATCGATTATTCTGGCAGTCTTTCAACAAGAAGCTTAAACAAGAAAACATGTTGTTCATCAACCAAAATCATGCTAAATTCAATGTTTTAAATCAGGTAAAGATAACATGATATTAAAACATCAAATTTCATCAAAAAACCATAACATTCATAAAATCATTCTACTTCATGGTACTAGAATTTCAAAAATAAAATTCTAACTTTACTTGAACATGAACCTAACATAACATGAATCTTATGAACATCCAAATTATCCAAATATGAAGGTGGCTCTGATACCAATTGTTAGAATAATGATTCCAATTAAAATACAATATCCTTCATATCGAATAATTCGGAATTACAACTACATGAGCGGAAGCTTACTTGAATCCATTTGTGGAAATCTTTGAACCTCCTTTGATGATTGTCCAAATGTCCTTATGAAGATTGCTCCTTGATCCTTCCTTCAAGATTTTCTTGAAGTTGATGTTTCCACAAGAATTCCTCACAAGACTAAAATATGTGAATGGTTTCGGAACAACAATAATATGACAATAACCAAATTGGTGTATGGCTTTATGTGGGAACCATAACCCCCACTTTATAACTCATGAGTTACAAAACTCAAGAGTCACAAGCATGTAACCATGGTTATATATATGTAACCTTAGTTAGCCCATCATTAACTAAGGTTACCCTTTTGGGTATTTACACATTTGTCCTACACTTTTTATGACAATACATTGGCCCCCTTAACATAATGTCCATAAGACCACAAAATTAAGCCAAACCAAAAAATAGCACATAATATATAATTTATCCATATATTATTCATAATGTAGATATAAGTCCATATATCTTACATAGTTTTCTAAATTAAGTTGTTCTACCGAAAGAAACAAAGAAGAAAAAATAAACGAAAGCAGAAAAGGAGAAAGTGAAAATAGAAGAGACAATTACCAACAAAAAAAATAGACATAAAAATGATGAACGGCAAAACATTATTTAAAATCTCATATTTGGATACTTGATCTCCTTCTTATAACCATGACCAAATAAATCAAGAAGATAAGTAAGGGAAAAAAGGATTATAGAAATGAAAATCATAAGAAATATACTGAATTGGTGAAGATTCAGTATAATAGGGTAATGAAATACTAAAAAAATATTAAAATATCAAATTGGATTCTCATAGTATATAGACGACAATTAACTTAGATAATATTTATCATTCAAAATATTTCATGAGTATAAAATTTGAATAGTTTTCTAAATTAAGTTACAAAGAAGAAGAAATAAAGGAAAGCAGAAAAGAAGAAAGTGAATAGAGAAGGGACAGTTACCAACAAAAAAACAGACATAAAAATGATGAATACTTCGAGGGCAAAACATTATTTAAAATTGTTATGAAATAGAAGATTCTTACACTTCTATTTAAGGTGAATGTCTTTAATGTACTTAATTAGAGAGATTTTAGAGTCCTATTATTGGTAGCAAGATCTTCCTCCTCCCTATAAATAGAGGTGCTCTCTACCATTGTAAATCATCCCTTGAGACCCCTCTCAACTCAATAAGAAGAACTCTCTCTACTCTTCTCTCTATTGCTATTGTTCTTGTTCTATTGTTCTTGTCTTTTGCTTTAGTTTATAACACGTTATCAGCACGAGACTCTACCGTCTCAAGTATCATTCTCGAAAATCCAAGGTATTTTCCCTCTTCCTAATTTAATTTTCGAGTATGTCTGACATTATGAAAAGAAAGTTCGTTGCCCTTGAAATTTCGGGCAAGAACTATATGACATGGGTGTTGGATGCTGAAATCCACCTAGATGCTATGGGTCTCGGAGACACCCTCAAAGATAAAGAAAAAGCATCCACCCAAGATTGTGCGAAGGCCTTGATTTTCTTGCGCCACCACCTTGACGAAGGTTTGAAGATTGAATATCTCACCGTCAAGGATCCACTCGTTTTGTGGAACAGCTTAAAGGAGAGATATGACAACCTGAAGTTGGTCACTCTGCCACAAGCACGATATGATTGGGCCCATCTGAGGCTACAGGACTTTAAGTCCGTTTCTGAATATAATTCTGCTATGTTCAGAATTACTTCTAAACTGAAGCTATGTGGAGATAACATCTCCGATTACGATATGCTTGAGAAAACGTTTACAACGTTTCATGCCTCCAATATGGTACTGCAGCAACAGTACCGAGAGAAAGGCTTTACGAAGTACTCTGAACTGATTTCTCTCTTACTAGTGGCTGAGCGAAATAATGATCTGCTCATGAGAAATCACGAAAATAGACCAACTGGGTCTACACCACTGCCTGAAGCAGATATGGTGCACTCGCATTATGCCAAACATAAAAGGGACCATGATCACGGTCATAAACGGGGTCAAAGCCAAGGACGTGGACAAGGAAGAAATTCCAAAGAAGTCCGTCACCCCCCAAAGAAAGATAACCACCGAAAGCAGAAACGGGATCCCGAAGATCCTAAGGCAAATAGTTCAGAAACTATATGTTATCGTTGCGGTGGGAAAGGGCACTGGTCAAAGATTTGCCGTATACCAAGACACTTGGTTGACCTTTATCAAGCATCTCGAAAGAGAAAAGGCCCTGAAACAAACTTTGTCTATGACGACAATGAGGACATCACCCACCTGGATGTGGCAGACTTCTTTGAGCAACCCGAGGGGAAAATAGACCACCTAATCGGCGATGGGGCCATGATGAAAGAAGATGGAGTTATTTGATTTTGTTCTACTTATTTGTATTAGTTAGTGAATAATCTAATAGTCATTAGTATTAGCTCGTATTAGCTAGTTCATGATGCAATGTTAGCAGTAGTTCTTTAGAATATCTTCAATATGCTCAAATATCAATAAAACTTTTATTTTCCAGTGGGGGTAATCGACTAGCCTGAAAAACTAGTCGATTATCAACTATTTTTGCATTAAAGTTGAAAAATAATTGATCAACAATCGATTGTCTTTGGCTAACAATCGATTGTCTTGAAACAGTGTTCTGGAATTTTTCAAAAATAGCCAACAATCGATTGTCTTTGTCTAACAATCGATTGTCTTGAAACAGAGGTCTAGAATTTTTCAAAAAATCACCCACAATCGATTGTCTATATCTAACAATCGATTGTCGTTAGGCAGTGTAATCTGGAATTTTTCAAAAATCATCCACAATCGATTGTCGATGTTTAACAATCGATTGTCTTAAGACAGTATGCTACGAAGTTTTTCAAAAATAACAAATAATCGATTGTGTGTGTTTAACAATCGATTGTCTATGTTCCAACAATCGATTGTGTGTGTTTAATAATCGATTATCTTATGAAAAACGCTGAAATTTTCAAACTGCAAAGGAATTGATTATGGATAACATATCTGATTTTGTTAGCCAACTGTTAGTAGCAGATTTTGAAGATATTATGTGACACAAAAGAATTGAACTTGTTTATTCCTATGTTCGTGTATTTCTTTTGTATGTTAAACTATGGGATAGCAAATATGGATATCTCACAAAGCGAACTTGGACCAACGTCCAATTGTAAAAGTATTTGCCTAGTTGATTCATGTACTACACATACAATACTCAAAGAAAAGAAGAGTAATTGTGTAAGGCAAACATTACTACAATCTATGGAAGTAGTAAATTGATTGAAGGCTCCGGAAGAGCAATTGTAACTCTGCCCAAAGGCATGACGTTAATCATAGAGAATGCAATGTTCTCCTCCAAGTCTAAGAAGGACTTGTTGAGTTTTAAAGATATCATTCAAAATGGATATCATATTGAGACAATAGATGAGAATAATCTTGATGAAAACGAGGCTGCCCATTTCGGTTTGGGTTCACGCCATTTTGAATGCAACAATGCTAGTTTGTCGGCTGCCCGCTTCGACTTGGGTTCACGCCATTTTGCATGCAACAATACTAGTTTGTCGGCTGCCCACTTCGGTTTGGGGTCATGCCATTTTGCATGAAGCAATGCTAGTTCGTCGGCTGCCCACTTCGTTTTGGGGTCACGCCATGTTGCATGCAGCAATGCTAGTTCGTCTCTGACTGACGAATTGACACAAATATTCCCCATTGCAATTGGTTTTGGGTCATGAACCCAATATATCCCATTTAAGAAGCTTTGGATGCGCAGTATATGTGCCTGTAGCACCGCCATCCCGCACCAAAATGGGTTTGCAAAGGAGGTTAGGAATATATGTTGAGTTTGACGCGTCCTCCATTATTCGCTACCTCGAAACATTGACAGGAGATTTGTTCACTGCACTATTTGCAGACTATCAATTGGATGAGACACTTTTCCCAAAATTAGGGGGAGAAGTTGGTGAAACCAAACGGGAAATTTTGTGGAAAAATGCATCATTATCTCATCTTGATCCACATACCTCTATTTGAAAGAAAGAGGTACAAAAGATTATCCATTTGCAAAGAATAGCAAATCAAATGCCTGACGCATTTACGGACTTGAAGAGGATAACGAAATCACACATTCACGCGGGAAAATGTTCCGATCCGTATTGAAGTCCCTATTGGACAAATATCTAGTGTCATATCCAATGAGTCAAATGCACGCCAGAAGCGTGGCAGACCATTAGGTTCCAAAGATCGAAATCCTAGAAAGAGGAAAAAGAACGATCTAAATGACACTATGAAAGAATCACATGAGGACGCTCATGATTTGATTAATTCCGAGATTCACGAAGAATCTATTGAGCCTGAGACTCTTGAAAATACGGAATGCAAGAATGTGAGGATCTCGAACCTCAGTCTGTGGTAGTACAAAATTAATTGAGAGCTCTCGAAGAGCCAATTATTACTATGTTGGAGAAACACAATTGAGTATTGTGCTGTAGTAAGTCTCAAAGAAACTTATCCAGTTTCCAAAAGTACACGCGAAGGCGATTGATGATATTGAGACTATAAATAAAGGAAGGCTTTGATTCTCCTATTACTACAACTTGTAGCGGGGTAATTTGTATATGAAAAGCTACCCGCTTTGTTCTCCAGTTTGTACTACACAAACGAAAGAATGCCACAATAAAGTGGATATCTATTGGTATAAAACCCATGTCATAATAAACCCGAAGTTTATTGATAAGTGCACATGTCATGGTGTAAATTTGAAGTTTACCAATATTGATAATTTAGTCAGTTGACATTCGTGTTAGCCATCTCATTTGAAGTATGATGTGCAAATTCACATAGGTGAATATCAAAGAACTAGAAGTTCTTGTTATCAGTAATGAACTGACCAACTAAAGAGTTCGGGTTGAAGCCCCTTGATTCTGGAAATATCAAAGGTGAATATGGGCCCATCCACCTGCCATGTATACCACATATGATGCATCTATGATATGGTTACATGCGCCATTGGTATTAACCCGCAGCCTGGCAGTGCTTGCGAGGTAAATCGCTCAGTAATCTAACTTCGAGCATAGTTTCCAGATTCTCTACTCAAGACAGTTCATCTTGATAAGTTGGTTTATATCAAAGTTGGTTTAGCAAGATAATTATTGAGTGCTTCCACTTAATAGCTAAACTGTTCCTTATGAGAACGAAGTTATATATATCAGTTTGATATAAGTTGTATACGAGAGTATATTCTCCCCTCACAAGTGGTTCAAGGTCAGGAACCAAATAATTTCATCTTATTACTAAGGTGCTGTGTATATTGACATAATGCACAAAGATGATTTCCCAAAGTTGAGGAAACATGTTAGCTTTACTAACATGAGGGGGAGACATGATAAACATTTGAGAAAGTGTTACATGGGATGAATTTTCATTTGTATATGTATATCCCCGAATATCATGATATGAACCTGTAGTTCATAAAAAGGAAATGCAATTGCAACATATTGCAAAGCATGCTATACGCATTTGCTGACTCAAAGAAAGCAACTAAATGGAAGAGATACAATTCAAGAAGAATTGATTCCATATGAAAGACATGTAGTTTTGAACCTATAGTTCAAATGCTTGAAAGATAAAAGTCAAAGGTATGTATAGTCAGTTTTCGATATCTTATTTGTTTAGTATCACTAATGAAAGCTTGATATGCAGCTAAAGTTTATTATGTGACTTACATGACTTAACTTGAAAGATTTAAGTTGCTTGAAGCATATGCAATTCGTGGTCCTGAAGTACCACATCCTAAGTGCAATTTGTGTATATATGTATCTTGCTATAACTATAAGCATGATGGCATTGAGAATGCATCTATGGAGATATTGAAGAGCTATTCCACGACATTATATGAAGATGTTCATATCTATCAAGAATGATGATTTCAAGGTACGGAATATTTATTCAAGTCAATATGGTTGATTTGTCAAATCTCTACCAAAGATCGTTTTGAAGATGATGCGCAAGATTGGAATGCAAATGCTCAAGGATATAAATTGATGTACTCATTAGGGGGAGTCAATGCGCGTTGCACTCTTTTTCCCTTACAAGGTTTTTTTCCACTGGGTTTTCCTTGCAAGGTTTTTAACGAGGCAACCAATAGGCGCATATTCAAACATGTGTACTCTTTCCTTACTTTAATTTTTCCCATTGGGTTTTGTTTTAAGGTTTTAACGAGGCACATCATTGAATAGACATTCAAGGGGAAGTGTTATGAAATAGAAGATTCTTACACTTCTATTTAAGGTGAATGTCTTTAATGTACTTAATTAGAGAGATTTTAGAGTCCTATTATTGGTAGCAAGATCTTCCTCCTCCCTATAAATAGAGGTGCTCTCTACCATTGTAAATCATCCCTTGAGACCCCTCTCAACTCAATAAGAAGAACTCTCTCTACTCTTCTCTCTATTGCTATTGTTCTTGTCTTTTGCTTTAGTTTATAACAAAAATGTTATATTTGAATATTGGGGTGGGTTTGGTATAACGAAAATTAGTTTTCGTGGAAAATATTTTTCAAAAAGATATTTTCTTAAAAAATAAGTAATAATTTTATTTATTTTTCAATGTTTGCTATGTAAATTAGGAATATAAGGCAGTTCATATTCTTTTTTTTGTGAATTCGTTTGATGCATATTTTTTTTTTGCTAGTTTCATATTTTAAATTTTAAATTAACTCCAACATTATTGAAGATGTGTCTTAAAATTGACACTTGTTAGAATTGTAATATGCCACTTGACATCATTACATTCTTTTTCTTTTCCTTTATATATATATATATATATATATATATATATATATATATATATATATATATATATATATATATATATATATATATATATATATATATATATATATATATATATATATATATAAATAGATAAATAAAATAACTGCCGAACATGGAGGCAGTTCGTATCCCCTTTTTTGTGAATTCGTTGGATTCTTGTTTTTTTTTCTTCCTACTTTCTAGTTCTAGTTTTAAATTTTAAATTTCAAATAAACTCCAACATTATTGGAGTGTGTCTTAAATTTAAAATTAACTCTAACCTTATTGGAGACGTGTCTTAAAAATGACACTTGTTGGACCATCGTTATGCCACTTGGCATCATTACATTCTTTTGCTTCTCTTTTTATATATATAGATAGATTGAGTATTAAAAATAGAAAAGTAAGATCTTTTACAAAAAGTAAAGACAACTTTTAGTTTGTTATTGATAAAATTGTTTGGAAAAAAATTGAAGAAAGAGAATTACTTTTCCTAAAACCATATACGGATTATAAAATTATATTATTTACATTTTATTATTGACATCATTAATAGAATACCTACATTATCTTTCTCTCTTTTATATTTCTCACTAGAAAACATATAGTAAACTTTTAGAGTCTCTATTTTAATATTTCTAATTGTCCAAATCTCATTTTTTTATATTTATATCGGATAACATATACTACATTCTTATATTTTCTTTCTTGATTTCTGTAAAAGTTCCAGTTTTTAATAAGTTATATTGTTACATAAAAAAGATTATTTCTTTCCGATAAAAAAATAAGAGCTATAGAATATTATTGAATACGCTTTATTGCACTTTCTTAATTTTTCTCCTCTGCAAGTTTCAAGCATTACAATAAGTATATTGAAAAATCAAATAATTATTTTGATATCAAATTGTCAATATTTGAATCTAGTTTATTTCCTAAGATCAACAATATCCTAAGAGTGATTAAATGGTTTATAAAAGAAATTATTAACAACTTTACTTGTCAAAAAGCTAGAAAAAATAAATTTCAAATAAAAATATATACGAAAGATTTGTTTCAACAAAGGCCTCCGAATTAAATTTTTACTTTTGGCCTCCAATTTTATGGAGCCGCCCCTGCCTATGAATAGGACTCCTAAAAGGTCTTGAAGTCCAGACGTTTAAATACTATTTATTTTGTACTTCTGTGATTATCTTTTCATACATCAACTGAAGAAATGTATTTTGTACACTCCAATCGAATACCAATTTATTTTCTTCTGAAGTCAGTTTAGTAAATGTGTTTCACAAAATTGAGTTGTAATTAAAGTGTCATAAAAATTAGTAAGTTGTAGTGAGTGTATAAAGCAAATAAGTTATATTATTAGTGTTAGATATTATTGAATTATAGTCTTGTAATTGATATATTTTGACTTATTATTCTAATGAGGTTGAAGTTGAAAATCCTATGTAGTAAATTGTAATTTTTAATTACATTCAGGTAATTTTTCACATAAAAATTAGTATATTTATTTTATCACTTATTTATTTTATATTTAAAAATGTAATGTAAAATCAAGTTCTTTAGTAATTTATACTGACACACAAATACAAATTCTTATTTAGTAAATAATACAGATGAAAAACTAATTTTTTTATATTCATTTTGCCACTACTAAAGAGCGGCATTTCGTTTTCAGTTACGCGTGGCATTTCCTCAGTTAAGCGTGGCACTAATCCTTACGCTTATGTGGGCCATTGCAAATTTTGTTATAGTTATTCTTCCTTTGTTACCATGCTCGTGGTTCGTGTCTTCAATTAGTCAATAAGTATTTCTTTGTTAGTGGATAGTTGATGTTTACATGTTTCACTTTTGTTAAGTGATGTGCAAGTTTATTTACTTAAATCCTAATACACGAAAGTTTTGAAATTAATGTTGGCCCTAATTTAATATACGGGGATGTTATCTAGATATTTTAATTTGCATAAATATACTTGAACGTTTGACTTTACGTATTTCTCAGTATATCTTTAACATAATAATATATTAAATTTACGTCACGTAACATAATAAAATATCATTATTATCTTCATCAACCTAAAATCAGAACAAGCATTGTTAAAACTACACACACGAACCAATATCAAGAAAGAAATTAGAAAGAAAAGGTCAAATTTCATGCAATTGGTAGGCTGATGTACAAGTATTTGCATACTATGAATTGTTATCCACATAGATTCTGAGATATGAATAACTTTATTTTCCTTCCATTCAGCCACATAACCAAATCCTTATTTCTTTTTCTTATTTTGGATATGCATTTAAAAATACTTACTATAGTCAATTTCTTACCTTATTCACCAAGTAGCTCTAGATTTGGCTGTTTATAGAAAAATCTAACTTTCTTTTCTTCCATTCAGCCACATAACCAAATCCTTATTTCTTTTTCTTCTTTTTGGTCAACTTCTTACCTTATTCACCATGATGCTCTAGATTTGGTTGTTTGTAGAAAAATCTCTATGCATATTTACTGAATTAACTTAAAAGTCTTATTTTCTAGTGATAGTCAATTCTCATCTAAATTAAGACATGTTATCAATGCGATTTATTTGCTTCCCGTTATTAAGTAAATCTGGCACATAGATATCTACCTTATTCTATTGCTTATTGTTTGACTGTTTTACTATTTTAGTCATTTGAACTGAATGTATTACTTATTTTACCGCAATTTTCCAATTTTAAGTGATGGTTATAATTTTTTTTCCTCCGTTTAGTTAGGCTTAAATTATTAACTAGTTTGAATAGATTAAATATCCCTCAATATTTCTTATAAATTTCAAATATACACTTAAATTTGGAATACATCCTACTACTACCTTAATTTTTCAAAGTCTTCTAATTGTTATTTTTCCTTTCTCTTCTCATCCTGTAATAGAAAAACATTTAAAAAAAATTCTTATTCTAAATATTATGGTAATACTTATTTCCAAATAAAATATGGAAAATATTTTAAGATTAAGCTAAAAAGAAAAAAGGAAAGCAAAAACGCCTTTCGGAGATCACGCGCCTGATGATTACTTGAATGAACCACGTCTAAGTGAGACAAGAAACTAAAGGGACCCACCTTATCTCAGCAAGTGATTGTACACGCGCCTTTCCTCCGAATTGATTTATCTTTTAAAACGGACTTCTTTCCTTCTGACATAATAAAAAATATAACTTCCCATACCACAAGATGATAACAAAACGAAAATTTGAAATATCGCGAGAAATTAGAGGAGGAAATAAATTCCGCCGAAACAAGAGTACTGGTTCTCATCAAATAACACACGTAACCCACGACGGGAATTCGTAATTCAACCCGAATATTCAACTCCATTTGAATTTCCCATTTCAAATCCGCAACTCCAATCACAATCTCCTTATCTATACGCATACCCAAGTACCACGATAACTAAGATGCTTATCACAACAACTTATCCACAAAAATGATAAGTAGACTCACTTATTACTGATAGGTCAGCGAAAAGATAAGGCCACTGATAAACGCATCGAAGATAGCGAGACCAAGTCCTCCCCCACCCCCCCAACCTTCATTTCCATCTTCTCTACTCCTCTTTCCCCCACTAAAATTAGACCTCCTCCCTCCCCCTTCTCTCTACCCCTCTCTTTCTCTCTATAGCCATAGCCATAGTCATAGTTTCTCTCTCTACATATAATTTCTCTTCTCTTTGGCTTTGAAAATCGAGCAGCGATTTTTAATTGTTTTTGGTGCGAGAGGAAGAGCTGAAACCCTAGAAATCGTAGCGCGTGTGGATATCCAGGGCTTAGATCTGCGGAGTTGTGGGGTCGGAGGTTATTTGATTAAAATGTCTTCACTCAGCAGAGAATTGGTGTTCCTCATACTCCAGTTCCTTGAAGAGGAGAAATTTAAGGAGTCTGTTCACAAGTATGTTCTTTTTTTATTTCCATTTTTTAAATTTTTTTTTGTGTTTCTTTCTCTCTCACACACATCTATGTGTTTTTTTAGATTCTATTGTCATGTTATCTATGTGTTTTTATATTTTAACTTGGTGCTTGAAAGTGAAAACTTTTTTCTCCTTGAAAGTGAAAACTAAAGAATTAAGTATGTGTTTAGTTTTTGAGGTTGTTCTGGTAATTTATCTAAAAAAGGAAAAAAGGAAAAGAAAAGCCACTTGATGTAGCTAGTTGTATTGTGAGTTTTTGCACGGTCTGTTTTTCTTTTCGGTTTGATTTTTCCTCGTTTTTATTTTTCTGTTGGTTTTTTTTTTTGGTAAAATTCTTGTGCAGAGTTAATTTTCCCACTTATGAGATTTTACTGGGATGTTGTTGTTGTTGTGCAGAGTTAATGAGATACATTTAATGTGTGACCGATTTTTAATTTTTCGTTGTTGCTTATTTTATGCTTCTTGGAAATGAGATAACGAAATGATGAGGTTTAAAGTTCATAAATAGATTTGTGTGCGGATTGATAACTTTCTAGTATCATTATATCTTTATAAAAAATTAAAACTTTTCTAGCTTCAATTGCAAAGAGTGTTTCAATTTCTAGTCTTTTTTGGTTGGTATGGAATTATAAGTGCGTGAAAAGTGAAACGTTGCCTTTTCTTTTATATGAATTTCTGTGCTTGAAAATGATTAACCTCTCTAAAAAATGTCTGATTTTGTTTGCAGGCTAGAGCAAGAATCAGGATTTTTCTTCAATATGAAATACTTTGAGGAGAAAGTACATGCAGGTGAATGGGATGAAGTTGAGAAGTACCTGTCTGGATTTACTAAAGTTGATGACAACAGATACTCAATGAAAATATTTTTTGAGATAAGAAAGCAGAAATATCTTGAAGCTCTTGATCGGTATGTCCCTGTTGTTACTTTACCGCGCCTTTGATACATTTCCACCAAGTATGGCTCTGATTTGAACTTCTTTTTTCTTTTGCATGTGTGTTGTCATCTTAGGCAAGACAAGGCAAAGGCAGTTGAGATTCTTGTGAATGATTTGAAAGTGTTTTCTACATTCAATGAGGACCTTTACAAAGAGATCACTCAGCTCTTGACACTTACCAATTTCAGGTAGCTATTTTCTCATGCTATGTGAAAAGAATATCCATGCATAGCCACGTCGAAAGAAGAAAATGCTTGTGAATGTAAAAAGGTTTATGATTAGAGAACGAGAGGGAATAAAATTAAAAGGCTTTTGCATTCATAAGAGGCTTTTAATTGCTGCCTACTGAGACTCCAAATTCACATTGGTGGCAGTTCTGAGATTCTGGCAATCTTTGTGGACTGGTTACAGTTTAGTTGTTTCTCTTACCGTCTTGGTGGACTTGTAGTAAGTACACTTGGTAACTGTTAATTCAGTCCTGTAGAGTAAAAAGTTGAAAATCAGCCTGTTAGGTAGAAGCTTAGATGTTGCTCTCATGTGGTCAAATATATTTCTTTTCTAAACCCATGGTATGACCAGTAATGTCCTCGAAATGGCTCCCTGACCTCTTGGAGAAGGACCAATAATCAAGGTCCACTTTCTCTCTCTGTCTTGGTTCAATTGCTGGTTTGATCATGTTCCTTGATTGATGGACTGTCCTACAGTCAATCTAGAAAAGTTAGTCAACTTTTTGGCAGTGTGGAAGTTCATATGCTTGAACTTGAACCAGATTTGGAAGTTAATTATTCGATTGAATTCGACTGCAGTGAAAACCTAATAACTAAATGCATTTATTAGTATCTCAACTGGGAAAGGTTTCAGAATAAACAATTAAACTTTTTATTGGGAGGAATAGGTAAGACGATAAATATGTGTCAAAACATGGAATTAAATGAAGAGTACGACCTTATGTTCAATAATAAATGCACAAAGGTGGTTCTATGCTCCCTTATCGAATAATAAGTCAATTGTAGTTGCAATAAATTTTGCCTCATCATGTAGTACTATGGAGGTAAGGTTGTTATAGATGAGGTAGAGCCTAATATTCTTGGTTTCTTATATTGAATGTCTTCTTTTTACTTCTTGGCTTTCCTGATCAGTCCCTCTTATGGAGAAAATGAAAAGTTTTTGTTCTATGTACCTTTTAAATGTTAATATACCTTAATATTTACAGGGATTCTCTTTTTGGTCACTTTTTTTTCCTGTTGTGTCAGAACCATGTGAGAAAGCACGGAGAAAAGTATATAATTGATATTAAACATGATACAATGAGCCCTATATATAATACACATAACCTAACCTACTCCTAATACACTTTGGATTAGGGTTCTACTATTTACATATTCTAACACTCCCCCTCAAGCTGGTGCATATAAATCATATGTACCGAGCTTGTTACATATGTAGTTAATACGAGGACCAGTGAGGGACTTGGTGAAAATGTCTGCAAGCTGATCATTTGACTTTGCAAACTTTGTAGCAATATCTCCCGAGAGTATTTTTTCTCTGACAAAGTGACAGTCAATCTCAATGTGCTTAGTTCTCTCATGGAACACTGGATTTGACGCAATATGAAGAGCAGCTTGATTATCACACACAAGTCTCATCCGACTAACATCACCAAATTTCAGCTCTTTGAGCAACTGTTTGATCCAAACTAGCTCACATGTCGCCATAGCCATTGCTCGATATTCTGCTTCCGCAATAGACCGAGCAACCACATTCTGTTTCTTGCTTTTCCAAGATACCAAATTTCCTCCTACTAAGACACAATATCCAGAAGTAGAACGTCTGTCAGAAGGCGATCCTGCCCAATCAGCATCAGAGTATCCAACAATCTGCTCATGGCCTCGATCCTCAAACAATAAACCTTTACCTGGAGTTGATTTTATATACCGAAGAATGCGAACAACTGCATCCCAATGACTATCACATGGCGAACCCATAAACTGGCTCACAACACTCACAGGAAAGGAAATGTCAGGTCTTGTCACTGTAAGATAATTTAATTTACCAACTAACCGCCTATATCTTGCAGGATAGTTAAGAGGCTCCCCTTGTCCTGGAAGAAGTTTAGAATTCGGGTCCATTGGAGTGTCAACAGGTTTACAACCTGTCATTCCTGTCTCCTCAAGAATATCTAAGGCATACTTCCGTTTTGAGATCACAATACCTGAGCTAAACTATGCGACCTTAATACCCAGAAAATCCTTAGTGCCCAGATCCTTAGTCTGAAAGTGTTGAAAGAGATGTTGCTTCAACTTAGTAATACCATCCTGGTCATTGCCGGTAATAACAATGTCGTCAACATAGACCACTAGATAAATACAGAGACGTGAATCAGAATGCCGATAGAATACAGAGTGATCAGCTTCACTCCAAGTCATGCCAAAGTCCTGGATAACAGTGCTAAACTTACCAAACCAGGCTGGAGGAGACTGCTTTAGACCATAAAGTGACCGGCGCAAGCGACATACAAGGCCACGAGACTCCCCCTGAGCAACAAACCCAGGTGATTGCTCCATATAAATTTCATCCTCAAGGTCACCATGTAAAAATGAATTTTTAATGTCCAGCTGATACAGGGGCCAATGGCGAACATCAGCCATAGAGAGAAAAAGGCGGACTGATGCTATCTTAGCCACGGGAGAGAAGGTATCACTGTAATCAAGCACAAATATTTGAGTATATCCCTTGTCAACAAAACGAGCCTTAAGACGATCAACCTTACCATCTGGACCAACCTTGACTGTATACACCCAACGACAACCAACAGTAGATTTACCTGAAGGAAGAGGGACGAGCTCCCAAGTACCGCTCGTATGTAAAGCAGACATCTCGTCAGTCATAGCCTGTCGCCACCCGGGATGAGACAATGCTTCACCTGTAGGCTTAGGGATGGAAACAGAGGACAAAGAAGATAGAAAAGCATAATAGGGTGATGACAAACGATGATAACTTAAACCGATATAATGGGGATTAGGATTAAGGGTGTTCCGTATACCTTTCCGAAGTGCAATCGGAAGAGACAAGTCCGCAGTAGGAGCAGGGTCAGGTGCAGGACGTGAATCAACCGGGCCGGATGCTAGGCGAGGACGGCGATGATATGTCAAGAGTGGAGTGTCTTGTGCAGGGAGCCTAGGAGGAGCCACAGTAGACGTTCCAACATTTGGAATGGGTAAGACTTCTGTAGCGGAAGGTGAAGGAGAAGATATAGTAGACTCCCTAAAGGCCGGTATAGGTAAAACCTCAGATATAAAGGTTTAGACTCAAAAAATGTGACATCGGCTGACTTAAGGTACCTACGAAGATCAGGTGAATAACAACGATAGCCCTTCTGAGCACGAGAATAACCAAGGAAGACACACTTGAGAGCACGAGGAGCTAACTTATCTTTCCCAAGAGCTAAGTTATGAACGAAACAAGTGCTCCCAAAAATACGAGGGGGAACAGGGTAGAAGGGTGACTGGGGAAACAATACCTCATGCGGAATCTGATTCTGGATGGGAGATGAAGGCATCCGATTAACCAAATAACAAGATGTGAGAACTGCATCGCCCCAAAAACGCAGCGAAACATGAGATTCAATGAGAAGTGTGTGAGCAGTCTCAATAATGTGCCTATTCTTTCTCTGCAACCCCATTTTGCTGAGGGGTATAAGGACAAGAGGTCTGATGAATAATTCCATGAGAAGACATAAACTGCTGAAATTGAGAGGATAAATATTCTAAGGCATTATCACTGCGAAGAGTGCGAATAGAAACACCAAATTGATTTTTAATTTCAGCACAAAAATTCCGGAATATAGAAAACAACTCAGAACGATCTTTCATTAAGAAAATCCAAGTACATCTTGAATGATCATCAATGAAACTAACAAAATAACGAAATCCCAAGGTTGAACTAACTCTACTAGGACCCCATATATCCGAATGAACTAAAGAAAAACAGACTCTGCACGACTCTCAATACTACGAGGAAAGGAGGCGCAGGTATGTTTGCCGAGCTGACATGACTCACACTCTAATGTGGATAAACTAGACAAACGAGGCATCATCTTCTGAAGTTTGGACAAGCTAGGATGTCCTAAACGATTGTGAAGTAGGTCTGGAGGATCCGCAACTGGATAGGCCTTAGAGGATGTTAATGAGTTAAGGTAGTAGAGTCCGTCTGATTCAAGTTCTGTTCCAATCGTCTGTCCCGTACTGCGGTCCTGCATAATAAAAGAGTCATCAATAAAATATATTTTGCAATGGAGGGCACGAGTCAAACGACTAACAGATGCAAGATTAAAAGGACAGCCAGGGACATAAAGAACGGAATCTAGAGTGACAGAGGGTAGATGATTCGCTTGTCCAACTCCTTTTGCTTTAGTTTGAGACCCATTAGCTAAAGTAACGTTAGGAAGAAACTGTGAATACGCAATATTTGACAAAAGGGATTTATTACCAGAGATATGATCAGAAGCAGCTGAGTCCATAACCCATTGTTCAAGAGGACTAGACTGGGAAACACAAGCAAAAGAAATACCAGCAACAGAAGTATCAGTCTGAGCAACAGTGGCTACTTGTGGAGACGTCTGCTTACTTGCTCGATATTTAAGGAACTCATTATACTCCCTTTCAGATACAGAAAATCCCTGGTTACCTGTAGTCTCGGTCTGAGCAACATAAGCATTTTTTGGTGGTCGACCATGTAAAGAATGGCGTACGTCACGAGTGTGACCAAGTTTATAACAATAAGAACACTTGGGTCTAGATCTTCCAAAACGACCTCCTCCTCGTCTATACTCCATAGTATGAGAAGCCCGATTGTCCACGGATTGGGATACGAGGATAGATGAATCAAGTGTCTGTGATGAGCTCACTGGGTGACTTGGTGCTGCAGCAAGGCGAAGTAAGCGAGAGAATAATTCATCAACTGTGGGGACAGTCGGACTAGCCAAAATCTGATCGCGTACTGAGTCAAGATCATTAGGAAGCCCAGCAAGAGTAAGAACTAGAAACAGCTTTTGGTCGTTGCTCTTGCTGCTTTGCAACGCTAGCAGAAACTGGCATCAACGTCTCAAATTCCTCCATAACTGCCTGCACTTGACCCAAGTAAGTAGACATATCTAATTCCTGTTTCTTTAAATTTGTCATCCGCGATATCACATCATAGAAACGAGATATGTCATTAGTGTATAAAGTACGAGCCTTTTCCCAAACCAAATAACATGTTTGGAATGGACAAAACAAGGGCATCAACTTGGAATCAATAGATCGCCACAAAATACTGCATAATTGAGCATCGATCTTCTCCCAATGTACTTTGGCTTTTTCATCTCCGTCACTAGACTCCTTGATTAGATGATCCTAAACACCTTGACCTTTACACCACAACTCGACAGACGAAGCCCAAGCTAGGTAGTATGAACCTCCCAGTAAAGGTTCTGAGGTAATCATAACACCGGAACTGCCAGAACCCGGGTTTCTAGACCCGAAAGCATCTAGTCCCAACGACATCTTTGGATTATGAACTGAAAACTCGTTGAAACTGAAACAGAAAGCTGAAAACTGGAGCTGCCGGAAAAAAAATTGGAACACTGCATCGCCAGAAAAAACTCTAAGTTGTCGGAATCGAACGAAAATAGGATGGGTAGGGTCGGAATTCAAGGGCGAGCAAACTGTCCTGAAGGAGTCACCGAAAATTCTGGCCGGAGAGGGTGCCACGCGCCGGCGTGTGGGCTCACGCGCCGAAGGTGTTGGTGGCGCGTGGGGGCGCGTGGGTCAGAGTTGGCCGGAGAAATTTCTGGGGTTTTGTCGCTGGATAGAGGCGAGTCTTTTGGTATTGCTAGATTTTGCGCAGCACTGACCGAGACTGATTTTACTTGAAAAAGTCGCCGGAAAAGGGTTCCGATGACTGATTTTGCTTCCCGGAATCGCTGGAATTTATGCACAGCGATAAATTTCTCACGATTGCTCTGATACCATGTGAGAAAGCACGGGAGAAAAGTATATAATTGATATTAAACATGATACAATGAGCCCTATATATAATACACGTACCTAACCTACTCCTAATACACTTTGGATTAGGGTTCTACTATTTACATATTCTAACAAACCAAATAGGAAGTAAATTGTAGACTTAATTTTCGAGATAGGAGGAGGACAAAATGCTGAGTTTGGTATTATTCTGCATGCTTACCCGTAGATTGTCTGAGATATAAGGCTTCTAGGATACTAAGTACATGTATATTTATATGAAAAAAATCTCTGAGTGTTTTTCCTAAGGCTCAAAGCTGCATATTGAGTTGTTGAGTTGCTGCAATTTCTTTTGAGCCTATAGGTTTTCTGTGAATGCATGATCTTTATCTTTCCTGAAGTGAATTTAGCAATTCTACAGTCTCTGAAAGGAATTTCTTTTGAGCCTATAGGTTTTCTGTGAATGCTAGAACAGTCTCTGAGTACATGCTTGTAGAATGACTATTTCAGTATGTGTAGTCTTTCTTTCTCAATGCCTGATCTTTATCTTTCCTGAAGTGAGTTTTAGCAATTCGACTTAAGTCAAGTAACGACCTTCTGAATAACTTGTTTGATTACTTGATTTCAGAGAGAACGAGCAGCTTTCGAAGTATGGTGACACCAAGACAGCTCGTAGCATAATGTTGATAGAGCTGAAGAAATTGATCGAAGCAAATCCTCTTTTCCGTGAAAAACTCGTCTTTCCGACTTTGAGATCTTCAAGATTGCGTACATTAATCAATCAAAGGTGAAGATTTTTTGTTTTGTTTTGTTTTTGTAATGCTAAAATGTCAAGAATGATAATAACAGCTTCTAGATTTGGTGATCATTTTCTTTATCTTCTTGACATCACCCCCAAAAGAAGATATTTTAGTGCTGACTGCTTGATGAACATGCTGGCATTTGTGAACTTTGTATTGGGTTCTATTGGCTTTACAGCTCATTGCCTCAGCAGATGACCAAAGCATGCTAATTTTCTCCATAATCGAGTCAATAAACATGTATGGGGGATGCAATTTGTCTTATGTTTCAGTTGTTTCTCCCTTGTTAACAAGAATATTGTCAATTACCTTTCGTTACTTTTTTGGCTTTCAAGTTCCTTTAGTTCTTAAGTACAATGAGGGGATGTTGGTGCCAGTCTATAAGATGATCTTAACGGCTTGACTTAGTTCTTATATTGCAAGATAACCTAGATGTGCTGTCCTCTCACATGTATACTTCTCGTGATTAATACCTTTCTTGTCTTTTGTCTAAAGGTCACCTGTAGTATGCTTCATGGGATTGAATATTTTGCTTTTCATCTTGGCAGTTTCTTGGAACTGTGTGTTCTGATTTCATCTTTCACTTTGCCATTTTTCTGCAGTCTCAACTGGCAGCACCAGCTTTGTAAGAACCCAAGGCCAAACCCTGACATTAAGACACTGTTTACAGATCATACATGCACTCCTCCAAATGGGGCTGTTGCACCTGCACCTGTTAATCTTCCTGTTGCAGCTGTTGCAAAACCTGCTGCTTTTACATCACTTGGGGCACACGGGGTATGATTCTTTGTGGTTACTCTAGTTATGATAATTTTGGTTTTAACTTATTCTTTATTTAATGACACCTTTGCTCGTCTCACTCGGTTCAATCATGTACTTTAATTTGTCGCTTGCAGCCTTTTCCACCCGCAGCAGCAGCAGCTGCAAATGCCAATGCTTTAGCAGGCTGGATGGCAAATGCCGCTGCTTCTTCGTCTGTCCAAGCAGCTGTTGTGACAGCATCCTCCCTGCCTGTTCCACCAAATCAAGGCGAGTTTTAACTAGTGTTCTTTGAACGACTGGGGGGCTGACTTTCAGTGGATACCTTGATTATTATGCTTTAAATATTTGTTAAAACTTAACAAGAACAACATGAGTTTTGAGAGGCCAAGAAAAATTACTGTGTAGCTCGATTAGCAAATTTCTGAATATTCTAGAATGCATGTCAATAGTATTCTAGTCAATAATTAAACATCTATTTCAACATATAAATCGTAATGAAGTTCCAAATAACGGGCTGGAGGAAAGAATAGTAGCTCTTAATTTACCTACTTCATAATATAAAATTAACAAAAAATAGTAGCTCTTGTTTGCTTGAGGATGAAAATGCTTCATCAACAGTCTGATTCCTCTAAAGTGGTCCAAAATTGATGTGTTTGAGAACTGGATTGCTTGCCTTCCAAAATTGATCTTGCAAAGTATAACTTTGAATACTTCGGGTTAGTTGGTTTGGACATGAAGCAGTCAAGCAGACAACTGAGACTGCTACTGAGTATTTGGTCTGTCAGAGATGATATTCCACTTCTGCTCACTGTATTTTGTGCTCTTGAACAGTTTCAATTTTGAAGCGTCCCATCACACCGCCAGCTACATTAGGTATGCTTGACTATCAGAATGCTGATCATGAGCAATTAATGAAACGTTTACGACCTGCACCATCTGTTGAGGAGGTATTGCTGAAGATGGATCTTCCGTTAAATGATATATTTTCTTTTTTGTTTTCCTCCTGCTGAATTCGCCCTCAAATTTATTAGTATCATCTTATCAGATCATATCAAATTCAGTAAATTTTGTTTTTCTTCTTTCCTTTCAGGTTACATATCCTACAGTTCGTCAGCAAGCTTCTTGGTCCCTCGATGACTTACCAAGGACAGTAGCTTTTACTCTGCAGCAAGGATCCTCAGTCACTAGCATGGACTTTCATCCTTCTCATCACACACTGCTGCTCGGTATATAAATGTTTAAGATCTTCTGTCCATGTATTCCTTTTGTTTCTGTGTCCGTGTGAACATCAGCAATAAAACTCAATGCTGTTAAGATATCTTCTTCTTTTAACTTCTGGTTTGCGATGAACAGTTGGATCCAGCAATGGTGAAATAACGCTTTGGGAAGTCGCAATGCGAGAGAAGTTGGTTTCAAAAGCATTTAAAATATGGGATATTCAAGCTTGTACTCTGACATTTCAGGTTAATCGATACAAGATTCTCAATACTTGATTCTCTGGAAGTGAAAAAAACATACAAGCTTTGGCTTTTGTTTTTTCTTCAATATGGCTTCTCTTTTATCTCGATATGGTTGTAAATTCAAATTAACTCTCAGTTCTTCTATAAGTTGAGAGACTAGTCTCTTCACAAATATGTAGTGCTGTGGTCGGGCCTTTGGTTTGATTGTCTTTAAGATTTCTCGAATGTGTTATATACTTTTTTCGTTCCTGACAACTGAGAGTTTTCACAGGCTTCTGTTGCCAAAGATGCACCATTTTCTGTAAGCCGTGTTGCGTGGAGTCCAGATGGGACCTTTGTTGGTGTGTGCTCTTCTTTATTTTTGTTTTTGTAGATGTTCTTGTGGATGTTTATGACTCTACTTTGTATTGCAGGAGTTGCATTCTCTAAGCATTTGGTCCATCTGTATGCCACTATTGGAAGAAGCGATTTACGCCAGCATTTGGAGGTAGATTTTTCTGGTTTTTTTTTCGCCCTCTTCTTTGAATAAGTGGAAAGATATGCTCGGGCAAACTTAAAAGCTAACACTCATAACTTCTTGCTTGCACCCTTGTGATTTAAGATGGATGCGCATGCTGGGAGTGTCAATGACTTAGCATTCGCTTATCCAAACAAGCAGTTATGTGTAGTAACATGTGGAGATGATAAGTTGATAAAGGTAACATCAGAAGCTTCATTATTATAGTTGGAATTCCAAACTACAACAACAACAACAACTACCCAGTTATCCCACCAGGTGGGGTATGGGGAGGGTAATATGTAGACGAGCCTTACCCCTGCCCGTAAGGGCAGAGAGGCTGTTTCCAAACGACCCTCGGCGTGAAATTCCAAACTCTTTTAGGAAAATGCTGAATGAAAATTTCGAAACAGGTGTGGGATATAACAGGAAGAAAGCTGTTCAATTTTGAAGGACATGAAGCTCCTGTATACTCCATATGCCCTCATCAGAAGGAGAACATTCAGGTATTTCAGATATGGAAAAACTTGCATTGATTGCTTTTCATTGCTTCTGGATTGAATAACATTTCACTAACCCACTCCCTGGTATTTGAAAATTTTAACAAAATTAGGTCCAGAGTTCCGCTTAAAATAGGGTAAAAATTTAACTGCTTACTGTTGCTACTGCTAGGTAACATTCATTGGCATTCTTCTTACCTTTTATAGAGTCATCACAAATGGTTGTCACATTGAAGGAAGCGGTTCTGTTTAATTACTCAGTTGTCACCATCATACAACCTTTTTATTTTATTCAAGATTCAATGTGCTAGGAAAGAGAATAAACTATATGGTTATTGGTGGAAACTGAAAAAACTTAATAGGGTTTTAGTTGATCACTTTGTACCATGCAAATCCAGGGAGGACACAATCATCTTTCTGTGTAAGCCCATACCACTCATCTGAATCTGCATCAATCCGTCCATTGATGGGCTTCGATGCACAAATACCTGAGAAACTATTGCCTATCTCAATCTTTCTATATGAGGTATGGGTACACTTGCTGTACCTGGGTGCATTTGGAGATACTGTGATATGATTTGAGCAGTAGTTCCTTATGATTCTGAAAATATAGATAACATAGTAGCATTTATTTTTATGTTTAGATGGTGTGAGAAAGCACGGGAGAAAAATATATATTGATACTAACCATGATACAATGAGCTCTATATATAATACACATAACCTAACCTACTCCTAATACACTTTGGATTAGAGTTCTACTATATTTACACTTCTAACACTCCCCCTCAAGCTGGTGCATACAAATCATATGTACCGAGCTTGTTACATATGTAGTTAATACGAGGACCAGTGAGGGACTTGGTGAAAATGTCTGCAAGCTGATCACTTGACTTTACAAACTTTGTAGCAATATCTCCCGAGAGTATCTTTTCTCTGATAAAGTGACGGTCAATCTCAATGTGCTTAGTTCTTTCATGGAACACTGGATTTGACGCAATATGAAGAGCAGCTTGATTATCACACACAAGTCCCATCTGACTAACATCACCAAATTTCAGCTCTTTGAGCAACTGTTTGACCCAAACTAGCTCACATGTCGCCATAGCCATTGCTCGATATTCTGCTTCTGCATTAGACTGAGCAACCACATTCTGTTTCTTGCTTTTCCAAGATACCAAATTTCCTCCTACTAAGACACAATATCCAGAAGTAGAACGTCTGTCAGAAGGCAATCCTGCCCAATCAGCATCGGAGTATCCAACAATCTGCTCATGGCTTCGATCCTCAAACAATAAACCTTTACCTGGAGTTGATTTTATATACCGAAGAATGCGAACAACTGCATCCCAATGACTATCACATGGCGAACCCATAAACTGGCTCACAACACTCACAGGAAAGGAAATGTCAGGTCTTTGTCACTGTAAGATAATTTAGTTTACCAACTAACCGCCTATATCTTTCAGGATCGTTAAGAGGCTCCCCCTGTCCTGGAAGAAGTTTAGAATTCGGATCCATTGGAGTGTCAACAGGGTTACAACCTGTCATTCCTGTCTCCTCAAGAATATCTAAGGCATACTTCCGTTGTGAGATCACAATACCTGAGCTAGACTGTGCGACCTCAATACCCAGAAAATACTTTAGTGTGCCCAGATCCTTAGTCTGAAAGTGTTGAAAGAGATGTTGCTTCAATTTAGTAATACCATCCTGGTCATTGCCGGTAATAACGATGTCGTCAACATAGACCACTAGATAAATACAGAGACGTGAATCAAAATGCCGATAGAATATAGAGTGATCAGCTTCACTCCGAGTCATGCCAAAGTCCTGGATAACAGTGCTAAACTTACCAAACCAGGCTCGAGGAGACTGCATTAGACCATAAAGTGACCGGCACAAGCGACATACAAGGCCACGAGACTCCCCCTGAGCAACAAACCCAGGTGGTTGCTCCATATAAACTTCATCCTCAAGGTCACCGTGTAAAAATGCATTTTTAATGTCCAGCTGATACAGGGGCCAATGGCGAACAGCAGCCATAGAGAGAAAAAGGCGGACTGATGCTATCTTAGCCACGGGAGAGAAGGTATCACTGTAATAAAGCTCAAATATCTGAGTATATCCCTTGGCCACAAGACGAGCCTTAAGACGATCAACCTTACCATCTGGACCAACCTTGACTGCATACACCCAACGACAACCAACAGTAGATTTACCTGAAGGAAGAGGGACGAGCTCCGAAGTACCACTCGTATGTAAAGTAGACATCTCGTCAGTCATAGCCTGTCGCCACCCTGGATGAGAGAATGCTTCACCTGTAGACTTAGGGATGGCAACAGAGGACAAAGAAGATAGAAAAGCATAATAGGGTGATGACAAACGATGATAACTTAAACCGATATAATGGGGATTAGGATTAAGGGTGTTCCGTATACCTTTCCGAAGTGCAATCGGAAGAGACAAGTCCGCAGTAGGAGCAGGGTCAGGTGCAGGAAGTGAATCAGCCGGGCCGGATGCTGGGCGAGGACGACGATGATATGTCAAGAGTGGAGTGTCTTGTGCAGGGAGTCTAGGAGGAGCCACAGTAGATGGTCCAACGTTTGGAATGAGTAAGACTTCTGTAGCGGAAGGTGAAGGAGAAGATATAGTAGACTCCCTAAAGGCCGGTATAGGTAAAACCTCAGATATATCAAGATGGTCAGAATGGTCAGAAGAGGTAAAGAAAGGTTTAGACTCAAAAAATGTGACATCGGCTGACATAAGGTACCTACGAAGATCAGGTGAATAACAACGATAGCCCTTCTGAGCACGAGAATAACCAAGGAAGACACACTTGAGAGCACGAGGAGCTAACTTATCTTTCCCAGGAGCTAAGTTATGAACGAAACAAGTGCTCCCAAAAACACGAGGGGAACAGGGTATAAGGGTGACTGGGGAAACAATACCTCATGCGGAATCTGATTCTGGATGGGAGATGAAGGCATCCGATTAACCAAATAACAAGATGTGAGAACTGCATCGCCCCAAAAACGCAGCGGAACATGAGATTCAATGAGAAGTGTGCGAGCAGTCTCAATAATGTGCCTATTCTTTCTCTGCAACCCCATTTTGCTGAGGGGTATAAGGACAAGAGGTCTGATGAATAATTCCATGAGAAGACATAAACTGCTGAAATTGAGAGGATAAATATTCTAAGGCATTATCACTGCGAAGAGTGCGAATAGAAACACCAAATTGATTTTTAATTTCAGCACAAAAATTCCGGAATATAGAAAACAACTCAGAACGATCTTTCATTAAGAAAATCCAAGTACATCTTGAATGATCATCAATGAAACTAACAAAATAACGAAATCCCAAGGTTGAACTAACTCTACTAGGACCCCATATATCCGAATGAACTAAAGAAAAACAGACTCTGCACGACTCTCAATACTACAAGGAAAGGAGGCGCGGGTATGTTTTCTGAGCTGACATGACTCACACTCTAATGTGGATAAACTGGACAAACGAGGCACCATCTTCTGAAGTTTGGACAAGCTAGGATGTCCTAAATGACTGTGAAGTAGGTATGGAGGATCTGCAGCTAGACAGGCCTTAGAGGATGTTAATGAGTTAAGGTAGTAGAGTCCGTCTGATTCAAGTCCTGTTCCAATCGTCTGTCCCGTACTGCGGTCCTGCATAATAAAAGAGTCGTCAATAAAATATATTCCGCAATGGAGGGCACGAGTCAAACGACTCACAGATGCAAGATTAAAAGGACAGCCAGGGACATAAAGAACGGAATCTAGAGTGACAGAGGGTAGAGGATTTGCTTGTCCAACTCCTTTTGCTTTAGTTTGAGACCCATTAGCTAAAGTAACGTTGGGAAGAAACTGTGAATACGCAATATTTGACAAAAGGGATTTATTACCAGAGATATGATCAGAAGCAGCTGAGTCCACAACCCATTGTTCAAGAGGACTAGACTGGGAAACACAAGCAAAAGAAATACCAGCAACAGAAGTATCAGTCTGAGCAACAGTGGCTACTTGTGGAGACGTCTGCTTACTTGCTCGATATTTAAGGAACTCATTATACTCCCTTTCAGATACAGAAAATCCCTGGTTACCTGTGTTGAGTTGTCCCACATCGGAGGGGTTTGAGGTCCTTGGTCTCCTTATATGGCTTGGGCAATCCTCATCTTATAAGCTAGCTTTTCGGGTTGATTTAGGCCCAAGGTCCATTCTTTTCATGGTATCAGAGTGAGGTTCATCCTAATTATTGTTACCGATGTTGGGCCCCCATTTATGTTGTCCACGCTCCAGAGACCTGGGCATGAAGGGGGGTGTTGAGTTGTCCCACTTCGGAGGGATTTGAGGTCCTTGGTCTCCTTATATGGCTTGGGCAATCCTCACCTTATAAGCTAGCTTTTGGGGTTGATTTAGGCCCAAGGTCCATTCTTTTCAACCTGTAGGCTCGGTCTGAGCAACATAAGCATTTTTTGTTGGTTGACCATGTAAAAAATGGCACACGTCACGAGTGTGACCAAGTTTATAACAATAAGAACACTTGGGTCTAGATCTTCCAAAACGACCTCCTCCTCGTCTATACTCCATAGTATGAGAAGCCCGATTGTCCACGGATTGGGATACGAGGATAGATGAATCAAGTGTCTGTGATGAGCTCAATGGGTGACTTGGTGCTGCAGCAAGGCGAAGTAAGCGAGAGAATAATTCATCAACTGTGGGGACAGTCGGACTAGCCAAAATCTGATCGCGTACTAAGTCAAGATCATTAGGAAGCCCAGCAAGAGTAAGAACTAGAAACAGCTTTTGTCGTTGCTCTTGCTGCTTTGCAATACTAGCAGAAACTGGCATCAACGTCTCAAATTCCTCCATAACTGCCTGCACTTGACCCAAGTAAGTAGACATATCCAATTCCTGTTTCTTTAAATTTGTCATCCGCGATATCACATCATAGAAACGAGATATGTCATTAGTGTATAAAGTACGAGCCTTTTCCCAAACCAAATAACATGTTTGGAATGGACGAAACAAGGGCATCAACTTGGAATCAATAGATCGCCACAAAATACTGCATAATTGAGCATCAATCTTCTCCCAATGTGCTTTGGCTTTTTCATCTCCGTCACTAGACTCCTTGGTTAGATGATCCTGAACACCTTGGCCTTTACACCACAACTCGACAGACGAAGCCCAAGCTAGGTAGTTTGAACCTCCCATTAAAGATTCTGAGGTAATCATAATACCGGAACTGTCAGAACCCTGATTTCTAGACCCGAAAGCATCTACTCCCAAAGACATCTTTGGATTTTCAACTGAAAACTCGCTGAAACTGAAACAGAGAATTGAAAACTGGCGCTGCCGGAAAACAGGAACACTGCCGGAAAAGCACTATAGCTGCCGGAAAAATTCAAAGTTGTCGGAATTGAAAAGTAAAAATATGGATAGGCTCGGAATTCAAGGTGGAGCAAACTGTCCTGAAGAAATTCTGGCCGGAAAGTACTGTAGCTGCCGGAAAAGTCAATAAAGTCGCCGGAAAAAATTGAAAGTTGTCGGAATTGAACGAAAAAAGTATGGGTAGGGTCGGAATTGAGAGCCGACCAAACTGTCCTGAAGGAGCAAAGTGAAAAACTGGCCGGAAAGTACTTCACGCGTCGGCGCGTGGTCTGACGCGCCGAGAGCTCTGGCGGCGTGTGTGGAAGAATTGGCCGGAGAAATTTCCGGGGTTTGGTCGGAATTCTCTTCCGAACCTCGTGGTGGTCTTGGATTTTGCACAACACCAACAAAAAAGGTGTTTTAATTCGGACAGTCTCTTAAGTCGCCGGAAAATTGCACGGCGACGAGGTCTTTCTTCCCGGAAGTAGCTGGAATGACGCACAGCTATAATATTCTCACTGAAGCTCTGATACCATGTGAGAAAGCTCGGGAGAAAAATATATATTGATACTAACCATGATACAATGAGCCCTATATATAATACACATAGCCTAACCTACTCTTAATACACTTTGGATTAGAGTTCTACTATATTTAGACTTTTAACAGATAGGAATTCTTTATACTAAATCAACTTTATTTGAAAAGTACGTCAAGGCCTTATTGCTGTATTTTCTGGTGTTTACTTGCTTACTAGTGGTGTTTGCATCCCTCAAATAACGTCCCTTTTTTATTTCTATATGCAGTTCATTTTTTCTACTGCTATAGATGGGAAAATAAAAGCTTGGCTGTATGACAATATGGGATCTCGAGTTGATTATGATGCTCCTGGTCATTGGTGTACCACCATGCTTTATAGTGCTGATGGTAGTAGGTAGGGTTGCAGGAAAAAATATTTACTGTATGTTGTTGGTCTTTATGAATATTCCCTGCCTCCATTGACTTTTATTAACTGTCTAATGTTGATTTTCATGCTTATAGATTGTTCTCGTGTGGAACTGGTAAAGAAGGTGATTCTTTTCTTGTGGAATGGAATGAAAGTGAAGGAGCCATAAAGAGGACCTACACTGGGTTTAGAAAAAAGTCAGCTGGTGTTGTGCAGTTTGACACTACACAGAATCATTTCTTGGCTGTGGGTGAAGATAGCCAGATAAAATTTTGGGACATGGACAGCATTAACATTCTTACAACTATAGATGCAGATGGTGGTCTCCCGGTTAGTGCTTATGCCAGTTCTATAGTTGGAACTTTCTCTTGAATATTTAGAATAGTTTGAAGATGGTTGTAAGTTTGTGGGAATATACTGGGTAGTTGTTGTTGTTGTTGTTGTTTGAAGATGGCTGTAAGTTTGGTGGTTGTTGCAGAGTCTTCCGCGCTTGAGATTCAACAAGGAGGGAAATCTTCTTGCTGTTACTACTGCTGACAATGGGATTAAGATACTGGGAAATGCTGCTGGTATGAGATCCTTAAGGACAGTTGAAGCCCCACCTTTTGAAGCACTAAGATCACCAATTGAAGCAGCTGCTATTAAGGTATTGATGGTTGATTGCTTCCCCCGTTTAGTCTGTGCAGAGTTGTTATGTTAGAAGTAAAAGATCTTCTTGTCTTTTTTTAGCAGGCTTCTGGCTCTTCTGTTCCAAATGTTACTGCTGTCAATTGTAAAGTGGAAAGAAGCTCTCCTGTCAGGCCTTCTCCCATCCTTGTATGTGCTATTTCAATTTTTTTTCTTTCTCAGTATAGTCTTTCTAGTCTGCATGAATGATGGTAGTCCCACAATCTGTTACTAAGAGCATATTTTGGCTTCAAGCATTGTGTGTATGAATTATGATAAGAGGTTGCCTATAATTCTAGTCTTCTGTGCAAGTAGTCTAATTTGTTCTTTAACTTGCATCTGCTGTACTGTAACTTGAAAAACCTTGTTATTCTGCATTTTTGAACTGCTGAATTTGCTACAGTATTACAAATTAGTGATTTTATCCTCGGATAAATTTTTATTTCTGCGGACTTTCTTTGCAGAATAGAGTTGATTCTGTGCCCAGAAGCTTGGAGAAACCAAGAATATTGGAGGATGTTTCAGATAAGGCCAAACCTTGGCAGTTGACTGAAATTTTAGATCAAGCTCAATGCAGGATGGTTACCATGCCTGAGAGCTCAGATTCAAGTAACAAGGTGCGTTATCTCATTTGTGTACGCTTCTTCTGTAATGTGATTCAACATGTAATCTTTTAACTGGCACTTGTATTTAGGTTGCACGGCTTCTTTATACAAATTCTGGTGTTGGTGTCCTGGCACTTGGTTCAAATGGTACTCAAAAGCTGTGGAAGTGGGCCCGCAATGAACAAAATCCAAGTGGCAAGGTAGTAAAATTAACTGAATAGCTGTCTTAGCTACATATTATTTTCAAAATGTTATGCAAACGAATTTCTGAAATGTCTTGGGGTCTTAAAGGCCACTGCTAATGTTGTTCCACAACATTGGCAACGATCTAAAGGCTTACATGTTGTACTTGTTTGTAGGTTTTGGTAAAAAAAATGACAATTAGTCAAAACCAGCTCAAAAAGGAGTAAAATATGTACAAGTATCAAGAACAAGTCAAAATACAACTGCAACAGACGCACTGCGGCCACAATCCATTTAGTGCGGTCCGTGGTGAGGAGATTCAGAGAAGTACAGATTTTGGAAGCTCAAGCACTGCGACCACAACCCATTTTGTGCCGACCGCAGTAGCCTTTTCGCGGCCGCAATCCAATTAATGCAGTCCGTGGAAAGGGGATTCAGAGAAGTTGGTGTTTTGGACGATTGAAGCTAGTACAGTCCGCGGAGCATTTTATGCAGCCCCCGCTGGCCTGATTCAGAGAATGGAAAGTCAAGCGAAAAAGCCTCATCGCGGTCGAGATGCATTTTCTGCGGTCCGTAAAACCTCATTCATGAGTATTTTTATCCAAAAAATTCGGCCTAGTATAAGTACTTTGTTTTCATATTTTTAGGGTATCTTTTGTAATCTTTTAGTATCCAGAGCACGTGAACGATTGTTTTGTTCCATTTTGAGTAATTTGTAGCTACTTTAAGATTGAATGTTCATTTATCTTAGTTTGTAATCTAATTATATGGGTTATTCTTCATCTATTTTTTTTATTTTCTTATATTATTATGAGTAGCTAGACCCATTAGCTAGGGTTGTGGCTCAACCGTAGTGTGATTATTTGATGAGTTTTTTTATTTTAAGGCTTAGATATTTATCAGTGTTTGACTGATTTGTGTTTTTCATATTGAATTAGTAGTTACAAACACTAATTTATGCCTTTTAACTTGGTCTCTTCTTGAGAAAGAGAGCTTGAGTCTAGGAAAATCAGTCCAACAAGGAATTGCAGCGTATTCAAGAGATTGATAGTCCTAATTAAATGGTTAAACCTAGATATAGTAATACCCAATTTGAGCCTATATTGCTTGCAGAATTTTGACATCCAATTGGTCATGAGAAATTCAATTAGGGTAAAGTCACTTGAGCTACCGAGAGGTATAGAGTGAGTAGTTTCGTGCATTGGCTATATCGTAATCTCCAACATAATAACTTTGCCTTAGACTTTAGATCCTGTCATGTATTCTCCTAGCAGAGAGTCACTTCCCTTGTGCCTCTTTAACCATTTAGAAAACCTTACAAGTATTTTACTCTTAGCTTAATGTAGCATCTTATTAGTAAAAAAATTAGGAGTAACAACTGAACAACTATGATTGGAAGTGCAATTAAGAGCACTAAGCATTGCTAATTTAGATATGAATCCAAATCCTAACCAATTCTTGATCCCTATGGCTTCGATCCCAACCATCTTGGGTAAAAGTTACTTCGACCACTCTTGCTACTTTGTAGTGCTGTAGGGTTGACACCGATCACTTTTTGAAACCATTGCGGGGGAGCTAATAGTTTTGGCTATCTATCTAAATAGTTTGTGTATTATATTTCTTTCCTTCTGTGTTACTAATTTTTGAGTGTCACGAATTCAGGTAAAAAATGGCAGCAAACAACGCAGCTCTTGGAGGTCTTCCACCGGGAGAGGAGGTGGACGACAATATTGATGATAATGTTCCTATAGTACCTCAAGCTCAAAGAAGATGTTGCTAGGACAATAATAATGTTCCAGACCCCCTCCAAGAGTGGCTCCTCGAGTGCTCTTCAACCAAGGATATGCAAGTGCAATTGTCCCACCTCGAATCCAGGCAGAAAATTTTCAAATTATAAATGTGATGCTGACATTGTTTGAGCTACGGGGGTATTTCACATGTGCTTCCCATCAGAATGCTTACAAACATCTCAAGGGTTTTGTGGATACCTGTTGGGGGAGAAAGCAAACAAATGTGTCTGAAGATGCATTTCGGTTGAGATTATTCCCTTCCTCAATGAGGGGGAATGTTTTGGATTGGCTTGAATGGCTTCCCAGCCATTTCATAACTACTTGGGATAAGTTGGCGGATAAATTCATTGTGAAGTTTTTCTCACTGGGCAACATGGAAACTTTGAGGGATGAAATCTTAGACTTCAAACAGGAGCCCAACAAACCATTGCATGAAATATGGGAGAGATACCGGACTATGGTAAATGAGTGTCCCAACAATGATATGACTGAGGAAATGATGCAAAAAACCTTCTACCGGGGCATTCACACCACTAATCAATGCATTGTGAACAAACTCATTGGGGCAAATTTCATGAACACATCATATGATGAGGCTAATGCAATACTGGATGAAGTGGTTGACACGTCCTCAACTTGGAAAAGTAGAGCAAATGTGCCACTGGGTGAACTCACAATCATTCACTTGCACAAAGAGCTACATGATCACGGACAGGCAATAGCATAACTGACAACCACAATGAACCAGTTAGCAAAGGCACAATTACAACAGGTTCAAACCACGACAAGTAAATGCTATGAAGGGTGTTAATATGCTAGTGAACAAAAGGAGTCAAAGAAGCCAACAAAACTAATAGAGTTCGGATCAATTTGACCAAGATAGTGGTGGGTTCCAAGATGAAGGTTATGATGAGAAGAATGAAGAATAGCAATACGTGAATAACTATCAAGGCCAAAGGGGAAATTCTTCCAACCAACAACAACGGAGATCCCAAGACAATTGGGGAAATCAACAACAACAATGCAACAACAACTGGGGGAACAATAACCAAAATCCAAATTAGGGCAACTAGAACAATAATTAGAATAATTAGGGTAATTGGAATGCCAATAACAACAACTAGGGTGGAAACAACAATAAGGGCGGTTGGAAAAACATCAATCAAGAAAATCGAGGGCAAGGCTTTTAAAGGCCCCCAATGTATCAACAACCCAACAATCTACCCCCATTTCCACCCCAAGGTCCCAGTTCATCGAACCAAGAAATGGGGAGGATTAAAATGATGTTCAAACAGGTGATGAAGAATAATTCTAACTCGGATGCTCAGTTGGCTTCTCACAATATTTCAATCAGGAACTTGGAGGTTCAATTAGGCCAAATCTTACAATTCTTGAACACTCGCCCTAAGGGGGTCTCTACCTTGTGATAAGGTAGTCAACTCGAAGGGTGGGAACAATATTGGGAATACAATGACGGTAACTACAAGGAGTGGACGAGGCCGTGATGTGAATGCCTCCAATCAACAAGCAATTTTGAGTGATGAAATTCAGTGGCAGGAGTGTGAGGCTTTTTAGTGGATGACAATGTGATTGAGAAGAACTTGAATGAAGAAGTGAGGAGTGATATCCAAGATAACACGATGGAAACACAAAACGACATGAACCCATCTAGGGAACACGTAATTGATATGCCAAAAACAGTTGTGCCTAAAATCAAGAAATCTTTGCCAAGGCAACCTCCACCTTATTCTCAAAGTCTAGCGAAGCAGAAAAATGAGAATCAGTTTAAGAAATTCATTGACATGATAAGAGCTTATCCATTAATGTGCCTTTAGAGGAAGCTCTAGGACAAATGCCGGGTTATGCTAAATTCATGAAAGACTTGGTGAAAAAGAAAATATCCATGGATTGTGAAACTATCAAGTTGACCCACCAAGTTAGTGCAATAGTACATTCTATGGCTCTGAAGCTAGAAGACCGCGATGCTTTCACCATTCCTTGAAACATTAGTAGTTCAAACATTGCAAAATCCCTAAGTGATTTTGGGAAAGTATCAACTTGATGCCCTACTCAATTTTCAAAACTTTGGGTATTGGGAAATCAGGCTTGACTTCCATGAGATTGCAAATGGTGGATAATTGGCGCCAAAGCCATAATTTGCGCCGATCGTGCCAAGCTCCAATACTTGATGATGAAGAAGGATTCCAAAGCTAGGCTAATGCAATGGGTCTTGTTACTTCAAGAGTTTGATTTCGAGATTGTGGACCGAAAGGATTGTGAAAACCAAGTGGCGTACCACTTGTCCCGCTTGGAGGAGGAGAGAGGCCTCGTAATGGCCTAGAGATTAATGAATCATTTCCCCCATGAGCAACACCTTTCTATGTTGCTGAATTCCATGGTTTGCGGATATTGCTAATTTCCTTATGACTGGTATAGTCCCGTGTGATCTATCTTCTAACCAAAGGAAGAAGCTCAAATTGGATAGTTTGGACTTCTATTGGGATGAGCCGTACTTATTCAAGATCTGCATGGATGGTGTGATCTAAAGGTGTGTCCCGAAGGAGGAGAAATTGAGTATCTTAGAGGCTTGTTATTCCTATTCCTATAGTGGTCATCATGGTGGGGCGAGGACAGCTTCGAAGTTTCTTAATTATGGGTTTTTTTGGCCAACTTTGTATAAACATGCAAGTGAACTTGTGTAGATGTGTGACGAATGTCAAAGAGTGGGTGGAATTTTTGAAGAAAGATGAGATTCCTCTTAATACTATTCTTGAGGTGGATATTTTTTATGTGTGGGATGTTGATTTTATGGGCCCGTTTGTTAGCTCGTCTGGGAACACATATGGCGATTGACTATAATTGATATTAGGTCAAGGCTGTGGCTTTACGCAACAATGATGCCCAAAGTGTTGTTGCGTTTTTCAATAAGAGCATTTTTACTAGGTTTGACACTCCTCGTGCAATGATAAGTGATGGGGAGGGGGGTCTCATTTTTGTAATAGAGCTTTTGACACTTGGCTTACAAAGTGTGGTATCAATCACAAAGTTTCTACTCCTTATCATCCTCAGGCGAGTGTCCAAGTTGAAGTCTTAAACAGGGAATAAAGAGTATATTGTCAAACACGGTCACTGCAAATAGGACCGATTTGTCGAAGAAATTAGATGATGCTCTATGGGCTTATAGCACTGCTTACAAGACCGCGATTGGTATGTCTCCGTACCGGTTGGTGTTTGGGAAACGTTGCCATCTATGGATTGATTTAGAGCACAAGGCCATGTGGGCTTAGAGGAAACTCAACCTTGAATAGGATGTGACATCAACTCTTCGTGTGGAGCAACTTAATAAACTTGATGAATTCTGATTGCATGCCTACTCTAGTTCGTCCTTATATAAGGACAAGATGAAGTACCTTCATGATAAGTATGCTCATGGCAAGGAGTTTAATGTGGGTGATTTGGTTCTCTTGTTCAATTCTCAGTTGTGTCTGTTTCGGGGAAAGCTTAAGTCGAAATGGAGTGGTCCTTTTGAAGTGGTGTTTGTGACTTTGTTTAGTACATTTGACTTGAAAAACAAAAATGGATAGGTCTTTAGAGTTAATGGGCACAGGGTCAAGCACTACCTTGGGAAGATTGATGACAGCCACGTGGTGGAATTGATCCATCTAAAGTGATTTGATAGTAACCTGCTTCGTACCACGATGTTAATCATGAGCTTCTTGGGAGGCAACCGTGTGTCTTTCTTTTTGTTTTTCTTTGATTTTATTTCTAGTATGTGATTTGATTTTGGTCTAATTGGTTGTGAGATGTGTGTAGGATTGCTTTGATACAATGTAGGACCAAGTTGGAAAAATGTCACTCTCTAAAGTTTGGACTGCTGCCACAATACACTTTCGCATTCGCAATGACTTTGTTGTGGGGGCAAAATTCATTGTGGTCCGCAATGTTGATTGGTAAAAAGTAGTGGTTCTATGAAAATTGGCACTGCAGTTACAATGCATTTTATGAGGTCCGCGGCCGCACGACGCCCTTTTGCGGGTTTTCGCTAATCGACCTCTCTAATTTCTCTTCTCCCGTCGTCCGATAGTGCTCTTTGTGAGTTTTCACTAAACTGATTCTCTCATTTGGTTTTTCTCTGCTCACTGTCGCCTTATGATGCCCGGTGGTTTTCACAGATAAGACTCTTTCATTTTATTTCTCTCAAATTGAGTTGCGCCGAATCCCAACAATGGTGTTTGTCACGTCCTTGTTTTGGCCAGTTGATCGGAAGGGCTTGGACCAAGTTCTTGAGGGAAATTTACAAAACCGTTTGGGCGGATTTGTGACCGAAACAATACATTTCTGCCCCAGTTTTGTTTTCTTGGGGAACTGGGATTTTATTTTGATATGACTGAACCTCAGGGAGAGGCTGCCTACGTATCCTTTTGGAATCAAGTCAGACGCAGTTTAGGAATGTTTTCTAACTAATTTGTTTGTTGTTTCTTTTTGTTTTCAATCACTCATCTTCTTTTTATCTTTTTTTTATAATTTATTTTTGTTTCATTTTTCTTTTTGTTTTCTTCCTTTTTTCTTTTGTTTTTTTTCTTTTTTTTCCTTTTTTTGTTAAATAGCACTTTTGGGTTCCAAATAGGGTGAACAAAAAATGTGATTGGCTCAATGGGTTTGCAAAGGGTTGGTAGTGTTTATGGTAGCGGGAAAGAAAGCCTTCGTCATTTCCACCAGTCAGCATCATTGACACCAGGTACAATGCTCCTTTGGGCAGTATCTTTCTGACAATGTATGGACCTTTCCAATTTGGAGCAAACTTTCCTTTAGCTTCCTGATGGTGAGGGAGAATACTCCTCAATACCAGCTCTCTGACTTCGAAATTCCATGGGCGCACTTTCTTGTTGTAAGCGCGGGCCATTTTTTGTTGGTACAACTGCCCGTGACAAAGCGCATCCATTCATTTTTTGTCAATTAATGAGAGCTGCTCCAAGCGAGTTTTAACCCACTCGCTATCCTCGATTTCTGCTTTGATAATTACTCGGAGCGAAGGGATTTCTACCTCTGCGGGTATGACAGCTTCGGTCCCACAGACCAGTAAATACAGATTTGCTCCTACCGACGTGCGCACTGCGGTGCGATGTTCCAGCAATACAAAAGGTATTTTTTCATGCCATTGTCTTGAGCGTTGAATCATTTTTCTCAAAATTGTCTTGATGTTTTTGTTAGCTGCTTTGACGACATCGTTTGATTTTGGCCGGTAAGGGGTGTAGTTTCTGTGTTATCTTAAATTGTTCACATATTTCTCCCATCAAACGACTGTTCCAGGTTGGACGCATTGTTTGTAATGATGGTTGCGGGAATCCCAAAATGAAAAATGACATTGGAATGCACAAAATCTACCACAACTTTCTTGGTGACAGATTTAAGAGTGATGGCTTCAACCCATTTTGTGAAGTAATAAATGGCAACCAATATGAATCTATGTCCATTTGAGGCTTTTGGATCAATCGTCCCAATGACATCCATTCCCCAGACAGCGAATGGCCAGGGTGTTGACATAGGATGCAATTCGGTTGGCGGTGCATGAATCAAATCACCGTGCACCTGACATTGATGACATTTTCGAATGAAGTTGAAGCAATCTTTCTCCATGGTCATCCAATAATACCCTGCTCGAAGTATTTTCTTTGCTAGGACATATCCGTTCATATGAGGTCCACAAACCCCTGAGTGTACTTCATGCATAATTTTTCCGGCTTCCTCGCTATCAACACATCTCAGCAAATTGAGATCTGGAGACTTTTTGTAAAAGGTATCACCACTCAAGAAGAAGCTACTTGCTTGCCGTCGGATGGTTTTCTTTTGCTCCTCGATGGCTTGCTCGGGATACCCCTGTGTTTTCAGGAATCTCTTGATGTCATAATACCAGGGTTGTGTGCTGGACTCTGCTTCGGTCATATTACAGTACCCATCCCTTTCTTTGATTTGGATTTTCAATGGATCAACGTAGGTGTTTCCGGGGTAAGGCAACATGGAAGCTAGAGTTGCGAGTGCGTCTGCTAGCTTATTATGACAACGATAAATGTACCTGAACTGTACTGACCTGAACTCTTTTCTGAGATCCTCCATATGCTGTCTATAAGGGATGAATTTAACGTCTCTTGTTTCCCATTCTCCTTGAGCCTGTCGTATGATCAAATCTGAATCGCCCATGATTAACAATTCCTTAACATCTTGGTCAATGGCCATGTTCATGCCCATGATGCAAGACTCATATTCAGCTGTATTGCTGTAGAAAAACCGAAGCCTGGCTGTAGCCAGATAATGTTGACCCGTGGGTGAGATTAAAATTTCCCCAATCCCTACGCCTTTTGCGTTTACTGCTCCATCGAAGAACATTTTCCAATAGGGGATGTCTTTAGATGTTACTTCTACCGAATTCACTTCTTCATCAGGGAAATAGGTATTCAAAGGCTGATATTCATCGTCAACTGGATTTTCGGCCATATGATCTGCTAATTCTTGAGCCTTCATTGCGGTACGAGTGACATAAACTATATCGAACTCGGTGAGCAAGATTTTCCATTTTGCCAATCGCCCTGTGGGCATCGATTTTTGGAATGTATACCTTAATGGATCTAGTCTGGGTATGAGATAGGTAGTATGAGCTTGCAGGTAATGCCTCAACTTCTGGGCCACCCACGTCAAGGTGCAACAGGTTCTTTCTAGCAGTGTGTACTTGGCCTCGTAACTGGTAAACTTCATGCTGAAATAATAGATGGCTTGATCTTTATTTCCCGTGGCGTCATGCTACTCTAGAATACAACCAAAAGAGCTTTCCAGGACTGTTAGACAGAGAAATAGTGGCCTTCCCGGTTCTGGCAGGACCAAAACTGGTGGGTTGGACAAATAGTGTTTGATTTTGTCAAAAGCCTCTTGACACTCAACAGTCCATTTGACTGCCGCATCCTTTTTCAATAGCTTGAATATGGGCTTGCATGTGGAAGTCAATTGGGCGATGAATTGGCTGATGTATGTTAGTCTTCCCAGTAACCTTTTTACATCCTTCTTGGTCTTTGGAGGAGGTAGCTCTTGGTCGGATCCAACTCGATGCCTCTTCGGCTGACAATGAATCCCAAAGGTTTTCCTAACGGGACCGCAAATGCACACTTGGATGGATTCAATTTTAAATCATACTTGTGAAGTCTTTCAAAGAACTTTCTCAAGTCCCTTACATGATCACCCTGCGTCTTGGACTTGATAATCACATCGTCCATATATACTTCTATTTATTGATACATCATGTCATGGAAAATGGTGGTCATGGCCCTCATATATGTTGCCCCAATGTTCTTTATACCGAAAGGCATAACTCTGTAACAGTAAGTTCCCCAAGGTGTGGCGGTTTTCTCAGCATAGTTCCCCAAGGTGTGGCGGTTTCCTCAGCATCTTCCTCATCCATCAACACCTGGTGGTATCCTGTGTAGCAATTTACAAAGGATTGTATCTCGTGTTTGGAACAATTGTCAACAAGGATGTGGATGTTAGGTAAAGGGAAGTTGTCTTTGGGACTCGCCTTGTTTAAATCTCTGTAGTCTACACATACTCAGGTTTTTTCGTCTTTCTTCGGTACTGGGACCACATTAGCCAGCCATGTGGTATACCGAACCACTCGAATCACCCCCACCTCTAACTGTTTTGTGATCTCTTCTTTGATCTTATCGCTGACATCAGATTTGAACTTTCTTTGTTTTTGTTGGATTGGAGGGCATTCGGGGTATTTGGGCAACTTATGAACCACCAGATCAACACTCAGCCCAGGCATATCATCGTAAGACCAAGCAAATACATCTTTGAATTCTAATAGAAGTTGAACCAGTGAATCCCAGATTTCTTTATTTACATGAATTCTTATTTTAGTTTCTTTGATTTTGCCGGTATCGTCAAGTTAACCGGTTTGGTATCGTTTAAGTTCGGCGTAGGTTTATTTTCAAAATGTTCCAACTCTTGGTTGATTTCCTTAAAAGCCTCTTCTTCATCATACTCTGGTTCTTGGTTCATTATTTCATAAATAGGCAGCATGTTCGGGTCGGGGCATGAAGTCCTCGAGCATGTCATTTTATTTAAAGCCGCATTATTGGGACTGAAAGAAAAGAATGAAAATAGCAAAAAGACAAAATTAGAAAAAATGGAGAGGTGCAAATGATGAAATATTGATTTTATTTCTTTTGAAATTGTAAGATAACAGGGTTTACATTACTTAAAGGACAAAATACTAAAGAAAAATACCCGAGTTACACCCTGAAATAACCCGTGATGCAAGAAAAGGTAGCAAGGCAGGACTACCGGGCCTCCTCCTGGCTGGGAAAGGTGTGGCCTTCCAGTTTTTCAACTTGGAATCCGGTCCCATATAGAGCACTTCAGCAGTGCTCAAGCCTTCTCCCAGCTGGACCATGTTGACTTCATACAATAATTTCCTCTTGGCTCCACCTATCTCCTCAATTTATTCCACTGTGAAGGTTTCGTCTTCTTCTTCCTCACTATACTTTGGTTTTACAAATGTTTTGTACAAGTGGGGTAGGGATTGTGGCAAATCCCACCCACGACGTTTCCTAAGATTGGCCCAAATGATATCTTCTGGCGTTGGATGGAAACCTAGCCTGAAAAATATTCTGCGGTAGGTAAAGCGACCGGCTCAGTTATGACTTGGAGAGAACTTCCAAGTCCCTTTCCTGGCTTAAACTCTTGGCATGTCATCTCTCTTGCCACCATGATTGAGGCATTAGAGAGGAAAGGCTGGGGGAATGGTTCGCCTTCTTTGTATTGATCGGCTACCACAACTTCAAAAGCCTGTTAAACTATATATTCACTTCCCTCTTTAGCTTCGAGGCAGGGGATGGAGGGATCGCAGTAAATTGACTGTTCATCTTCTCCGTGGACCACAATCTCCTGGTTCTCATGTTCGAACTTCAGCATTTGGTGCAGAGTAGAAGGCACCGCTCCTGCCTCGTGAATCCATGGTCTTCCTAGGATATAGTTATGGGATGTGTCCATGTCCAATACTTGAAATGTCACTTCAAAATCAACCGACTGATGGTCAATACTAAGTCAATTCCCTATGGTGTCTTTCTTGATTCCATCAAAGGCTTGGACATACACATTGTTGGGACGGATCCTTTCTGTTCATATCTCCATTCTTTGCAATTTTGACAGTGGGCATATATATACCCAGAGACTCCGTCTATCATAACTCTTTTGACATAATAGCCTTCACATTTGACGGTGAGGTGCAAGGCTTTGTTGTGGGCAGATCCTTCTGAAAGTAAATCATTCTTGCTGAATGTAACCTGATTAATAGCAAATAATCTTTCCGCCTTTTACTCCAGTTGTTCCACGGATGTTTCAACCGGTACATAAGCTTCATTCAAGGTTTTGGCCAACACTTTCTGGTGCTCTGGAGAGTTAATCAGCAATGATAATAAAGAGACTTGTTCGGGAGACTTTCGGAGCTGGTCCACCACCTCATATTCTGACATTTTCATTTTTTGAAAGAAGGCCTCTGCCTCTTCAGCATTTACATCCTTTTTGGGTGGAAATCGCCTTTTGCTGACGGCGTTTACTTCTTCCATGTCCGACTATTTCTTTATGGGATGGGCCTTTTGAGTCTCCCTAGTGATCTCTTTGCCCTTGTATGTGACTATGGCTTGAGTTCCATGGGACTGCAGAAGGGTTTGTCATTGGCTTCTGAGGAGCGCGACTGATCACCACGGGCTCATTCAGCCTTAGTGGTTTAATCGGTCCCCGTACCACATAAGCTCCCTTGGGTACATACATCGTGTTTTTCAACTCAAACCTTCTTGGGGGACTCAAAGTGGGCTATTTTTCTTGACGCCCCCGTGGGATGTAAAGTATGGTTTCCTTTGTTGGTGTCGCCTCAGTTTTAATTTCTGACTTCTTCTCTGCTTCTGGAGGCTTGGCTTCACTCATTTCTTTTTCTTCAACCTTCTTGGGGGTAGCCTTCAGTTTTCTGTCTGCATCAGCAATGGCTATTACGGCTTTTAGGGCAGGGTCAATCTCTTTGTCCTTACAAATTATCCCGATGACTGGCCCATTGTTATGGGTTAGCAACGGGTTGTTGGTTACATTTGGGACTTCTTCATCTCTCAGCACTATTTTCTTTTGTTCTATTAAATCTTATTTTCTTTTGTTCTATTAAATCTTCCACCGCTCGTTTCAGAGTTCAACAATTTTCGGTGTCATGTCCTTCGGCCACGGAATGATAAGCACATCGTACACCCCATTGATAGTAAGGTGACTCGGGGTTCTGCCTGTTCGGGGCACGAGTTGCAGGAGACCCATCTGGACCAGTTTTGGGAATAAGATGGCATACGATTCCCCTGTTGGAGTAAAGTTTTGTCTCCTGGGTGGTTCCCTGTGGCGGTAATTATTTTGTGGAGGGCGGGGATTATAGTGATTTTTGGGAGGCTGATTTCTCAGGCCCTGGTTTCTGTTGCCCTGTTGTTATGGTTGAGAAAATGGTTGGGCATTCATGACTGCATATGGTTGGGGAACATAATGCATGTCTTGATGGGGATAATAGTGTTGAGAGGCCCTTTCTGAGAATACATGTCTGTGAGCATGATGTCTTCTCATTCCGGAGGCGGCCATTGACACTTCCTCTTTCTTATTGTTTCTTGCAACCCCTCCTGCCCCACCTTGGATGGCTAGGGAGGTTGCCCTTATGGTGGACTGGATCATAATTCTTCTTGTTTTCAGGACATTTTTGACCATCTCGCCGATTTTAATTGCTTCCGCAAAAGGTTTGCCCATTGTTGACATCATATTTTGAAAATAATCCGCCTCTTGCGCCTGTAGGAAGACGGGGACCTTCTCTGTCTCGTCCTTGGGTGGTTTTACTCTTGACACTTGTTCGCGCCATTTGACTGCATATTCTCTAAAACTTTCTGAAGGTTTCTTTTTCAAGTTGGCCAAAGAGTTTTTGTTTGGGGCAATGTCAATGTCATATTGGAACTGTCTTACGAAATCCCGAGCAAGATCATCCTAAATATGCCATCGAGTGATGTCCTGGTCTATGTACCATTCAGAACCAATGCCTACCAAACTCTCCCCGAAGTATGCCATCAATAGTTCTTCTTTTCCACCTGCCTCACACGACTGGTTGCAATATTATTTCAAATAAGCAATGGGGTCGCCATGACCATCGTACTTTTCAAACTTCGGCATTTTGAAACCCAGGGGAAGAAGTACATGCGGGAACATGCATAAGTCCAAGTAAGACACGCTCTTCTGCCTACTCAAGCCTTGCATGTTTTTCAAACTATACTCAAGGCTTTTCATCCTTCTTGTTATATCATCTTGTTCAGGTGTCTTAGAAGTTTTATCCTGCACCAATGTGAGTTTGTATGCTTGTTGAGGATACGTGTATGACGGGGTATGGGGGAGGCTCAGTTAGGTAGTTGAGAGTTTGAAATATGAAAGCTGTAGGATCAAACATGGGCCTCGGCACCGCAGGCTGTGTGCTGGCCGCACATAGAGGAGCCGTAAAAATATTAGGCATTGGGCCAAATGTGAACATTGGAGGACGGGCTTCAGAAGGCGCTCCGACAAAGTTGGCTGATATGGTAGGCTTCCCCAAGAGGATATTTGGGTGACTGATGGGGATGGTGAAGGTACCCCCCGACCTTGGGAAAAGCTCAGGAAATCTGGGGATGGCACTTGGATGTTCTTTTCCATTTGTCTAAGCGTCCCACATCTCCATAACTCTGAGTCGAAGGATCCTTTTCTCTTCAGCTGCCGAAGATTCTGAGGCTGGGATCCCCGCAATAGGGCTGTCCTCTGGGATGGGAACTGTCGGTAGAGTCATTTCGGATGACATTTCTACGTTTCCTTTTGATCTAGTAAAGTATCTGTGCGATGCCAGCTTACCACAAACCAATCATTGTTCTTTAAAAAACCTGGACTGGAAATTGGAATTTCAAACGGTTAGGTTGGGATAGATAACAAACAGGAAATCACATGTTGGGTATGATGCATCTACACAGTTACCGGGTTTCTATTTGTTTGCAATGGTCGCATGCGTCATCTCGGCATTTATTCTGAACTTTCCTTTGGTTTCTACTTCCTATTTCCTTTTAGCTTTCCCCTTTTAATGAATACAGTCGAATCCTATGAATATTTCCTATGTATCATGACATCGCATGAATCAGACCGAGCGTAGTTCATGAAAAAATATGATGGAAATAACAGTATAGTTTGGGATTTTCAATTTTTATGAAGACAAAACAATGGTTACAAAAGCTAACAAAATTAAAGGCAACTACCAAACTTGGACCCAACTTACAGACTCGAATGGTGCGTAAAAGAACATACAGACGGACATATTCTTTTAAGAAAATTAAAATTTTTCAGAAATTATGAATACATTAAGACTTCAACTGCTTTTGGAACTTGCGGGGCATCGTTCGACCTTTCTGCAGGCTTGCGTGTTAAATTTCCTTGGAGGTGGTGGAGGTCTTCCATCACTTGACGAACAAATGTCATGGAGGTAGTAAAGAACATGGATTTCTTCATATCCTCACAATGGTTGCACTTTGTGGTAATATAATCAGCGATTGCCCGTATCCTTTCCCTGATAACACCTTTTTCTTGCAGTAAACGCCCAATTTTCTCGGCCCTTGCTTCTATAGTCCGTTTTGCTACCTGATTAAGCTTTTGGAATTGCCACAAATCCCTTTCTAATCCTGCTATTACAGCATAACAATGCTCTCTTTTGGCTTTGAAGTCCCCGGCTTGCTTGGTCATTCTATTTTCAGTCATGATGACCCTCCGCTTTAAACCAACTATCTCATCGTTATTCCCTTCTTTTATTTACTTAAGGATGCGGGCTCCTTCCTTTGCACTTTTAATCAATTTCTTCCGAACCTTAGATAGCTCACCTTCCACCTTATTCAGGTCGAACTCATACTCAGTTACTTTACGCAGCAAAGTTTCTATGAGTTTTTTATCTCTTGTACTTATGGGGGGATTTTCTGTAGCTGCCTTCATTTTATGGATTTGGGCTCGTAAGGCTTCATATTTGGTTAATATCTTCTTTTCCCCCTCACTGGCTGCAGCCTGCAAACTGTTTTCAAATTGCAGCTCTTGGATTTGCTTTTCCAACCTTCATATAGTGGCCCTATATTCATTTTCCTTGGCTGACCAATCCCATTTTTCCTGTGACGTCTCAACAAATTCTTGGAGATGTGGTCTCTTAGCCGGCCTTCCAAGCTCTATTCTCTTTTGTACAAAGCAACATACCCCGGTGCGACGTCACCTTTAGATATGTTGCGTACTCGAGTACCTGCTGTCAAGTATTGACATTCATTCTAGATTTGACGTACGATGGCTTCAGGGAATTGACCATTTGGGCTAATCTCCACTGCATGACGACTAATATCCTTGTCCCTGGGGATCATTTGGCATCTACCCAATTGTCTTAGTACTCTATACGGCGCATAGGGCTGGATACTTCAGAGACCCATCAGAAGGAAATGAGGTCCGGTGGCTGGTATATACACAACTTCATCCACAGGAGCCACCCAAATGTCCACTCTATCGGACTTGCAGTGATAACCCGGAGATGCAACACCCATTCCGTGACACCCTCAGGTACTCTAAACCCATCAACCCTGTTGCAGAATTCTTCTATGCAGCTCTTTGTTGGTGACCCATAATTCATGAACCGAGGCCGGTGGCATATATGCTCGATCATCCATATTTGCAGAAGCAAATTACATGCCTCAAAGAAGTCTCCTCTTGATTTACATGCGGTGAGAGCACGAAAGATTTCAGATAAGATCATCGGAGCGAGGGTACTCTTAGCCTGGGTCATTAAAGTGCTAACGACCCCTACTATCCGTATGTCAATATCCCCATGAACGCAAAACATCGGCGCTCCTCCCATTTGAGCTGATTTTCTTTGCTACAAATAAGATTTTCGGGGTTATTGAATCCCCCGATATGTCCATACCTCTGATATAGGAATTACGGGGTGCAAAAGCCAGCTGATAAGTCCGGATTGTGAACCTTCCTACTGATTTTCAAGGAGTCCAGGAATTTGTGCATGGAAAGGGCTCTTGGTGAAATAAGATATTGGTGTCTCAAAGGAATTGTAGGGCTCCCAATATACCAAGTTATTTCCTCCAACGTCGGGGTGAGTTCAAAGTCCGAGAAGTGGAAAACATTGTGAGCCGGGTCCCAAAATGTGATTAATGCTTTTATGATGTCTCCCCTTGGATTAATTTCGAACAAACAGTGAGGCCTCCTAGATGTGTATTGACCCTTTTCTGCCCTGCTTCCCTCAGATCATTCCACCATAGTTGCAACTCCAATGGAATTTTGGTCATGAACATTATCGTGCTCATTCTGCACATTTATTAAGGTGAGTTAGTATCCTCGAAATATTAAACCAGTATTTTGTGAAATTTATTTCTTAAAATCAGGGACCGGCTTTGTGAATACGGCCTTGCAATACTTCCGAAGGAAAGTTTTTCAGGCTGTGCTCGCTTTCCTTTCGAAATAAGACTCAGAGATGGCCATTTGTGCAGGATCAGCTTTTCGGTGTCCCTTGCGGTGACATTCGACTATTTCCGGCTGTAATGGCATCACTTGATTCATTTCGAAACAAGTGGATAAAATCAGACATTTGTTTTTTGCATTTTTTGCAAAAGAAGTGTTAGACCTGGCAGAACAATTTATCAAGAACCCAAAAATATTATTGAAAAGCTTTCCCAATTTTCCTTTTGTTTTGTATTTTTGCTTGTTTTTATTTTACACGGCTTCCCCGAAGGATGACACGTATAAGGGAGTTCTTCCAACTAAAGTGACATTATTTGAAATGGAATAATTTATTAATTAAGAGTCGCCACTTGGGATAGGTTTGGCTTTTGTTGTCCCAAGTCACTGGTTTATTTAGAATCCCAAATCGAGAAAATTTTCGACTGCCCAATTGGAGTATGCGAACCAGAAATTCTAAGTAAGGAATTCTGTTAACCCGAGGGAAGGTGTTAAGCACCCTCGGATCCCGTGGTTCTAGCACGGTCGCTTAACTATTATAAATGGTTAATATTCTAATTTTATACATGTTCATCATACAATGCAATTTTAAAATTATTAATCGCTTTATGTCACTCTTTTAGAAATATTTACGACGTTATCAAAATATGTCTCAAACCACGTCATATAAATTCACCTGGGTTCTCGATACATTTTAACATCATTGAGACTTGGATTTGGGTCACATAAATGCGCACCAGAATTTAGGAAGATATCTTATTAAAATATCGCGCCTATAGCAACTACGCGTTTACAATTCGTGGGAGAGACGTGAAATTCGCTAAACGGCACCCCCAGATTTTTATGCATTTTATTATAGTTAAGGAGCCCACTTAGTGCATGATTTTGTTAGCACGGCTCACTTAATTTATTTTTAGAAGGACAACCTAAAGAGACTATAATTTTTTATTATACGCGTCTCTAAAACAAAAGATACGTCCTAATTATTCAAGTGTTAACGGTTTATCCTAAAATCGATATATATATTTTCAGCATTTTTTGTTTAACTAATTTCCATCGTTGGGCTTCATCAAGGATGCCAGTCCGCCTAGAAATATATTTCCATATTTCATAACTTACAAGGAGCTGGGCCCTCGATTGAGTCCATAAAGTTGATGCTATAGAGTATTCATAAGGCAGGAATAACATCACTACACTACAACTATTGAAGTTATTTATAAGTGGCTATTTAACAAATAAAACAATGACAGAATGAGATCCCAGTAGTGATTTTCAAATTAGTAAATTAATAAGCTCCAACCTCCGGTTTTCGAATTTAGCATCTAGAATTAATGTAATCATCAATCAAAGTACATATACATACAACGATTCCTTATTGCCGAATCAAACATGAAAAAACAAGCATGTTATTTGACCATCTTATTTTTATACCTACTAAAATTAAAATAACTTGAAATTAACAGCTAAGGTGATAGTTCAGCATAGTCCGATTGTTCTTATATTACAGTGCCATGATAAGGAAAATATCTTAAACATACTAGACTAATAATATTTGCGTTACAACATTATCATAGAAGTAAATGTCTTCATTATCGGGCATGAATATGCATATACAGCTGTGCATTTCCAAACTTTTCTGGGTAAAAGTTGGTACCTGAAATTTCAGCAAAAGAGATCCTATGAGTAAGGTAAACGTGAAGCAAACAAGCAAGCAACAACAAATCAAACAGCCACCACCCAGGAATGGTATCAGGAATTCAGGAAAAGCTTTGAAAAAAGCCAACACACACAAGTTTTGATCCTTAATGCGTATGCTTCAAATCATTTTCAACTTCTAAGGAATAGATTTAGATTATTATAGAAGATTTTGCTAGGAAAAACTTAGGATTACAGAAAATTGATTTTCAAATGGGTGTTCTCGACCCTTTTCTTCAGAACGTATATCTCAAAATGTATCTGAATGTATATATAAAGTGTCTCATATATGCCTAATGTATATCCCCTATATAGCTGAAAATGTCACTCCCTTTTAAACAACCGGGCGTCTCTTTTATAGCCATAGCCTTAGGGAAACAAAATCTTTTTTTTGTTTTTCCTTTTAGTCCCTTACCCATTTTTAAGATTTGCTTAATTGATCCTTGATTTTCTAACTTGTGCCTCAAGTTTTGAGGAAGAATTAACATAAATTATATTTTGACCCTTCACTAGAATGTTCCAGGAGTTTGTTACAAGATTTTCAATTCAAATACCCCCAATACCCCTGCCTTCCTTTCTTAATTACTGACCTATATGTGTTATTCCCAGGTGCCTATCCATTTGGTCAACAATTGACCCTAGTTAACTATCTAAGGTCGTAAACCAAGGTTATTTTATCATCTAGGATCAAATTTTGAGAAAGCTGGCCATGGCCAACTGTTTAATTGAAGATTATACTATACTATGCAAAAGCAAATGACCAAGGGTCAAAAGTTGATCAGTAACAAATCAATGCAACACATATATTCAGGCGGATTTACACAAATATCACAATGTGGGACCAAATTACTCAGAAACAAAGATGAAACTAATTAGCACAAACTTCAACAATAAGATTTATCACACATAGATACTGATCGATTTTGAAACAAAAGAAATAGAAAACCAGAGATGAATAAGTCAAAGGAAACAATTATGACTTCAAATGACAAGAGGATCATCAAAACTTAAGAATAAAAGCATGTGATGGAAACAAAACAACTAATCAGAAAATTTTACAAAAGAGCAAATGGAAACAAAGTAACTAATCAGAAATGGAAAGAAAGTATCTCAATCAGAATTTTTTTATAGACGAGCATATGGAAACAAAGTAACTAATTAGAAATGGAAACAAAGTAACTTAATCAGAAATTTTTTATAGATGAGCCGATGGAAACAATGTAACTAATCAGAATGGAAACAAAGTGACTTAATCAGAAATCTTTACAGATGCAAACGGACATTCATACACTTACACAAACAAGAACAAAAAAAGAAAGGTTAAAAGGCAACCAAAAGAATTCACGGTACTTAGCTTTAAACGCTGTAACCCTAATATTTGGATCCTTCAACTATCAAGGTTCTCGACCATTTCTAGGAGGGTCTGTTGGCCTTCTGAGACCCTTGCATCATTATTGGAGAGGGGGAGAGGGCATCAGGTTATGGTTGGTTAGCTGGGTTCTGGGTTTCAGATATGGTTTTTTGCCAAACCTAGTTGTATTCGAAGGTCGTTGGTCATGGAGTTGTGGAAAGGAAGGTGAGGGGGTCACCTGGGACCATTTTTGAAGGACTCCGACAAGGTTAGGTTTTTGGTGAGAACTTTGATAAGATATTCGAGTAAATCGGCGAGGGTTCGAGGGACGGGATTTAGAGGGATGGAAAGAGGATAACAAGGCAGTTCAGGGGTGTTAGTTTGGATGTATTCGGGGTTGGTGCCGCCGTAGGCGGAGGAGACGACGACCATTCATTTGAAAATTCGACGGGCTGGAGGGATGTTTGAGGGGATCTGATTGTAGGAGGGGAAAGGGGAGGCTGTGAGGGTTCTACGGTGTAAATTTTGGGCCATTTGCTGGCTGGCCTTCGCCGTGAATCGATTTCTGGCGGTGGTTTCAGGGTGGTGCACGACAGTGCTGCGGTAGTTTGGTGGTGGATCCTGGACTGTGTTACACTGGTGAATATTTGTATAAGAAGGAAAGCTTTTGTCTCTCAGTATACACATGCGTTTGGACATATATATGGTTTTGGGAAGGGAGTTTTAGGACCGTTAGATCATCTTTGATGGACTGCTGAGATAAACGATGTTGTTTTGGGGCGTCTCTTATATGAACTTGGGTAAGAGACAGGTTTTGGTTTTTTGGACGGGTATTGGGGTCTGGGCTACCCAGGCTTGGCCCAATTGTGGCCAGCCTTGTTTAAATCTCTTTATTCCTATTTTTTGTTTTCATTTTGTTTTTTACAAACTTCCGACTTTTATTGTAAAATTGTAATTAGACTAAATTAAACTAATAACCTCCTAAACATAAACAAGCATGAAAATTAACAATAACATTCCAAAAAATGAAAATTAATCAATAAAATGCCAAAATAAACTACTTATTTTTGTGATTTTGTATTTCGCAAAGTAAAACCTTAACTACTAATTAATTATTAACAAAATATGTGAAATTAAATCCTAAATGCCTATGATTTTTTTTGGTATTTTTTATGACTTGTCATGCACGCACAAATTAAAACACACACTAATATGCGCCATTAAATATTAAAAATAAATTATAAAAGGAGAAACCCTAAGTCTGAGAATTCTGTAGGAGTAATTTTAACGAGGCAAAATCACGTGCTCACAAGTGTAGTTCAGGAGTGTTTGGTAGCTGGGACTACCGAAGCTGTGATCTCATTGTTGTTGGTGCTGCCACTGCTTGCTAGATCCCCTTATCACACTGAGTCAAAAATAAAAGAAGCTAGACTAAGCTATGACCTATGGATTACAAAAGAACCTATCTATGTCTTCAAACTTGCTCTCGATCCTTGTTGCCTTGTATATCTTTCTGTGATACTACTTGTGGCCTTGCATTCTCCCAGTGAAATTCCTTTGTTGCCGCTTTGAACTGTAATATGGGATTGTTTTCCTTGCTCTCCAGGTGGGGGTCTGATTTTCAAAACTTGAATTGTATTCCCTTGATCTCCACGTATGCACCTAATTACTAAAAATTGAATAAAATTCCTTTGTTCTCCAGGTGGACAACTGATTACCAAAACTTGAATATTATTCCCTTGTTCTCCAGGCGGGCGCCTGATTACTAATACTTGATACCAGAACTTGAAATGTATACCCTTGTCCTCCAGGTGGGCGCCTGATTACCAAACTTGAATTATATTCCCTGTTCCCCAGGTGGATGTCTTATTACCAAAACTTGAAATGTATTCCCTTGTTCTACATGTGGGCGCCTGATTACAAAAACTTGAAATGTATTTCTTTGTTCTCCAAGGTGGGGTCCTGATCACCAAAATTTGAATCATATTCCCTTGTTCTCTAGGTGGACGCCTGATTACAAAGTTGAAATGTATTCCCTTGTTCTCCAGGTGGGTGCCTGATTGCCAAAACTTGAAATTTATTCCATTGTTCTCTCCAGGTGGATGCATGATTTCAAAAACTCAAAATTATATTCCGTTGTTTTCGATGTGGGCGCTGGATTGCCAAAACTTGAAATTTAATCCTTTGTTCTCCAGGTGGGCGCCCGATTTCCAAAACTTGAAACGTATTCCCTTTTTATCCAGGTGGGCGCCTGATTTCCAAAACTTGAAATGTATTCCCTTATTATCCAGGTGGGCGCCTACCAAAAACTTGAAATGTATTCCCTTGTTCCCCAGGTGGGCAAGTAATTACCAAAAGCTCGAATATATTGCAAAAAATGGTGCCCTTAAACCTTATTACAACAAAACCAACAAAACAAGAGAAATTTTCTTGCCCCCGTTTGGTGCTGGACGCATATGTGAGTTCTAATTAAATCTAGTTACCTAATATCTCTAAGAATTTCAGAGCTAAATCCCATTATCTAGGAGGGTCCTGACAATTCATTAGTTCAACACCAATTTAAAAGCTGAATAGTGAGTTATGTAAGAAGATAATAAGGTTGTATCCCATTATCCAGCAGGGCCTGACAATGCTTATCTGACGACTACTCTAAAACTAAGCTACGTCTCTAAAGGTATTACTTCCACTATGTCTTGTTATCTAAGAAATATTAAAGCTGCATCACATTGTCCAAGAGGGTCCTGAAAAATTACGATAAAATCTTATCATGCTTTCCTATGACCGACCTCACGCTAAATCTTGTTTTTCAATCGAAATTTTAAAACTAAGTCCCATTATTCATGAGGACCCTGACAATTCTTGGTTAAAGACAATTTTAAATCTCCGTTATATATGCTAGGGACCAGTAATTAAAGCTGCATCCTATTATCCATGAGGATCCTAACAACTTTTAAAATTAACTCCCATTATCCAGGAGGGTCCTGCAAATTTCAAATTAACTCCCATTATCCAGGGGGTTCATGAATATTTTAAAAATTAAATTCCATTATCCAGGAGGGTCTTGAGAATTTCAAATTAAATGCCAATTTTAACTCTCGGTTGTCTCTGCTAGGGATTTCCAACTAAAGTTACATCCCATTATCCAGGAAGGTCATGAAAACTTTTATAGTTAAATCCCATTATCTAGGAGGGTTCTTGAGAATTTCAAATTAATCCAATTTTAACTCTCGATTGTCTCTTCTGGGGACTGCCAATTAAAGTTACATCCCATGTGAATCCTATCTCTTGTATTCATTGGGGAAATATTTATGCCAGATTATGGTACCCGTGATTAGTTGGATTTTTAAATCGAGTCCCATTTTACAGGAGGGTCTTGACGACTCCTAGCTGAATCCTATTTCAAAACACAGACTCTTAAGTCCATTTATGCTTCTTTGCCATTCCCAATTCTTTTGAGCTTTAACTAGGTCCCATTTTCCTGGAGGGTCCTGAAGTTCATAGTCATACCTGCTAGGTGCTTGCTTCTCATATGGGTGACTTTCCCAAGACATCCAGAATTTCTGCCCCTGTTTCGATCAAAGCAAATCTTGTCAGTGTGAAATGTGGTGGTTAGCTTGTTGCATTCTTGCTGAAAATGGCCTCCCTGGTGTCATGCTCCGTTGTGGCCAGCTTTCCCGACCTGACTATGCGCCGCCTGATTTGTTTGGCTGACCCCCGAACCCTATGGCTTTAGATGGACCGAGTGCTCTGTACCCCAACATTGTGTTACATTCCTGACCCTTTTTCCAAAATATTTGCACCTTTCTTGAGATTACCAAATCATTTCACTGACAGAACTTTCAATGATTCTTCATACCCCATTGTAACTTCCGTTGCCTGTGTTATGTTTTAGGCGCGATGTGCTTTGCCATTTGGGAGCTGGTAGTAAGCTTTGAAGTTTCTATCCTGCTTGCTTAAACAAAATTGACCTTGAAAACATCTTAGAGGAGTGGAAACCCAAAAGAAAATGAAATGCAATGACTCTGAGTAGTTTTTAGAACAAAAGATTTCAGAATTGGGTGACTATTAAAGGAGGAAGAAAAGAGACTTATCTGTGGGGGAACATCTGATCCGCATGATCATGACATGCACTTCGGCTTAGACGACCTAGTCTGTCCAAATGATCGGCTTTCAGTTGCCATGCTTTGTTGTTGTGACCTCTTTTAACCCAATTTCATTAACCAAACCTTGACCTTGCTCATCCTACGATGTTCTGAATAGATTTCCACCAACAAACCTTTTCCAATTGTTCATTTCTCAAGATACGTTCGCCTTAAGGTGTCCGTGAGGGTATTCACCAATAAGACTCTCTCATTTTGATTTTCTCTCATCTCCTGTCGCCTTACGGTGCCCATGATGGTTTTCACCAATAAGACTCTCTCATTTTGAATTTCTCCCAACTCTCTTCGCCTTACGGTGCCCGTGTGGGTTTTCACCAATAAGACTCTATCATTTTCATCTTTTCTTTCTCGAACTAGAGTGTTGCCCCAGGTGTGAATCACCTCTTCTTGCTTAACTTGGCATTTCTTAAATACTGATCACAAGGTATTTCTTTGGACTAGAGTGTTGCCCTGGGTCTTTTATAAAGAAAGGGTGTTAAGGCTCAAAAGAATTCAAATGAGTTCCACATTACAACTTTTGGAATCAAATTTGTTACAATAACCACAACTTCTGCCCCAGTTTCTTGCTTGGGGACTTTTGGCTTTTTATTTTAATGAGACCGAGCCGTGAGGCTGCCTATGTATCCTTAAAAGGAATCAGGTCAAATATAGTTCATGTCACAAGAATTGCTTTGTTTCTGTTGTGATTTTCTCTTTTCTCTTTCTTCTCACTATTTTCTTTTGATTCTTCCTTTTTCCTTTTGTTGTTTTGCTGTTTTGCGTTTGCATTTCTTTTCTTTTTCTTTCTTTTCTTTTTTTTCATCTTCTTTTTCATTCTTTCATTTTCCTTTCCCTTTACTCATTTCTCACCTTGCATTTCTAATTTTTTTACTGACTTCGAAAGAGGGGTATGGAAGAAAATAATTAAAGCTCGAAAGGGTTTACTAGGGATAAAGCATTTAGATAACCTAATAAAATGCCCTCGTCGTTCCAATGTCCAAAACATGCCAAGTACAAACAAAAATGATTTAATCAAAGAAACTCATACATAATATTTCTTAATTGCATCGGAATTGATGGCCATTTCTACGCACTTTCCTTCCACATCTGTTAGATACAATGCCCCGTTGGACAACACCTCTGACACGATGAACGACCCTTGCCAATTTAGGGTAAACTTGCCCTTTGCTTCCACCTGGTGAGGGAGGATGCGCTTCAATGCAAACTGTCCCACTTCAAACCTTCTTGGGCGCACCTTTTTGTTATATGATTTGGCCATTCTCTGTTGATACAACTGGCCATGACATACTGCCACTAATCTTTTCTCATGGATCAGACTCAATTGCTCCAGGCAGGTTTTGACCCACTTGTCATCATCAATTTTTGCCTCTATGACAATTTGAAAAGACGGGATTTCAATTTCTGTCAATATTACTGCTTCTGTTCCATACATCAACAAATACATAGTTGATCCTACTGAGGACACACACAATAGTGCGATAGACAGACAATGCAAAGGGTAGCTTCTCATGCCATTGCCTAGACCCTTCCACCATTTTTCGGAGAATCTTCTTTATGTTCTTATTGGCTGCCTCAACTGCTCCATTCGCCTTGAGGCGGTATGGGGTGGAATTGCGATGTATAATCTTAAACTGCTAACGCACCCCTTTCATCAAATGACTATTGAGATTTGCTCCATTGTCGGTGATGATTATCTTCGGGATTCCGAACCGGCAAATGATATTTGAATGCACAAAGTTGACCACAGCCTTCTTGGTCACCGACTTGAAAGTTTTAGCTTCGACCTTGGTGAAAAAATCAATAGCCATAAGGATACACCTGTGCCCATTGGTTGCTGCTGGCTCGATGGGTCTGATGACATCCATGCCCTAGACAACGAAGGGCCACGAAGCAAACATTGTATGAAATTCAGACCGGGGGGGGGGGGGGAGGGGGAGTGAATCAAGTCTCCATGCACCTGACATTGATGTCACTTGTGCACGAAACTGATACAATCTCGGTCCATGGTGAGCTAATAATAACATGCTCGGAGAATTTTCTTTGCCAAAACATATCCACTCATGTGCGGTCCACAAACTCCAGAATGTACCTCGGTCATGATAGCTGTGGCCTATCTAGTATCTATGCATCTTAAAAACCCAAGGTCTAGCATTCTTTTGTATAATAACCCTCCACAGAAGAAAAATATGCTTGATAAGCGATGACTTGTTCTCTTTTGATCAGTTGTGGCTTGTACTGGTACACGCCCATCCTGATATATTCTTTGATGTCGTGGAACCAAGGCTCACCATCAAGTTTCTCTTCCACCACGTTGCAGTAAGCATGTTGATCATGGACTTGGATATGGAGAGGGTCAAAATAAGCCTTATATAGATGATGTAACATTGGCGCCAAGGTAGCCAAGGCATCAGCGACCTCGTTGTGAATTCTTGGGATATGACTGAACTCTACTGACTGGAATCGTTCATAAAGATCATGCAAACATTGCCGGTAAGGTATGAGCTTCAAATCTTGTGTTTTCCAATCCCCTTGAATCTGGTGTACCAGAAGGTCCGAGTCTCCCAAAACCAAGACTTCTTGAACACCCATGTTTGCAGCTAACCTCAAACCCAAAATGCATGCCTCATATTCTGCCATATTGTTAGTGTAATAGAAGCGAAGCTGAGCTGTAACGGGATAATGGTGTCCCATTTCAGAAATGAGTATTGCCCCTATCCTGACGCCTTTTATGTTTGTGGCCCCATCGAAGAATAATTTCAATCCTGGCTTCTTGCCCTGTTCTAGTTCATCAGTATACATCACCTCTTTATCTGGAAAGTATGTATTTAAAGGTATTCTTCGTCCACCGAATTCTCAACCAGATGATCAGCCAATGCCTGCGCATTCATAGCAGTCCTAGTCACGTAAACAATGTCGAGCTCGATGAGCAGGATTTTCCATTTTGCAAGCCTCCCCATGGGCATAGGCTTCTAAACGATGTACTTCAGCGGGTCCAGGTGTGAGTAAGGTGAGTAGTATATGATGACAGGCAGCGTTTCAACTTCTGTGCTAACCAAGTTAGGGCACAACACGTCCTTTCAAGATAAGTATACTTAACCTCAAAAGCTGTACATTTCTTGCTAAGGTAGTATATGGCCTACTCATTTTTCCCGGTGATATCGTGCTGACCAAACATACATCCGAATGAATTTTCCAAGATTGTCAGATACAAGATCAAAGGCGTCCCTTGTTCCGGTGGGACCAATACCGATGGGTTCGACAAGTATCCTTTTATTTTATCAAAAGCCTCCTGGGATTCCTCCGACCATTTGACCGTCACATCTTTTTTCAATAGCTTAAAGATAGGCTCAAAAGTTGTTGTGAGCCGGGAAATAAATCTACTAATATAATTCAATATCCTCAGTAGACTCATCACCTCTATTTTGTTCCTCGGAGGCGGCAATTCTTGTATGCCTTTGATCTTTGATGGATCTAGCTCAATGACTCGTTGACTGACTATGAATCGTAGCAACTTTCCTGATGGCACACCAAATGTGCATTTTGCAGGATTGAGCTTGAGATTGTAATTGCGGAGCCTTTGGAAGAATTTTCACAGATCACTGACATGGTCGGACTGGTTCCTAAATTTCACAATTATATCATCCACATATACCTCAATCTCCTTATGTATCATATCGTGGAATATGGTTGTCATTGCCCTCATATAGGTTGCCCCAGCATTCTTCAGATCGAATGGCATGACCCTGTAGTAATATGTCCCCCAAGGTGTGATGAATGCTATCTTCTCTGCATCCTCCTCATCCATAAAATCTGGTGATAGCCTGTGTAACAATATACGAAAGAACTAATCTCATGTTTTGCACAATTGTCAATCAATATGTGGATGTTTGGCAGTGGGAAGTTTTCCTTGAGACTCGCTTTGTTGAGGTAACAATAATCGACACACACCCTAGTTTTACCATCCTTCTTTGGTACAGGCACGACATTGGCTAAGCAGGTGGGATATCGTGTGACTCGGATGACCTTTGCCTCAAACTACTTGGTAACTTCCTCTCTGATCTTTACGCTCACATCAGCTTTAAACTTCCTCAACTTCTGTTTGACAAGATGGCAGGCCGGGTCTGTGGGAAATTTGTGAACCACCAAGTCAGTGCTCAACCCTGGCATATCGTTGTAGGACCATGAAAAAACATATTTGTATTCAAGCAATGCTTTAATTATTTCTTCCCTAAGCTACGGCTCAAGATGGACACTTATTTTAGTCTCACTATATTATCGGGGTCCCCTAGATTGGCTGCTTCTGTATCGCAAAGGTTTGGCTTGGGGTTTTTCCTCTAAGTGGCTTAACTCTTTACTAACTTGCTCAAACGCCCTTTCCTCATCATATTCTAGTTCGTCCTCATATTCTATCCCTTGAATTATTACTTCTAAATTAGACCGGCTTTCAAGACTGGGCCAAAGAGTTCTTATGCCTGTTATATAATTGGAGCCAACATAAAAATAACTGTACAAGAAGGGAAAGAAAAGCAAAGAAAAATAAAAACTATTAGCACTGACGAAAAAGGAAATTGCATTTCATTGAATTGAAAATAACAAGGTTTCCACATCCAAAATGGACGGAACATAGACTCTGAATTACAACCATGGAATAATCCAGAGAAATTGAAAGAAAAATCAAAGCAAACTACTAAAACTCCTCCTGGTCGAGAGAGGAGTAGCTTCCCAATTGTTGATTTTTGCACGGCCCCAACAAATTGCACATCATCCTTGCTAGAGCGCCCTCCAACTTCTACCACATTCAAATCTTCAAACAATTTTTCGAAACTTTCAACCAATTCCTTATCAGGATCAACCACAGAGATGGTACTTATCGTTGTCGGGCGCTTCTTGGTGCCAAGCTTTACAAATGATTTGAAAAGATGCGGCACGGGTGTGGGGAGGACCCATGCTTTCTTCTTCATCTTTCTAGCTATCTTTATGTCTGCAATGGCTGGCTTGAACCCCAAACCAAAGGTTTCTATATTTTTGGGGAGAGATACCGGTTGTATGATACCCCGAAGAGACGTCCCCAAACCCTTTCCTAGAACAAACCTATTCTTCAACATCTCAACTGCCACCATGACTGATGCAACGGCTAGCTTTGGCGTTGGAACACAGTGGAACTTTTCTCACTGATACGTATTATGAACCCGATACACCCAGGGCCTCTTGTCGTCATCCGCCTCCATGAGTGGTACAATAGAATCACTGTGAGCATACAAATGGTCCTCGCCGTGCATAATTATTTCTTGTTGATCCCATTCAAATTTCACCATTTGATGCAAAGTAGAGGGGACTACTCTAGCAGTATGGATCCAGGGTCGTCCCAACACTAGGTGGTATGAAACAGCCACATCCAGCACTTGGAATTCCATGGCAAAATCAATCCGTCCAATTGTCAGTTCGAGCACTATGTCACTAACTAAATCTTTTCCCCCTTCATCAAACCCTCGCACACAAATGGTGTTCTACTGGATTCTTTCATCATCCACCTTCATCATATTCAACGTGGAAAGAGGGCAGATATTCACGCTTGAATCGTTATCAACCAACACTTGAGTAACTATTAAATCTTCACACTTTACCATAAGATAGAGTGCTTTATTATGATCGATGCCTTCACGGGAAATTCATCGTCAGAAAAAAGTGACTCTGTTCACCTCAAAAATCTTATTGGCTATCTTCTCCAAGTTATTGACCGTGATTTTATCAAGAACATGGGCCTTATTTAGGATCTTCATCAACGGCCGTCGGTGCTCGTTTGAATGAATCAACAATGATAACAGCGAGATTTGAGCAGACGTCTTTCTCAATTGTCCCACAATAGAATAATCTTGCATTTTCATCTTGTTCAGAAACTCTTCTGCTTCCTCTTCACTTACAGGTTTCTTTACCAGCACTGAGTTATCTTCGGTCGGTTTGGTTTTTCTCAAATCCTCGGGGGCAAAGCACCTCCTCGATTGGGTCAATCCATGAGTCTCACAAACTTCTTCTCTAACCTCTTTTCCTTTGTAAGTCACTGTTACTCGGTCATAATTCCAAGGTACGGCCGTGCTGCTGATCATTGGTAGCTGAGTTAAAAATTTTATAATGATAGGCTCTGTGTGAATGCCTTCCACAACAACCACAGGCTTGCTTGCCGCCCGTGGTACAACCACTTTTGCATTTTCTTGTCTCACCATCCCGTCTTTCAGGGATTCCTTCTTGACTCCAATGAAAGGCTCGCTTCCTGCTCCACTCAGCTTAGCTGTCAACATCTCGCTTGTTAAATTCTCAATCGTCTTCCACTCACTAGCTTGGATCATCATGACAGTTTGCGAAGGCTTTTTGGGCTCTCCCTCTTTGTGCACTATCTCAATCATACTTGTCTCTTGATGAGCAAGTAGCGAGTTTTATTGATATTGGGTGCTTCTTGAGATTGCACCTCAATCAGATTTGAATTAATGAGTTCTTGAATAGCAGTCTTCAGATGCCAACATTTCTCTGTGTCATATCCCGAGGCACCAGAACAATACTCACAACTAACCAAATAGTCCAGATTTCTCGGAGGAAGATTTGGAAATTTTGCTTCGATCGGCCTCAACATATCTAATTATCTCAATCTGTGGAATAAGCTGGTATATGATTCTCCCAATGGAGTGAAAGTTTTCTTCTTCTGCATTCTCGCAGTTTTAAGGCTTGGTTGGCCCGGAAAGCTGGTCTCCGGGGTTGTTGGTAGGCTCTTGGAGGTGGGTAGTTATTTTGTGGAGCTGGGTAATTATTTTGTGGGGTTGGCGCACATCATTGTGCATGAGCGGGAGGTTGAGTATATGTTTGTGCATGGTGGACGGAAAAACGAGGATCAGGAGGTAGGTAGTAGTTTTGTGGGGGGCTATATGGAGTTTGTGGATAGGTTTGATGATGAGTTCGGGGTTGGTTGTGATGGGATGGTCCCCGGGGCCTGAACCAAGTTCTTGAGTCAATTGTTGCGACTTCTCCCTTATTCTTCTTTCCGATTGCTCCCCCGGTCCCACTTTGGATAGCCTGGGTGGTTGCTTTGATTGCTGAAAACTCATAATCTTGTTGGATTTAAGTCCCTCTTATACCATGCTTTCCATTTTCACGACCTCATTAAAGGATTTACCCACTGCTGATACCAGGTGACGAAAAATGTAAGCTCCAAAGCTTGCAAGAAGTAATCTACCATTTCGCTTTCCTTCATTGGTGCGTCGGACCTTGCTGATTGCTGTCTCCAACGGAAGCCATACTCTCTAAAGCTCTCATTGTGCTTCTTTTTCAGTTTCATCAAAGACAAGCTGTCACACGTCCTTTTTCATTACTACACCCCAGAAAGGGTATAATAAAGGGAGTTTTTCCATTTAAAAGACAATCAAAACGGGATTTATTTTTTTAAGAGATTTCAGAGTCGCCACTTGGGAGATTTATGGTGTCCCAATTCACCAGTTTAGAATCCCGAATCGGGGAAAATAATGACTCCGTTTAACAGTCCGCGAACCAGAAATCCGAGTACAGAATTCTGTTAACTCGGGAGAAGGTGTTAGGCATTCCGAGTTCCGTGGTTCTAGCATGGTCTCTTAACTATCATATCCTACTTAAATTATCCGATTTTAAACAATTATGAACATCTTTGCAAATTTTAAATTTTATCCGCATTTATTATTATTTTTAAGAAAAATTGCAACGACGTTAAAACATGCCTTGAACTACGTCACATAATTGCACCTGTGATTTTTGACACATTTCAACTTCGTTGAGATTTGGATCTGGGTCACATAAATGTGCACCCGAATTTAGGAAAGTAATATTATTAAACACGTTCTAAAGAAACTACGTGTTTGCACTTTACGAGGGCCATGGAATTGGCTAAATGGCGCGCCTCGGAATCTAAGGATTGAAACAATAATTTAACGATGGTCGCACATTTGAAATTTATTTGGCACTGCACATCCTAATTAGTAACAGAAGTTTCGGACTTAGCTTTTTAGGATCTTTAACTACTCTTCACAATTTATCTTGTTACTACTTAGAATTACAGCCTATTATTAACACCCAATCGACAGATTCCAGATGTACTCATGAATTATTGCAACCAGGGTCAAGTAGGTGAACAACTCTTAAATATAAACTAACAAAAATGTTGTCCATGAATTCGAGTGAGAACAGAAAAGTGAAAATTTTGCTAATTGTGGTTAAACAAGCACCTTAGGCCATTAAACACAGATCCTGACAAATCAACTAGTTTTGAAGGGTTTTTACGACTTCAATTAAACATTTACAATAGTAAAGAAAATGGAAGACAAGGAGAGATGAACTGTCACAGTAATAATACAAAAAAAGACTGAACTCTTTCATGGTTTTCATTTTAATAAACGTGGACCATGTCTGTTGGTGCAAAATTAAATCACATAAATGAGAGGTTATATATATATATATATATATATATATATATATATGTTCTATCAACCCTTCTAAGGCAAGGGCTGCTGGCCAAATGAGTAAAAGTTCACAAGAGAACAAATCTAGTGTTACCATGTCTGTCCCAATTATTTTCCATTTACATCCATAGGGATGCGACTAACAGCAATATAGAAATACATCACTAATGAACTACAATAAGCTATGGGATCTGAAAGTCATCATTCTAGCACTGGCTCTGATAGATATGGCATTCAATCACACGACAAAATCATCTCAAATTAAATATTACATGTATCACTACAGGGAAATAAAGACAACAAAAGAAAACTGATGACCCTTGCTCAGATTGCTAAATTCTCAGATGAACTCCATATTACATGAATTCAAGGTAGCATACCTGGATAAAAACAAAGGAAAAGTGAGGAACAATAGCACCGACAACAACAAAATAACTCAAGTTCACCAATGAGGATAGTGAAATAAACCCAGGAACCTTATTGGAATAATAACCCTTAATTAACATGAACAAAACTTCGAACAATCAATCCCTAATCCTTTTCCTTCGGATAAACCAAGATCTTTCAGCAGTAAAAACCAAACTCTAGAATTCCAAGAAAATTCCAATGAAAGGTGAAAAATAAGTTTTAGCTGGCTGATGCTTTTTTCCAAATTCTATTCCCTTAGTCTTGCCTTGAAAGGAAAGAAAATGTGCCTTTATATAGGCATAACTAAAAGTTTCCTTTTTAGATCTTACTTTGCATCTTGAGTCCCTTTTTAATTCTTGTTTTGAGCTAGTTAGTCCTTTTATTAATGGCTTGTTTCTCAATTTTAACACTAAAGTCCTAAAATTCGAATTGAAGCCCCACCTAGAATGTTCTAGGGGTTTCCAAATCAGTTAAATGCAAGATTTTCTAACTTACAATACCTGTATTACCCTTGAACTAATATGAAATTACTAAACTTATACTAGCTGACCCCTTTTACCTTAGTTAAATTGACTATAGTTAAACTCAAAGAATCCTAATTCAGCTATATCCAACCAAACTAAAACTAATAGAAATTAAACTAGCAACAAAAATAAGAGACTACTGAAAATTAAAATCAATAAAACCAATGGCTATCTAAAAAAAATTAAAAGTACAATAAGAAATCACAAAGCATGATCAACCATAAACCAAATCAAAACAAAAATATTAAACTAAAAACCAAAGCAATCACAAGAACATAATTGATCATGAACAAAATAAAATCGAAAACTCAAGAAGAAAGTTACTCATTTTAATTATTCTTGTAATCTAATTAGGTCAGTATTCATGCCTTTGACTAAAACTCGGCCGCATAACAGATTCTATCAAAACAAACCACAACTATCAACTTGAACATATCCGACAAGAAGAAACAAAGGAGAAGGGCAGAAACTTGACTATTCGAATAGAAAAAGAAAAGAAGAAAGATCGAAAAGAAAAAAAATGAACAGAAGAGGGAATAAGAATAAAAGAAAGAAAACTCACCATTTTGACTTGAACATTTCTATTAGGGCATGGGCAAATGATGTGCCTTGATATTCACGGGTACCAGGAAAGGTCCTCATGTGAGTTGATTTGGCCTTGGATTCAAAGGTTCGAATCCTGGATTTGATATTCAAGCGGTTCAACAAGGCTTCAAAAGGGGTGGACCGGAGTTTTGGAATGAGGAGGGCAAAATGATTTAAGGGTGTTAGTTTGGACGGGGTTTAGGTGAGTTAGGGTTTTGGCCGGAGATTCAATTCAAGATTAAAAAAGTTTGGTTATGATTTGAAGGAAACTAAACCGGGATAAGGAAAGAGGAGGGGGAAGAGTATTCATGGTATAATTTTGGGAGGGATTTGGTGGCCTGAGTCGTTGCCGCCGTGCGCGGTGGAGCAACCAGCTATTCAATCAAATATTCGAGAAGACTGGTGAGGATTTGAGAGAAACCAGGCGTGCATTTGGAAAGGGGAGGTGACGGGGAAGATATGGTGTAAATTTGGGGTTCATTGGTGACTCGCTACCAGTGGCGGCAATTTCCGGCAGCCGGCATTGAGTGGAGGAGTGGCGGAGGGGGGTGGTGCTAGGGTTCCGGTCACGAGGGGTTAGAGAAGAGCTGGATTTGGGGGGTAGGGTGAGTTTTGGACAGCTATATAGTAAGGACCCCCGAGTTCCTGGCCGTTAGATCGTAAATCCTCGACGTCTAGGATTACTTAAGGGTAAACGGTGTCGTTTGGTAGCCGGGCTGGGCCAGGGACTGGTTTGGGTAGTGTATTTGGGCTGAAGGTCCATTTGGGCTGAGAATATTATGAATACTGGCCCAAATATATTTTCCTCCTTGTTTCTTTATATTCTTTTTTTCAGATTTTATTTCTTTCTTTTGTTTTTTTCATTTTCAAAATTAAATTAGAGATTCTAATTTAAAACAAAATAAATACACTATATACATATAAGAGGTGCTAATTAACCATATATAAAATTATCATAATTAGTTAAATATAAACTAAAAGAAAAAAATCATCTAAATATCAAAATTAGAATTAAAGTGCAAATTAAACTATTTTTGAATTTCCTTTTTCTTAAAATGGACCAATTACTAATTAATTCTAAAATTTCAAGATTGAATCCTAAATGCACATGCCACATATTTTTATATTTTCCATTAATTAAGAGAAAATAAATATGCACAAACAAATGCAAACCATTAACAGAAAATGCCATGAAAAATCAAAAGTTTCAATTAGACAAAGGAAATTATTTTGTTTAGAATTTATGGGAATGATTCATATAGGGAAAAATCACATGCTCACACAAACGATCCAGAATAATTTCAAAATTATACTGAAAATGACAGGCGAATGTTTGGGCTAGATCGTCCCATCTGTACCATCGAGCATGATCCTGTCGGGTCCAACGCTAAGCCAGTAAAACTTTGACTAAAGTATGACATCAATAATATATCCTTCCCGCATGCCCCTCTCATCTTGCTGCAGAAACCCCTTAGGTGTGCCACTGGATCACTATGTCCGTCGTATAAGTCAAACTTGGGCATCTTAAAGCCCGACGGAAATTGCTTATCTGGGAACAAACAAAGGTATTTGTATGCCCCACTCACTTTGACTCCCAACCCTCGCATATCTCTGAATAATTTCTCAAGGTTTTTGACTTTTTTGAGCACCTCTTCTTGCTCGAGATTTTTGACCAGTTTTCAGCCTCAACAGGGATTTCAAAATAGGGAGCGTAGGAGTAGGGTTCGTGGGCTTTGAAAATGGGTTCTGGTGGGTAATACTGGTTGTCATAAGTTTGGAGCAAAGGTTCAATAGATGATCTGTTGAGTGTGGCGGGAGGAGGTACCACAAAGATGGGAGCAACCGGTGGAGGGGATAGAGAACAACTTTGGGTGGTGGAGCTGGAGGTTCCTGGGAAGTTGTACCCTGGTAATGTTGATAAATGGGGAAGCTTGGGGTGGATCAATGGAAGGATGGTCATGTGACTGGGCTAATGGTGGGAGAAGGTCGGGTTAGTAGGATAATCCGGTGGTGGCTGCCCTCTTACCCAAGCCCGATACATTTCGGCCATCTGATGTTTCAGTTTTCACATTTTGTCTTTCATTGCGTTGACATCCAACTCTTCCACCTCTTTTAAGGGATCAATGATACTTGCATCAGATTCTTGATTGGCCATAATCAGCTTGCTTTTGGAACGAGTATTATAGGAGTGGGTTGCCAGAATGTCGCAAAGCTAACCACCTGTCCGAACTGGGATAGACAACATCAAAACTTTATAGCGATTAGGCTTTAACACATAGGTAACCACATATTCAGGGATGAATGCACCTAAGCAGTTACCGATTTCTATTATGCACACGGATAGGCTGCTTGCGCCGTCCCGACTTTTATCCTATGCCACTTTCCTTTTCTGTCTTGTTTTCTTTTTCTTCCTCCCGTTTCTTCGCTCAGTTTGTTTTTGCATACCTTTTTCTGTTTACTTATTCTCTCCCCTTATTTTATCACTTTTTCTCTCATGATTTTCTCTCATTTCTTTTCCCCCTTTTCTTATTTTGATTGTGGTCGAATTCTATGGAGATTGCCTATGTATCATGACCCCGCATGACTCAGACCGAGCGTAGTTCTGGTAGATAAGTACGGAAAATATTTTTGGAAATTTGAGTTGTCATAAAGTAAAACATTTGATTACAACTACTAACAGACCTTAAGAAAAGAAATTAACAGATTCCAACTCAAACGAAACCAATAGACTCTGACGGAATGATGAAAATAGCTGACTTGACAACCTACTACAGACTCAAATAAAAGAAAATTTAGACTTCACAAATGGACTAATAGACTTGAGTAAAAATCATGAATACATTAAGGTCTTTAATGCTCCTAGGGACTACGAGACATCATTCGGTCTCGCCCAGGCGTGTGTGTTAAATCCCCTTGGAGGTGGTGGAGAACTTCCATCACTTGACGAGCAAAGGTCATTGCAGTGGAAAAAAATATGGATCTTGTCATATCTTCACAGTGGCTACACTTTACGGTGATGTAATCGGCGATCATCCGTACCCTCTCTTTTATAACACCCTTTTCTTGCAACAATCACCCAACCTGCTGGGCCCTGGCCTCCAAATTTTGTTCAGCTACACGATTCAGTTCTTGAAATTGTTGCAAATCTCCCTCCAACCGTGCTATTGCCGTGTAACAATGTTCTCTTTCAGCCTTGAAGTCTTTTTCTTGCTTAACCGTTTGTTTTTCAACCATGATGACCCTCTTCTTCAGCCCCTCAACCTTGTTGTCATACCTTTCTTTCAGTTGTTCAATCATGCATGCTCGTTCCTCTGCATTTTGGTCAATTATTTTTGGGCCCTAGCAGCTCACCCTCTACTTTGTTCAAGTCAAAATCATATTCTCCTACTTTCCACCTTAAATTGTCTATGAGCATTTCATCCTTCGTACTTTTGGTGGGATTTTCTGCGACTATTTTCATTTTCTCAACTTGGGCTCGCAAAGCTTCATTTTCTCTGGCTAGTCTTTTCTTTCCCCCCCTCGTCTTCCGTGGCTTGTAAACTATTTTCAAATTTAAGGTCTTTGACTTGTTTTTTCAATTTCCCTATTGTGACACTGCATTCGTTTTCCTTGTCTATCAATTCTATTGTTCTTGTGACGCCTAAAATTCTTAAGGTGTGGTCTTACCAGCCTTTCGAAGTCCACTTCCTTTTTATGCCAAGCCAGGTACCCTGGTGAAACCTCTCCATTAGACAAGTCTCATACTCGAGTGTTCGCTGTCAAGTACTGACACTCGTTCCAAATCCGCTGGACTGCTGCTTCATGAAACTGACCATTAGGACCAACTTCAACCACATGGCAACTAATGTCTTCATCCCTGGGAACCATTTGGCACCTCCCTAGTATCTCATCAGCCGGTATGGGGCATACGGTTGGATGATTCGGAGACCCATCAAAAGGAAATGAGGCCTGGTGGCTGGCATATATATAATTTCATCAATGGGGAGCCACCCAAACGTCCACTCTATTTGACTTGCACTTATGATACGACGACGTGATACCCATTATGTGACCCCCTCTAGTAATCCGAACCCATAAACTCTGGTATTAAATTTCTGTATGCAACTCTTTTCCGATGACCCATAACTCATGAATTGAGGTCGCTGACACATGTGTTCAACCATCCACATATGGAACAACAAGCTGCATCCTTCAAAGAAATCTCCTCCGGCTTAAAAGGCCGTCCGGCTTGATAATTTGTCCGAGCCTCTTTCTTATTTCAAGGTATGGCACTAACAGAATAAAGAGTCTAGTCAAGCGAGCACATCCCCGAAGATGAGAAGAGAAGGGTTTCACGTCAGTTTATATACAATTCAAATAATATTAAAGTGGTAAAAAGCAACCTTTAGCATATTGGGCACAATTACGTAATAAAATCAGATATTAAACAAATCCAAATACAACAATTATTCTAAGCTCGAATTTTGAACCCTGAACTAAAGATTCTGGGTTCGGTCCCCAGTAGAATCGCCAGAGCTATCACCCCTAATTTTTTCACTCTACACCCCGTGAACGGCAGAGATAAAGGAGTTTTATCAATTAAAGGACAATCGAAACGAGATTTATTTATTTAAAGATTTTTAGAGTTGTCACTTGGGATAATTTATGTTGTACCAAGTCACCAATTTAAAATCTCGAATCGAGGAAGATTTTGACTCTGTAATACAGTCTGCAAGCCAGAAATCTAGGTAAGGAATTCTATTTACCCGGGAGAAGGTGTTATGCATTCCCGAGCTCTGTGGTTTTAGCACGGTCACTCAACTGTTATATTCGGCTTAAAATATCTAATTTTAATACGTTTTGATCCTACGTTAAAATTTAACTTTTTAAAATGCTTTTATTTAATTTTATAGAATCAGTCTTGAATCACGTCACATAAATGGACCTGTAATTCGCAACACATCTCATCTAACGTTGAGATTTGGATTTGGGTCACATAAATGCGCACCCGAATTTAGGAAGATCAGTTATTTAACTAGCGCACCTAAATAAATTGTGTATTTTACAGATTTGCGAGGACCATGGAAATGTATTAAAATAGTGCGCCTCAAATTCTAAGGATCAATACGCGATTTATTAAAACGAGGGCCATGCAATTGTCTATTTTAGTCGGCATGGCACCCTAATTCCTATCTACTTAAAAGGTTTATCAATCTAGAGCTCGGAACGTCATAAATTACTTGCATTATCTAATATGGCATACCTCAATTATTCAAAAGAATCTGATTAATTAACTAAAAAGTTTAAAATGATCGGAACTCCATCAGTTAATCCAATTTTCTCAAACTATAAGACTCAATTGAAGTACGCTTAAAAAATAGATCCAAAATCCATTTAAAGATTCTATCAAACGTGGGCCCAGTGTTGGGCCCCAAATTTCGAAACCAACGAGTATGATTAAGGGATCCAATATCGAGTCCCTACTAGCCAAGAACCAGCGGGTTTTGACAAAAATGCAATGGGCCAATACATGTACACACGAGCTCTGAGCTCATTTGTTACGCAGCTGGGCCAACACGAAGCCTAGTGATTATGGTCCAAAACGATCCATATCAAGTAATGCAATAGACTGAGACAAATGCAGGCCTTGGAAGGGGATTGACTTAAATTGTTCTAAGCATGCATGCATAAATCTCAGAATATATTATGAAAAGCTTTGAAAGAAAAAAAAAATTCATTGTTGAAATCTGATGAGATACTCAAACACCTAAAATGACTTGCTAGAGAAGAAAGAGAAAACTATTAAATTAAAAAATCTTATTCACACTTGTACTTCATATGATCAAACATGCTAGACTAATTGCCACATAAAAACCCTCAATACTATGAACTCCTCTTCCTTTAATCCTGATTATAGCACTTAAAATCGCAGTAAACATTCGACAAAACCCAAGGGCACAAGAATGACCAAGCATGAATGATATATACTAAGGCATCTTGTGCCTAAGTCCATGAAGTTTAAAATGTTTTGTTAGTTGTACAATAGTTCCAAAATAATAAGAGAGGTTCTAACACAAGGATCTATTTAACTGGATAATATTCAACTAACAACAAAACTTTTAAAACAAAAACACAGTCAAATGATATAAACTATGCTTTCAAATTCTTCTTTCTCATTCCATTATTCAATTCTAAGCTTCATCATCACAAATAGAGTTTTAGGATACATGTACCTGATTATAGAAACAAACAAAGAAGTATAATCTTGGGGAACAACATCAATACTGAATTAAAGCAACAAGACTCAACATCAACAAGCAAATCCCATATTCAAACGAAATGCCCAGTGAAATCCATTCAACCACCAATGAAACAGTGAATTCAACTAAAAAATTAACCGCGGATTTCCAAAAGAAAGAGTAAGTTTAGTCCATTTCACATACTCACTGAAAACCAGGGCTACTAGGCCAAATTGGAATTCGAAATCAGAATTTAAATCAATGGAACATTAATTTTCTTGTTTATATTTTAGCTATTCTATTTTTGAGTTTTTTTAGCTCTCTTATTTTGTTCAGGTCTTTTTTTATTTTATTTTAGAATCCCCCTTTCTTAAGCTGCAAGTGACTATGCCTTTATAGGCAAGTCACTAGGGCATCCCTTACTATTTAGTTTTTCATTTTAGTCCCTAGTTTTATAACTTGTTAACTAAGTTATAGCCTAAAGTTTGCTATCAAACCCCGACTAGAAGTTTCTGAAACTGTTACTGAAGATTCCCTATTCATATTTCTTATACTACCCTCCCATAGCCTTGAAAATTAATCCCTGAAAACCTGACCCAAAACATGTGTCAGTTTGATCCAAATTTAATTGACAGGTCTACGTTTAAAGACTCTAGGTTGAGCCTCTTCTTTTGGGCCCAATTTCAATGCAAAATGGTTCAAGGAAAAATGGAAGGAAGGGGGACACAACGAGTTAAATCAAACCCTTTACAAGCCCAATTAAAAGGCAAGCTAGGACACACTATCGCTTAGTCACAAAAATGAAGAACATGTCAACAAGTTTAAGTATCAGACAATTGAAGAAGAAAGAAGAGAACAGAAAATTAACACAAAAAAGGTAACAAATAACTTCATACAAATTCACAATTGAAAATAAAAAACAAATACCTAATGAAAGAAATCCTAGACCACAAGATGCACAAGAACCTCAAATCTTAGGGATTGCGGGTCAGTCGGAGACTAATCGTGTGTTCTGTTTTTGTTTTTATAAACAACACATGACTAAGGTCTAACTGATTCGCAAAACTTCATAGAAACCTTGAATCGAATGATTTTGGATTTAGGGGTTTAGGTCAAATCTTCACACTAAGATTCGAACCGTCGAGACTTGATTCGAAGGATATTGAGCTAAGATTGAAGACACCATGGGGATTCCGAGGTGTTAGTTTGGTGGTGAAAGGAGGTGGCACCGCTAGGCACAACGAAGGAATGAATGACGGCGCCATAGGGTTTGGTGATTTGGCAGTTTTCGAGGCAAATAGATGGTGGCATGGGTATGAGGGAACGGATGTGAATCAATGGTGCAAAATGGTGGTCATCGGAGCAACACCACCGGCGGAGACGATTTTTGGCGGGAGGTTCATGGCGGTGGACGGCGGGGTTAAGTCTGGTGATAGAGACGAAGGGTAGGGGGTTCTGAGGGGGATCAGGGTCTGTTTGGACATATATATACTAAGGGTCCCTAGTTCACAGCCGTTGGATCAAAGATTCTCGACTGTTGAGATTGGATCCTACTAAAACAGGGCCGTTTTGATTTATTGGGGGGATGGACCAGGTAGTGGGGCCTGTCATGCTTCAATTTGGTCGGGTTAACAAGGTTTGAATTGGTCCAAGTGTTTAAAATTAAACTGGCCCAATTTCTTTAACTTCTTTTTTTTTTCATTTTATTCTAATTCTAGCTTTTTTTCTTTTTTCATTTTCAAATTTGGAAGTAAAATCCTAAACTAAATCATAATACCACATTAGCTTATTAATTAATTCTAAATGATAATTCACCAATTATTAAAATCCAAACTAAAGTAAAAACCTCAAAAATGCAAAATTTAAAATATTTTTGTGATTTTTCCTTTTTTATGAAACACCTAATTTGTTAATTAATCCTAAAACTGTAGAATTAAATCTTAAGTGCAAATGCATATTTTGTATTTTTTACTAATTAAAATATACAAATAAAAATATAAATAATTAACAGAAAACGCCACGAAGATCCACAAAATTGCAAATAAATAAAAGAAATTATTTTATTTTTTTAATTTATGGGAGTAATGCATATAGGGCAAAAATCACATGTTCACAGCTTTCCCTCTTTGCTCGAAAACACGAAGAGTTTTCGTGCAAAAATAAGTGAGCGAATACGAGCGATTTTTGCCCGTTTGAACACTCCGTGGAAAGCATTTTTGAAAAGCTTGACCGCACCCTACTTTGGAGGTTGCCTACATATCCTTGGCTAAAAGGAAATCAGGTCAGTATAGTTCAGGAGTGTTTGGTTGCTAAGACTATTGAAGCTGTGATTTCATTGTTGTTGTTGCTGCTGGTACTGCTTGCTAGATCCCCTTATTACACTGAGTCAAAAATAAAAGAAACTAGACTAAGCTATGACCTATGGATTACAAAAGAACCTATCTATGTCTTCACACTTGCTCTCGATCCTTGTTTCCTTCTTTCCTTGTTGCCTTGCATTCTCCCGGTGAAATTCCTTCGTTGCCGCTTTGAATTGTAATCTGGGATATTTTCCCTTGCTCTCCAGGTGGGCGCCTAATTTCCAAAACTTGAATTGTATTCCCTTGTTCTCTAGGTGTGCGCCTGATTACTAAAACTTTAATTATATTCCCTTGTTCTCCAGGTGGGCGGCTGATTACCAAGACTCGAAATTTATTCCCTTGTTCTCCAGGTCGGCGCCTGATTACATATACTTGATTCCAAAACTTGAAATTTATTCCCTTTTTCTCCAGGTGGGCGCCTGATTACCAAAACTTGAATTATATTCCCTTGTTCTCCAGGTGGCCGCCTGATTAGCAAAACTTGAAATGTATTCCCTTGTTCTCCAGGTGGGCGCCTGATTACCAAAACTTGAAATGTATATCCTTGTTTTCCATGTGGTCGCCTGATCCCCAAAAGTTGAATCATGTTCCCTTGTTCTCCAGGTGGACGCCTGATTACCAAAATTGAAATATATTCCCTAGTTCTCCAAGTAGACGCCTGATTGCCAAAACATAAAATGTATACCCTTAATCTCCAGGCGGGTGCCTGATTGCCAAAGCTCAAAATGTGGGCTCTAGATTTCCAAAACTTGAAATGTATTCCCATGTTCTCCAAGTGGGTGCCTGATTTCAAAACTTGAAATGTATTCCCTTGTTATCCAGGAGGGCGCCTGATTGCCGAAACTTGAACTGTATTCCCTTGTTATCCAGGTGGGCGCCTGATTGACGAAACTTGAAACATATTTCCTTTTTATCCAGGTGGGCGCCTGATTGCCAAAACTTGAAATGTATTCCCTCGTTATCTAGATGGGCACCTGATTACCAAAAACTTGAAATGTATTCCCTTGTTCTCTAGGTGGGCGCCTGATTACCAAAAGCTCGAATGTACTGCCAAAACTACTGCCTTTAAACCTGATTACAACAAAACCAACAAAACAAAAGAAATTTTCCTGCCCTGGTTTGGTGCTGGGCGCATATGTGATTGCTAATTAAATCTAGTTACCCAATATCTCTAAGAATTTGAGAGCTAAATCCCATTATCCAGGAGGGTTCTGACAATTCTTTTGTTCAACGCCAATTTAAAAGCTGAATATTTAGTTATCTAAGAAGACAATAAGGTTGCATCCCATTATCCAAGATGGTCCTGGCAATTCTTAACTAACGACAACTCTAAAACTAGGCTACGTCTCTAAAGGTATTACTTCCACTATGTCTTGTTATCTAAGAAAATATTAAGGTTGCATCCCATTATCGAGGAGGGTCCTGAAAAAGCATGATCAAATCTTATCATGCTTTCCTATAACAGACCTCACGCTAAATCTTATTTTTCAATCAAAATTTTAAAACTAAGTCCCATTATTTAGGAGGGTCCTGACAATTATTAGTTAAAGCCAATTTTAAATCTCCGTTATATCTGCTAGGGAGCAGTAATTAAAGCTACGTCCAATTATCCAGGAGGATCCTAACAAATTTTAAAATTAACTCCCATTATCTCGGAGGGTCCTGCGGATTTCAAATTAACTCCGATTATCCAGGGCGTTACTGAAAACATTTGAAATTAAATTCCATTATCCAGGAGGGTCCTGAGAATTTCAAATTAAATGCCAATTTTAACTATCGGTTGTATCTGCTGGGGATTTCCAACTAAAGTTACATCCCATTATCTAGGAGGGTCATGAAAACTTTTAAAATTAAATCCCATTATCTAGGAGGGTTCTGAGAATTTCAAATTAATTGCCAATTTTAACTCTCAGGTTTCTTTGTTGGGGATTGCCAATTAAAGTTACATCCCATTATCCAGGAGGGTCCTAACGACTCCTATGTGAATCCTATCTCTTGTATTCATTGGGAGAAATATTTATGCCAGATTATATTACCCGTGATTGCTTGGATTTTAAATGTAGTCCCATTTTACAAGCTGAATCCTATTTCAACACGCAGACTTCTAAGTCCATTTATGCTTCTTTGCCAGTCCAAATTCTTTTGAGATTTAACTAGGTCCCATTTTCCAGGAGGGTCCTGAAGTTCATAGTCATACTTGCTAAGTTCTTGCTTCTCCTATGGGAGACTTCCCCAAGACATCCAGAATTTCCTGCCCCTATTTCGATCAAAGAAAATCTTGTCAGTTTGAAATGTAATGGTTAGCTTGAGGCATTCTTGCTGAAAATGGCCTCCCAGCTGTCATGCTACGTTGTGGACAACTTTCCCGACCTGACTATGAGCTGCCTGATTTGTTTGGCTGACCCCTGAACCCAATGGCATTAGATGGACCGAGTGCTATGTACCCCAACATGGTGTTACATTCCTGATCCTCTTGCCAGAATCTTTGCACCTTTCTTGAGATTACCGAATCATTTCACTGGCGAAACTTTCAATGATTCTTCATACCCCATTGTAACTTCCGCTGCCTTTGTTATGTTTTTTGCCATTTGGGAGCTGGTAGTAAGCTTTGATGTTTCTATCCTGCTTGCTTAAACGAAATTGACCTTGAAAACATCTTAGAGGAGTGGAAACCCGAAAGAAAATGAAATGCAATGACTCTGAGTTGTTTTTTAGAACAACAGATTTCAGAATTGGGTGACTACTATAGGAGGAAGAAAAGAGACTTATCTATGGGGGAACAGATGATCCCCATGATCATGACATGCACTTCAGCTTAGTCGACCTAGTCCGTCTAAACGATCGGCTTTCAGTTGCCATTTTGTGACCTCCCTTAACCCAATTTCTTTAACGAAACCTTGACCTTCCTCATCCTACGATGTTCCGAACAGATTTCCACCAACAACCCTTTTCCAATTGTTCATTTCTCAACTTGCGTTTGCCTTAAGGTGTCCGTGAGGGTTTTCACCAATAAGACTCTCTCATTTTGATTTTCTCTCAACTCCCGTCACCTTATGGTGCCCGTGAGGATTTTCACCAATAAGACTCTCTCATTTTGATTTTCTCCCAACTCCCGTCGCCTTACGGTGCACGTGTGGGTTTTCACCAATAAGACTCTCTCATTTTCATCTTTTCTTGCTCGAACTAGAGTGTTTCCCCTAGTATGAATCACCTCTTCTTGCTTGACTTGGCATTTCTTAAAGACTTATCAGAAGGTCTTTCTTTGGACCGTAATGCATGCATTTGGATAGGGTTAGAAAGAAAGGGTATTAAGTCTCATAAGAATTCAAATGAGTTCTACATTACAACTTTCAAAATCAAATTTCTTACGACAACCACAACTTCTGCCCCAGTTTCTTGCTTGGGGACTTTGGTTTTTTATTTTAATGAGACCGAACAGTGAGGCTGCCTATGTATCCTTAAAAGGAATCAGGTGAAACATAGTTCATGTTAGAAGAATTGCTTTGTTTATGTTGTGATTTTCTCTTTTCTTTTTCTTCTCACTCTTTTCTTTTGTTTCTTCACTTTTCCTTTTGTTGTTTTGCTGTTTTGCGTTTGCCTTTTTTCTTTTCTTTCTCTTTTTCTTCTCTTTTTTCTTCTTCTTATTTTTCATTCTTTCCTTTTCCTTTCCCTATACTCATTTCTCATGCTTGCGTTTCTGATTTTATTACTGATTCCCAAAGAGGGGTGTTGAAGAAAATAATTAAAGCTCGAACGGGTTTACAAAGGATAAAGTGTTTTGATAGCCGAATAATATTCCTTCGTCATTCCAATCTCCAAAACATGCCAAGTACAAACAAAAATGATTTAGTCAAAGAAACTCATACATAATATTTCTTAACTGCATCGGAATTGATGGCCATTTCTCCGCACTTGCCTTCCACATCTTTTAGATACAATGTAATGGACAACACTCTTGACACGATGAACGACCCTTGCCAATTTGGGGCGAACTTGCCCTTTGCTTCCGCCTGGTGAGGGAGGATGTGCTTCAATACTAACTGACCCACTTCAAACCTTCTTGGGCGCACCTTCTTGTTATATGCTCTGGCCATTATCCGTTGATACAACTGGCCATGACATACTTCCACTAATCTTTTCTCATGGATCAGGCTCAATTGCTCCAGGCAGGTTTTGACCCACTCGTCATTATCAATTTCTGCCTCTGTGACAATTCGAAGATACAAGATTTCAATTTCTGTCGGTATTACTGCTTCTGTGCCATACACCAACAAATACGAAGTTGAATTAAAAAAATTATTCACACATGTACTTTATATGATAAAAAATGCTAGACTATTTTACATACTTATCTATATAATAACCCTCAATACTATTAACCCCTCTTCCTTTTATCCTGATTACAACACTTAAAATTCTAGTAAGCATTCGAAAAAACCCAAGGGCACAGGAATGACCAAGCATGAATGCTATATACTTCTTGTGCCTATAGTAGTTCCAAAATAATAAGAGAGGTTCTAACACATGGATCTATTTAACTGGATAATATTCAACAAATAACAGAACTTTTGAAACAAAAACACAGTCAAATGAGATAAACTATGCTTTCAAATTCTTCTTTCTTTTTCCATTCTTCAATTCTAAGCTTCATCAGCACAAATAGAGTTTCAGGAGACATTTACCTAATTATAGCAACAAACAAAGGAGTATAAACCTGGGGAACAACAACAGTAGTGAATTAAAACCACAGCAAGAAACTCCCAAATTCAAAAGAAAAATCCCCGGCGAAATCCATTCGACTACCTATAAAACAGTGAATTCAACTCAAAACTCAACCCCACACTTCCAAAAGAAAGAGTAAGTTCAGTCCATTTCACACACACTCTGAAAACCAAGGTTACTAGGCCAAATTGGAATTCGAAATCAGAGATTTAAATCAATGGAACAGTAATTTTCCTGTTAATGTTTTAGCTGTTATATTTCTGAGTTTTTCAGCTCTCTTATGTTGTTCAGGTCTTTTTATTTATTTCAGGATCCTCCCCCTTTCTTAAGCTGCAAGTGACTATGCCTTTATAGGCAAGTCACTAGGGCAGCCCTTACAATTTAGTTTTCATTTTAGTCCTTAGTTTTATAACTTGTTAACTAAGTTATAGACTAAAGTTTGCTATCAAACCCCTATTAGAAGTTTTTGAAACTATTACTGAAGATTCCATAGTCATATTTCCTATACTACCCTCCCTTAGCCTTGAAAATTAATCCCTGAAAAGCTGACACAAAACATGGGTCAATTTGATCCAAATTTAATTGACAGGTCTAGGTTTAAAGACTCTAGGCTGAGCCTCTTCTTTTGAGCCCAATTTCAATGCAAAAAGGTTCAAGGAAAAATGGAAGGAAGGGGGACACAACGGGTTTAATCAAACCCTATACAAGCCCAATTTAAATGCAAGCTGGGACACACTATCGCTTAGTCACAAAAATGAAGAACATGTCAACAGGTTTAAGTATCAGACAATTGAAGAAGAAAGAAGAGAATAGAAAACTAACATAAAAATAAAATTAAAAAGGTAACAAATAACTTCATGCAAATTAACAATTGGAAATCGAAAACACATACCTAAGGAAAGAAAGCCTAGACCAGAAGATGCACAGGAACCTCAACTCTTAGAGATTGCAGGTCATTCAGAGACTAATCGTGTGTTCTTTCTTTTTTTTTTTTACAAAAAAAACACACGATAAAGGTCTAATTGATCCGGAAAACTTCACAGAAACCCTTAATAGAATGATTTTGGATTTGGGGGTTTAGGTCAAATCTTCACGCTAAGATTTGAACCGTTAAGACTTGATTCGAAGGATATTGAGCTAAGATTGAAGAAGTGGGGACCATGAGGATTTCGAGGTGTTAGTTTTGTGGTGAAAGGAGGAGGGGCCGCTGGGCACAGCGGAGGAATCAATGGCGGCGCCCTAGGGTTTGGTGATTTGGGCGGTTTTTGGTGAGATTCGGGCAAATAGATGGAACGAAGGCGAAGCTATGGTACAAAAATGGTGGTCATCGGAGCAACACCGCTGGAGGAGATGATTTTCGGCCGACGGTTCATGGTGGTAGACGGCGAGGTTAAGTCTGGTGATAGAGACGAAGGGTAGGGAGTTCTGAGGGGGATTAGATGTTTGGACATATATATACTCAGGGTCCCTAGTTCTCAGCAGTTGGATCAAAGATCCTCGACTGTTGAGATTGGATCTTACTAAAACGGGGTCGTTTTGGTTTATTAGGGGGCTGGACCGGGTAGTGGGGCGGGTCAAGCTTCAATTTGGACTGGTTGACGGGGTTTGAATTGGGCCAATAAAATTAAATTGGCCCAATTTCTTTAACTCCTTTTTTTTATTTTCTTCTAATTCTAGCTTTTTTTGTTTTAGGTTTTTTCATTTTCAAAATTAGAAGTAAAATCCTTAACTAAATCATAAGACCACATTAGCTTATTAATTAATTTAAATGATAATTATCACCAATTATTAAAAGCCAAGCTAAAGTAAAAACCTCAAATATGTAAAAGTTAAAATATTTTTTGTGATTTTTCTCTTTTTATGAAATAACTAATTTGTTATGTAATCCTAAAAATGTAGAATAAAATCCTAAATGCAAATGCAACTAATTTTGTATTCTTTACTAATTCAAAATGCACAAACAAAAATTCAAACAATTAACGAAAAATGCCACGAAAATCCACAATAATGCAAATTAATAAAAGAAGTTATTTTATTTATTGAATTTATGGGAGTAATGCATATAGGACAAAAATCACATGTTCACAGCTGCCACTATTTGGCCGGAAATACGAAGAGTTTTCGTGCAAAGATAAGTGAGTGGATACGAGCGATTTTTGCCCGTTTGAACACTCTGTGAGAAGCATTTTTGCAAAGCTTGACCGCACCCTGCTGTGAGCATGTGATTTTTGCCCTGCGTGAATTACTCCTACAAATTCAAACAAAAGCATTTATTTTATTTGTTTGCAATTTTGTGGGATTTTTGTGACATCGCTGCTAATTATTTGCATTTTGTGTATATTTTTAATTTAACCCATATTCATAAAAAATACAAAGTATTTGCATATGTATTTAGAAGTTGAATTCACATTTTCAAGCATTAGTTTGCAGTTGGTCATTTTATGAACGAAAAAATAAAAAATAGGTTCAATTTTCTCTTTTAATTTTAATTTTTAAATTTTAGGTAATTTTTCCGTTGATTTTATTTTAATAATGATTATACAAGATTTTTTTTAGCATTTTATAGATTGTTTGGGATTTATAACCTAATTTAGATATTTAATAATTTTTGAAAATAAAAAGAAAAATGAAAAAAAGTGAAGAGAAAATCTGAAAACTCAATCAAATAAAAAGGGAGCCAAATTGGGATATTTCAAATTAAACCCGATAAGCCCAACCTAATTCCATCACAAACCAGTCCAGTCCACTACCAAAACAAACAAACGACACCATTTTGTAAAGGCTAATCATGGCCGTTTGTTTGTTTAATAAGGCGGTTGAGGAGTTAGGGTTCATTAGATATAAGTATGTCCCAACCCCCACTCCCCTCCAAAAAAAAACTGACCTTGTACCTTGTCTCTAAAAAACCCTAACGCCACCGCCTTCCGCCATGCGTCGCCGGCCAAAAATCGCCGCCGCCGGCGGCAGTATTCCAAATCCCACCAAAACACCACCACCTCTTCCCCTCAACCTCCTCTATCCGAATACATGAATGGTTTCCCTTGAATCCTTCCCCATCGGCTCGAATATTAGCCAGAAGTTTTACTCTGCCACCATACACGACGGCCCCACCCCTTTTCGACCCCAAATAGATACCAAACAACCCCTATGCCTCCCTCATGCCAAAAGCCATACTCACTCTCGCTCAAACACCTCCACAATCGCTCAAAACCCAAATCTAGGGGTTTTCAGTCTCGAACAATGCATGAAGGCCTTGACTCAAGGTCCGATTCAACTAAAGCTAAGTTTTCAATGTTTCTTTGTCTTATTATAGTTCCCCCTCGCCTCATCTCTTGTTCATTAGCTTGGTTACTCTGTTGAAAAATCCTGAGTTTAAGTAAGCTGGTATCAGTTTTACTTTGTTAAATAATTTAGTTAGGTTAATTAGGATGGTATGTTTTTTATAGTTTAATTAAGTTAATTAGGTTGGTATCAGTTTCAGTTTAGTTTAGTTAATTAGTTTTATTTTATCTAAATTCCCTGAGTTAAATCAAGTCTTTTGTGATTGGATTTGTGTTTATGTTTTAAATAACTAAATTGAGAAGCTTCTAGCAGATGGCCTTATTGATATTTCAGATTGTAGTTGTTTAGCTTGGCAAACAAGCCAGTATGTGAGGGTTATCTAAGCTGAAAAGAAAATTCAAAAAGGGGCAAGGGGTATAAAAACATCTGAAAGGTTGCCCTATTTTCCTTGCCTATAAAGGAACCATTCCCGACCTTAGAAAGGGAGGAGGAACTTTGGTTTTAAAAAAAGAACCCAAAAAGGGCTACTGTTCCATTAAGAGTTTTATTTTTCTTTCATTGTAAAAATCACCTTGAAATACTTAGAAGCTAAGAAATGAGTTGACCGTTTGAGTATTGGTTTCAATTGGCTTAGATCTGTGATAATTGTTGTCTATTGACATCACTTCGTTTTGAGTTTAGGTTCAATTGGATTTCTTTAGGTCTGTTCTGGGCACTGTTGTTTACTGAAAACTGCATCTATTGCTTTTGAACTCTGCTTTTGATTTATTGCTCCTATTGTTATATAAGCTCATTGGCTTCTTTGTTCACTGGTGTAACTAGGTACATGCCCTTGAACCTTTATGGTTGTAATTTCATAATGAAGATGCAATGAGAACTTGAAACAGGCACCAAGATTGCATTGCTTTTCTTTTACTTCTTTCGTTATACTTATATACTCAATCATCATCTACTTTAATGTGACCTAGTTGTTTTCAGTTGGATTAGATAGATTCTTTCATTGCAATGGAACCATACACTGTTATTTTTATTGGATAAGATGTAATTGAATTATGGACTATTATAATTTGGGACTGTTAGAAATGTTCAGCAATATATCTCTTTACATGATATCTCAACTTTAAAATGGTTATATTCATATGTGACTTTATACTCGAACAAATCTTGTTGGTGACTATACGGTTAAACATGCTGAAATACCGTGATATATTGTTAAGTATAGATGGGTGGTGAAGTAATCATGTGTTCGTGGCAGCTATATGTAGATTTAGTTGTCAGTTGTTAATTTCATTAACAAACAAGGCTTCCTTGATACATTTTTGTGTTCGAGCACTCATATCCAGGGCAGAAACTAGCCTTAGAATATAATAGAAGTGATGGTCATGTTTCTTTGCATGTTGGAGAGTCTTTGAGAGGGTACAGTCGTGAATCTTCTGTTCGCAGCAAGGGACTTATCAGTAGTTGGGCCTAACTTGGGCCTGATTTTTCATTTAGAAGAATATATCTCAACTTCTGAGTAAAGATTCTAATATTTTCTGGGCTATAGTCAGGCCTGGTAGCTTCAAAATATGATAATGCGTTATAAAGTTAGCTTAGTTTGCAAGTATCATGTTGTGTCCTACCCGATAGAAATAGAATCCAGTTCACAAATGGAAAAGGGGATCTATAAGCTTTGTTGTTTAGTTCTGATCTGAACTGAAGTCCATCCTTTATATCCTCCTCAGTTTAGTTTACTTTATCAACATCCCAATAATTCTCATAGCCGTGCCTTGCAATAATCACGAAATAGTTAGGAGATAGCTTCGAAACATCCGTAGTTTTCTTCAATGGAGTGGACCCCTCTTGAATAAATTGAGTCATGCCATGTCAAATGAACTCTCCCATTGCGGCCCCTGTTAATTATTAACTCAGAACCATAGGTGCCATTTAACAAATTTCCATGGCCCTCGCAAACTTGCGAAACATGTATTCATTTAGGCGCGCTAGTTAAATAATTTACTTTCCAAAATACGGGTGCACATTTATGTGACCCAAATCCGAATCTCATTGATGTTGAAATATGTCAAATGTCATGGGTGTATTTATATGACGTGGTTCGAGACATGTTTTAATAATGTTGCAATCTTCTAAATTAAATAAAAGTGTTTAAAGTTTAAAATTTTCACATAGGCTCATAATAGTTTAAAATCAGATAATTAAGCCAAATATAACAGTTAAGCGACCGTGCTAGAACCACGGAACTCGGGGGGTGCCTAACACCTTCTCCCGGGTTAACAGAATTCCTTACCCGAATTTCTAGCTTGCAAACTGTATACAGAGTCAAACCTTTCTCGATTTGGGATTTAAACAGGTGACTTGGGACACCATTAATTATCCCAAGTGGCGACTCTGAAATCTCTAAATAAATGGATCCCTTTTCGATTGTCCTTCAATTGGAAAAACTCCCTTACCTACGCCCTTCATGGTGTGTAGTGTTAAAAAGGAGGTGTGACAGCTCTGGCGACTCTGCTGGGGATCGAACCCAGAATCTCTAGTTCAGCGTTCAAGAATTCGAGCTTTAAATAATTGTTGTATCTGCCTTTATTATTATCTGATTTTATTGCATTATTGTGCCCAATGTGCTAAATTTTGTTTTACTGTTTTAATAATATTTGGAACATAGACTATCGCGAAACCCTTCTCTTCTCATCTTTGGGTATGTGCTCGCTGGTCAAGACTCCCTATTCTGTTAGCATCATACCTTAAAATAAGAAAGAGGCTCGGACAAGATACAAAGCTGGATGACCTTTTGGTTCCCGGTACGTAGCCCCCTCCTCGACTCGAGTTGTCTGCTCGGGTACACAGTCTAGAACATATACCCAGGTTTTGAACCTAGAATAACTTAACCTCATGCCGAATACCTAGTAGGAATGCTTATTTGTATTATGCATTTGACTTAGGGGACTCAACACAGGGGTTGGGTCCGTCTAGGACAGGTGTACCCAAAATAATTGACTATCCTGATGCATTTTGCGTGCTACTTGTACATTTATTCCGGATTTGCATGTCGATCGGCTTTTGAAAAAAGGAAAAGAAAAAGAGAGGAGAATTTGACAAAAGGGGATTTGCCTATAGTGAAATGCTGCCAAAAATTTTGAAAAACAAAAAAACAACAAAGAAAGAAAGGAGTTTGTTTCCAAAAAAAAGAAGAAGAAAAGAAAGGGATTTGATTTTTCGAAAAAATGAGAAAAACCAAGAATATTGGAGAAGAATCTAGTTTTTAATTTTGTCAAAATTGCCCGAACTACGCCAGTTTGATTCTCACAGGGTGTGAGATACGTATGGAACCCCCATCGAGCCAAACTTCATTTGTATGAAAATAGCCAAAAGGACCAGATTTTGTTTGTGATTAATAAATAAAGCAATTTTTGTCAAAAGTAGTCCAGTGACCCTAAAAGGGCGCCGGAAGGCTGTTTTTGCAAAAACAGCTGCTTGGATGTTTTTTTAAATCTTGGCCAATAGTAGGCACAACCTTAAAATCTCCCACCGGAAGTGTTGAACGACCGTATTTACAAGGCCGGGATTTTAATTTTGAAATGAAAATTTGGAAAAAAATTTAAAAAATTAAATTTTGTTTTGAGTCCGATAAATTATGATTTTTGCTTAATAACCCTAATAAATATGCAGAATGAGCACAAATCAAAATTTGCCAATCTCCGTCATGAACAAAATCCCTTTGGAGGTACACGTGTGGTCGAATGATCTAGGTGAATCGGGGCAAAACAGGGTCAACACGCACTTGGGAGGACTTACCTGGTTGTTGAAAATTAATCCTAGAGGAGACATCATAAAAGCAGTGGTTACATTCTAGGACCCGACCCACAACGTATTTAATATCCTGTCTTTGAAATCACTCCAACCCTGGAAGAAATAACTGGATATATTTGGGTTCACGCAATTCCTCTAAGACATCAGTATTTGATTGCGCCAAGGGTCGTCGCTGTGCACAAATTCCTGGACTCATTGAAAATAAGTAGAGGGGTTCATAATCCCGATCTATCTGCCAGTTTTTGTACTCCACGATTTATATACCAAGGATATGGGCATATATAGGGTTTCAATGACCCCGAAAACAAAATTTGTTGCAAGGGAAAATGGCTCAAATGGGAGGAAGACCGGTGTTTTGCATTTATGATATTCTTCTTAGGAATTTTAGTGTATCCATTGAAGGACGGGAATATTGACATGCAGATAGAAGGGGTTGTCAGCACTTTGATCACTTCAGCCAAGAGCACGCTCGCACCCATGGTATTATCTGAAATTTTCCGTGCCCTCATAGCCTGTAAAGCAGGGGTAGACTTCTTCGAAGGATGCAATTTGTTGTTACATATGTGGATGGTTGAACACTTGTGCTGTACGACCTCGATTCACGAGTTATGGGTCATTAGGAAAGAGCAACATAGAAGAATTTAATAGCAGAGTTGATGTGTCCAAGTTACCCGAATGGGTTACAGAATGGGTATCATATCTCCGTTTCATAAGCGCATGTCAAATAGAGTGGACATTCAGGTGGCTCCTCATTGATGATGTTATATATATGCCAACCACTAGAACTCATTTCCTTCTAATGGGTCTCAGGATTATCCAACCTTATACTCCATACAGAGTGCTAAGACAGTTAGGGAGGTGCCAGATGATTCCCAGGGATGTGGACATTAGTCGCCATGTGGTCAAGATTAGTCCCAATGGTCAGTTTCCCGAAGTAGAATTTCGTTAAATTTGGAGCGAATGTCAGTACTTGACGGCGGACACTCGAGTACGAGACTTATCTAAAAGTGAGGTTGCACTAGGGTACCTTGCTAGGTATATAAAAGAAATAGAGTTCTGAAGGCCGGCTAAGAGGCCACATCTCCAGGAATTTGCTGAGGCATCACAAGAATAATGGAATTAGCTAGCCAAGGAAAATGAATACAGGGTCATGATAGGGAATCAAAAAGCAAGTCAAATACCTTCAATTTGAGAATGGTTTGCAAGCTGCGGCAGACGAGGGGGAAAAGAAAAAACTGGCCAAAGAAAATGAAGCTTTGCGAGCCCAAATTCAGAAAATGAAAATAACCGCAGAGAATCCCGCCCAGAAGTGCGAAAGATGAAAAAATCATCGATAATTCGAGGCAAAAAGTACGAGAATATGGTTTTGACTTGAATAAAGCATAGGGTGAGCTATGAAGGGCCAGGAAACAATTGGCCAAAAATGAAAAGGAACGAGCACGCATGATTGAACAACTAAAAGAAAGGCATGATAACGAGGTTGCTGGGCTGAAATAGAGTTTCATCATGGTTTAAAACAAAATGGTTAAGCAGGCAACAGACTTCAAAGATGAAAGGGAGCAATGTTACATAGAAATAACATGGTTGGAAAGAGATTTACAACAATTTCAAGAACTGAATCGTGTAGCCGAACAATCTTTTGAGGCAAGGGCCCAACAAATTGGACGATTGTTGCAAGAAAAGGGGGCTATAAGAGAGAGAGTATGGATGATCGCTGATTACATCACCGTAAAGTGTAGCCAGTGTGAAGATATGACAAGATCTGTATTTATTGCCACCGCCATGACCTTTGTTCGTCAAGTGATGGGAGACCTCCAAAATCTCTAAGGGGATTTATCAAACAAGCCTGCGACGAGACCGAATGATGTCCTGCGGGCCTCAAGAGCATTAGAGGTTTTAATGCATTCACGATTTTTGAGTCTACTGGTCCATTTGAGAGTCTGTATTTTCTTTTATTTTATAGTAGGTTGTCAAGTCAGTTATTTTCATTTTTAGTCAGAGTTTGTTGTTTTCAGCTAAGTTGGAGTCTGTTAATTTCTTTTAGTAAGGTTTAATCGAGTGCTTTAGTTTATGAAAATTGAAGAAATATTTCAAAAATATTTGTTGTTCTTATTCGCCAGAACTACGCTCAGTCTGATTCATGCGGGGTCATGATAAGTAGGCAATCTCCATAGGATTCGACCATAACCAAAATACAGAAAAGGTGGTAAAATAAAGGAGAAGAATAACAAGATGAAAGGTGTAGGAAAAACAAATTGAGAGGGAAGAAGAAAAGAAAAAACAAGAGAGAAAAGAAAGGTGGCATAGGATAAGAGTCGGGATGATGTAAGCGATCACTTCATGTGCATAATAGAAACATATAACTGCTTAGGTGCATTCATCCCCGAACATGTGGCTACCTATGTGTTGAAACCTAACCACTAACAGGCTTTGGTGTTGCCTTTCCCAATCCAGACAGGTGGTTAGTTTTTTTTTGCCGTATTCTGGCAACCCACTCCTACAACACTCGGTCCGAAAGCAAGATGATTATGTCCAATAAGGAAACCGAGGCCAGAATCGTTGATCCCTCAAAAGAGATAGAGGATTTTGACGTTAATACAATAAGAGAGAAAATGTACAAACTGAAACATCATATGGTTGAGTTGTATCAGGCATGGGTGAGAGGGCATTTACCACCAACTTATCCTGCTAATCCGACCTTCGTCCTAACACTAGCCCAGTCACATGATCATCCCACCACTGATCTAGCCCCAAGTTTTCCCATCTACCCACAATACCAGGGTACGACTTCTTAAGAACCCCCACCCCACCACCCAAAGATGTTCCTCCCCCCTCCACCACTTTCTCCCATCTATGTGGAACCTCCTCCTGCCACCCTTCACAGATCATCCAGTGAGCCTTTGCTTCAAGCTCATGACAATCAATATTACCCACTAGAACCCGCTTACAAATCCCATGAACCTTAATCCTATGCCCCCATTTTAAAATCCTGGCAGAGGCTGAAAAACCACTCAAAAATACCGAGCAAGAGGAGGTGCTCAAGAGGGTCAGAAGCTTAGAACAATCATTCAGAGATGTGCGAGGGTTAGGTGGCCAGGTGAGTGTGGCATTTAAAGACATTTGCTTGTTCCCAGACGTTCAATTACCTCCGGGATTTAAGATGCCCAAGTGTGACTTGTATGACGGACACAACGATCCAGTCGCACATCTAAGGGGTTTTTGTAGCAAAATGACAGGAGCAGGAGGAAAGGATGAACTACTAATGGCATACTTCAGTCAAAGTTTAAGTGGTTCGGCGTTGGAATAGTACACACGGCAGGATCATGCTTGGTGGTACACTTGGGATGATCTAGCACAAGCATTCTCCTGTCGTTTTCAATATAATCTTGAAATTATCACGAACTGTTTGTCTTTGACGAAATTCGAAAAGAAGCACAATGAGAGCTTCAAAGAATATGACTTCCATTGGAGGGAACAGACATCGAGAGTCAACCCCCCAATAATGGAAAGTGAAATGGTAGATTATTTCTTGAAAGCTTTGTAGCCTACATATTTTTGTCACCTGGTATCGGCGGTAGGCGAATCCTTCAATGAGGTACTGAAAATGGGAAGTATGGTCGAGGAAGGAATCAAATCCAATAGGATCATGAGTTACTCTACAATCAAAGCAACCACCCAGGCTATCCAAAGCGAGACCGGAGGAGCAATCAGAAAGAAAAATAAGGATGAGGTAGCAACCATTGACCCATGGATTTGGTTTGGACCCCGGGGCCCATCCCATAACAACCAACCCCAACCCCACTACCAAATATACCCATAGACTCAATATAGCCCACCACAACACTACTACCCGCCTCCTGATCCCCATTTTTCCGTCCACCATGCACAAGCATATACTCAACCTCCCGCCCACGCACAATGGCATGCGACAACCCCACAAAATAATTACCTATCTCCACAAATAACTACCTACCTCTAAGGGCCTACCAACAACCCATGAGACCAACTTTTCGGGCCAATCAAGCTTCAAAAATGAGAGAATGCAGATGAAGAAAACTTTTACTCCATTGGGAAAATCATATACCAGCATATTCCACAGGTTGAGACAGTTAGATATGTAGGCCGATTGAAGTAAAATTGCCGAATCCTCCTTCGAGAAATCTGGACTATTCTGTCAGTTGTGAGTATTGTTCTGGTGCCCCAGGGCATGGCATGGAGAAATGTTGGCATATGAAGTGTGCTATTTAAGAACTCATTGATTCCCATCGGATTAAGGTGCAAGTCTTAGAAGCGCCCAACATTAATCAAAACCCTCTACCTGCTCATCAAGAGACAAATATGATCGAGATAGTGAACAAAGGAGTATAGTCTAAAAAGCCCTCCCAAACTGTAATGACGATTAGATCCAGTGAAGTCAAGCCAAGTGATCATGTAAGTGGTGAGAAGTCGTTGATCAAGTTGAAGGAGATAGATAGCAAACCAATTGTGGTGATTCAGGAGAAGTCATCAAGCATGATTACATTGAAGCAGGAAAAAGCAAAAGTGGTTGTACAAAGGATGGCTAGTAAACTTGTGGTTGTCGTACAATACGCTCGTTCAGAGCCTGTTATTATCAAACCTGTAGTTGAGCTACCAGTTATCAGCAGCAAGGCAGTACCTTGGAATTCTGATCGAGCTACCAGTGACTTATGAAGGGAAGAAGGTTAGAGAAGAAGTTTGTGATACTCATGGATTGCCCCCGAGGAATTGAGAAAATTAAAACTAACCAAAGATAGTTCAGCACTAGTAAAGAAAACTGTGAGTGAAGAAGAGGCAGAAGAGTTTCTAAAGAATATGAAAATGCAGGATCATTCTATTGTGGAAAAACTGAGAAAGACGCCCGCTCAAATGTCATTGTTATCATTGTTGATTCATTCAAACGAACACCGTCGGGCTTTAATGAAGATCCTGGATGAGGCCTACGTTCCTGATAAAATTATAGTTAACCATTTGGAGAAGATAGCCAATAAGATTTTTGAGGTGAATAGAGTCACATTTTCCGATGTTGAACTACCAATATAAGGCACTGAGCATAATAGGTACTCTACCTCAAGGTAAAATGCAAAGATCCTATGGTGACTCGAGTTTTGGTCGATAATGGTTCAAGCGCAAATATTTTCCCTCTCTCCACACTAAAAACGTTGAAGGTGGAAAACAAAAAAATTCACAAGAACAACATATATGTACGAGGGTTTGATGGCAGGGGAAAAGATTCGTCGGTGACATAGTACTCAAATTGACAATTGGGCCCGTTGATTTTACCATGGAGTTCCAGGTGCTTGATGTGGCTGTCTCTTACAACCTGCTATTGGGACGACCTTGGATCCATGCTGCTAGAGCAGTCCCCTCTACTTTGCATCAAATGGTAAAATCTGAATGGGTATCGACAAGAAATAGTGGTGCACGGAATAGACAATCTGTATGCTCACACTGATGCTATCGTACCATTCATCAAAGCAGATGATGATAAAAGGGCCCTAGGTGTATCAGGTTCATGACTCGGTATTTGTGGAGAAGGTCCTAGAGGGAGTGTGTTCCAACAATAAGATTGGCTACTGCAACAGTTATGGTGGCAGTTGAAATGCTAAAGAATGGGTTCATTCTTGGAAATGGTTTGGGGGCCTCACTTCAGGTATCATAGTCTCTTCCCACAAACCTAGAAAGTTTTGGTTTGGGGTTCAAGCCTACAAGTGCAGACATCAAGAGAACTAGAAAGATGAGAAAGAAGGCATGGGCCCTCCCCAAGCATGTGCCTCATCTCTTCAAATCATTTGTGAAACCTGGCCCCAAGAAGTGCCTGACAACAACAAGTGCTAGTGCTGCGGTTGATCCTAACAAAGAATTACTCAAAAAGTTCCAAAGGTTGTTTGAAGATATGAACATGGTGGAGGCCAGAGAAGGATCAAGCAAGACAAATGTGCAGTTTGTGGGACCCGTACAAAAGTCAACAACTGGAAGCTACTCCTCTTCCCACTCGGAAGGAGTCGTGGTAGTCGGCTATGATTTTTCTTTCAGTTTAATCTGGATTATCTCTGGGTTGTAATTTAGATGTTATGTTTCGTCCGTTTGGATTTATAAACCCTGTTATCTTTCCAATTTCAATGAAATGCAATTTCCCTTTTCTTTCGTGCTAATATCTTTCGTTTTTCTTTGCTTTTCTTTTCCTTCTTGTATAGTTATTTTTATGCCAGTTCCAATGGTCTGACATGCATAAGGACTCTTCGGCCCAGTCTTAAAAATCAATCTTATTCAAAAGTAATAATTCAAGAGATAGAATATGAAGATGAACCGGAATATGATGAGGAAATGGCATTGGAGGAAATTAGTAAAGAGTTGATCCATTTTGAGGAAAAGCCCAAGCCAAACCTGAGCGATATAGAAGCAGCCAATTTAGGGGACCCAGATAACAATAGAGAAACAAAAATAAGTGTCTATCTTGAGCCACAACTTAGGGAAGAAAAAATCGAAGCGATGCTTAAATACAAAGATATTTGTTCATGGTCTTATCATGATATGCCATGATTGAGTGCTGACTTGGTGGTTCACAAATTGCACACCGTCCCGTCCTGCCCTCCTGTTAAACAAAAATTGAGGAAGTTTAAAACTGATGTGAGCATGAAAATCAAAGAGGAAGTTGCCAAGCAGTTTGAGGCCAAGGTCATCCGAATCACACGATATCCCACATGGTTAGAAAATTTCATGCATGTGCCGAAGAAGGATGGTAAAAGCAGGGTATGCGTCGACTATCGTGACCTTAACAAAGTAAGTCCAAAAGACAACTTCCCACTGCCAAAACATATTGATCGAAAATTGTGAAAAGCTTGACATTGGGTCTTTTGTAGATTGTTACGTAGGCTATCAGTAGTTTCTAATCGAGGAGGAGGATGCAGAGAAGAAAATATTCATCACTCCATGGGGAAAATATTTCTACATGGTCATGCCATTCGGCCTAAATAATGATGGGGCAACCTATATGAGGGCGATGACAATCATCTTCCACGATATGATACATAAGAAGATTGAGGTCTATGTGGATGATGTAATTGTGAAATCAAGGAAGCAATCCAACCATGTCAGAGATCTGAGGAAATTCTTCTAGAGGATCCGCATATATAATATCAAACTCAATTTAGCAAAATGCGTATTGGGGGTCCCCTCAGGGAAGTTTCTAGGGTTTATAGTCACCCGCCGAGGCATTGAACTAGATCCATCAAAGATCAAAGCCATACAAGAATTGTCGCCTTCTAGGAACAAAACAGAGGTGATGATTCTGTTGGGGAGATTAAATTACATCAGTCGATTCATTGCTCAGCTCACGATAACTTGCGAGCCCATCTTTAAGCTATTGTAAAAGGATGCTAGAGGTAAATGGACAAGAGAATTCCAGAAGGATTTTGATAAAATAAAGAATACTTGTCGAACCCACCGGTATTAGTCCCATCAGAACCCGAGAGGCCCTTGATCATATAGTTGACAGTCTTGGACAACTCATTCAGATGTGTGCTGGGTCAGCACCTTGTCACCGGGAGGAAAGAACAAGCTATATACTACCTCAGCAAGAGGTTTACAGCTTATGGGGTTAAGTACACTCGTTTTGAAAGGACGTGCTGTGCCCTAACTTGGGTATCCCAGAAGTTGAAATATTACTTGTCATCATATACCACTTACCTCATCACACGCTTGGACTCGTTGAGGTACATCTTCCAGAAGCCTATGCCTATGGGGAGGCTTGAAAAATGGCAAATCTTGCTACCGAGTTCGACATTGTTTACGTGACCAGCATTGCAATGATAACGCAGGCACTGACTGATAATTTGGCCGAGAATCTTGTAGACGAAGAATATTAACCTTTAAAGACATACTTCCCGGACGTTGAGGTAATGCATATTGATGAAATGGAAGAGGGCGAGAAGCCGGGATGGATATTATTCTTCGATGGGGCCGCCAACATGAAAGGCGTCGGGATAGGGACATAACTCATTTCAGAAAAGGGACACCTTTGCCCCGTTATAGCTCAGCTTTGCTTCTACTGCACAAACTATATGGCAGAATATGAGGCATGTATTTTGGCTTTGAGGTTAGCTGCCAACATTGGTGTCCAGGAAGTCTTGGCCTTGGGAGACTCGGACCTTCTGTTACACCAGATTCACAAGGAGTGGGAAACACGAGATTTGAAGCTCATAACATACCGGTAATGCTTGCACAACCTTTGTCAATGATTCCGGTCAGTAGAGTTCAGGCATATCCCAAAAATTCACAATGAGGTTGTTGATGCTTTGGCCATCTTGGCTTCAATGTTACATCATCCAGATAAGGCTTATGTTGATCCATTATATAACCAAGTCCATGACCAACATGCTTACTGTAATGTGGTGGAGGAAGAGCTTGACGGTGAGCCTTGGTTTCATGACATCAAAAAATATATCAAGACTTCAAAGTGGAATTCTTCTAAGACATGGAAAAATATGTGAATGAAGAATCCCACTAAATTGAATTGGGTCCATTGGGTGTGTACCCAGTATAGGCCACAAGTGAACAGAAGAGAACGATCCGTCGTCTATCAAGCGAGTTGTTCCTCATTGGAGGGGTGCTATACAAAAGAACGCCAGATCTTGGGTTGTTAAGGTGCATAGATGCTGGGCAGGCCACAACCATCATGAATGAGGTACATTCTGGAGTCTGCGGACCGCATATGAGCGGATATGTTTTGGCAAAGAAGATTTTCCAGGCAGGGAATTATTGGCTTACTATGGAGCGAGATTGTATCAGCTTCGTGTGCAAATGTGATCAATGTCAGGTGCATGGAGACTTGATTCACTCACCTCCATCTGAATTGCATACAATGTCTGCACCATGGCCTTCATTGACTGGGGCATGGATGTCATCGGGCCTATCGAGCCAGCAGCTTCCAACAGACAAGTTCATCCAGGTTGCTATTGATTATTTTACCAAGTGGGTCGAAGCTAAAAATTTCAAGGCAGTGACCAAGAAAGCCATGGTCGATTTTAGCATTCAAATATCATTTGCCGATTTGGAATCCCAAGGACGCTCATCACTGATAATGGAGCGAATCTCAATAGTCATTTGATGAAAGAAGTATGTCAGTAGTTTAAGATTACACATCGCAATTCCACCCCATTACATCCCAAGAAAAATGGAAATCGAGGCAACCAATAAGAATATAAAGAAGATACTTCGAAAAATGGGGGAAGGGTCGAGGCAATGGCATGAGAAGTTACCCTTTGCACTTTTAGGATATCGTACTACTGTCCGAACCTCAGTAGGGGCAACTCTATATTTGCTAGTATATGGCGTAGAGGCAGTAATTCTGACTGAAATTGAAATCCCGTCCCCTCGATTTGTTGCCGAGGCAGAAATTAAAGATGAGGAATGGGTCAAAACCCGTATGGAGGAATTGAGTTTGATTGATGAGAAATGATTGGAAACAGTATGTCACGGTCAGTTGTATCAACAGAGGATGACCAAGGCATATATCACGAAAGTGCATCCAAGAAGGTTTGAAGTGGGTCAGATGGTACTGAAACGTATCCTCCCTCATCAGACAGAGGCAAAGGGAAAGTTCAAACCAAATTGGCAAGGGCCGTTCGTCGTATCAAGAGTGTTGTCTAATGGGGTGTTGTATCTAACAGAGGTGGAAGGCAAGTGTGTAGAAATTTCCATCAATTCATATGCATTTAAAAGATACCATGTATGACTTTCTTTGTTCAAATCATTGTATATACTTGGCATATATGTTTGTACTTGGTATGTTTTAGAGATCGAAATGACGAAGGCATTTGATTCGGCTATCTAAACACTATATCCTTTGCTAACCCTTTTGAGCTTTAATTATTTTTTTACACCCCTCTTTCGGAATCGGTAACAAAAGTCAGAAATGCAAGTGTAAAATTCAGTGAAAGGAGAAGACAAGGAAAGAATGAAAAGAAAGAAAAGGAGAAAAGAGAAGGAAGAAGAAGAAAGAAACAAGAAAAAAAGAAGAAAAAGAAAAGAAAAGCAGAAGAAGAAAACAAAAAGAAAGAGAAAAAAAAAAGAAAAAGAGAGAAAGGAAAAACCCACAAAACAACAAAACAACAAAAGAAAAACAAAGAAACAGAATAAGAAAAAGAGGAAAAGAGAAGACCACAAAAACAAGGAATCGGCATGAACTACGTTTGACCTGATTCCTTTTTAAAGGTTACATAGGCAGCCTCACGTCTCGATCATATTTAAATAAAAACTCAAAGGTCCCCAATAAAGAAACTGGGGCTGAAGTAGTAGTTATTGTAAGAAATTTGATTCGGAAAGTTGTAATTTTGAACCCATCTGAATTATTTTGAGCCTTTAACACCCTTTTTTTTCTAACCTTATCCAAAAGCCTACATTACGGTCCAAAAAAAACCTTATGATCAATCTTTAAGAATTACTGAGTCAGGCAAGAAGAGGTGATTCATACCCTATGGAAACACTCTAGTTCAAGTAGGAAAATAATAAAAATGAGAGAGTCTTATTGGTGAAAACCCTCACGGGCACCGTATGGTGATGGGAGTTAAGAGAAATGAAAATGAGAGAGTCTTATCGGTGAAAACCCTCACGGGCACCATAAGGCGATGAAAAGGCAAGAAACGTGCGACTGGAAAAGGGCTGTTGGTGGAACTCTATCCAAGACACCATAAGTTAAGCAAGGTTAGGTTTTGGTTAAAGGGTTTGGATCTAAAGAAGGTTGCAACAACAAAACATACAACAGAAGGCTGATCATTTGGGAAAGCTGGGTTGACTAAGTCTAAGTGCATGTCATGATCATGGAAATCAGTTGTTTCTCCACAGATAAGTTTATTTTCTTTTCCCCTCAATAATCGCAAAACTTGGAATTCTGTTATTCTAAGACCAAACAATTCAGAGTCAATGCATTTCATTTCCTTTGAAGTTTCCGTTTTTCTAAGATGTCCCCAAAGTCATTTTTTTAAGCAGGCAGGTGAGAAATTTCAAAGCTTACTATCAGAGTATCAGTTCCCCACATGCTGATCAAAAAGAAACAAAGGTAGCAAAAGTTGACACAGCAAGGGGAACGATCAATGAAAGTTTCGTTAATAAACCGACTCAGTAATTTAAGGAATGGTCAAGAGTATAACACAATGGCGGAACAACAGGGTGAACTCATAGGGTTAGAGGTCGGCCGAGCAACTCAAGTAGGTCATTATTAGTGCGGGAAATTAAATACAACAGAAAACGACAGTAGGTAGGCCATTTTCAGCAAGAATGCGCAAGCTAACCATCAGTTTTCAAACTAACAATATTTTGTTTGATCGAAATAGGGGCAGAAAATTCCGGAAGATCCTGGGGAAGTCCTCTACAGGGGAAGGCACGCACACGGCAGGTATGACTGTAAATCTCAGGACCCTCTTATAAAATGGGACGTAGTTTAAAATTTATCAGGGAACATAATCTGGTACAAACATCTTCCCCAACAAGAGTCGTCCGGACCCTGTTGAATAATGGGATGTAACCGTAACTAGCAATCCCCAGCAGCAACAACAGAAAAGTTAGAAATATAATTTAGTTAAGAGTTGTCAGGACCCTCCTGGAAAACATGACTTAGCTTAAACTCAAACAGTCACGGGTAGCATGGTCGGGCACAAATATTTCCTCAACAAGAGTCGTCAGGGCCCGCCTGGACAATGGGATTTAATTGTGAGAGTTGTCAGGACCCTCCTAGATAATGGGATATAGCTCTAATTACTAATCCCTAGAATACATGATTTGTCACCTAATGTAGAGTTGTCAGGATCCTCCTGGATAATGGGATGTAGCTTTAATTACCGATCCTCAGTATAACCCAAACAGATATAACTTAGATAACAAGGCATAGTGGAAAATAATACCTTTGGAGAACATAACCTAATCTTAAAAGTTTTCACTGGTTAAGAGTTGTCAGGACCCTCTTGGATAATGGGATTTAGCTTTCAAATTTTAGAGATATTTAATAATGGGATTTGATTAACACCCACAGATGCGCCCAGCATCAAACTAGGGCAGAAAAATTTTTCTTTTGTTTTGTTTGTTGTAATCAGGTTTAAAGGAAGGGGATATATTTCAAGTTTCATGTTTTGGTAATCAGGCGCCCACCTGGAGAACAAGTGAGTACTTGTCAAGTTTCAAGTTTTTGTAATCAGGCGCCCACCTGGAGAACAAAGGAGTACTTGTCAAGTTTCAAATTTTGGTAATCAGGCGCCCACCTAGCAAACAAGGAAAATTTTTCAAGTTTCAAGTTTCAAGTTTTGGTCATCAGGCACCCACCTGGAGAACAAGGGAATACTTTTCAAGTTTCAAGTTTTGGTAATCAGGCGCCTACCTGGAGAACAAGGGAATACTTTTAAAGTTTCAAGTTTTGGTAATCAGGCGCCTACTGGAGAACAAATGAATACTTTTCAAGTTTAAAATTTTAGTAATCTGGTGCCACCTGGAGAACAAGGGAATATTTTTCAAGTTTTGGTAATCAGGAACCCACCTGGAGAACAATGGAATACATTTCAAGTTTCAAGTTTTGGTAATCAGGCGCCCACCTGGAGAACAAGGGAGTACTTATCAAGTTTCCAGTTTTGGTAATCAGGCGCCCACCTGGAGAACAAGGGAATACCTTTCAAGTTTCAAGTTTTGGTAGTTAGGCGCCCACCTAGAGAACAAGGAATAGTTTCCAAGTTTCAAATTTTAGTAATCTGGTGCCCACATGGAGAACAAGGGAATATTTTTCTAGTTTTCAAGTTTTGGTAATCTGGCACCCACCTGGAGAACAACGGAATACATTTTAAGTTTCAAGTTTTGGTAATCAGGCGCCACCTGGAGAACAAGGGAGTACTTGTCAAGTTTCTAGTTTTGGTAATCAGGCACCCACATGGAGAGCAAGGGAGTACTTATCAAGTTTCCAGTTTTGGTAGTCAGGCGCCCACCTGGAGAACAAGGGAATGCCTTTCAAATTTCAAGTTTTGGTAGTCAGGCGCCCACCTGGAGAACAAGGGAATACTTTCCAAGTTTAAAATTTTAGTAATCCGGTGCCCACCTGGAGAACAAGGGAATATTTTTCAAGTTTTCAAGTTTTGGTAATCTGGCACCCACCTAGAGTACAATGGAATACATTTCAAGTTTCAAGTTTTGGTAATCAGGCGCCCATCTGGAGAACAAGGGAGTACTTGTCAAGTTTCCAGTTTTGGTAATCAGGCACCCACCTGAAGAACAACGGAATATCTTTCAAGTTTAACATTTTGGTAGTCAGGCGCCCACCTGGAGAGCAAAGGAATACTTTTCAAGTTTCAAGTTTCAAGTTTTGGTAATAAGGTGCCCACCTGGAGAACAAGGGAATACATTTCATGTTTCAAGTTTTGGTAATCAGGAGCCCACCTGGACAATAAGAGAATAGTTTTCAAGTTTCAAGTTTTGGTAATCTGGTGCTCACTTGGAGAACAAGGGAATACTTTTCAAGTTTTCATGTTTTGGAAATAAGGCGTCCACATGGAGAAAAAAGGAATACTTCTCAAATTTTCAAGTTTTGGAAACCAGGCGCCCACTTGGATAACAAGGGAATACTTTTCAAGTTTCAAGTTTCTGTAATCAGGCGTCCACCTGGAGAACTAGGGAATACTTTTAAAGTTTCGAGTATTGGTAATCAGGCTCCCACATAGAGAACAAGGGAATACTTTTTAAGTTTATGTAGTCAGGCGTCCACCTGGAGAACAAGGGAATACTTTTCAAGTTCTTGTAATCAGGCACCCACCTGGAGAACATGGGAATACTTTTCAAGTTTTCAAGATTTGGTAATCAGGCGCCTACCTGAAGAACAAGGGAATACCTTTCAAGTTTTCAAGTTTTGGTAGTCAAGCGCCCACCTGGAGAACAAAGGAATACTTTTCCAGTTTTCAAGTTCTGGTAATCAGGCGCCCATATGGGGAACAAGGGAATACTTTTCAAGTTTGATGTTTTGGTAATCAGGCGTCCACCCGGAGAACAAGGGAATACTTTTCAAGTTTTCAAGTTCTCGTAATCAAGCTCCCACCTGGAGAATAGGGGAGTAATTTTCAAGTTTTGGTAATTAGGCGCCTACCTGTAGCACAAGGGAATACTTTTCAAGTTTTTGTAGTCAGGCGCCCACCTGGAGAACAAGGGAATACTTTTTTTAAGTTTTCAAGTTCTGGTAATCAGGCGCCCTGCCTGTAGAACAAGGGAATACTTTTCATGTTTTTAAATTTTGGTAGTCACGCACCTCACTCCCCCCCCCCCCCCTAAAAACTGACCTTTGTACCTTGTCTCTAAAAAACCCTAACGCCACCTCCTTCTGCCATGCGCCACCGGCCAAAAATCGCCGTTGCCGCCGGCAATGTTCCAAATCCCACCAAAACAACACCACTTCTTCCCCTCAACCTCCTCTATTTGAATCCATGAATGGTTTCCTTCGAATCCTTCCCCATCGGCTTGAATATTGGTCGGAAGTTTTAACTTTGCTGTCGTATACGGCGGCACCACCCCCTTTCGACCCCAAATGGATACCAAACCACCCCCTTGCCTCTCTCATGCCAAAGCCATACTCACTCTCTCTCAAACACCTCTGCAATCGCTCAAAACCCGACTCTAAGGTTTTCCAGTCTCGGGCAGTGCATGAAGGCCTTGACTTAGGGTCTGATACAACTAAGCTAAGTTTTCAATGTTTCTTTGTCTTATTTTAGTCCCCCCTCACCTCATATCTTGTTCATTAGCTTGGTTACTGTGTTGAAAAATCCTAAGTTTAAGTAAGGTGGTATCAGTTTTACGTTGTTAAATAATTTAGTTAGGTTAATTAGGATGGTATCGATTTTATAGTTTAATTAAGTTATTTAGGCTGGTATAAGTTTCAGTTTAATTTAGTTAATTAGGTTTATTTTGTCTAAATTACCTGAGTTAAATCAAGTCTTTTGTGATGGGATTTCGTGTTTATGTTTTGCATTTGAATCAGTTTTCATTCATGACAAGTCCTGGGTTTGAATCAGTTTTTATTCATGTTAATTTGGTTTTCCATTTTGATTATCTTCATTCCTTTTAGGAAATTTCATAACTTGATCCGTTTGGAATTTCATTTGCTTGTTAAAAGCCTTAGAATCTAGTCTAACAGCCTAAATGAAAGTTAAAGGAAAAGGTAGAGAGTAATTTACAAGATATTTGAGGGTAGTTTAGGTATATGGCTAAGGGAATCTTTTATATAACTGAATTGAGAAGTTTCTAGCATATGGACTTAGTGAAAGTTTAGATTGTAGTTATTTATCTTGGAAAACGAGCCAATAAGTGAGGGTTATCTAAGCTAAAAGAAAATTCAAAAAGGGGCAAGGGGTAAAAAAAATCTGAAAGTTTGGCTTATTTTGCTTGCCTATAAAGGCACACTTCCTAGCCTTAGAAAAGGAGGAGGAACTTTGGTTTAAAAAAAACCCTAAAAGGGCTACTATTCCATTAAGAGTTTTATTTTCTTTCATTGTAAAAATCACCTTGAAATACTCAGAATCTAAGAGATGAGTTGATCGTTTGACTATTGGTTTCAATTGGCTTAGATATGTGATAATTGTTCTCTATTGACATCACTTCATTTCGAGTTTGGGTTCAATTGGATTTCATTTGGTCTGTTCTGGGCACTGTTGTTTACTGAATACTGCATCTGTTACTATTGAACTTTGCTTTTGATTTACTGCTCCTCTTGTTATTTAAGCTCATAGGCTTTTTTGTTCACTGCTGTAACCAGGTACATGCCCTTGAATCTTGAAGGTTGTAATTTCATAATGAAGATGCAATGAGAACTTGAAACAGGCACCAAGGCTGCATTGCTTTTCTTTTACTTCTTTCCTGCTGCTTATATACTCAATCATCATCTACTTTAATATGACCTAGTTGTTTCAGTTGGATTAGATGAATTCTTGCATTGCAATGGAACCATAGACTGTTATTTTTATTGGATAAGATGTAATTGAACTATGGACTGTTATAATTTGGTGCAGTTAGAAATGTTCAGAAATATATCTCTTCACAGGATATCTCAACTTTAAAGTGGTTATATTGACTTTATACTCGAACAAATCGTATTGGTGAATACACGGCTAAACATGCTGAAATACCGTGATATATTGTTAAGTATAAATGGGTGGTGAAGTAATCATGTGTTCATGGCTGCTATATGTAGATTTAGTTGTCAGTTGTTAATTTCATTTACAACAAGGCTTTCCTGACCCATTTCCTTGTTTGAGCACTCATATCCAGGTAAGAAACTAATTTAAGAATATAATAGAAGTGATGGTCATGTTTCTTTGCATATTGGAGAGTCTTTGAGAGGGTCCAGTCGCGAATCTTCTGTTCGCAACAAGGGACTTATCAGTAGTTGGGCCTAACTTGGGCCTGATTTTTCATTTAGAAGAATATATCTCAACTTCTGAATAAAGATTCTGATATTTGCTGGGTTGTAATCCGGCCTGGTAGCTTCAAAATGTGATAATGCGTTATAAAGTTAGCTTAGTCTTGCTACTATCATGCTGTGTCTTACCCGATAGAAATAGAATCCAGTTCACAAATGGAAAAAGGGATCTATCAGCTTTGTTGTTCAGTTCTGAGCTAAACTGAAGTCCATCCTTTATATCCTCCTCAGTTTCATTTACTTTATCAACCTCCCAATAATTTGCATATTCGTGCCTTGAAATAATACAAAATAGTTTAGGAGATAGCGTCGAAACATCCATAGTTTGCTTCAATGGAGTGGACCCCTCTTGAATAAATTGAGACATGCCATGTCAAATGAACTCTCCCATCGCGGCTCCTGTTAATTATTAACTCAGAACTTGAGGTGCCATTTAATAAATTTTCATGGCCCTCGCAAACTTGCGAAACGTGTATTAATTTAGGCACGCTAGTTAAACAATCTACTTTCCTAAATACGGGTGCGTATTTATGTGAGCCAAATTCGAATCTCATCGATGTTGAAATATGTCAATAGTCAGGGGTGTATTTGTGTGACGTGGTTCGAGGCATGTTTAAATAACGTTGCAATCTTCCTAAATTAAATAAAAGCGTTTAAAGTTTATAATTTGCACATAGGCTCATAATTGTTTAAAATTTAATAATTAAACCAAATATAACTGTTGAGAGACCGTGCTAGAACCACGGAACTCGGGAGTGCCTAACACCTTCTCCCGGTTTAACAGAATTTCTTACCTAAATTTCTGGCTTGCAAACTGTAGCAGAGTCAAAACTTCCTCGATTCGGGATTTAAACAGGTGTCTAGGGACACCATTAATTATCCGAGGTGGCGACTCAGAAATCTCTAAACAAATGATTCCCATTTCGATCGTCCTGTAATTGGAAAAACTCCATTACCTACGCCCTGTGAGCACGTGATTTTTGCCTCCCTTGACATGTTCCTATAAAATTCATTAAATTAGGATTTTTTTATTTGATCTTTTAGGAATTTATTGTGTGACTTTGTGTTTATTTGCGTCTTTCTTTTATTATTTGAATTATCAGGATTTATTTGTGTGATTTTTTGTTTGTTTGAATTTTGGGAATTAATTGCATAATTTTGTGTTTATTTGCATGTCGCATTTTGCATAATTCATATAAATATAAAAATGGCATGTCAAATCTAGATTTAAACTTTATATTTTTTTAGGTTATTAATTAGTTAATATTAAAAATGAGGGAAAAATGGCAAAAATTGGTTAATTTTCTTTTAAATTTAGAAATTAGGAGTTTATATCGTCTATTTCTTGTTAAATATGTTTTTGGCTATTTTATTTTTTTATTTTTTATCTTTCGTTATTAAAAATTTGAAAATATATAATTAAACAAAATACACAAAAAATAGAATAAATAAGGGTATACAGTATTGGCTTTGTTTGGGCCAATTCTTTAATCAAGCTTAGCCCAAAAACCCCATACTCGCCCAAAATAGACCCAAACCCAGCCCCCCTGCTCGGTCCAAAACATCAGAGGTCAAAACGACACCGTTTCGCGCCCAATAGATTTGGACCTTTGATCAATCTTGATCAAACAGTCAAGATGGAAAGGCCTCCCACTATTTAAAGGTCGGATATAACACCCCCTACCATTAGACCTCGTACCCTGTCCCAAACTTACATGAAATTCGCCGGTGTAACACCGCCCAGCCATCGTCGTATCACCACCGCCCGGCGGCGGCGGCGGCGGCTGTAAGCACGTGATTTTTGCCTCACTTGAAATGTTCCTATAAATTCGTAAACAAGGATTTTCTTTTATTATTTGAATTTTTTAGGAATTAATTATGTGATTTGTGTTTATTTGCATTTTTTCTTATATTACTAGGAATTAATTGCGTGTATTTACATTTTCCTTTTATTATTTGAATTTAATTGCATAAATTGTGTGTTTGTTTGCGTGTTGAGTATATTTTAATTCACAAAAATATAAAAATATAACATTTTGTTTAATTAGCCCAATTTTAGAATTAAATAATGTTTTTGTTAATTTGGTGTTAATAAAATAATTTAATGTAGGAATTAAAACAAAAAAAAGAATTGGAAATGTGGTCTTGTTTCAAAAAGGCCAACTGGGGCCATTTTTGCAAATTAAAGTAGCCCAAAACCCCCAGACCTGACCCAAACCCACGTCCCAGACCCGGTCCAATCCCACCCCTCATCAAAACGATGCCGTTTGGCATTCGTTCATCCTGGCCATTCATATCCTTGATCCAACGGCTCAAATTGATCCTCATACTTTAGATAAAACTGTCCAAACCTAAGTAACACGTCAAAGACCAAAATCCATCTTCCTCGTACCATCTTCAACTGATGTAATGCCGCCTCCGATCCACCATTACACCACCGTCTCTCGTCGGCCGGATATCACTGTCGGCGGCGGCATAACTCCAATAGCATCCAAATTTACACCCTAGAATCCCAATCGTCTCCTCTTCCCAACCCCCCTAAGATCACCCTTCGAAACCCTCCCCAGCCCGTGGAATATCCGTTCAAAGCACGGCAGCTCCGCCGTCCACGGCGGCGGCCGGTGACCAATGACTTCAAAATTAACACCATGGGACCCCCTCACTCCCCTCTTCCTGACCCTACCATTAGCCACTCTCAAACATGATCCCATCTCCTCAATTTTCCTTTCAAGTAACGCAGCCCCGCCATGCATGGTGGTGGCTGACCTCCTATGGCCTCCAAACAATCACCACTCACCCCCTCTACCCCTCCTCTATCCAAAAACACTCCTAAGCCTTCCCAAACAACCCCAGACCCATTCAATGTTAAAATCAGCCATGACTCAAGCTTAAGTTCAAATTTATTTTAAAGACGTTTGAGTGCCTCTTGGAAGCCTGAATTTATGTCCACTAAGTTTAATTGAAGAGGAACGGCAAGCTCACCTCTCTTGATTTTTGTTTTCTATTTTTGTACTTTTTGCTTAGTTAGTAATTAAGTCCGACTTTATTCATTTTTTCTTTTTGGTTTAATTTGGAAATGGCACTTTATCAGATGTCTGATTATGATTCTGCTGGTTGAGTAAATGACCCTATGATCTTAATTAGTAATTATAAGAATCCTGAACGTCTATTGTGAATTTTTGATTAGTAATTTTTATTTTTACTTTGCCATGACTGCTTTAGTTTTAAGCTTTTAAAGTCTAGCACGTAGTGTCCCTGACTTCTGAGATGGAATATTGGCTAATAGTTCACATGCAATTAGGATTGGTCATGATTGTTTAGTAATTTCCTAATTTCTGAGTTTCGATTAATGGTTCACATGGTTTGGGTGTTAATTTATGCGATTTAGTTTTGATATTGGTAGCCTTCTATGTTTTTCTTTTGATTTTTGAATATTTGACCCGATTTTGATTACTGAGGATTGATTAGCATTTATTTTTTATTAATAGCTCAATAACATTAGGGCTGGATATAGCCATTAGCAATGTTAGGTGTTAGTAATTAGTTAAAAGTAAAACCGTTTTTCTTAAACATCTAGGGGTAATATAGTATGCTAGTTTAGTTTTGGGTAATTTTCAGAATCAAGTAGGGGTAACATAGAGTTTTAACCTTGTTTTGGTAATTTTTGGAACAAAATAAGGGTAGCATAGGTAGTTTATAAATGGAAGACAATGCTAGAAGCCTTTAGACCCTTCTAGAAAGGGTCTTTAATACAAAATTAGTAGTCTTATTGCAGTAACATGAGAGACAAGTAAAAAATGTTGGTCGAAATAGGTAAAATCTGAAAATTGAAAGAGGGCCCTTTAGATAAAACAAAATAATAGTGGTGCCATAGCCTTTGGCTATAAAACGGGACTCTAAAAGGGGGGGGGGGGGTTTGGACAAATCTGAAAGTATCTGTATAATTTCTCAGAATTTTTGAAGCTCAAAATCTTTCAAAATAACTCCTGAAAACCTCCAGCAGTTCTAAATTTACTGTTCCATTGAAATTACTGTGCAAAAACACTCTTAAATTCAGCTTTCTATCAGAGATCATAGGAAAATGACCTAGTCTAGTTGTTATTCAGTTTATTTCAAGTAGGATTAGTAATGTTTTATGGTGTAAAAGCCTCCTGGGATCTTGTTTGATTTGCTGGGCTTTTTGGATATATTTGGACATGTGTTGCTGCTTAATTTTTGGGTTTAAGGCCTTCCCTGTTGTTGAGTGGTGCTTCTGGGTTATTAACTACTTCTAAGTTGTGCATTCCTGTTGAATACTTTGTTATTGAGTGTTGCTAACTCTCAATCTACTTTTTGTGCACAAATTCCAGGTATATTCTCGGCCTCTAATAGTTTATCAAGCTTGGACTTAATGGATATTTGAGTTGAAGAAGTTTATATTATTATTTTACCAGTTTTATTGTTATCGTGTGATTATGCTTGAAAAGGTGGTTTGTAATAATAGGACACATAGTTTAGCTTATTAGTGAGAATCAATGTCTCATGTGCTTATTTTAAAATGAATGCCAATGGTTTGTAATAACAGGACACTAGATCTCAGTTTACTAGTTGAGATTGGTTTCTATGTGTTTACTTTAAAAATGAGCGTCAAGAATGTGCATGTCAATGGATTTTCATTTACGCTTTCGTTAGTTTATAGTTCTGTGGTTAATGTAATTAGCTCAGGTAAATTTCTTAGTTTAAATGTTGGGGTCCAAGCCAGTCGTTCATATTTGGTCTTTCTCGAAGGCCTGGAATTGAGGTTTGGGCTCATCTAGGAGCCAAACAGGTCTCATATAGGCCTGGCAGTTCATTTGGACCATTGTCATTTATTACAAGTCCAGGAAATCCTTGCTTGGGAAGAATGGGGTTTTGGGCTCATGGCTAAGCTCATATTTTGAAGTATAGTCACACCAATTTAGAAATTGAAGAATTGTGATCTAGGAATAATGTATGAATTTGATCATAGACGCTAGGATCTCACTTTAGGATTTGCCCTTTAAAAATAAAATGAGGTGTCGCGCCAAACGGAATCTAAAATTGTGTGGCCCTCGCTAATGGTTTATGCTAAAATGCTTAGAAAATTTTGGATACACCGTTTAGCGAATTTCACGGTCTTCCCGCATAAATAATAACGCGCTAGTCGCTTTAGGATACATCTTTAATAATTTCTTATCCTTAAACAAGGGTGCGCATTTATGTGACCCAAATCCGAATCGCAAAAAAAGTTAGAATGTGTTAACAATAGCGGGTGCAATTACGTGACGTGGTTCGCGGCACGTTTTTTCCTTAAAAAATAATAATAAAGTGATTAAAAAATTCAAGTACACATAGGTTCATAATTGTATAAAATTAGTTAATTTAAGCCAGATATAATAATTGAGCGACCTTGCTAGACCATGGAACCCGGGAATGGCTAACACCTTCTCCCGGGTTAACAGCATTCCTTACTCGGATTTTTTGTTCGTGGACTGTTAAACAGAGTCATTATTTCCTTGATTCGGGATTCTAAACGGTGACATGAGACACCATAAATCTCACAAGTGGTGACTCTAATATTGTCTTAAATAATTGAATCCCGTTTTGATTGTCCTTTAATTGGAAAAACTCCCTTTATCTACGCCCTTCCCCGGGTTGTGGATAGCCAAAAAGAAGGAGTGACAGCTCTGCCGACTCTGTTGGGGATCGAACCAGAATCTCTGGTTCAGGGTTTAAGAATTCGAGCTTATAATATTTGTGGTATTTGGCCTTGTTTGTTATCTAATTTTACATGTTGGCTTAATGTGCAAAATGATGCTTTTACCGCTTTTATATTATCTGAACTGTTTATATTAACTGTACGAAACCCTTCTCTTCTCACCTCCAGGGATGTGTTTACCGGTTGAGACTCCTTATTCTGTTAGCGTCATACCTGAAAATAAGAAAGAGGACGGACAAGTTACTAAGCCGAATAGCATTTTGTTCCCGGTACGTAGCCCCCTCCTCAGCTCGAGTTGTCCGCTCGGGTGCACAGTCTAGACCCTATACCAAGGTTTTTAACTTAGAATAACTTGACCTCATGTCGAATCCCTAGTAGGAACGCTTATTTGCATCATGCATTTGACTTAGGGGACTCAATACAGGGGTTGGGTCCGTCTAGAACAGGTGAACCAAAATGAAAAGACCATCTTGATGCATATTGCGTGTTATTTGTGTCCGGCTTGTGAATAAGAAAAGAAAATTGAGAAAATAAGTAGTATTAGGGTTGGATGAGATTAATGATTTGTCTTGTAAAACTAATGCTCAAATAGCGCCGAAATGCTATTAGACTTTCGAAAATAAAAACAGAAACAAGAACAAAAGAAAACAAAAGAAAAAGGGGCTTTTCAACAAAGTTTTTAGTTTTGACAAATTGGTTTACCCTAACTGCGCCGGTTTGATTCTCGTCAGGTACGAGATACGTAGGAAACCCCTATCGGGTCTAACATCTCTTTTGAAAAATAACAAAAACAAGAAAAATAAATGTCCGATTTTATTTTTTCTAATAATAAATCAGGTGATGTCGTTATTGCCAGAAATAGCCGAATGTCACCGAAAGGGACACTGGAAGGCTGACTTTGTACAAATGGCCACCTCTGAATTTTATTTTGGCAGGTGAGCGAGCACAACCTTGAAATCTTCTTTCGAAAGAGCTGAAAGGCCGTATTCGCAAAGCTAGGCCCTGATTTAGAAAATAAATTTCATAAAAGAAAGATGTCTGCTTTAATGATTTGTAGGGTCAAGTAGAAAAAACTTTGAGATACTAATTCACCCTAATAAATGTGCAGAATGAGCACTGATTAGTACTTGCCAATAACATTCATGAACAAAATTCCCTTTGAGCTACACATATGGTGGAATAACTTGGGGGAAACGGGGCAAAACAAGGTCAACACGCATTTGGGAGGACTTACTGTGTTGCTGAAAATTAATCTGAGGGAAGATATCATAAAGGCATTGACCACATTTTGGGACTCAACTCACAACGAAATCCATTTATCGGATTTTGAACTCACACCGACATTGGAGGAAATAATTGGATATATTGGGACCCCTAAAGTTCCTTTTAGACACCAGTACCTGATTACACCAAGAGCCCTCGCCGTGCACAAGTTCCTGGACTTCTTAGAAATCAGTAGGAAGGTTCACAATCCGGACCTGTCATCCGGCTTATGTACTCCGCGTTTATATATCAGTGGTACGGGCAAATAGGGGGATTCAATAACTCGGAAAACTATATTTGTAGCAAATGAAACCAACTCAAATGGGAGGAGCATCAATGTTTTGCATTCATGGTATTCTTCTTGGGTCTTTTGGTGTTTCCACGGAAGGACGAAAATATTGACACACGGATAGCAGGGGTCATCAGCACTTTAATAACTTCCAAGAGCACCCTCGCTCCTATGATCTTATCCGAGATCTTCCATGCTCTCACCGCCTGTAAAGCGGGAGGAGACTTCTTTGAGAGATGTAACCTATTGTTACAAATATGATGATCGAGCATTTATGTCACGGCCTCGGTTCATGAATTATGGGTCACCGACAAAGAGCCGCATAGAAGAGTTCTACAACATGGTTGATGGGTTTAGGTTACCTCAGGGTGTTACAGAATGGGTGTCGCATCTCCGGGTTGTCATTCCAAATCAGATAGAGTGGACATTCGGGTGGCTCCCCGTGGACGAAATTGTGTATATGCTAGCTACCGGACCTCATTTCCTTCTGATAGGTCTCCGAAGTATCCAACCCTATTCATAATGCTAAGGACATTAGGTAGATGCATGCCAAATGGTTCCCAGGGATGAGGATATTAGCCGCCATACGGTTGAGATTATCCCCAATGGTCAATTCCCTGAAGCCATCGTACGTCAAATATGGAGCGAATGTCAATACTTGATAGTGGGTACCCGAGTGCGCGACGTATCAAAGGGCGAGGTTGAACCAGGATACATCGCTTGGTACAAAAAACAAATAAAGCCCGGAAGGCCAGCTAAAAGACCGCATCTCCAAGAATTTGTTGAGATATCGTTGGAGCAATGGGATTGGCTGGCCAAGGAAAATGGATACAAGGCCACCATAGGAAGATTAGAAAAGCAAGTCAAAGAGATGCAATTTGAAAATGGTCTACAAGACGTAGCAGATGAAGGAGAAAAGAAAATATTAACCCAAGAAAACGAGGCATTGCGAGCCCAAATCCAAAAAATTAAGACAGCCGCAGAAAATCCCCCCAAGAGCGTGAAGGATGAAAAACTCATAGGCAATTTGAGGCGAAATGTAACCGAATATGGGTTTGACCTGAATAAGGCAGAAGGCAAGCTATCCATGTTTCGGAAACAATTAGCTAAAAGTGCGGAAGAACGAGGCTGCATCATTGAGCAATTAAAGGAAAATCATGACAATAAGGTTGATGGGTTAAAACGGAAGGTCAACATGGTTTATAACAGAGTGGCCAAGCAAATCGAGGACCTCAAAGCCGAGAGAGAACATTGTTATGCAGTGATAGCAAGGTTGGAGATGGATTTGAGGCAATTCCATGAATTGAATCAGGTAGCCGAGGCAAGGGCTGAGAAAATTGGGTGTTTGTTGCAAGAAAAAGATGTTATTAGATAAAGAGTATGGGCGATCGCATACTACATCACCACAATGTGAATCCATTGCGAGGATATGACAAGATCCATGTTCTTTTCCAAGTCCATGACCTTTGTCCGTCAAGTGATGGAAGACCTCCAACACCTCTAAGGGAGTTTAGCACGCAAGCCAGCGGCAAGGCCGATTGTTGCCCCGCGAGGCCTAGGAGCAATTGAAGCATTAATATATTCATAGATATTGCACTGCCTTTTGTCAAAATATATTTTAAAGTCTATTAGTTTAACCAGGAGTCTATATTTCTTTATGCATAGTTAGTTGTTTTTCGAGTCTTAGTTTGTTTCATCAAAGCTTGTTAGTTTCTTGTCTAATCTGTCACCTTTAGAGTCCTTGTAATTAAAATCTGTTGTTATAAAAATGGAAAATTTCCCGAGTATTTTATACTATGCTTTTCACTTGTATAGAAATAGGTATAGAATAAGGCTAAAACAAAAGGAAACTTCACAAACAAAAGCCGGGATGACGCAAGCAACCAATGCATGTACGGACCGACTGTCATTTATGTGCATGCATACCCAATATGTGGCCGCTTATGTGTCAGAACTTCACCATTAACAAGTTTTTGGTGTTGTTACAATTTCAAATTAAATAGGTGATTAATACTCGCAGCATTCTGGCAATCCACTCCTACAACACGTGGTTGAAAAGCAAGCAAGTCACGGTCAATCAGAAAGCCGATTGCAGCATTATAGACCCCTCGAAGGAAGTAGAGGAATTGGACGTTAGTGCTATGAAGGAGAAAATGTATAATCTTAAGCACCAAATGGCTAAGATGTACCAGGCACGAGCAAGAGGACAGCCGCCTTCGACCTATCCTGCTAATCCAACCTTCATCCCATCACTGGCCCAAGCACCTGACCAGCCCGCCACTGATCCGCCTCCAAGTTTTCCTATATATTCACAGCATCAGGGTACTACCTCTCAACCACCAGCTTCACTACCCAAAGTCACTCCTCACCCTCCCCTGCCAATCGCTCCTATCTATGTGGCACCTCTGCCTCCTACACTTCATAGATCGTCGAGTGAGCCCCTGCTTCAAGCATATGAGCCTCAATACTATCCACCAGAACCTGCTTATAAAACCCAAGAACCTTACTCCTATGCTCCCCGCCCTGAAATCTCGACGGGTGTGGAAAAACTAATCAAAATTCCTGAGCAGGAAGAGATGCTTAGAAAGGTCCGGAGTCTGGAACAATCCTTGAGAGATATGCGGGGATTAGGTGGCCAAGAGAGTGTGGCTTTCAAGGATCTTTGTCTATTTCCTGACGTGCAGCCGCCTCCAGGTTTCAAGATGCCTAAATTTGACTTATATTATGGTCATGGCGATCTGGTCACGCATGTAAGGGGGTTTTGCAGCAAAATGAGGGGAACAAGGGGAAAAGATGAATTGCTAATGGCGCACTTTAGCCAGAGTTTAAGCGGGTCGGTACTGGAGTGGTATACTTCGTAGGATCCCAATCGGTGGTATGCCTGGGATGACTTGGCACAAGCGTTTGCCTGCAACTTTCAATATAATCTTGAGATTGTCACGGATCGTCTATCTCTGACAAAGCTGGAGAAGAAACACAATGAGAGTTTCAGGGAGTACGGTTTCTAGTGGAGGGAACAAGTAGCGAGTTGATCCTCCCTTGAAGAAGAGTAAGTTGGTTGATTATTTTCTACAGTCTCTGGAACCTACCTATTTCAGATATTTGGTGTCAACAATGGGAAAGTCTTTCAACGAAGTGGTCAAGATGGGAAGTATGGTTGAGGAAGGCCTCAAATCCAAAAAAATCATGAGCTACTCTGCGACTAAGGCTACTACTCTGCAACTAAGGCAACTACTCATTGAATGCGCCTGCTGATAAAAGGTATGGCTATTATCTCTAATTACTCCTAGGAAGAAGGGTGAATAGTGTTCCCGTCACTATTCATCGGATATACTTCCGGATTTTGGCGGTGGATTATCTCAAAATTGGTTTCACATGATCCCCTTCTCTTTGCGAACATTCCCCAATTGCTTTTTCCCTCAAATCTATAACCAATTTTCCTACATCTTAAATCATATTTTCAATATTTACTGTAGCAACCACAATTTATTCAAATTCCTGAGCTATTCCTTCTGATAGTAGCAACATAGTTTTCGGTTAAGATCAATGGTGGAGATTTCTTCCTATGATTTTGGCGTGTTTTTGTAAGCTTGGTAGCCATGGCTGCATTGATCTCTCCCCAGCCTTTGGCTGTGGGAGAGGCATATCAAAATCACGTCAAAATAGATCCAAAATAAATCGCAAAGCAATCATATGCTACAACATTACTAGCAAATCAGTCTGCTCCATCAAAGTTAGAGCTATGTCCCGTTCTTATCGATCATGGTGATCCTGTAATACAATTCACAATGAAAGAGGTTAATAACTTCATTAGGGATGAAGGATTGCATCAGGCAGTTCTTTTAAAATTCTCTTATGGTAGACCTGATCTATCGGAAGTGCGAAGAATATTTTCGTCGCAATTCGATGTTCAAGGTCAATGTATCATTGGACCTAGTGCGGCAAGAGTTAAGGTTACAGTGGATCTTTTGGATAAACATCCTAATAATGTCAAGCTGCAGATTCTAGTTAGAAGCTCAGGTAAATCTGTCGAGTTCCATCAAGAAATAGTGTACGCCAACTTTCCTAAGTATTGTACCTATTGCAAGCATCAAGTCCACGATGAGAAGGCGTGTAGAATTAAAAAAGAAAAAGCTGGAGCAGAGGTGGTGGCAGAGGAACATTTGGACAGTGATTTTCCTAGTATCAAGGTGGATGATACTGACAAATTACAAGGGGATGCAAGGGACTACCTAAATGCTAAAAAAACTTGAAAAGGAACTAAGTATTTACAAAAAAAAAGGAGTGAAGGATGTTGTTGGTCCAAGTGAGCCAGCTGCACAACCTGGATTGTAAAGGATGTTACGAAAAAGAATGCTGTTCTGAAGAATTCTCAACCTACTGTAAATGATAGGGATAATGCAGATCAACAGGTTATGGCTAGGAGTGCTGGGGTTGCTGCTGTATCAGATGCATCACATGTAGCAGCTGCAGTTAAGACTATGGAGGAGGTATTGAAGTTGGATAAACGACCTTCTAAGCCTTCTACAGGTGTACCTGTTTCCAATAGATATGCACGAATAAATGTTGAGACTGCAGGGGCAATGCAGACTGCTGCATATCTTTTTCATTCGAGTGCACACGCTGGGCAATTGGTTGATCTTGATGGACAGCATCACAGGTGCAATGTTCAGCCCACTGTGATTGAAGATGCAGGACTAACAAATTTTTCTGGTTCAATTACCACAGCTTCTAAAGCTCTTTCAATGCAAAATACTCATATTGCTATTGTTAAAACTAACAAGTTTGTTTTGTTCCTGAGATAAAACAGATGCAGATGCAACTTAGAAAAGCAAAAAGGAACATGGGGAAAGAATAACCAAAGGATAGGCACGAGGGCCAAAGATGGCGGTGCGTCAATGACAAAGGGATGTGTTCTTTCCATTTTTTCTGCAAACTCGTAAATGAGCATGAAAGCACAAGATCCCAATCCATTCTTCCCCGTTGTACAACTTCTCGACTTCCTAGACATTACCTATGGATTGCATTCATCCCCCTCCAGCATAAACGGAGGAAGTGTCCCTCTACATCCCCAGCATAACCTGAGAACTCCTTCCCTATGCTTTCCACTTCCCAGCATAGTCTAGGAGCTAACGCTCCCATACCCTTAGCAAAACCTAAGAGTTATTCCTCGCCTCTTCTATCCCCAACACAGTCAAAGGACCTCTGAGGTCCTCCACTCTCTCGTGGACCTCCCTAGCATAACCTAGGATCTTTCTTTCATCCCAGCATAACCCGTGGATTCCCTTGACATAACTCAGGATCTTCTTTCATCCAGGCATAATTCGTGGACCTCCCTAGCATAACCTAGGATCTTGCTTTCATCCCGACATAACCCGTGGATTCCCCTGAAATAACTCAGGATCTTCTTTCATCCCGGCATAATCTGTGGACCTTCCTAGCCAAACCTAGGATTTTTCTTTCATCCCGGCATAACCCGTGGATTCCCCTGACATAACTCAAGATCTTCTTTCATCCCGGCATAACCCGTGGATTCCCCTGACATAACTTAGGATCTTCTTTAATCCCGGCATAACCTGTGGACTCCACTAACATAATTCAGGATCTTCTTTCATCTCGGCATAACTCGCGGATTCCTCTGACATAACTCAGGATCTTCATTCATTCCCGCATAACCCGTGGATTCCCGTGACATAACTCAGGATCTCTATTCATCTTGACATAACCCGTGGATTCCCCTGGCATAGCTCAAGATCTCCTTTCATCCCGGCACAATCTGTGGATTCCCCTGGCATAACCTAGGACTTCTCATCCAATCCCGGCAGAACCCGCGGATCTCCCTAGCATAACCTAGGAGTGTTTTATTCATCCAGGCATAAACCGCAGATTCCCCTGGCGTAACCCAGGAATTTCTTCATAACCCATCCTTAGCAGGAACTTTCCTATCCCGGCATAACCCGCAGATCTTTTATTTCCATCCCCACAGAGACCTTTTCATTCTTATCCCGGCATAACCCGAGGATCCTCATCTTATCCCCCAGCAAGAGCCATTTCCCCTCCCCAGCATAACCTGGCGATCTTTTCAAGGGATACACAAATCCGATTCTTACTGTTTTAAGGGAAAAGGGTCAGAATTGCCCCTAACGTATTGTCTCCAGGTTAAAAGTGCCCTCCGTTAACCTATTTTGAAGAAAATGCCCCTACTGTTAAAAATGTGGCATATTTGTGCCCCTAAGCCTAACAACTGACTGTACTTATATTTAAAACGGTGGGGGAATTTTTTCGAAATAGGTTAATGGTAGGGGCATTTTTAAACTGGAGTCAATACGTTAGGGGCACAAATATGCCAGAAATTTAACGGTAGGGGCATTTTTTTCAAAATAGGTTAACGGAGGGCATTTTTAAACTGGCGTCAATATGTTAGGGGCAGTTCTGACCCTTTTCCGTTGTTTTAATAAAGAGTAGTATAGATGTGTGTCACAAATAACTCACGAACTTTTCCAGTGAAAACTGGGGCAGAAAATTTTGTTCGTTTGCTTGTTTTCGTGTCTGAGCAGGTATCACCTTAAGGCACAAGATTCGGCGTAATTGAAAGCAATAGTGTCAATTCAGAACAAAAGAAAGGAAAAGAGATAAAAGATGAACTCAAAGTGATGAGGTGGACAAAGACGCAGACTGCTCAAAACATAATTGAAGTCACAAGCTCAGCATATCCTACTTTACTTCAAGGTTGAAGACTGAGCCAACAACTGCAATTAACGAGCATCAAGATTTAGATCGGAGTCTGCCGCGAAAGATAATCGAGACTCAAGATCAAGCTTTAAGAGACTCATAGATAGGAATATTCTAACTTGTAGTTGATAGATTTAGCTAGCTTAGTTTTTTATTTTCTTTTGGTGTAATAAGGAGTTTAACAAGTAGAGAGAGCAGCAACAACAGCCAATCACACTCTCCCGGTAGTCCCAGCTACCAAAATTTCCAGAACTACACTGACCTGATTTCAGTTAGAAATTTTTCAAAATGCTTCACATGGAGTATTCAATCGGACGGAAATCGCTCATATTTTCTCACTTGCCTTTGGACAAAAACTCTTCGTGTTTCCCGCACAACGAGGGTAGCTGTGAGCATATGATTTTTACCCGGTCAAAAAAAGCTCCAACATGACTCTTTAAGTTTAAGATTTCCTTTAAATTGTTAGGATTTTAATTTTTAGGATTTAATTGCATAGTGCATGTTCATTACTGCGTGTTTAAGATTGATTAGGATTTAATAAATTTGTTTTACAGATTAAAATACAAAAAAAATATAGATGTGTTTCCGGCATTTGAAATTATTTTTGTTTAATTTTGACTTGGTTTAGTTTTATTTGTGATAAATAGGAATTTGTGGTTTTTAAATAAATTTAGTAATTAATTTAAATTAAAATAAAATGACAAAATATATCGATAGGTTTACATATACACAGCCACTCAGGCTGGCCACAATTGGGCCAGACCTGAGTGGCCAAAACATGTCTCCTTTTAAAAAAACACACAAACAAGCCCAAACCACTGACCCCTTGGTCCAGTCCATGCTCGAAGACCAAACGACACCGTTTTTAAGGTGTCATCACAGCCGTCAATCTCACCTCAATCCAATCGCCACGAAACCCCCTATTTTTGTATACATATGTCCAAACGTCTCTAATACAATCAGAGACCAAACCCTCCCCTTCCCCGTACCATCTTCTCCGACCTAACACCACCAATTGACCACCCCACGACCACCCTTTGACCACAAGCTGACCACCCTAACGCCGTCGTTGAAAAACACCTCACGGCGGCGGCCGGCAACCAAACCTCCCCAGATCTAAACCACTAAACTGTCACAACCTCCTCTTTCCCACCCTGTAATTATTTCCCATCGAAAAAGTCCCCTCCGTCTCGAATCTTCAAATACAGGGTCGTCAGAACCACCGTCTCCGGCGACCTTGTTCCAAACTCTTCCAGCTTTACACAATTGATCCATTAGGACCTCCCCTTCCCTATCCTGCATCCCACTCCCTTCGAATCATTCCCCTTCATCTCAAATATTTGCTTAAGGTCGTCGGAAACCTTATCTCCGACGACCCTATTCCAAAACTCTCCAAACTTACACCCCTAAAGCACCTCAATCTCTTCTTTCCAACCATGTATGTCACCCCTTTAGAATATGCTTGGAACCCTTAGAATATCAATTCAAAGCCTAACCATAAAACTCAAAACCCGTCAGAAATGGCTCGAATTCCTCCTAGGAAATCGCTAACCTTTCCTTTCCCTAAACATACCACCCATGACTCCCAAACATTGTCAACCCCTGAATAAATCCCAATATGAGATCACACTGAGGTCTCAGGACCATGAAAGCCTCCTTGAACTCTTAAAACCGGTTATACATTGTCCTATGGAGGTTCGAAATCCCTGTGGAAGGGGTCAAAAACTGATTGAAAGGGTTTAAATTGGGCATGCATAAGAAGTTAAGTACACTGCCTCTTTTGTATATATTTGCCTGATTATTTAGTCTCTTCTGTATATATTTTCCTAAGTAGTTTATCTTTTTTTTCTATTAGCTCTTAGATGTTTAACTTCTTTTAAATGATTGTTTATCCACAATCTCGCCCGAAGTAGGTCTTAATGGTCATATGCTATTGTTTGTCAATAATCTGATATCCTTTCATCTCTTGAGTAGTGTTGATATCTTGCTAGCATTAGTCTCCTGATTCTGGAATGCCTGGTTTTGTTTATTCTCCAGTAATGTGAATTTTAGGGCTTGATTGACCTACATTTCTGATCATTATTTGTTTATTCCATGATTTCTTGTTTGTTTGGTTTATTCATTCTCCTAAGTATGTGATTTCCATAATAAATTTGATTTTAAGTTTAGGCTGATTTGTTGGGTAGGCCTTTAACTGCTAGTGATAGCCTTCACCCTTCTTATTTGATTCTTTAGCTAAAGGTTCACTTTCTGCTGTATGCTTCTCGTCTTTGAGTGTTTTAATTTATTTATTCCTACAAGTTTAGTGTTGAGGGATGGTTCCCCTATTCTAGGCATTTTGATTTATAACTTTTGATTCTGAATAGTTTATCCTATATAATGTTTTGTTAGGGAAAATCACATTAAGACACCCATTTTAAAACCTAACTAGTTGTGGTTAATCTTGAACTTTAAAACAAACCTGTTGATCCAATACTAAATTTGACCCAACTTGACCATAATTAACTTAACCAAAGAACTGACTAAGGTTAAAACTTCAGGTGAGTAATTTAGGAAAGGAAGTAAGGGTATAACGGGTATTTAAACTTTGAATCTGATAGTAATTCCTTAGAACCTTCTAGCAAGGACTAAAACACAATTCCTGCTTCAAACTTGGGCACAAGTCAGGAATTTAAGGACCATTTAGGAAAAGGGAAAACTTGAAGTTAGGACTAAAAGAAAAATAAGAGAAAAAGCTGGTGCCCTAAGGCTCTACTATAAAAGAAACCTCTGAGCACTTTTTAAAGGATCGAAAATCTTCTCTTTGAGTGCTGGAGCTAAAATATCTACTAGTTTCTCCTGTGTATGCAAAATATACCATTAATGCTGTTGAAGTCATTTTTTTGAAGATCTAGTTCTCTAAATACTCTGCTGAAGTCTTAGATGCACTGTTTGATTGGTTGTTGATTGCTTAGCTGATTCATTACATTTATTCATAGGCTTGTTTTCTGCTGAATTACAGGTAATTTCCAATGTTCAGTGATGTATTTGAAGCTCAAGTATAAAGTATTCATGAATGTGCAGATTTGAGTTCCCTATACCATTCGAAACCCTTTTCATGTTTTCCCCTTTTTCAGTTTTGGATATAATTGTAGTAATAAGATAGTCATCATGTTGTAATTAAAGTTGGACTGTTTTATTCTGTAATAAGTGAACTCCAGAGACTGATTTGTTTGTAATAATCAGGACATTCAAACTCTTATTTTTAAGCATGAATAACTTTAAATGAGCTAGTTGAAGTCCCAAATACTGTGTAATGTTTTAACTTGTTAGATTTCAACACCTTATCCATGTTTGTTTCAGAATTATAACTTGTGATCAAAGTCATAATTGAATTTAAAAAAATTGGATTCATATACTCTGACTGACGAGTATATGAATTACTTGGTTCAGATCCAATGTTAGAAATTTATATAGAAAATGGTTGTTAGTATTTTGTTTGTGAATGTGTAGAGATTCAATTTTGCATATAATTTCGACCAAAAATGGTTATTAAACACTGGACTCTTCTGTCGAAGTCAACACTGGGCTCATTTGCGAGACCCAGTCAGCACTAGGGAATTGTAACATTACGTGCTCCTCGGCTGGACGAAGAGCTGTTAGTCACAGCAAATACAATGTGTATCCTGGGTTGGCCCAAACTTGAGTCAGTATATTCACTTAGCCGTGAACGAGGCTAAGGTGCGCGTATTGTTTTTCTTCAAATATACCGCCTGTATAAATGATCAATTATTTTAAACACAGCAATAACGGAGAATTTAGCATGTGTTAGATTATCCTTATAAAACAAAGTGAGCTGTGTTATTTCAATACCATGCAACGACTCTTTAATTCATTAAAACACATAGGAAATAGGAAGTGTCATTCAGTGAATTTCACGGCCTTCCCACAAATTTCGAAGACGTAGTTGCTATAGGCGCGTGTCTAATAAACTACCTTTATAAATTCGGCTGCACATTTATGTGAGCCAAATCCTATTCTCAATGGAGTTGAAATATGTCTAAAATTGCGGGTGCATTTATGTGACGCGATTCGTGACGTGTTTTAATAACATTGCAAATTCTCCTAAAAGATTTTAAAAGAGGTTAATAATCTAAATTTGCAGGTTAACAGGCATAGAAAATCATATTTTAGCCATTTATATTCAGTTTAAGCGACCGTGCTAGAACCACCAGATCTGAGGCTGCCTAACACCTTCCCTCGGGTCAACAGAATTCCTTACACAAGAATTTCTTGTTCGCTGACTCCAATTGGGCAGTCCAAATTTCCTTGATTTGGGATTTCAAATAAATTGGTGACTTGGGACATCAAAAGCCAAACTTATCCCAAGTGGAGACTCTTGGAATTAATAATTAATCCCATCTCGAATAATGTCACTTTAATTGGAAAAACTCCTATACACGTGTCATCTTTCAGGGTAACCGCGTGTAAGCCAAAAAAGGAGGTATGACAACACCAGACATACCTACATGCTCTATACGCCCCACCACAACATTACTATCCACCAAAAGAACCTCTCTTCTCAGTCCATCACACGCAAGCACACAAACAACCTCCCGCTCACGGACAATGGCATATGCCGCCCCCACAAAATACATACCCAACTCCAAAAAATCATTACCCACCTCGAAGAGCTTACCAACAACCCCCGAAGCCCGCTTTCCGAGCCAATCCAGTCCTAAGAAATGAGAAGGTACAAAAGAAGAAGACTTTCACTCCACTGGGAGAATCCTACACTAGTTTATTCCACCAGCTACGACGAACTGGATATGTTGAGACCAATTGAAGCGAAACTGCCAAATCCTCCCCTTAAGAATTTAGGTTATTCAGTCAGTTGTGAATACTGTTCCGGTGCACCCGGGCATGACACCGAAAAGTGTTGGTATTTCCAGAACTCTATTTAGGAACTTATTAACTCCCACAGGATTGAGGTGCAGACCCCAGAGGCGCCCAATATTAACCAAAACCTGCTGCTGGCCCATCAGGAAACCAACATGATTGAGATTGTGGAAAGAAGGGGGGAATCCAGAGGGCCCTCACAAACGGTAATGATGAGCAAAGCCAGTGAGCTCAAGATAACTGAGAGTGCAAGCAGTGAGAAGCTAGTATCTAGGGCAAAAGAAAAGGGTAGCATATCTGCATAGTTTAGGGGGAGCTCAGCATGCGCGGTTGCACCAAAGCAGGAACATGCAAAAGTAATAGTACATGGGGCAGCTAGAGAACCTGTTGTGGTTGTGGAAGGTGTTCGTATAGAGCCAGTTATTGTAAAACTAGTGATCCAGCCACCGATCATCAACAACAAAGCTGTTCCTTGGAGGTATGAGCAAGCAATAGTGATGTAAAAGGGGAACGAAGTTTGAAAGGAAGTGCGTGAGGCACATGGTTTAAATCAGTCAGGAAAGTACTTTGCCCCGAAGAATTGAGGAAGGGCAGAATCTCTAAAGATAACCCAGAATCAATGAAGAATGCTATATCAGAACAAGAGACGGAAGAATTCTTGAAGAAAATAAAAATGCAGCACTACTCCATTATAGAGCAATTGAGGAAGACATCAACTCATATTTCTTTGTTATCCTTACTAATCCACTAGGATGAAAACCAACGGGCGCTGATGAAGATATTGAATGAAGCTCATGTCCTAGACAAGATAACAGTAAATCATTTGGAAAAGATTGCAAACAAGATATTCGAAGTAAACCAGGTCACATTCTCTGATGATGAATTGCCTATGGAGGGCACTGAGCACAACCAAGCTATTTATCTGACTGTTAAATGTTAAGATGTTTTTGTTTCTTGAGTTTTGGTCGACAACGGGTCCAGTGCAAATATTTGCCCACTGTCCACATTGACCAAGCTGAAGGTGGAAAATAAAAGGGTCCGCAAGAATAACATCTGTGTTCGAGGTTTCGAGGGAGGAGGCAAAGACATTGTAGGGGATGTAGTTCTAGAAGTGACAATAGGGCCCGTAGAGTTCACTATGGAATTCCAAGTGCTAGATGTAGCAGTCTCTTCTAACCTGTTGTTGGGTAGGCCCTGGATTCATGCAACCAAAGCAGTGCCATCTACACTGCGTTAGATGGTTAAATTTTAATGGGACATGCAAGAGATTGTTTTGCATGGTGAAGACAATTACTTCAGGTGACGTGATCGTACCTTTCATCAAATCCGAGGAAATCAAAGGGCCATGGTCTACCAGGTGTTTGATACTGTGTCAGTTTAGAAAATCCCATAAGGTGAGGTTGTCACGACCCTAAAGTTAGCAACCGCATCGGTCATGGTTGCTTCAGAAATGTTGAAAAATGGTTTTGTGCCCGGCAAAGGGTTAGGGGCTTCTCTGCAAGGCATTGTGCAACCAGTGTCCCTCCGAAAAATTTGGACACATTTGGCCTAGGGTTCAAGCCCAAAGCCGTAGCCATAAGGCGAGCCGAGAAGCTAAGGTAGAAGGATTGGGCTCTCCCAAAGCCCATCCCAAGGCTGTCCAGATCATTCGTCAAGCCCATCACTAGAAATGGCCCCAAGACAAAGATTTCCGGCCCGCTGATCGATGCAGACGAAGATCTTGATAAGGGGTTGGAAAGACTGCTCAATGAGGTGAATATGGTCGAGGAAGGAGAAAGATCAAGCAGTGTGGATGTGTAGTTTGTGGGAGCATGCGCAAAAATCAATAACTGGGAAGCCACGCCTCTTCCCACTCGGAGGGAATCGTGGTTGTAGGCTTTGATTTTCCTTTTAGTATAGTTTGGATTAGCGTCAGAGTTGTTAATTCAGTTGTTATTTCCATCCGTTTGGATGTGTAAGCTCTGATATCTTTGATTCTAATGAAATGCAATTTCCGTTTCAGCAATGCTGATAGTTTCCATTTCTCTTTACTTTTCTTTCTTTTCTCTTTTATACAGTTATTTTTATGCTGGTTCCAGTGATCTGACATGCATAAGGACTCTTCGGCCCAGTTGTCAAAACAGGTCTAGTTCAGAAATTATAATTCAGGAAATAGAACATGAGGATGAACCAAGGTATGATGAGAAAGGGGCATGGGATGAGATTAGTAAAGAGTTGACCCAATTCGAAGAGAAACCCAAACCAAACTTGAATGATACAGAGGAAGTCAATTTAGGAAGTCCAGACAATATTAGAGAAACAAAAATAAGTATCCATATTAAGCCACAACTTAGGGAAGAAATAATTGAAGTGTTGCTTGAGTACAAAGATGTCTTTGCATGGTCCTAACGATGATATGCCCGAATTAAGCACTGACTTAGTGGTTCACAAGTTACCCACTGGCCCAGCCTGCCCGCCGGTCAAGCAAAAGTTGAGAAAATTCAAAACTGATGTGAGTGTGAAAATTAAAGACGAAGTGACCAAGCAGTTTGAGGCCAAAGTCATCCGAGTCACACAATACTCCACTTGGTTAGCGAATGTTGTGCATGTACCAAAGAAGGACAATAAAACTAGGGTGTGTGTTGATCACCGTGACCTAAAAAGAAAGTCCAAAAGACAACTTCCCCCTGCCAAACATCCACATATTGATTGACAATTGTGCGAAGCATGAGATCAGGTTATTCGTGGATTTTTACGCAGGATACCACCAGATTTTGATGGATGAAGAAGATGCGGAGAAAACATCATTCATCACACCGTGGGGGACATATTGATATAGAGTCATGCCTTTTGGTATGAAAAATGTCGGTGCAACATACATGAGGGCCATGACAACCATTTTTCACGATATGATACATAAGGAAAATGAGGTCTATGTGGATGATGTGATAGAAAGTAGTCCGAACATGTCAAAGACCTGAGGAAATTCTTCCAAAGGCTCTGCAGGTATGACCTCAAACTCAACCCGGCGAAATGTACATTCAGGGTCCCCTCGAGAAAGTTGTTAGGATTTATAGTTAGCCGCCGAGGCATTGAACTAGACGCATCAAAAATCAAAGCTATACAGGAGTTGCCACAACCAAGGAATAAAACAGAAGTAATAAGTCTACCGGGAAAATTAAATTACATCAGTCAGTTCATTGCTCAGCTCACAACCATCTGCGAGCCCATCTTTAAGCTATTGAAAAGGATGCTGCGATACAATGGACGGGAGAGTGTCAAGAGGCTTTTGATAAGATAAAGGAATATTTGTCGAACCCACCAGTATTGGTCCTGCCAGAGCCAGGAAGGCCTTTAATCTTACATTTTACAGTCTTGGACAACTCGTGTGGGTGCGTGTTGAGTCCGTACGATGTTACTGGGAGAAAAGAGCAGGCCATATATTACCTCAGTAAGAAATTTACGGCCTACGAGGTTAAGTATACTAATTTTGAAAGGACATGCTGCGTTTTGACGTGGGTAGCCCAAAAGTTAAAGCATTACCTGTCATCATATACCACTTATCTCATCTCACGACTCGACCCATTGAAATACATTTTCCAGAAACCCATGCCCACAGGAAGGCTCGCGAACTGGTAAATCTTTCTCACTGAGTTCGACATTATCTACGTGACTAGGACCGCTATGAAAGCCCAAGCATTGGCAGACCATTTAGCAGAGAATCCTATAGATGAAGAACATGAGCCCTTGAACACATATTTCTCGGACGAGGAAGTGATGCACATATCAATGAAGCGGAATGGGATAGTTGGGGTGGAAATTGTTCTTCGATAGGGATGCCAACATGAAAAGCGTTGGGATAGGAGCGGTGCTCATTTCTGAAGAAGGGCATCATTACCCAGTCACAACTCAACTCCGCTTCTATTGCACCAACAATATGGCAGAATACGAGGCATACATTTTGGGTTTGAGATTAGCAGCACACATGGGTGTACAGGAAGTCTTGGTCTTGGGAGACTCAGACCTTCTACTATACCAGATTGAAGGGGAGTGGGAAACGAGAGATTTTAAGCTCATACCATACCGGCAATGCTAGCATGATCGCAGCCAACGATTCTGGTCAATAGAGTTCAGGCACATTCCCAGAATTCACAATGAGGTTGCCGATGCCCTAGCCACTTTGGCGTCAATGTTACATCATCCGGACAAGACTTATATTGACCCGATACATACCACGATCCTTGATAAACATTCTTATTGAAACATGGTGGAAGAAGAGTTTGACGCGAGCCTTGGTTCCACGACATAAGGGAATATATGTGGAGATGTGTGTACCCGATGCAAGCCACAAGGGACCAGAAGAGAACAATTTGTCGGTTGTCGAGTTCTTCAGTGGAGGAATACTATACAAGAGAACGCCAGATCTTCGTTTCTGAGATGCGTAGATGCCGGATACGCGATAGCCATCATGAATGAGGTGCATGCTGGCATCTGCGGGCCATACATGAGCGGATATGTTTTGGCAAAGAAGATTCTGCGTGCAGAATATTATTGGCTTACCATGGACCGGGACTGTATCAGCTTTGTGCGCAAATGCCACCAATGTCAGGTGCATGGAGACTTAATCCACTCTCTGCCATTTGAATTGCACACGATGTTAGAACCATGGTATATGGCACATAGGTGTTAATCTTGGCTAAAATCGAAATCCCCTCCCTTCAAACCGTGGCCGAAGCAGGAATTGACGATGAAGAATGGGTCAAAGCTCATTTGGACCAATTGAGTCAGATTGATGAGAAAAGGTTGGCAGCGGTCTGTCATGGCCAGTTATATATACAGAGAATATCCAGGGTGTACAATAAGAAAATGCGCCCCAGAAAGTTTGAATTAGGTCAACTGGTATTAAAACCCATCCACCCTCACCATGCCAAGGCAAAAGGCAAGTTCACTCCAAATTGGAAAGGACCATTCATCATATCAATAGTGTTGTCCAATGGAGCATTGTATTTGATGGATGTGGAAGGAAGATGTATGGAAATGGATATCAATTCAGACGCTGTCAAAAGATATTATGTATGATTTTCTGTTAGATCATTATCTATGCTCGACACTTGTTTGTACTTGGCATATTTTGAAAATTAAACGACAAAGGCATTTTATTCTGCTGTCTAAATACTCTATCCTTTGCTAACCTCTTTGAGCTTTAGTTATTTTCTTTTCATGCCCCTCTTTCGGAATCAGTAACAAAAGTCGAAAACGCAAGTGTGAGAAAGCGTGAAAAGGAAATCAAAAGAAAATAAAGGGAAAACTGAAAAGAATGGAAAAGGGAAAGAAAGAAAGGAAAAAAAAAGGAAAAAGAAGAAAGGAAGAAGAAAAAAGAGAAAAAGGGAAAAACAAGAAAATGAGAGAGGAAGAGACAAAAGAGGAAAAGGAAAGAAAACAAAACAAAACAAAGGAAAAGGAGAAGAAAAACGACAAAAAAATAAGGAATCGGTATGAAATACATTTGCCTTGATTCCATTTAAAAGGATACATAGGCAGCCTCATGGTTCGGTCTCATCGAAGTAAAATCCAAAAGTCCCCAAGCAAGAAACTTGGGCAGAAGTTATGCTTTGTTGTAAGAATGTGATTCTGAAAGTTGTAATTCTGAACCCATTTAATTTTTATGAGCCTTTGATATCTTTCCTTTCTAATCCTATCCAAAAGCCCACGTTACGGTCCAAAGAAAGACCTTCTGATCAGTCTTCAAAAGATGTCGAGTTAAGCAAGTTAGAAGTGATCCATGTTAGGCATTGCACTCCGATCCAGGTAAGAGAGATAATAAAATGAGAGAGTCTTATTGGTGAAAACCCTCACGGGCACCATAAGGCGACGAGAGTTTGAGAGAAATAAAATTAGAGAGTCTTATCGGTGAAAACCTTCACAGGCACCGTGAGGCAAAGGAAAGGCAAAAGCAAAACTCAGAAAGGGGCTATTGGTGGGTGAACACTGCAGGGAAGGCCAAGCTAGGGTTTGGTTGAAAGAATTGGGTTAGAAGGGTTACAACAACAAAAGCACAGCAACGGAAGGTCGTTCATCGAAACGGATTGGGTCGACTAAGCCAAAGTGCATTTCATGATCGCGAAAACCAGCGGTCCTCCTTAAGATAAGTATTCTTTCTTGTCTTTTCAACAGCCAGCAAGTCTGGAATTCTTCACCCTAAATACTGTTCGGAGTCTTTCATTTTTCTGTTGAGTCTAAAATCTTTTGTTTAAGCAAATGAAAGGAATTTCAAAGTCGATTATCAACTCCAAAAGGGACAAATCGCATGACGCCAAAAGGCGCAACAAAGATAACAAGTGCGGGACAACAAAAGGAAGGAGTCATAAAAACTGCAATTGATGGAAAAGACACGAGTCGGCAAAGTGAAGGAGTACCACAAAGAATAGGGCATTGAAAGTAAAACCACAAAGGTTCTGGGGCCAACTGAGCATCATACACCGGTCGGGCTATCTCAGAAGGGACGCAAACTTGGCACAACACAAAGATAGGGAAGGGTCGCAAGGTCGCAAAGTTTGAACAAGCGTAATACATCAGTCGTCAGGGAAAGACATAAAGAATTCAGGTGAAGGATCGAGAGTGCAACACACGGTAGGGAGCGAAGTGGGGGCATAAAGACTAAGAGTCAGCCAAGCATCATACAATGGTCGGGCTATCTCAGAAAGGACGGAAACTTGGCACAAAACAAAGATGGGGAAGGGTCGCAAGGTCACAAAGTTTGACCAAGCGTAATACATCAGACATCAGGGAAAGAGATAAAGAACTCCAGTAAAGGATTGAGAGTGAAACACAAGGTGGGGAGCAAAGTGGGGGCATAAAGATCAAGAGTCAGTCAAGCATCACAAATGGACTGGGCAACCTCAAGAAAGGGATAAGGATTTCTGGCGAAGGCTCAGAAATGAAACACCAAGATGACAAACAAAACAAAGCCACAAGGAGCAGAGGATCAGCCAAGCATAACATCCTAACTCAGCAAATGTCCGAGAAGGGTATAAAGCTTCTAGCAAAAGAGGCAAAAGCACAACAAAGGTGGAAATGGCTGTAAGAGCTGACCCAACATGATATATCAACCCGTTAATCAACAGGAAGGGGCATAAAAAATTCCAGCGAAGGGTCGGAGTGCAAGACGAAGTAGGGAATGACATAAAGGCACAAAAGACGAAGGCCAACCCAACACCATAGATAGACTGGGTGATTTCAAGAAAGGGGGCAAGGATTTTGACAAAGGAATGGAAAGGTAACACAAAGATGAAGACCAATGTGAAGCCGCAAGGATTTGAGGTTTGACCGAAGCATGATACATCAACACATCAATCATGGGGGAAGGACACAAAGAATTCCAGCCAGGGATTAGTAATGTAACACGACGATGGGTGGGCAAAATAAAGCCTAGAGGTCTCAAGGGGTCAGCTGAGCAGTTCAAGAAACTCATTTTCAATATGGGCAGAGGAACACAACAGAACACGAAAACGGGAGGCTGTCTTCAACAAGAATGCCGCGCCATCACTTTTCAAACTGACAAGTTTTCTTTGATTGACAGAAGGGCAAAAATTTCCAAAAGAGCCTAAGGGAGGCCGTCCACACGAGAAGGCAGGCACACGGCAGGTATGATCGAAATATCAGGGCCCACCTGGAAGTGGGACTCAGTTGAAACTCAAAAGGGGCATAGTCCATCACAAAATACTCCCCAGCAAAGAGCATAATAGGAAAAACTTTAACTAGCAAACCCCAATAGAGACAAATAAAGGTTAAAAGAGGCATGGAAGTTGAGATAGAACGCAGTTTAAAACTCAAACAGGTGCGGGTAACATGGTCAAACACCAACACCTTCCCTAGTAAGAGTCACAGAAACCCTCCTGGACAATAGTCACTACCAGAAACAACCAGAAGTTAGAACTTACATTTAAGTCGGAATCTTCAGGACCCTCCTGGAGAATGGGACTCATTTTTAAAGATAGAAGTAATCAGGGATATCAAATGGCATAAAATGACTTGCATGTCGAAGTAGGATTCAGTTGGAGTTGTCAGGACCCTCCTAGAAATGGGACTTAGCTTAGGACACAAACAGTCAGGTGGTATGGTCAAACCGAAACTTCCCCAACCAGAGTCAATAAGAGTCATCAGGACCCTCCTTGAAAATGGGACTTAGATTAGATACTTCCCAAGCAAGAGTCAACAAGTGTTTTCAGGATTCCCCTAACTAATGGGCCGTAGCTCTATATACTAACCCCCAGCAGTCGCATCTCATCATTTAATTAAGGGTTACTAAGACCCGCCTGGATAATAGGAAGTAGTTTTAATCACCAGTCACCAGCAAACCCCCAGCAAGATAAAAACTCATAACAAGGCATAGTGGAAAATAATACCTTTTGAGAAACATAACATAGTCTTAAAGTTGTCATCAGTTAAGAATTGTCAGGATCCTCCTGGATAATGGAACTTAACTTAAGTTTAGACATATTTCGTAAGGAGATTTGATTAACACTCACGGATCCGCCCAGCACCAAACTAGGGCAGGAAGAATTTTTGTGTTTTGTTTGTTTTATTGTGATTAGGTACACATGCAGCAGTCTGAGCGAATATTTTTAAAAATTTCCAGTTTTAGTAATCAGGTGCCCACCTGTAGAACAAGGGAATATTTTAAATTCAATTTCGGTAATCAGGCGCCCACTTGTAGAATAAGCGATATTTTTCAAAATTTTAAGTTTTGGCAGTCAGGCGCCCACATGTAGAACTAGGGAATATTTTTAAAATTTTATTTTTTTGTAATCAGGCGCCCACCTGTAGAACAAGGGAATATTTTTCAATATTTCAAGTTTTAGCAATCAGGCGCCCACCTGTAGAACAAGAGAATGATTTTCAAATTTTAAATTTTGGTAATCAGGCGCCCACCTGAAGAACAAGGGAATATTGTTAAAAAATTTTAAGTTTCGAAAATCAGGCCCCACCTGTAGAATAAGAGAATATTTTTCAAATTTAAGTTTTAGTAATCAGGCGCCCACCAATAGAACAAGGGAATATCTTTCAAATTTCAAGTTTTAGTGATCAGGCGCCCACGTGTAGAATAAGGGAATATTTTTCAAAATTTAAGTTTTGGCAATCAGGTGCCCACCTTTAGAACAAGGGAATATTTTTTAAAATTTCAAGGTTTAGTAATCAGGCACCCACCTGTAAAATAAGGAAATATTTTTCAAAATTTTAAGTTTTTGCAATCAGGCGCCCACCTGTAGAACAAAGGAATATTTTTCAAAATTTCAAGGTTTAGTAATCAGGCACCCACCTGTAAAATAAGGGAATATTTTTTAAAATTTTAAGTTTTTGCAATCAGGCGCCCATCTGTAGAACAAGGGAATTTTTTTCAAAATTTCAAGTTTTAGTAATCAGGCGCCCACCTGTGGAACAAGGGAATATTTTCAAAGTTTTAATTTTGGTGATCAGGCGCCCACCAGAAGAACAAGGGAATACTGTTCAAAAATTTTAAGTTTCAAAAATTAGGCGCCCACCTGTAGAACAAGGGAATACTTTCCAAAATTTCAGGCTTTGCTAATCAGGCAGCCAACTGGAGAACAAGGGCATATTCTTCAGAAGTCAAGTCTTGGCGATCAGGAGCCCACCTGTAGAATAAGGGAATATCTTTCAAATTTCAAGTTCTAGTAGTCAGGCGCCCACCTGTAGAACGAGGGAATGATTTCAATGGAATACATGTCAAGTCCAACAATTTGGCATCAGACATGAAGGAAGAAAAGGCAAGCAGTCAGCGAGGCCACAAGGTGTTCGCAGAAAGAAATACAAGGCAACAAAGCAACAAGGATCGAGATTGAAGATTTAGATATGCTTTTCTTTGTAACCAGTAGCTTATAGCTTAGAACATTTTCCTTTTATTTTTCATAAGGTGTAATAAGGAGGTCAGCAGGCAGTAACAGCAGCATCGGCAGTGCAATCATAGCTTCTGGTAGTCGCAGCTAGCAAACACTCCAGAACTACACTAACCTAACTCCTCTTTAGCCGAGGATATAAAGGCAACCTTTGAAGCAGGGTTCGGTCAGACAGTATTCAAAATGCTTCTCATGGAATGCAAAGCAGGAAAAAATCTCTCAATTGCTCACTTATTTTTGCCCGGAAACCCTTCGTGTCTCCGAGCAAAGAGGGGCAGCTGTGAGCACGTGATTTTTGCCTCACTTGAAATGTTCCTATAAATTCGTAAACTATGATTTTCTTTTATTATTTGAAGTTTTTAGGAATTAATTATGTGATTTGTGTTTATCTTCTTTTTTTCTTTTATTACTAGGAATTAATTGCGCGTATTTACATTTTCCTTTTATTATTTGAGTTTTTTGGGGTTAATTGTGTGATTTCGTGTTTATTTGTATTTTTCCTTATTAATTGTGTGATTTTGTGTTTGTTTTCATCCTTCTTTTATTATTTGAATATCTAGGATTTAATTGAATAAATTTTGTGCTTGCTTGCGTGTTGAGTGTATTTTAATTCACGAAAATACAAAAAAATAGCATTTTATTTAATTAGCCCAATTTTGGATTTAAATTAGGTTTTTGTTAATTTGGTGTTAGTAAAATAATTTAATGTAGGAATTAAAACAAAAAAAAAGAGATGGAAATGTGGTCTTGTTTTAAAAAGGCCAACTGGCGCCATTTTTGAAAATTAAACTAGCCTAAAACCCCCAGCTGACCCAAACCCACGTCCCAGACCCGGTCCAATCACACCCCTCATCAAAAAGATGTTGTTTAGGCATTCGTTCATCCTGGCCATCCATATCCTTGATCCAACGGCTCAAATTGAGCCTCATACTTTAGATAAATCTGTCCAAACCTAAGTAACACCTCAAAGACCAAAATCCATCTTCCTCGTACCATCTTCAACTGATGTAACGCCGCCTCCAATCTACTATAACACCACCGTCCATCGGCGGCAGTAGCATAACTCAAATAGCCTCCAAATTTACACCCTAGAATCCCCATCGCCTCCTCTTCCCAACCCCCTAAGATTACCCTTCATAATCGTCCCTAGCCCGTCGAATATCTTTTCAAAGCACGGCAGCTCCGCCGTCCACGGCGACGGCCGGTGACCAATGACTCCGAAAATTAACACCATAGGACCCCCTCACTCTCCTCTTCCTGACCCTACCATTAGCCACTCTCAAACATGACCCCATCTCCTCGAATTTCCTTTCAAACAAGGCAGCCCCGCCATGCACGGCGGTGGCTGACCTCCTATTGGCTCCAAACCATCACCACTCACCCCCTCTAGCCCTCATCTATCCAAAAACACTCCCAAGTCTTCCCAAACAACCCCAAACCCATTCAATGTCAATATCAGCCATGACTCAAGTTTAAGTTCAAATTTATTTTAAAGACGTTTGAGTGCCGCTCGGAAGCCTGAATTTTTGTCCACTAAGTTTAATTGAAGAAGAACGGTAAGCCCACCTCTCTTGATTTGTGTTTTCTATTTTTGTACTTCTTGCTTAGTTGGTAATTAAGTCCGACTTTATTCATTTTTTCTTTTTAGTTTAAATTAGAAATGACACTTTATCATATGTCTGATTATGATTCTGTTGGTTGAGTAAATGACCCCATGATCTTAATTAGTAATTCTAGGAATCCTGAACGTGTATTGTGAATTTTGATTAGTAATTTTTGTTTTTATTTTGTCATGACTGCTTTAGTTTTAATTTTTTATAGTCTAGCAGGTTGTTTTTTGATTTTTGTAGTGTCCCTGACTTCTGAGATGGAATATTGGCTAATAGTTCACATGCAGTTAGGATTGGTCATGATTGTTTGGTAATTTCCTAATTTCTAAGTTTCGATTAATGGTTCACATGGTTTGGGTGTTAATTTCTGAGATTTAGTTTTGATAGTGGTAGCCTTCTATGTTCTTCTTTTGATTTTTGAATATTTGACCAGATTTTGATTACTGAGGGTTAATTAGCATTTGTTTTTCATTAATAGCTCGATAATACTGGGGCTGGATATAGCTGTTAGCAATGTTAGGTGTTAGTAACGAGTTATAAGTTAGTAAAATAGTTTTTCTTAAACATCTAGGGGTAATATAGAATGCTAGTTTAGTTTTAGGTAATTTTCAGAATCAAGTAGGGGTAACATAGAATTTTAACCTGGTTTTGGTAATTTTAGGAACAAAACAAGGGTAGTATAGGCAGTTTATAAATAGAAGACAATGCTAGAAGCCTTAGACCTTTCTAGAAAGGGTCTTTAATACAAAATCAGTAGTGTTATTACAGTAACCTAAGAGACAAGTCAAAAATGAGGGTCCAAATAGGTAACATCTGAAAATTGAAAGAGTGACCTTTAGTTAAAACAAAATAATAGTGGTGCCTTAGCCTTTGGCTATAAAAAGGGACTGAAAATCACTCAGGGGGGGGGGGGGGAGGGATGGACAAATCTGAAAGTATCTTTATAATTTCTCAGAATTTTGAAGCTCAAAATCTCTCAAAATAACTCCTGGAAACCTCCAACAGTCCTAAATTTACTGTTCTATTGAAATTACTGTGCAAAAACACTCTTAAATACATCTTTTTATGAGATATCATAGGAAAATAACCTGGTCTAGTTGTTATTCAATTTATTTCAAGTAGGATTAGTAGTGGTGTATAGTGTAAAAGCCTCCTGGGATCTTGTTTGGTTTGTTGGGCTCTTTGTATATATTTGTACATGTGTTGCTGTTTAATTTTTGGGGTTTAAGGCCTTCCCTGTTGTTGAGTGCTGCTTCTGGGGTTATTAACTACTTCTAAGTTGTGCATTCTTGTTGAATACACTGTCATTGAGTGCTGCTGACTCTCAACTCTACTTTTTGTGCACAAATTCCAGGTATATTCTCGGCCTCTAATGGTGTATCAAGCTTGGACTTTATGGATATTCGAGTTAAAGAAATTTATTATATTGTTTTACCACTTTTATTGTTATCATGTGATTATGCTTGAAAAGGTGGTTTTAAATAATAGGACACATAGTTTAGCTTATTAGTGAGAATCAATGTCTCATGTTCTTATTTTAAAATGAATGCCAATGGTTTGTAATAACAGGACACTAGATCTCAGTTTTCTAGTTGAGATTGATTTCTATGTGTTTACAATAAAAATGAGCTCCCGGGAATGTGCATGTCAAATGGATTTTCATTTACGCTTTCATTAGTTTATAGTTATGTGGTTAACGTAATTAGCTCAGGTAAATTTATGAGTTTAAATGTTAGGGTCCAAGCCAGTCGTTCATATTTGGTCTTTCTCGAAGGCCTGGAATTGAGGTTTGGGCTCATCTAGGAGCCCAACAGGTCTCATATAGGCCTGAAAGTTCATTTGGACCATTGTCATTTATTGCAAGTCCAGGAAATCCTTGCCCTGGAAGAATGGGGTTTTGGGCTCATGGCTAAGATCAGATTTTGAAGTATAGTCATACTAAATTAGAAATTGCAGAATTGTGATCTAGGAATGATATATGAATTTGATCATAGACGTTAGGATCTCACTTTAGGATTGGCCCTTTAAAAATAAAACGAGGTGTCGTGCCAAACGGAATCTAAAATTGCGCGGCCCTCGCAAATGGTTTATTTTGAAATGCTTAGAAAATTCGGGATACACCGTTTAGCGAATTTGATGGTCTTCCTGCAAAGATAATAACGCGCTAGTCACTTTAGGATACGTCTTTAATAATTTCATCTCCTTAAATGCGGGTGCGCATTTGTGTGATTCAAAGCCGAATCCTAACAAAGTTAGAATGTGTTAAAAACCGCGGGTGCATTTATGTGATGTGGTTCGCGGCACGTTTTGGCGGCGTTGCAATTCTCCTTAAAAACAATAATAATAAAGTGATTAAAAGATTCAAATGCACATAGGTTCATAATTGTATAAAATCAGATAATTTAAGCCAAATATAACAGTTGAGCGACCGTGCTAGAACCACGGAACCCGGGAACGCCTAACACCTTCTCCCGGGTTAACATAATTCCTTACTCAGATTATTGGTTCGCGGACTGTTAAACAGAATCATTTTTTCCTCGATTAGGGATTCTTAACAGTGACTTGGGACACCATAAATCTCCAAGTGGCGATTATGAAATTCTCTTAAATAATTGAATCCAGTTTCGATTGTCCTTTAATTGGAAAAACTCCCTTTATCTACGCCCTTCCAGGTTTTGGATAGCCAAAAGGAGGTGTGATTGTGACGTAACCCAAAATCCACCCAAAATTACACCCTGTAACCTCATGCTATCCTCTTTCCAAACCCCCTAAAATCACCCCTCAAAACTCTGTCGAACTCGTCGAATATCCTTTCAGAGGTGCGGCGCCGGCTCCAATGGCCTCCAAATTTACACCCTACACTCCACTTGACCTTCCCTACCCAAAAACAAGTCCTGTTTCTTTCAAATAATTCCCAAGCTCTTTGAGTTTTAGATCTAAAAATGACCCAATTTTGAAAATGGACTGCCAAGACCCCGAATTGAATTCTTAAATAAAATTATAGGTTTGTTCAACCAAGAACAAACATATAACTTTATTAAGGGATTCAATTTGAATCCAGTCAAGTCAAAGACCGAAAAAATAGAAAAAAGGTGAGTCCCTGCTGCTATTCCTGCTTTGTATGAATGTTTGCATGATTTTATTTGATTAGCCTTAATTCCTTCTCGTTAATCCTTCTATTTTCTTTGGTTTTGTTTGTTCAACGTGCACCTTGTTAATTCTCATTAATGACACTATCTTGTTTTCATTTCATTCATGGTCATTTTTTTACTCAGATTCGTTTCACTCTAGTTTGGATTCCATTTAGATTTCAAATTGTTTTTTCTGGCCTGAATTAAAGTTAGATTTCATGATGGGAGTGCATATTAGGTGTAGTTGTGCAGGTTTCTTCTGAATGTCTTAACTTCAATTTATTTTTTTACTTGAATCCATGTTAGCTTGTGCCAGTAATTACTCAATAGTCTCAGGTTTTCAATTAATAGTTCAAATATAATTAGGGATTGGTTATAGCTTTTAGTTAGCTAGTAGTTAATTGTAAAACTTAGCTTGGTAAATGGTAATTTCAGTACACTAATGGGTAATATAGGGTTTTAACTTAGTTCTTGTAGTTTTTAGAATAAGGGTACTATAGGTATCCTATAAGTAATAATAAATGCTAGAATATTTTAGACCCTTCTACAAGGGGATTTTAGTTTAAAAATCAGTTGTTTAGTGCAGTAACTTGGGAAACAAGTTAAAAAATAAAGGACCAAGTAGGTATGATCTGAAAATTGAAAGAGAGACTACTTGTTAATATAAAATAAAGGGGTTGCCCTAGCCTTTGGCTCTAAAAGACACCCCAATTCATCCAAAAAGGGGGTTAGACAGTCTAAAAATATCTTTAAAGATTTCCAGAATTTTGAAGCCCTAAAAATCTCTCTCAATAATTCCTGAAAACCTCCAGCAGTCCAAGTTTTACGGTTCCATTGGACTTTATTGTTTAAAAATAATCCTAAACTCAACTGTTTATAAGAGATTCAGCCATTGGAGATAGGAAAATGACCTGAAATATATTGGAAGCTCCAATACATTTCCTGGTTTCAATTCGAGCTAGTATGGTTGTTATTCAAGCCATTTTGAGTTGGGTGGCTAATGTTGTATGGTGTTAAACTCTCCTGGGTTCCTGTTTAGTTGGCTGGGTTCATTGGAAATATTTGAGTATTAGTTGCTGTTTGATTTTTGGGTTTAAAACTTTCCTGGGTGTTTGGTAATATTTTTGGGATCATTGACCACTCATAAGCTGTGAACTCCAATGAATATAATGTTGTTTGAGTGCTGCCGATTTTCAGTTCAGTTTTTTTCACATATTCCAGATATATTTTCAATCTCCAATGGTGTATCAAGTTTGAACTTAACGAATATTCAAGTTGAAGAAGCCTATTATCTGTTTTTATCAACTTTATTGCCATTATGTTGTTATAATTGAGACATTGGGCTGTAATAATTAAACACTTGGACTGTACTAAACTATCTTGAGCCATTTGGATCATTCATTTTGTACTATTTTGCACTTCAGTAGGATAAATCGTGGTATTAGTAATGGTAGATTGCTTAAATCCTTATGTTCAATTTAATAGTGAAGATATTATGTGTTCACATATTTGGATTCGCATTAATAGGATTAATAGTTGAGATACAGAAGTTTTCCCTAAGTTTACCTCGTTAGACGTTTGGCATGCTAAAATGATAAAATACAGGCATTAATAAAATGATTTGGAAGGGCTGTAACTTTGTGATTTATGGAATACTGCTTTTCGATCCTTGATTAATTTGTTGTTTACGCTTATAGGCTCAAAGGAATAGCCCAAAACCAGGCGTAGATAAGAGGCATAGGAAAGATTACATTTCCTAGGTCTGCTTCTATCAAGAATCAGCCCAATTTCAAGATTAGCAACTGAAGCAGGCTGATAACATGCAGCCTGAAATTGACCTGATTTAATATATGGTGATGCAACGCTTTTAATGGCAGACTACTCAGTTTAGGTGTCTTTCTTACTATAAAGACAAAAATGTAGAAAAATAGTGGCTCTCTTAGGGAATGGCCTTTTAAAATAAAAATGAGGTCTACCGTGCCAAACGGAATCCATAAATCATGTGGCCCTCGTGAATTGTTTATATTAAAACATGTAGAGATTCAGGACATGCCGTTTAGCGAATTTCACGGCTTCCCGCAAAGATAATAACACGATAGTCTCTTTTAGGCACATCTTTAATAATTTTATCTTCTTAAATACATGTGCGCATTTATGTGCCCCAAATCTAAATCTCAACGGAGTTGGAATGTATCAAAAATCGCAGGTGCATTTATGTGAAGTGGTTCGAGACATGTTTTAACGATGTTGCAATTCTCTTAAAAAATAATAATAATAAAAGCGGTTAAAAGATTTAAAATGCCCATAGGTTCATAATTTTATAAAATCAGATAATTTAAGCGAAATATAGCAGTTGAGCAACCGTGCTAGAACCACGGAACCCGAGAATCCTTAACACCTCTCCCGGATTAACAAAATTCCTTACCTAGATTTTTGGTCCGCGGACATTTAAACAGAGTCATTCTTTCCTCGATTCGGGATTCTAAACGGTGAGTTGGGACACCATAAATCTTTCAAGTGGCGACTTTGAAATACTATTAAATAATTGAATATCGTTTTGATTGTCCTTTAATTGGAAAAACTCCCTTATCTATGCCCTTCACCGGGTTGTAGTAGCCAAAAAGAGGTGTGACAGCTCTGGCAACTCTGCTGGGGAACAAACCCAGAATCTCTGGTTCATGGTTCAAGAATTCGAGATTAGAATAATTGTTGTATTTGGCTTTTTTTATTATCTTATTTTATATGTTGGCTTAATGTGCAAAATGATGCCTTTAACGCTTTGATATTATCTAAACTGTACATATAAACTGTTACGAAACCCTTCTCTTCCCACCTTCAGGGATGTGATTACTAATTGAGACTCCCTATTCTGTTGGTGTCACACCCTGAATTAATAAAGAGGCCAGACAAGTTACTATACCGGATGGCCTTTTGGTTCCCGGTACGTAGCCCCCTCCTCAACTCGAGTTGTCTGCTCGGGTACACTATCTAGAACACATACTCAGGCTTTGAACCTAGAATAACTTGACCTCATGTTGGATCCCTAGTAGGAACGCTTACTTGCATCATGCATTTGACTTAGGGGACTCAACACAGGGGTTGGGTCCGTCTAGGACAGGTGGCCTGAAATGAAAAGACCATCCTGATGCATAATACGTGCTACTTGTGCATTTAGTTGCTTTGGATTTTCATGTTGACCGGCTTGGGATAAGGAAAGAAAATTGAGAAGATAAATTGTACTAGGGCTGACATCAATCGTTTGTCTTGTAAAACCAATGCTCATATAGCGCCGAAAATAAAGCAAGTAGGATCTAGTCATGTTTTTGTTACATTTTATTGTTAAAACAAAAAGAAAAAAGATATACAATTTTTTTTGCACTTTCTATAATTTTTCAAAAAAATAAAAAAAGGGAAAAAGAAAATCCAAATGTTTCAACAGTTTGCAAGAAAAAGCAAAGAACGAAGAATGTTTTCTCTAAATTAGTTGTTTTTTCATTCTTGCCCGTATCCAATTCGCCCAAACTACGCCGGTTTGATTCTCGTCAGGTACGAGATACGTAGGACCCCCATCGGGTCCAACCTCTCTTTTGCAAAAATAACCAACACAAAGAAAAACAAATGTCCAATTTTTATTTGTTTTCCTAAATAAATCGGGTGATGCCATTATTGCCAAGAACAACCATACTGAAAGGGACACCGGAAGGTTGATTTTGCACAAATGGCCACCTTTGGGTTTTATTTTTGGCCGGTTAACGGGCACAACCTTAAAATCTTTCTTCAGAAGTGCTGAAAGGTCGTATTCGCAAAAGCTGAGCCTTGGTTTTCGAAAATATATTTCATAAAAGAAAGAGGTTATTTTAATGTTTTGTTGAGTCAAATATAATAAATTATTGAGATACTAATTCGCCTTAATAAACGTGCAGAATGAGCACAAATCAGCATTTGCCGATAACATTCATGAACAAAATTCCATTGGAGCTACACATGTTGTGGAATGACCTGGGTGAAGCGGGGATAAACAAGGTCAACATGCATTTGGGAGGACTTACTGGGCTGTTAAAAATTAACCCGAGGGGAGATATCATAAAGGCGTCGATCACATTCTGGGACTCGACTCACAATGTATTCCATTTCTTGGATTTCGAACTCACACTGACATTGGAAGAAATAACTTGATATATTGGGGCCCCTACGATCCCCATGAGGCACCAATATTTGATTGCGCCAAGAGCCCTTGCAGTGCACAAGTTCTCTAATTCATTAAAAATCAGTAGGAAGGTTCATAACCCAGACCTATCAACCGGCTTCTGCACCCCGCAGTATATATATCAGAGGTACAGGTACATAGGGGGATTCAATAACCTGGAAAACCATATTTGTAGCAAAGGAAACCAACTCAAGTGGGAGGAGCATTGGTGTTTCGCATTCATGGTATTTTTCTTGGGTCTTTTGGTGTTTCCGCAGAAGGATGGAAATATCGACATACGGATAGTAGGGGTGATCAGCACTTTAATAACTCAGGCCAAAATCATCCTCGCTCCCATGATTTTACCCAAAATCCTCCGTGCTTTCACTGCCGTAAAGCGGGAGGAGACTTCTTTGAAGGATGTAACCTATTGTAACAAATATGGATGATCGAACACTTATACCATCGGCCTCAATTTATGAATTATGGGTCGCCAACAAAGAGCTACATAGAAGAATTCTATAACAGGGTTGATGGGTTTAGGTTACCTAAGGGTGTTACAGAATGGATGTCGCGTCTCCAAGTTATCACTGCAAACCAAATAGAGTGGACATTCTGGTGGCTCCCCGTGGATGAAATTGTGTATATGCTAGCACCGAGCCTTATTTCCTTCTGATGGGTCTCCGAAGAATCCAACCCTACACCCCATACAGAGTCCTAAGGCAATTAGGGAGGTCCCACAAGATTCCCAGGGATGAGGATATTAGCCACCATGCGGTTGAGATTAGTCCCAATCGTCAATTCCCCAAAGCCATCGTTCGTCAAATTTGGAGCGAATTTCAATACTTGACGGTTGGTACCCGAGTACGTGACATATCTAAAGGCGAGGTTGCACCGGGGTACATTGCTTAGTATAAAAAAAATAGAGCCTGCAAGGCCAGCAAGAGACCGCACCTCCAAGAATTTGCTAAAACGTCACAAGAACAATGGGATTGGCAAACAAAGGAAATGAATACAGGGCCACCATAGGAAAATTAGAAAAACAAGTACAAGAGCTTTAATTTTAAAATGGTTTGCAAGATGCTGCAGATGAAGGGGAAAAGAAAAGATTAACCAAAGAAAACAAAGCATTGCGATCCCAAATCCAGAAAATGAAAACAGCAGCGGAAAATCCCCCCTGGAGCGCGAAGGATAAAAAGCTCATAGACAATTTAAGCCGAAACAATTAGCTAAAAATGCGGAGGAACGAGCCCGCATCATTGAGAAATTAAAATAAAGACATGACAATGACGTTGCTGGGTTAAAATGGAAGGCCATCATGGCTGACAGCAAAATGACCAAGCAAGTTAAGGACTTCGAAGCTGATAGAGAACATTGCTATGCAACGATAGCAAGGTTGGAGATGGATTTGCGGCATATCCAAGAACTGAATCAGGTAGCCGAACAAACTCTAGAGGCAAGGGCTGAGCAAATTGGGTGGTTATTGCAAGAAAGGGGTGTTATTAGGGAGAGAGCACGGACAATCCCAGATTACATCACCACAAAGTGAAATCACTGCAAGGATATGACGAGATCCATGTACTTTGCCACCGCCTATGACCTTTGTTCGGCAAGTGATGGAAGACCTCCACCACCTCCAAGGGAGTTTAGCACGCAAGCCCGCAGCAAGGCCGAATAATGTCTCACGGGGCCCAGGGGCACTTGAATCATTAATGTATTCATGAAGATTGCATTTCCTTTTGTCAAAAAATATATATAAAAGTCTGTTTATTTAACCTAGAGTCTGTATTTTCTTTTATGCATAGCTAGCTATTCTTCGAGTCTGTAGTTCATCTTTTATCAAAGCTTGTTAGTTTCTGTTTATTCTTTCGAGTCTGAAGTTTGTTATTATGAGAATGGAAAATTCCCAAAATATTTTTTGCTTCACATTTTATTTGCAAGAACTACGCTCGGTCTGATTCATGCGGGGTCATTATACATAGGAAATTTATATAGGATTCGACCATAATTGAATAAAAATAGGAGAGAGGGAGAGATTAAATCAAAAACAAAGGGACTTTGCAAACAACGAAATTGAATGCCGAGATGACGCAAGCAGCCAATACATGTAGTGACCGACTGTTATTTAGGTGCATTCATATCCAATATGTGGCCGCTTACGTGTTATAGCCTAACTATTAACGAGTTTTTGGTGTTGTCAATTCCATACTAGACAGGTGATTAGTACTTGCGGCATTCTGGCAACCCACTCTTACAACACACGGTCTAAGAGCAAGCAAGTCATGGCCAATCAGGAAACGGATGTCAGCATTATTGACCCCTCAAAAGAAGTAGAGGAATTGGACGTTAATGCCATGAAGGAGGAAATGTATAAGCTAAAGCACCAAATGGCTGAGATGTACCAGGCATGGGCAAGAGGACAACCACCTCCGACCTATCCTGCTAATCCAACCTTCATCCTGCCCCTGGCCCAAGCTCCTTACCAGTCCACCGCTGATCCACCCTTAAGTTTTCCTATCTATACACAACATCAGGGTACTACCTCTCAACCATCACCAACTCCATTACCCAAAGTCGCTCCTCATCCTCATCCGCCAATTGCCCATATCTATGTGGCACCTCTACCTCCTGTACTCTATAGGTCATGAAGTGAACCCCTGCTTCAAGCTTATGACCCCCAATTCTATTCACCAAATCCTACTTACAAAACCCATGAGCCTTACTCCTATGCTCCCCATCCCGAAATCCCGGTGGGAGTTGAAAAACCAATCAACATTCCTGAGCATGAAGAGATTCTTAGAATGATCAAAAGTCTGGATTAATCATTCAGGGACATGATTGGATTAGGTGGCCAAGTGAGCGTGGTGTTAAAGGATCTTTGTCTATTTCCATACGTGCAGTTGCCTCCAGGTTTCAAGATGCCTAAATAAGACTTATATGATGGACATGGCGATCCTGTCCTGCATCGAAGGGGGTTTTGCAACAAAATGATAGAAGTAAGGGGAAAATATTAATTTCTAATGGCGTACTTCAGCTAGAGTTTGAGTGGGTTAGCACTAGAGTGGTACACTTGGCAGGATCATAATCGGTGGTATATTGGGATGACCTGGAACAAGCGTTCGCTTGCCACTTTCAATATAATCTTGAGATTTTCCCGGATCATCTATCTCTGACAAAACTGGAGAAGAAACACAAAAAGAGCTTCAGAGAATACGGTTTCCAGTGGAGGGAACAAGCAACCATAGTTGATCCTCCCATGAAGGAGAGTGACATGGTCTATTAGTTTATACAGGCTCTGGAACCTACCTATTTTGGACATTTGGTGTCAGCAGTGGGTACCTTTTTCAAAGAAGTAGTCAAGATGGGAAGTATGGTCGAGGAAAGCCTCATATCCAATAAGATCATGAGCTACTATGAAATTAAGGCAACCACTCAAGCCATCCAGGGTGGAGCTGGGGAGCATTCGGAAAGAAAAAGAATGAGGAACTAGCGACAATGGAGTCGGGAGCTTGGTTCAGGCCGCGGGCTCCATCTCATTACGCCCAACCTCATCCTCACTACCAAATATACCCACTCACTCCATATGGCCCACCACAACATTACTATCTACCATTAGAACCTTGCTTCTCGGTCCATCACGCGCAAGCGTATACCCAACCCCCCGCTCACGTGCTATGGCGTGTGCCAGCCCCACAAAATACCTACCTAACTCCACAAAATCATTCCCCACCTCTAAGAGCCTACCAACAAACCCTGAAACCCACCTTCCAAGCCAATCCAATCCTGAGAAATGAAAGGGTGCAGAAGAAGAAGACATTTACTCCGCTGGGAGAATCCTACACTAGCTTATTCCACATGATGTGACAACTTGATATGTTGAGACCAATTGAAGCAAAATTGCCAAATCCACCCCCGAAGAATCTAGATTATTCTGTCAGCTGTGAATACTGTTCTGGTGCACCAAGGCATGATACCGAAAAGTGTAGAAATTTAAAGAATGTTATCCAGGAACTTATTGACTACCACGTGATTGAGGTGCAGACTCCATAGGTACCATACACTGACCAAAACCCGCTGCCAATCCACCGGGAGACTAACATGATAGAGATCGTGGAAAAATGGGGAGAGTCCACAAGGCCCTCGCAGACAGTGATGATGGTCAAATCCAGTGAAGTTACGCCAACAAAGAGTGCAAGAAGTGAGAATCTATTAGCCGAGGAAAAAAGATGAAGCAACAAACTTGTCATAGTTCAAGGGAGCTCAGCAAGTACGATTGCGCCAAAGCAGGAACAGGCAAAAGTAACAGTACACGGGGCAGCTAGTGAACCTGTCGTGGTTGTGGCAGGTGTTTGCGTCGAGTCAGTCATTGTAAAACCAGTAATCCAGCCACCAATCATCATCATCAAAGCCGTTCCTTGGAGATATGAGCAAGCAATAGTGATGTATAAACGAAAAAAATTTAGGGAAGAAGTATGTGAGGCTTGGGGTTTAACTAGATCATGGAGGTACTTTTCCCTTGATGAATTGAGGAAAGGCAGAATCTCAAAAGATAACCCAAAACAAGTAAAGAAAGCTGTATCGGAAGAAGAGGTGGAGGAATTCGTGAAAAAAATGAAAATGCAGGACTACTCCATCATAGAGTAGTTGAGGAAGACACCAGCTCAAATCTCTTTATTATCCTTACTAATCCATCCAGATGAACACCGCTGGGCCGCTGATGAAGATTTTGAGTGAAGCCCACGTCCCTGACAAGATAACAGTGAATCATTTGGAAAAGATTGCAAACAAGATATTCTAAGTAAACTGGGTCACATTCTCTAACGATGAATTGCACATGGAGGGCACTGAGCACAACCGGGCTCTTTATCTGACTGAGAAATGTGAAGATTTTGTGGTCACCCAAGTTTTGGTTGACAACAGGTCCAACGCAAATATTTGTCACCTCTCCACATTGACCAAGCTGAAGGTGGAAAATGATAGGGTCCACAAGAATAACATATGTGTTCGAGGTTTCTATGGTGGAGGCAAAGACACTATAGGGGGACATAGTAGTGGAAGTGACAATAGGGCCCGTTAAGTTCACCATGAAATTCCAAGTGCTGGACGTAGTAGCCTTTTATAACCTATTGTTGGGTAGGCCCTGAATTCATGCAACCAAAGCAGTGTCATCCAGGCTACATTAGATGGTCAAATTTTAATGGGACAGGCAAGAGATTGTGGTGCATGGTGAAGACAATCAGTGTGTTTCAAGTGATGCTATCGTACCTTTTATTGAATCTGAAGACAGCAAAGGGCAATGGTCTACCAGGTATTTGATACTGTGTCAGTTCAGAAAATCCCAGAAGGTCAGGTTGTCATGACCCCAAAGATAGCGACCGCGTCAGTCATGGTAGCTTTAGAAATGTTGAAGAGTGGTTTTATGCCCGGCAATGGGTTGGGTGCTTCTCTCCAAGGCATTGTGCAACCGGTATCCCTCTCTAAAAAACTAGACACTTTTGGCCTAGGGTTCAAGCCTACAGCTGCAGACATACGGCAAACCAGGAAGCCAAGGCAGAAGGCTTGGGCTCTCCCAAAGCCCATCCCAAGGTTGTCCAAATTATTCGCCAAGCCCAGTACTAGCAATGGCCCCGTACCAAGGATTTTTGTCATGCCAATCGATGCGGACGGGGATCTTGATAAGGGGTTAGAAAGGAATGTTCAATGAAGTGAATATGGTCGAGGGACGATAAGGATCGAGCAGGGAAGATGTGCAGTTTGTGGGAGCAACGCAAAAATCAATAACTGGGAAGCCACTCCTCTTCCCACTCAGAGGGAGACGTGGTAGTCGGCTTTGATTTTCATTTTAGTCTAGTATGGATTGGCTTCAGAGTTAGTAATTCAGTTGTTATTTCTATCCGTTTAGATGTGTAAACTCTGTTACCTTTGAGTCTAATTAAATGCAATTTCCATTTCAGCAGTGCTTATTGTTTCCATTTCTCTTTACCTCTCTTTTCTCTTTTGTACAATTATTTTTATGCTGGTTCCAGTGATTTGACAATCATAAGAACTCCTTGGCCCAGTCTTCAAAACCGGTCTAGTTCGAAAATAATAATTCATGAAATAGAACATCACGATGAAATAGAATATGATGAAGAAGGGGCATGGGATGAGATTAGTAAAGAGTTGAGCCAATTTGAAGAGAAACCCAAATTAAACCTGAATGATACAGAGGCAATCAATTTAGGAAGCTCGGATAATGTCATAGAAACAAAAATAAGTGTCCATCTAGAGCTACAACTTAGGAAAGAAATAATTAAAGTACTGCTTGAATACAAAGATGTCTTCGCATGGTCCTACGATGACATTCCTGGATTGAGCACTGACTTGGGGGTTCACAAGTTACCTACTGACCCAGCCTACCCTCCTATGAAGCAAAAGTTGAGAAAGTTTAAAACTGATGTGAGTGTGAAATTAAAAAGGAAGTGACTAAAACGTTTGAGCCGAAAGTCATCCGAGTCACACGATATCCCACCTAGTTAGCTATTGTTGTGCATGTACCAAAGAAGGATGGTAAAACCAGAGTGTATTTCGATTACTGCGATCTCAACAAAGCTAGTCCAAATGACAATTTTCCTCTGCCAAACATTCACATATTGATTGAAAATTGAGATTGGGTCGTTCATGGATTGTTACGCAGGCTACCACCAAATCTTAATGGATGAAGAAGATGCGGAGAAAATCACATTTATCACACCGTGGGGGACATATTTTTATAGAGTCATGCCTTTCGGTTTGAAAACATCGGGGTGACATACAAGAGGACCATGACAACCATTTTTCATGGTATGATACATAAGGAAATTGAGGTCTATGTGGATGATGTGATAGTAAAGTCCAGAAAGCAATCCAATCATGTCAAAGACCTGAGCAAATTCTTCTAGAGGCTCTGCAAGTATGATCTCAAACTCAATCCGGCAAAATGCACATTTGGGGTCCCCTTAGGGAAATGGTTAGGGTTTATAGTCAGCCGACGAGGCATTGAGCTATATCCATCAAAGATAAAAGCTATACAGGAATTACCGCCGTCGAGGAATAAAATAGAACTGATGAGTCTATTGGGAAGATTGAATTACCTCAGTCAGTTCATTGCTCAGCTCACAACCATTTGCGAGCCCATCTTTATGCTATTGAAAAAGGATGATGCGGTGAAAGGGATAGGAGAGTGCCAGGAAGCTTTTGACAAGAAAAAGGAGTATTTTTCGAACCCACCGGCATTGGTCCCGCCAGAACTAGGAAGGTCCTTAACCATATATTTGACAGTCTTGTACAACTCGTTTAGGTGCGTGTTGGGTCAGCACGATGTTATCGGGAGAAAAGACCATGCCATATATTACCTGAGTATGAAATTTACGGCCTACGAGGTTAAGTATACTCATCTTGAAAGTACATGTTTCACTTTGACATGGGTAGCCCAAAAGTTAAGGCATTACTTGTCATCATATACGACTTATCTCATATCATGACTGGACCCATTGAAATACATTTTCCAGAAACCCATGCCCACAGGAAGGCTCGCAAAATGGAAAATCTTGCTCACGAATTTTTACATTATCTACGTAACTAGGACTGGCATGAAGGCACAGGCATTGGGAGATCATTTAGCTGAGAATACGATAGATGAAGAGTACGAAGCCCTTGAATACCTACTTCCCGGACGAGAAAGTGATGCATATTGATGAAATGGAATGGGATGAGAGATCGGGATGGAAATTGTTCTTTGATGGGGCTTCCAACATGAATTTGAATAGGAGCAATGCTCATTTCAAAAGAATGGCATCATTACCCAGTCACGGCTCAACTCCTCTTCTATTGCACCAACAACATGGCAGAATATGAGGCATGCATTTTGGGTCTAAGATTAGCAGCAGACATGGGTGTCCAGCAAGTCTTGGTCTTGGGAGACTCAGACCTTCTGATACACCAGATTCAAGGGGAGTGGGAAATGAGAGACTTAAATCTTATACCATACCGGCAGTTCTTGCATTATCTCTGCCAACGATTCCAGTCAATAGACTTCAGGCACATCCCCAGAATTTACAATGACGTTGATGATGCATTGGCTACTCTGGCACCAATGCTACTTCACCCGAATAAACTTATGTTGATCTGATACATATCGGGGTCCATGATCAACATGCTTATTGCAATATAGTGGAAGAATATCTTAATAGCGAGCCTTGGTTCCATGACATCAAGGAATATATCAGGAGAGGTGTATACCCGGTACAAGCCACGAGTGACTAGAAGAGAATAATCCGTCTTCTGTGAAATGGGTTTTTCTTCAGTGGAGGAATGTTATACAAAAGAATGCCAGATCTTGGTTTATTAAGATGTGTAGATGTTGGGCAGGAAACAACTATCATGAATGAGGTGCATGCTGGCGTCTATGGGCCACACATGAGCATATATGTTTTGGCAAAGAAGATTCTCCGGGCAGGATATTATTGGCTCACCATGGAGCGAGATTGTATCAGCTTTATGCACAAATGTCACCAATGTTAGGTGCATGGAGACTTAATTCACTCCTGCCGTCTGAATTGTATACGATGTCTGCAGCGTGACCTTTCGTTGCGTGGGGCATAGACATCATTGGGCCCATCGAACTAGCACCTTCTAAATGGGTTGCTATTGACTATTTCACCAAATGGGTTGAAGCCAAAACTTTCAAGCCAGTAACCAAACGGGCTGTGGTCGACTTTTTACATGCAAATATCATTTGTCGGTTCGGAATCCCCAAGACTCTCATCACTGACAATGGGGAAAATCTCAATAGTCAGTTAATGAGAGAAGTATGTCAGCAGTTCATGATCACACATCGAATTCTACCCCGTACCGCCCTAAGGCGAACGCAGCGGTTGAGGCGGCCATAAGAACATAAAGAAGATACTTCAAAAAATGGTGGAAGGGTCCAGGCAGTGGCATGAGAAGCTGCCTTTTGCATTGTTAGGCTATCGTATCACCGTCCAAACTTCAGTAGGGGCAACCCCATACTTGTTGGTATATGGCACAGATGCGGTAATCCCGACTGAAATTGAAATCCCCTCCTTTCGGTCGTGGCTGAATTAGGAATCGACAACAAAGAATGGGTCAAAGTTCCCCTGGAGCAATTGAGTGATTGACGAGAAAAGATTGGCGGCGGTATGTAACGGCTAGTTGTATCAACAAAGGATGGCCAGGGCATATAAAAAGAAAGTGTGTCCCCGAAAGTTCGAAGTAGGTCAATTGGTATTAAAGCGCATCCACCCTCACTAGGACGAGGCAAAGGGCAAGTTTGCTCCGAAATGGCAAGGACCATTCATCTTATCAAGGGTGTTGTCTAATGGAGCTTTTTATGTGACAGACGTGGAAGGGAAATGTGTGGAAATGGCTATCAATTCGGACGTTGTAAAAAGATATTATGTATGATTTTTTTTTAGATCATTGTCTAAACTTGGCATCTGTTTGTACTTGGCATATTTTGAAAATTGGAATGACGAATGCATTTTATTCGGCTATCTAAACACTTTATCCTTTGCTAACCCTTTGGAGCTTTAATTATTTTCTTTCATACCCCTCTTTCGGAATCGGCAACAAAGGTCAGAAACGCAAGTGCAAGAAGTCATTGAAAGGAAAAGAATGGAAACAAAAGAAAAGAAAAACAAGAGAAAAACAAGAAATGAAAATAGAAAAGAGGAAAGAGAAAAGGGAAAATCAAAGAGAAAGAAAACAAAGAAAAAGAAAAGAAAAAGAAGAAAAGAAAAGAGAAAAAGAAAAGAGAAAAGAGAAAAGGAGAAAGAAAACAAAAGAAAGAAAAGAAAAGGAAGAAAGGAAAACAGAAAAAGGGAGAAGAAAAATAACAACACAAATAAGGAATCTTTATGAACTATGTTTTACCTGATTCCTTTAAAAAATGATACGTAGGTAGTCTCATGGTTCGGTCTCATCAAAATAAAAATCCAAAAGTCCCCAAGCAAGAAACTGGGGCAGAAATGGTGTTTGTTGTTAAGAAATCTGATTCGGAAAGTTGTAGTTTTAAACCCATTTGAATTGTTTTGAGCCTTTGATGACCTTTCTTTAATACCCTATCCAAAAGCTCACATTACGGTCCAAAGAAAGACCTTCTGATCAGTCTTTAAAAGATGGCAAGTTGAGCAAGTAGAGGTGATTCATGTCAGGGGCAACACTCCGGTCCAAGAAGGAAAGATAATAAAAATGAGAGAGTCTAATTGGTTGAAACCCTCACGGCCACCGTTAGGCGAGGGGAGCTGAAAGCAAAATAATGAGAAAGTCTTAGTGGTGAAAACCCTCACGGGCACCCTAAGGCGATGAGAGTTGAGAGAAAGGAAAATGACAGAGCCTCATTGATGAAAACCCTCACGGGCACCGTGAGGCGAAGGTAAGGCAAGAAGCAACTCTCAGAAATGGGTTGTTGGTGGAAATCTGTTCATGAACACTGTAAGGCAAGCAAAGGTAGGATTTGGTTGAAGGAATCGAGTTAGAAGTGGTCGCAACAACAATAGCCTGGCAACAGAAGGTCGGTCATCGAGATAGACTTGGTCGACTAGGCCGAAGTGCATGTCATGATCATGAAAACCAGTTGTTCTTCCTCAGATAAGTTTTCTTTCTCTTCTTTTCAACAGTCAATGAATCTGGAATTCTTTACCCTTAGAAACCATTCTGAGTCATTGCATTTCATTTTTCTTTCAAGTCTCTAAAGTCTTTTGTTTAAGCAAACGAGAGGAATTTCAAAGCCTATTATCATCCCCTGAAGGGACAAAGTGCATGATACCCAAAAGAATAACAAAGATAACTAATGTGGAACAGCAAGGGGAAGGACTCATAAAGACTGTAATTGATGGAAGAGAGAAGAGTCGGCAAAGTGAAGGAGTACCACACAGAAACGGACATGCAATGTAAAACCACAAAGGTTCTGGGGTCAGCCGAGCATCATACACCGATCGGGCAATCTCAGAAGGGATGCAAGGTTGGAAAAACACAAAGATGTCAAAGGCCACAAGGTCGCAAGGTCTGACCGAGCATAATATAACAGTCTTCGGGGAAAGACATAAAGAATTCTGGCAAAGGATTAAGAGTGAAACACAAGGTGGGGAGCGAAGTAAGGGCACAAAGATCAAGAGTCAGTCAAGCATCATAAATAGATCGGGTGATCTCAGGGAAGGGTGTAAGGATATTAGCGAAGGTTCGAAAAAATAACACAAAGATGAGGTACAAGACAAAGCCACAAGCGTTAGAGGGTCAGACAAGCATAACACCCTAATTTAGCAGTCGTTAGAGAAGGGTATAAGGCTTCTGGAAAAAGAGGCAAAAGCGCAACACAAAGATGGAAATGGTCATGGGGGTTGACCTAGCATGATATATTAACTCCTCAATCGTCGGAAAAGGGCATAAGAAATTCTGGTAAAGGGTCGGAAATGCAACACAAAGGGGGGGAACAAAATACGGACACGAAGGGCAAGGGCCAACCAAACATCATAGACAGATCGTGTGATTTCAAGAAAGGGTGCAAGGATTTTGGAAAAGGAGCAGAAATGTAACACAAAGATGAAGAACCGAGTGAGTCCACAAGGTTCAGAGGTTTGGCCAAAGCATAATACACTAATTCATCAATCGTCGGGGAAGTACATAAAGAATTCCAGCCAAGGGTTAGAAATGTAACAATTATGGGAAGCAAAGTAAAGCCATAAAGGTTTGGGGGGTCAGCTGAGCAGTTCAAGTGACTCATCATCAACATGGACAATGAAGCACAATGGAACATGACAGTGGTGAGGCCGTTTCCAACAAGAATGCCGCAAGCGAACCACCACTTTTCAAACTGAATAGTTTTCTTTGATTGATACAGGGGCAGAAAAAATATAGAAAAGCCTAAGGGAGGCCATCCACATGGGAAACCAGGCACATGGCAGGTATGATCAAAACCTTTGGGCCCATCTGAAAATGGGACCCATTTAACTCAAAAGGGGCATAGTCTATCACGAATATCCTCCCCAGCAAAGAGCACAATGGGACAAACTTTAACTAGCAATCCCCGATAGAATGAGGGTTAAAAGAGGCATGGAAGTTGATATGGAACGCAGTTTAAAACTCAAACAGGTGCGGGTAACATGGGCAAGCACCAATACCTTCCCCAGTTTGAGTCGCAGAAACCCTCCTAGACAATAATCACTAGCAGAAGCAATCAGAATTTAGAATTGGCATTTAAGTTGGAATCTTCAGGACCCTTCTTGAATATGGGACTCATTTAAAAGTTAAAGGTAATCATGGATAGAAAAGGGCATAAAAAGACTTGCATGTTGAAGTAGGATTCAGTAAAGAGATGTCAGGACCCTCCTAAAAAATGGGACTGAGCCTAGAATATAAATAGTTATGGGGCATGGTCAAACCCAAATACTTCCCAGCAAGAGTCAACAAGAGGCGTCAGAACCTGCCTGGATAATCGGATCTAGTCGTAGGAGTTGTCAGGACCCCCTGGATAATGGGACGTAGCTCTAAATACTAAACCCCAGCAGTCACATCATGTCATCTAATTAACAGTTGTCAGGACCCGCCTGGATAATGGGAACTATTTTTAATCACCTGTCACTAGCAGATCCCCATCAGATATAACTAATAACAAGACATAGTGGAAAATAATACCTTTTGAGAGACATAACATAGTCTTAAAGTTGTCATCAGTTAAGAATTGTCAGGGCCCTCCTGCATAATGGGAATGTTTTTCAAAATTTCAAAATTTGGTGATCAGGTGCCCACCTGTAGAACAAGGGAATACTTCTCAAAGATGCAAGTTCTGGTGATCAGGCGCCCACCTGTAGAACAAGGGAATGTTTTTCAAAATTTCGAGTTTTGGTGACTAGGTGCCCACCTGTAGAACAAGGGAATACTTCTCAAAGATGAAAGTTTCAAAAATGCAAGTTTTGGCGATCAGGCACCCACCTGTAGAACAAGTGAATATTTTTCAAAATTTCAAGGTTTGGTAGTCAGACGCCCACCCGTAGAACAAGGGAATGTTTTTCAAATTTCAAAGATTCAGAAATCAGGAGCCCACCTGTAGAACGAAAGAATATTTTTCAAAATTTCAAGTTTTGGTAATCAGGCGCCCACCCGTAGAACAAGGAAATATTTTTCAAATTTCATGCTTTTGATAATCAAGCACCAACTTGTAGAACAAGGGAACATTTTTCAAATTTCAAGTTTTGGTAATAATGCGCCCACCTGTAGATTAAGGGAATATTTTTCAAATTTCAATGTTTCGAAAATCAGGCGTCCACCTGTAGAACAAGGGAATATTTCTCAAAATTTCAAGTCTTGGAGGTCAGGCGTCCACCTGTAGAACAAGGGAATGTTTTCAAGCTTCAAGTTTGGTAATCAGGCGCCCATCTGTTAGGACAAGAGAATAATTTTGAAGTCGCAAAGCTTTCTAATCGGGCACCCACCTGCAAAACAAGGGAATACACGTCAAGTCGAACAATTCAGTACCAAACATAGAGGAAGAGAAGGCAAGAAGTCAACAAGGCAACAAGGAGTTCACAGGAAGAAATACAAGGCAACAAAGCAGCAAGGATCAAGAGTAATATTGAAGACATAGATAGGTTCTTTTGTAATCTGTAGTTTATAGCTTAGTCTACTTTTTTTTAATTTTTTCACGAGGTGTAATAAGGAGGTCAGCAAGTAGTAACAGCAGCATCAACAGTGAAATCACAGCTCATGGTAGTCCTAGCTACCAAACACTTCAGAACTACATTGACCTGATTCCTTTAAAGCCAAGGATATGTAGGCAACCTTTGAAGTAGGGTTCGGTCAGACAATTTTCAAAATGCTTCTCATGGAACGCAAAGCAGGAAAAAATCTCTCAGTTGCTCATTTATCTTTGCTCGAAAACCCTTCAAGTCTCCGAGCAAAGAGGGGCAGCTGTGAGCACGTGATTTTTGCCTCGCTTGACATGTTCCTACAAAATTCATTGAGTTAGGATTTTTTTTATTATTTGAATTTTTAGGAATTAATTGTGTGATTTTGTGTTTATTTGCGTCTTTCTTTTGTTTTTGAATTTTCAGGATTTATTTGTATGATTTTGTGTTTGTTTGAATTTTGGGAATTAATTGCATAATTTTGTGTTTCTTTGCATGTCGGACGTTTTATTTGCATAATTCATAAAAATATAAAAATAGCATGTTTGCATCTAGGATTTAAAATTTACATTTTTCTAGGTTATTAATTAGTTAATATTGAAAATTCGGGAAAAATGACAAAAAATGATTAATTTTCTTTTAAATTTATAATTTTGGAGTTTATTTAGTCTATTTCTTGTTAAATATGTTTTTTACTATTTTTATTTTTATGTTTATTTTTAATCTTTCATTATTAAAAATCTGAAAATATATAACAAAACAAAATACACAAAAAATAGAATAAATGAGGGTGTATACTATTGGCTTTGTTTGGGCCAATTCTTGCATCAAACTTAGCCCAAATACCCCAAACCCACTCAACCCAAACCTAGCCCCCCTACCCGGTCCAAAACATCATAGGACAAAACGATACCGTTTCACCCCCAAGAAATCTGGACCGTTGATCAATCTTAATCAAACAGTTAAGATGAAAAGGTGTCACACTATTTAAAGGTCGGATATAACATCCCCTACCATTAGACCTCGTACCCTGTCTCAAACTTAACCTTAATTCGCCGGTGTAACACCACCCAGCCCCTGTTGTATCACCACCACCCACTGCCGGCCGAAAATCCTCGCCGCCGGCGGCATATCCCCAAATCCACCCAAAATTACACCTTGTAATCCTCATGCTCTCCTCTTTTTAACCCCCCTAAAATCACCCCGCAAAACTCCGTCGAACTCATCGAATATCCTTTCAAAGGAGCGGCGCCGGCTCCAATGGCCTCCAAATTAACACCCCACACTCCCCTTGACCTCCCTATCAAAAAACAAGCCAATTTCTTTCAAATAATTCCCAAGCTCGTAGAATTTTAGATCTAAAAATGACCCAATTTTGTAAATGGACTGCCAAGACCCCGAATTAAATTCCTAAATAAATTTATAGGTTATTTCCTACCAAGAACAAACATATAACTTTATTTAGGGATTCAATTTGAATCCAGTCAAGAAAAAGACCGGAAAAATAGAAAAAAGGTGAGTCCCTATTACGATTCCTGCTTTGTATGAATGTTTGCATGATTTTATTTGATTAGCCTTAATTCCTACTCATTGATCCTTTTGTTTTCTTTGGTTTTGTTTGTTTAACGCGCACCTTGTTAATTCCCATTAATGAAACTATCTTGTTTTCATTTCATTCATGGTCATTTTTTATTTACACAGATTCATTTCAGACTAGTTTGGATTCCATTTAGGTTTCTAATTGTTTTTTCTGGCCTGAATTAGAGTTAGATTTTATAATGGGAGTGTATATTAGCTGTAGTTGTGCAGGTTTCTTCTGAATGTCTTAACTTCGGTTTATATTTTTACTTGAATCCATGTTAGCTTGTGGCAGTAATTAGTCAATAGTCTCAGATTTTCAATTAATAGTTCAAATATGATTAGGGATTGGTTATAGCTGTTAGTTAGCTAGTAGTTAATTGTAATACTTAGCTTGGTAAATGGTAATTTCAGTATACTAAAGGGTAATATAGGGTTTTAACTTAGTTCTTGTAGTTTTATAATAAAATAAGTGTAGTATAGGTATCCTATAAGCAAGAAGCAACGCTAGAATCCTTTTGACCCTTCTAGTTTAGTGTCATAACTTGGGAAACAAGTCAAAAAATGAAGGACCAAGCAGGTAAGATCTAAAAATTGAAAGAGGGACTATTTGTGAAAATAAAATAAAGGGGTTGCCCTAGCCTTAGGCTATAAAAGGCACCCCAATTCATCCAAAAAAAGGGGGTTAGAAAGTCCGAAAATATCTCTACAAATTCCCAAAAATTTTGAAGCCCTAAAAATCTCTCTCAATAATTCATGAAAACCTCCAACAGTCCAAGTTTTACTATTCCATTTGACTTTATTGTTTAAAAATACTCTTAAACTCAGCTGTCTATCAGAGATTCAGCCATAGGAGATAGGAAAATGACCTGAAATATATTGGAAGCTCCAATACTTTTCCTGGTTTCAATTCAAGCTAGAATGGTTATTAGCCATTTCGAGTTGGATGGCTAATGTTGTATGGTGTTAAACTCTCCTGGATTCCTGTTTAGTTGGATGGGTTCATTGGAGATATTTGAGTATTGGTTGATATTTTATTTTTGGGTTTAAAACTTTCCTAAGTCTTTTGTAATATTTCTGGGATCATTGACCACTGTAAGCTGTGACCTCCTGTGAATATAATGTTGTTTTAGTGCTGCTAACATTCAATTCTGTTTTTTGAACAAATTCCAGGTATATTTTCAATCTTCAATGGTGTATCGAGTTTGAACTTAATGGATATTCAAGTTGAAGAAGCCTATTATCTATTTTTAATCTGCTTTATTGCTATTATGTTGTTATAATTGAGAGATTGTGTTGTAATAATTAAACACTTGGACTGTACTGAACTATCTTGAACCATTTGGATCATTCATTTTGTACTATTCTGTACTTCAGTAGGATAAATCGTGGTATTAGTAATGGTAGATTGCTTAAATCCTTATGTTCAATTTAATAGTGAAGATATTATGTGTACACATATTTGGATTCGCATTAATAGGATTAATAGTTTAGATACAGAAGTTTACCCTGAGTTTTACCTCGTTAGACGTATGGCATGCTAAAATGATAAAATACAGTCATTAATAAAATGATTTGGAAGGGATGTAACTTTGTGATTTATGGAATGTTGCTTTTCGATCCTTGATTAATTTGTTGTTTACGCTTCTGGGCTCAAAGGAAAATCCCAAAACCAGGCGTAGTTAAGAGGCACAAGAAAGATTACATTTCCTAGGTCCGCTTCTGTAATAAATGAGCCCAATTGCAAGATTAGCAACTGAAGCAGGCTGAAAACATGCAGCCTGAAATTGACCTGATTTAATATATAGTGATGCAACTCTTTTAATGGTAGACTACTCAGTTTAGGCGTCTTCCTTATAATAGAGACAAAAGTGTAGAAAAATAGTAGCTCGCTTAGGGAATGGCCTTTTAAAATTAAAACGAGGACTGCCATGCCAAACAGAATCCATAAATTGCGTGGCCCCCGTGAAATGTTTATATTAAAATATGCATAGATTCGGGACATGCCGTTTAGCGAATTTCACGGCATACCTCAAAGATAATAACACAATAGTCGCTTTTAAGCATGTCTTTAATAATTTTATCTTCTTAAATACAGGTGCACATTTATGTGGCCCAAATCTAAATCTCAACGGAGTTGGGATGTGTCAAAAACCGCGAGTGCATTTATGTGACGTGGTTCGAGACATGTTTTAACGATGTTGCAATTCTCTTTAAAAACAATAGTAATAAAAGTGGTTAAAAGATTTAAAATTCCCATAGGTTCATAATTGTATAAAATCAGATAATTTAAGCCAAATATAGCAGTTGAGAGACCGTGCTAGAACCACGGAACCCGGGAATGCCTAGCACCTTCTCCCGGGTTAACGTAATTCCTTACCCGGATTTCTAATTTGCGAACTGTTAAACAAAGTCATTCTTTCCTCTATTCGGGATTCTAAATGGTGACTTGACACACCATAAATCTCCCAAGTGCCGACTCTAGAATTCTCTTAAATAATTGAATCCCATTTCGATTGTCCTTTAATTGGAAAAACTCCCTTATCAACACCTTTCATCAAGTTGTAGTAGCCAAAATGAGGTGTGACACGCCCTTCACGGGGTGTAGTTTTAAAAAGGAGGTGTGACACCTGTTTCAGAGGTTGCCTACATATCCTTGGCAAAAAAATAATCAGGTCAGTGTGGTTCATGAGTGTTTGGTAGCTTGGACTACAGAAGCTGTTATCTTAGTGTTGTTGCTGCTACTACTACTTACTATATCCCTTTATTACATCGAGTCAAAAATAAAAGAAGCTAGACTAAGCTATGACCTATGGATTACAAAAGAACCTATCTATGTCTTCAAACTTGCTCTCGATTCTTGTTGCCTCATTGCCTTGTATATTTTCCTGTGAAACTCCTTATTGCCTTGTTGCCTTGCATTCTCCCACTGAAATTCCTTTGTTGCCGCTTTGAATTGTAATCTAAGATATTTTCCCTTGCTCTCCAGGTGGGCGCCTGATTTCCAAAACTTAAATTGTATTCCCTTGTTCTCCAGGTGGGCGCCTGATTACTAGAACTTGAATTATATTCCCTTGTTCTCCAGGTGGGCGTCTAATTACCAAAACTTGAATTGTATCCCCTTGTTCTCCAAGTGGGTGCCTAATTACCAAAACTTGATACAAAAACTAGAAATGTATTCCCTTGTTCTCAAAGTGGGCGCCTGATTACCAGAACTTGAAATGTATTCCCATGTTCTCCAAGTGGGCACCTGATTACCAAAACTTCAAATGTATTCCCTTGTTCTCCAGGTGGGCGCCTGATCACCAAAACATGAATCATATTCCCTTGTTCTCCAGGTGGGCGCTTGATTACCAAACTTGAAATGTATTCCCTTGTTATCCATGTGGGCACCTAATTACAAAACTCGAACTGCGTTCCCTTGTTCTCCAGGTGGGTGCCTGATTGCCAAAACTCAAAATTGTATTCCATTGTTCTCCAGGTAGATGCCTGATTGCCAAAACATGAAATGTATTCCCTTGCTATCCAGGTGGGCGCCTGATTTCCAAAACATGAAATGTATTTTCCCTTGTTATCTAGGTGGGTGCCTGATTACCGAAACTTGAATTGTATTCCCTAGTTATATAGGTGGCCGCCTGATTGCCGAAACTTGAATCATATTCCCTTGTTATCCAAGTAGGTGCCTGATTTCCGAAACTTGAAATGTATTCTCTTGTTATCCATGTGGGCGCCTGATTACCAAAAACATGAAATGTCTTCCATTGCTCTCCAGGTGGGCGCCTTATTACCAAAAGCTCGAATGTATTGCCAACACTACTACCTTTAAACCTGATTACAACAAAACCAACAAAACAAGAGGAATTGTCCTGCCCAAGTTTGGTGCTGGGCGCATATATGATTGCTAATTAAATCCAATTACCCAATATCTCCAAGAATTTGAGAGCTAAATAACATTATCCATGAGGGTCCTGACAATTCTTTAGTTCAACGCCAATTTAAAAGCTGAATATCTAGTTATAGAAGAAGACAATAAGGTTGTATCAAATTATCAAGGAGGGTCCTAATTCTTAACTAATGACAGCTCTAAAACTAGGATACGTCTCTAAAGGTATTACTTCCACTATGTCATGTTATCTAAGAAAATATTAAGGCTGTGTCCTATTATCCATGAGGGTCCTGAAAATTACGATCAAATCTTATCATGTTTTCCTATGATAAACCTCACGTTAAATCTTGTTTTTCAATGGAAATTTTAAAACTAAGTCTCATTATTCATGAGGTTCTGAAAATTCTTGGTTAAAGCCAATTTTAAATCTCCGTTATATCTGCTGGGGACTAGTGATTAAAGCTACATCCCATTATCCAAGAGGGTCTTGACAACTTTTAAAATTAACTCCCATTATCTATGAGGGTCCCGCGAATTTCAAATTAACTCCCATTATCCAGGGGGTCCTGAAAACTTTTAAAATTAAATCTCATTATCCAGGAGGGTCTTGAGAATTTCAAATTAAATGCCAATTTTAACTCTCGGTTGTCTCTGCTAGGGATTGCCAATTAAAAACTTTTAAAATTAAATCCCATTCACTAGGAGGATCCTGAGAATTCAAATTAAATGCCAATTTTAACTCTCGTTTGTCTCTGCTGAGGAATGCCAATTAAAGTTACATCCTATTATACAGGAGGTTCCTCAAGACTCCTATGTGAATCCTATCTCTTGTATTCATTGGGGAAATATTTATGCCAGATTATATTACCCGTGATTGCTTGGATTTTAAACCGAGTCTCATTTTACAGGAGTGTCCTGACGACTCCTAGCTGAATCCTATTTCAACACGCAAACTCTTAAGTCCATTTATGCTTCATTGCCATTCCCTATTATTTTGAGCTTTAACTAGGTCCCATTTTCCAAGAGGGTCCTTAAGTTTATAGGCATACATGCTAGGTGCTTGCTTCTCCTATGGGAGACTTCCCCAATACATCTAGAATTTCCTGCCCCTATTTCAATCAAATCAAATCATATTATTTTGAAATGTGGTGGTTAGTTTGCAGCATTCTTGCTGAAAATGGCCTCCCTGCTACCATGCTCCGTTGTGGCCGGCTTTCCCGACTTGACTATGAGCCGCCTGATTTGTTTGGATGACCCCTGAACCCTATGGCTATAGATGGACTGAGTGCTCTGTACCTCAACATTGTGTTATATTTCTGACCGTTTTGTCAGAAACTTTGCACCTTTCTTGAGATTACCGAATCATTTCACTCATGGAACTTCTAGTGATTCTTCATACCCCATTTTAACGTTTGTTGCCTTTGTCATGTTTCAGCTGCAATGTGCTTTGCCATTTGGGAGCTGGTAGTAAGCTTTGAATTTTCTATCATGCTTGCTTAAACAAAATTGACCTTGAAAGCATATTATAGGTGTGGAGACCCGACAGAAAATGAAATGCAATGACTCTAAGTTGTTTTTTAAAACAAAAGATTTCAGAATTGGTGACTACTGAAGGAGGAAGAAAAGAGACTCATCTGTGGGGGAACAGCTGGTCTCCATGATCATGACATGAACTTCGGCTTAGTCAACCCAGTCCATCCAAAGGATCGACTTTTAGTTTTCGTGCTTTGTGTTGTGACCTTCCTTAACCCAGTGTCTTTAACCAAACCTTGACATTGGTCATCCTATGATGTTCTAAGCAGATTTCCACCAACAGCCCTTTTCTAATTGTTAATTGACCTACCTTCACCGTAAGGTGCTCGTGAGGGTTTTCACCAATAAGACTCTCTCATTTTGATTTTCTGTCAACTCCCGTCGCCTTACAATGCCCGTGAGGTTTTTCACCAATAAGACTCTCTCATTTTGATTTTCTCCCAACTCATGTCGCCTTACGGTGCCCGTGAGCATTTTTACCAATAAGACTCTCTCATTTTAATATTTTCTTGCTCGAACTAGAGTGTTGCCCCAGTATGAATCACCTCTTCTTGCTTGACTTGGCATTTCTAAAAGACTGATCAGAAGGTCATTATTTGGACTGTAATGCAGGCTTTTGGATAGGGTTAGAAAGAAAGGGTGTTAAGGCTCAAAAGAATTCAAATAGGTTCTACATTACAACTTTCGGAATCAAATTTCTTACAAGAACTACAACTTCTGCCCCAGTTTCTTGCTTGGGAACTTTTGGATTTTATTTTAATGAGACCGAACCGTGAGGCTGCCTATGTATCCTTAAAAGGAATCAGGTCAAACGTAGTTCATGTCACAAGAATTGCTTTGTTTCTATTATGATTTTCTCTTTTCTCTTTCTTCTCACTCTTTTCTCTTGCTTATTCCCTTTTTCTTTTGTTGTTTTGCTATTTTGCGTTTGGTTTTTTTTTTCTTTTATTTTCTTTTTCTTTCCTTTCTTCTTCTTCTTCTTTTCTTTTTTTTTCTTCTTCTTTTTCATTCTTTCCTTTTGCTTTCCCTTTACTCATTTTTCACGCTTGCATTTCTGATTTTGTTACTGGTTTTGAAAGACGGGCATGGAAGAAAAAAATTAAAGCTCGAAAGGGTTAACAAGGGACAAAGTGTTTAGATAGCCGAATAAAATACCTTCGCCATTTCAATCTCCAAAACATGCAAGTACAATTAAATATGATTTAATCAAAGAAACTCATACATAATATTTCTTAACTACATTAGATTTGATGGCAATTTCTATGCACATGAGTTCCACTTTTGTTAGATACATTGCTCTGTTGGACAACACTCTTGACACGATGAATGGCCCTTTCCAATTTGGGGCTAAATTGACCTTTGCGTCTACCTCGTGAGGGAGGATGCGCTTCAATACTAACTGACCCACTTCAAACATTCTTGGGTGCACCTTCTTGTTATATGCTCTAGCCATTCTTTGTTGATAAAACTGGTCGTGACATACTGCCGCTAATCTTTTCTCATCGATCAGACTCAATTGCTCCAAGTGGGTTTTGACCCACTTGTCATCATCAATTTCTTCCTCGGTGAAAATTCAAAGAGACGGGATTTCAATTTCTGCCAGTATTACTACTTCTGTGCCATAAACCAACAAATATAGAGTTGACCCTACTGAGATGCGCACAGTAGTGTGATAGCCTAACAATGTGAATGGTAGCTTCTCATGCCATTGCCAGGACCATTCCACTATTTTACGGAGTATCTTCTTTATGTTCATATTGGATGCCTAAACTGCTCGATTCGCCTTGAGGTGGTATGGGCGGAATTGCCATGTGTAATCTTAAACTGCCAACATACCTCTATCATTAAATGACTATTGATATTTGCTCCGTTGTCGCTGATGATTATCTTTGGGATTCTGAACTGGCAAATGATATTTGAATGCACAAAGTTGACCACGGCCTTCTTGGTCAACGACTTGAAAGTTTTAGCTTCGACCCATTTGGTGAAATAATCAATAGCCACCAGGATAAACCTGTGCCCATTGGTTGTTGCTGGCTTGATGGGTCCAATGACATCCATACCCCAGGCAACGAAGGGCCATAGTGCAGACATTGTATGTAATTCTGACGACGGGGAGTGAATCAAATCTCCATGCACATGGCATTGATGACACTTATGCACGAAATTGATACAATTGCGCTCCATGGTGAGCCAATAATAACCTGCCCAGAGAATCTTCTTTGCCAAAACATATCCACTTATGTGCGGTCCATAAACTCCAGAATGTACCTCGTCATGATGGTTATGGCCTGTCTAGCATCTCTGCATCTTAACAACCCAAGGTCTGGCGTTCTTATGTATAATACCCCTCCACTAAAGAAAAACCCGCTTGATAAGCGATGAATTGTTCTCTTTTGATCACTTGTGGCTTGTACCGGGCACACACCTATCCTGATATATTCTTTGATGTCGTGGAGGCAAGTCTCACCAGCAAGTTCCTCTTTCACCATGTTGCAGTAAGCACGTTTATCATGGATTTTGATATGCAGTGGGTCAACATAAGCCTTATCTGGATGGTGTAACATTGACGCCAAGGAAGCCAAGGAATCAACAACCTCCTTGTGAATTCTTGGGATATGCCTAAACTCTATTGATCGAAATCAGTTACAAAGATCACGCAAACATTACTAGTATGGTATGATCTTCAAATCTCGTGTTTCCCAATCCCCTTGAATTTGGTGTACTAGAAGGTCTGAGTCTCCCAAGACCAAGACGTCTTGAACACACATGTCTGAAATGAGTAATGCCCCTATCCCGATGCCTTTCATGTAAGCGGCCCCATCGAAGAATAATTTCCATCCTGGCTTCTCGCCCGGTTCCACTTCATCATTATACATCACCTCTTCATCCGGGAAGTATGTCTTTAAAGGTTCATATTCTTCGTCCACCAGATTCTTGGCCAGATGATCAGCCAATGCTTGCGCTTTCATTGCTGTCCTAGTCACAAGACAATATCGAACTCGGTGAGAAGGATATGCCATTTTGGAAGCCTCCCCGTGGGCATAGGCTTCTGAAATATGTACTTTAACGGGTCCAGGCGTAAGATGAGGTAAGTAGTATATGATGACAGGTAGTGTTTCAACTTCTATGCTACCTAAGTTAGGGCATAACACGTCCTTTCAAGATGAGTATACTTAACCTCATAAGCTGTAAATTTCTTCCTGAGGTACTATATGGCCTACTCCTTTCTCTCGGTGATATCATGCTGACCCAAGACACTTCCGAATGAATTGTCCAAGATTGCCAGATACTGGATCAAAGACCTCCCTAGTTCCGGTGGGACCAATATCAATGGGTTTGATAAGTATCCTTTTATTTTATCAAAAGCCTCCTGGCATTCCTCCGTCCATTTGACTACCGTATCCTTTTTCAACATCTTAAAGATAGGCTGACAAGTTGTCGTCAGCCGGGCAATAAATCTACTGATGTAATTCAATCTCCCCAACATACTCATCACTTCTACTTTGTTCCTCGGAGGCAGCAATTCTTGTATGGCTTTGATCTTTGATAGATCTAGCTCAATTCCTAGTCGGTTGACTATGAATCCTAGCAACTTTCCTGATGGTACACCAAATGCACACTTCGCAGGAGTGAGCTTGAGATTGCACCTACGGAGCCTCTAGAAGAATTTTCTCATATCTCTGACATGGTCGGACTTCTTCCTGGATGTCACAATTACAGCATCAACATATACCTCAATCTCTATATGTATAATATCATGGAATATGGTTGTCATTATTCTCATGTATGCTTCCCCAGCATTCTTCAGACCGAAAGGCATGACCCTGTAGCAATATTTCCCCCAAAGTTTCATGAATGCTATCTTCTTTGCATCCTCCTCATCCATCAAAATTAGGTGATAGCCTGTGTAACAATATACGAAAGAACCAATCTCATGTTTTTCACAATTGTCAAACAATTTGTTGATGTTTGGAAGTGGGAAGTTGTCCTTGGGACTCGCTTTGTTGAGGTCATGATAATCGCCACACACCCTAGTTTTATCATCCTTCTGGCACAGGCATGACATTGGCTAACCAAGTGGAATATCGTGTGACTCGGATGACCTTTCCGATGACCCATAACTCATGAATTGAGGTCGATGACACAAGTGTTCAACCATCCACACGTGTAACAACAAGTTGCATCCTTCAAAGAAATATCCTCTGGCTTTACAGGCTGTGATGGCACGGAAGATTTCAGCTAATAACATGGGTGTGAGGGTGCTCTTGGCCTGAGTGAGCAAGGTGCTGACAACCCCTACTATCCATATATCAATATTCCCGTATTTTAAAGGAAATACCACGAGGCCCAAGAAGAATACCATAAATGCCAAAACCAGTGTTCTTCCCATTTGAGTCGGTTTCCCTTGCTACAAATTTTATTTTCCGGGTCATTAAACCCCCATATGTGCCCATATCTTTGGTACATAAACTGTGGAGTACAAAAACCGGCTGACAGATCTGGATTGTGGACCCCCATGCTTATCTTTAATGAATCCAAGAACTTGTGTACAGCGTTGGCCCTTGGCGCAATCAAATACTGGTGTCTCATAGAGATTTCGGGGCCCATGATATGTCCGGCTATTTCTTCCAGGGTTGGGGTGAGTCCAAAATCTGGGAAATGAAATACGTTGTGGGTCGGGTCTCAGTAAATAACCAATGCCTTTATGATATCCCTTCTATGATTAATTTTCAACAACCTGGTGAGTCCTCCCAGGTGCAAATTGAACTTTTTTACGCCGATTCACCTAAACCATTCCACCACATGTACCCCTCCAAAGCGATCTTGTCCATGATTGTTATTGCCAAAATATGATTCGTGCTCATTTTGCACATTTATTAGGGTGATTAAGCAAAAATCATGATTTATTGGACTCAAAAACAAAGTTGAATTTTTTCTTCAAATTTTAATTTCAAAAAAAGATTCCGGCTTGCAAATACGGCCTTTCAGCACTTCCAGGGAAAGGTTTTAAGGTTGTGCATACTACTGTCCAAAAATTAAAAAAAATAATTCAGGGCGGTTGTTCTTGCAGAAACAGCCTTCTGGCGTCCTTTTGGGGACACTCAACTAATTTTGACATGAACTGCCTTATTTATTTATCACAAACCAAATTTGTTTCTTTGAGGCTATTTTTGCGAAAATTGAAGTTGGGCCGGATGGGGTTGCCTATGTATCTCACGCCCTATGAGAATCACGCTGGCGTAGTTCGGGCAATTTTCACAGAATTAAAAACCAGCTTTTTTCCCTCTTTTTTTTCGAAAATAAAATCCATTTCTTTGTTGTTTTGTTTTTTTATTTTTCAAAAACAAACTTCTTTTTTTCAAAATTTCGGCAGCATTTCAGTATCGGTATTTGATCAAGTAAATTCCTTCATCATCCCACACACTGTCAAATTTTCCTCTCTTTTTTCTCTTTTTCTTTCAAAAGCCGGTCGGCATGCAAATTCAGAATAAATGCACAAGTAGCACGCAAGATGCATCAAGATGGTCTGTTAATTTGGGTGTACATGTCGTAGATGGACCCAACCCCTGTGTTGAGTCCCCTAAGTCGAATGCATGATGCAAATACGTGTTACTACTAGGGATCCGGCATGACGTGAAGTGGTTCTATGTTCAAAACCTTGGTATATGTTCTAAACTATGTGCCCGAGCAGACAACTCAAGTCGAGTAGAGGGCTACGTACGGGGAACCAAAAGGCCATCCAGCTTTGTAACTTGTCCGAGACTCTTTCTTATTTCAAGGCATGACACTAACAGAATAAGGAGTCTCAACCAGCAAGCAGATTCCCGAAGATGAGAAGAGAAGAGTTTTGCGCCAGTTTATATACAGTTCAAATAATATTAAAGCGGTAAAAGGCAACATTAAGCACATTGGGAACAATTACGTAATAAAATAAGATAATAAACAAAGCCAAATAAAATTATTCTAAGATCGAACTCTGAACCCTGAACCAGATATTCTGGGTTCGGTCCCCAGCAGAGTCGCCAGAGCTGTCACACCTCCTTTTTTCACTCTACACCTCGCGAAGGGCGTAGATAAAGGAGTTTTTCCAGTAAAGGACTATCTAACGAATTTAATTATTTAAAGATTTTCAGAGTCGCCACTTGGGAGATATTATGGTGTCCCAAGTCATCAGTGTAAAATCCCTAATCGAGGAAGATTTTGAGTCTGTACACAGTCTGCGAGCCAGAAATCTTGGTAAGGAATTTTGTTTACCTGGGAGAATGTGTTATGCATTCCCCCGTTCCGTGGTTCTAGCACGTCGCTCAACTGTTATATTCGCTTAAAATATCTGATTTTAATATGTTTTCATCCTATGTGCAAATTTTAACTTTTTAAAATTCTTTTATTTAATTTTAAGAAGATTGCAACGTTGTAGAAACGGTTTTGAACAACGTCACATAAATGCACCCATAATTCGCAACACGTCTCATCTAACATTGAAATTTGGATTGGGTCACATAAATGCGCACCCGAATTTAGGAAGGTCAATTATTTAACTAGCTCGCCTAAAGCAATTGTGTGTTCTCAAATTTGTGAGGTCCATAGAAATATGCTAAATGGAGCGCCTCAAATTCTAAGGATCAATACACAATTTATTACAACGAGGGCCATGCAATTGTCAATTTTATTCGCATGACACCCTAATTCTTGTATAATTAAAAGGTTTATCAATCTAGAGCTCGAAAGGTCATAAATTACTTGCATTATCTAAAATGGCATACCTCAAATATTCAAAAGAATCTGATTATTTAACTAAAAAATTTAAAATGATCGGAACTCCACTCAGTTAAACAAATTGTCTCGAACTATAAGACTCAGTAGAAGTCCGCTTAAAAACATATCAAAAATCTGTTCAATGATTCTGCCAAGCTTTGGCCCATTATTAGGCCCCAAATTTCAAAACCAACGAGTATGATTGAGGGACCCAATATCGAGTCCCTACCAGCCAAGAACCAATAGGTTTGACAAAACTTGCTATGGGTCAATACATGTACACGCAAGCTCTGGGCTCATTTGTTACGTAGTTGGGCCAACATGAAGCCCAGTAATTATGGTCCAAAACAATCCAAATCAAGAAATGCAATCGACTAAGACCAGTGCAGACCTTGGAAGGGAACTTCCGTAAATTTTTCTAAGCATGAATGCATAAAATCTCAAATTATCTTATGAAAAGCTTTGAAAGAAAAAAAAATCATTGTTGAAATCTGATGAGATACTCAAACATCTAAAATGACTTGCTCAGAAAAGAAAAAGAAAACTGTTGAATAAAAAAAATGTATTCACACTAGACATCTCCCTTTGTTGTGTTACTTGTTATTATTGAATCAAGGTATCCCTGTGCAACGTCGTGTCTTGAATTTATGCCATAATTTCTACATGATTATGTGACTTAATTTCTACTTGACATTCGACAAATTAAACACTAAATTTCCTAATTGCTCCTTAAAGCCCATAATTAATTGCTACTTGTCATTATTTGTTTTCCTCATTGAATCATAATTATTGTGTATGTGTTGTCTAATGGATTCGTATTAATTGTTGTGTTATTAGAGTAAATTTCATTTGGAAGAAGTGTTGATATAATATAATGGGAGAGGGTGGTACGCCTACCACGAGGTTTGATGAAATAGGAGCGGGTTGTACGCCTACCATAGAAATATTGAGAAACGGGATCGGGTTGCACGCCTGCAATGAGATGTGTACAGACAGTGAAGTCTGCTTTTATTTTCCTCATCGATGTAAGGGATAATTTATTGATGTTTCTTTTTATTCTTTTGAATTTATGTATTATCCATTATCCTCGAAGCATGTTCCCTTCCCATTTAAAATGGTTATTCTTGTTCGTTATCTTTCGCTGTAGATATATATATATATATATTATTTCACAGGTTAATATGGTAGTCTAGTCTAGCCTCGTCACTACTTCGCCGAAGTTAGGCTAGGCACTTACCAGCACAAGGGGTCGGTTGTGCTGATACTACATTCTGCACTATTTTATGCAGACCCCAGTGTTGTAGATTTTGGACCGTAGTCATATTGCTGGCATCATGCGACCCGAGGTAGCCATGTAGGCGTTCGCATGCCCTGGCGCCTCCTTTCATCTACATTCTTTTTTCTTTCATGTAGTTCTGGAAATAGTGTTAAGTTTATTTCTTTCAGACCTTTATTTGTAGTATTCTTATACCGTCTATGAAAGTGTGACACCAGTTCTGGGTAGTCAAAATTCAAATTGTTGTATTAGAAATTCATGTTCAAATATACAAAAAGAAAAAAAATTATCTTCCGCTTAATTATTCAAAGTTCCGCTATTTTCATGTTATTGACTTGTATTTGTTAAAAAAGAAACAATGTGTTGATGAAGTATGTAGCTAAGGATTGGCTTGCCTAGATCTCATTAGTAGGCTCCATCACAACTCCCGATGGTGGGAAATCCGGGTCGTGACAAGTCGGTATCAGAGCTCTAGGTTACATGGGTCTCAGAGTTCACGGACAATCTTAGTAGAGTCTGAGGGATCAGTGCAGAGACGTCTGTATTTATCCCCAAGAGACTACAGAGTTAGGAAAATTTTCACATTTGTTCTTTCTTGTCGTGCAGTTTGGTTTCTCAATGCTAAATTGAAACTTCTACTCTTGTCCTTTTGCGAATGGCGAGTTCATGTACTACTTATTCAGCTGAGTAGCAGCACCGACCAGTGATAGATCAACTTCTTCTTCAGAGTTCTTGAGGAGGTAAAGGTATTAGAGGTGGAGATAGAGATGCTAGAGGTGGAGGTATAGATATTAGAGGTGGAGATGCAGGTATTGTTCTAGTATGTGGTAGAGAAGCTTCAATTTAATTCTGCACCGTATCTGGTCACGCCTAGTGATTCCTTGAGTGCCCTGCTTGTCGCACCTCCTTTTTACTTATACGGCTACCCCGAAGGATAACACGCATAAAGGAGTTTTTTCAATTAAAGTGATATAATTCGAAATGGGATTTATTTATTTATTCAAGAGTCACCACTTGGGATAGGTTTGGCTTTTGGTGCCCAATTCACAGATTTATTTAGAATCCCAAATCGAGGAAATTTTGACTGCCCAATTGGAGTCTGCGAACCAGAAATTCTTGAGTAAGGAACTCTATTGACCCGAGGGAAAGGTGTTGGCACCCTCAGATCCAGTGGTTCTAGCACGGTCGCTTAAACTATTATAATCGACTAAAATTTTTATTTTAGTACATGTTCAAACCTACGATACAGTTTTAAATTATCAACCGCTTTAATATATATTTTTAGGAGATTTGCAATGTCATTAAAATACATCACGAATCACATCACATAAATGCGCACACAATTTTAGATATATTTCAACTCCACTGAGATTTGGATTTGAATCACATAAATGCGGCACCCATATTTAGGAAGATATTTTATTAGAAAATTTGCGCCTATAGCAACTACGTTTTTCAAAATTCGTGGAAGGTCGTGAAGTTTGCTAAACGGCACTTCCAATTTTCTAATTATTTTATTAAATTAATAACATGGCTCGCTTTGGTTTTATAAGGACGTCATAAATCACACTAAGATTTCTATCACGCTTGTGTCTAAAATGTCCTAATCACTTACACATGGGTAATTAAGTTTTGAAAGTCAATACTTGTATTGTTAGCCTCATTCATGGCTAGTTGGACACATTGGGCTTCAGACTTTAGCTAGCACAAGAATGTACATTGTTCATGCTATGACTGGCAGCTATTGGGCCATCCAATTGGGCCCAGGGACATTGGACTAATGAGTCCCTTATAGGAAAATAACAACAACCCTTTTGTTTCAATTATACCGTAATCAGTAAAACCATACACACAAGCATTATAAAATATACCAACAATATTTCATAGAGAAGACACTGCAAATAATTTCGTATCAGATTTTAATCTTAACGTTTAAAAAAATAATTTGGAATGCTCATCATTCAGAATATTACACATGTTCAGTTGTCGACTTCCTAATACAACTCAAATTGTAAACACTAGGCTCATTTTGGATCAAACTATTGTAAAATCTACTGGACTTAAGCAAATTAAAAGTACAGTCCCATTACAGTCCATGATTAATACATTTTTATGTTTAGTACAAATACTAGAAAATTTAAATACAGTGACAACGAGAATTGAAACGAACAAAATAAAGTACTATCTTCTCATTATCAGGCATAATCTCGAATGCACATAAGCGTTATAGCTTCTCATAGTTTTGGGATGAGAATTGATACCTGGAATGTCAACAAGACAAAGGCCTATAAGTAAAGTGAAGCAAATAGCAAGCCAAAATAGCAGTCTATAAGCCAATGAACCCAGAAAAACTCAGGAAGTTTGAGAGCAGATGACAACAATAAATCTCTAAAAGAATGGCAGCTTAATATCAAACGGAAGAGAACAACACCAAAGGATTTCTGAAGAATGTATAAGAGGCTGATATCTATTTTATATATCCTAATTCACTGAAATGCTTTAGAGGAAAATCGAAAATCTCTAAAAATAAAAATCTCAAAGTTCCAACCAAAATCTCCCCAAAAATCCCCCCTCAAATGTTCAGATTGCCCCCTTTTATAAGTGAAGCCTTAGGTCAACACCCATTTTCCTTGTTTTCCTTTTATGCCCTTACTCAAACTTCCCGTTTTACCTAAATAGTGCTTAGTTTTCTCATTTGTGCCTCAAGTTTGAGGCAGAAATTATGCTTAAACCCCTTACTAGAATGTTCTGTGGGTTGTTACAGGATTATTTAAGTTCAAATACCCTCTATGTCCCTGTTCCTTTTCCTAATTAACTGACCTAAGGTTTTTACCCTTGGTTTCCATTTGGTTTGGTCAAATCTGACCCTAGTTAGTTACATTCAAGACAAAATCAAGGTCTGAACTACTAAGGACTTAATCAATGCAAACCAAGTTCCAAGAAAGCATCTTAATGTGACTTATTCAGTAACAAAGGGTGGAAATAATTATCACAACTTCAAGACTATATGAATATTCATGAATACGTCAAGATGAACCAAAACAAACAAAAACGAAACCTGATTGACTATGCAAGAATAATGGCCAAACTATAACACTTATTAAAAAACATAGAAGTAAAAACCAGGAAATTTAAACAAAGCTAATATCAGTAATTACAATATTCAGAAAAGCAATTTATCCTAACATGTGCAAATACTGAAGATCACAATCACTAGGAAAGAAATATGACTGGTATGAAACTCTTAAAAGGAGACACCCACTCGAAATCATGATATAACACAGGTAGGATCCACATAGATAAGCATCTAACAAGACCATTCAGAACCTCAAAGGTGAAACAAATGCAGAATCAAGAGACGAGGATCAACAAACCATGTAAAAACTACTGAAGATTCAAAAGGCGAAGATCAACAAGGCATGTAAAATTTAAAAGATAAAACAACTCAGAAGATTATAGAAGATGAATGAATTCACCAGTGACACCCAAAGGAAGCACATAATATAACAAGCAAATTTTAGAATGAGATCATAGAAAACAAGTAAAATTTAAAACAAATCAGCAATTAAACAAGAAACCTATACAAAATATAAGCATTGAAGACATGGCACTTAGCTTTTTCGTGCATGTAAACCTAGCTTGGAATTTTTCCAGTTCCATGAGTTCCTGACCTCTTCTTGGGAGGTTTTTAACCTCTAAGGCATTTTGCCTCTAGTATAGGAGAGGGACCAAATGTTCAGGGGTGGGGTTCGGTGATTCAGAGACCAAGTGAAGTCTCAGATTTTATTGTCCTTTGTGGTTGGTTGTGTTTGAGGGTTGTGGGTTGTAGGGTTAGGGAGAGAGACAGAAGGGGGTCATCTGAGGCCAGTTTGAAAAACTTCCGGTGGGTTTTAGGATTTTAGGGTAAACTTAGATTTGATATTTGAGCCGGTCTATTGAGATTTGAAGGAAATGGATTGGATGGTTGGAAAGGGGAAGGGGAGGTGGTTGAGGGGTGTAGTTTTAGGTTAGTTTGGGGTTGTCTCGCCGAAGAAGGTGGTTCTGGCGATCCTTCTTTTGAATATTTGAAAAGGTGGGGACTCGTTCGAAGGAAACCAACCACAGGACGGGAAAGAGGGGGTCGTGGTGGTTTGGTGGTGTAAATTTGGGGTGGTTTGGTGACCACCCACCACCGTTGGGCGATTTCCGGTGGAGGCGTTAGGGTGGTTAATGGGTGGTCAACGGCAGTTATATGGTGGAGACGGGGAGGTGATACATCGGTGATATTTGTACCAGTAAGGAGAGGGGTTTGTCTCTGAATCTATAGAGACGTTTGGACATATTTATGTGATTTTGGTCAGGGCTTCAGGGTCGTTAGATGGCCTGTTGATCAACAGTCGAGATGAGTGGCTCCAAAACGCTGTCGTTTTGGGCATCCCTAATGGACTGGGTCGGAGACTAATATTTGGGCTGGGTATTTGATATTTTACAAGGTAAGATGATTTGGGCCACCCAGTTCTGGCCCAATTGTGGCCAGCCTGGGTGGTCCATTATTATACATGTATTTTCTTGGGTTATTTTCTCTTCTCTCTCTCTTTTTATTATATTTTTTGATTAATTTCTAATTGTATTTTAAAAATTCCTAATTAAATCAACCTAATAACTACCTATTTATGCAACATAAATGAAAAAGCAACAAATTAAAGTAAAAGAAAACAATTAAAATGCAGGAAACACTACTTATTTTTGTGAATTTGATATTTGCAAAAATAACTCTAATTACCAACTATTCTAGCAAGAGATGAAATTAAATCCTATATGCTTATGCAATTCGTATATTTTATGAATTTATGCATGCGTTACTGAAAACACACTAACACGTGCAATTAATTCTCAAAATTAAATCCTAAAAATAAAAAATAAAAAGAAAAATGCTAAAATTTAGACTCCTGTAAGAGTCGTCTCAACAGAGTAAAAATCATATGCTCACACTGTTTATGTGTCTATGCCAGTGGGTGATTCTATTGTGGCGGATTGCGTCCATTGTTAATGTATAGTGGTTATTGGCGGATTTGAGACTCATGTAGATTTGCTTCTTCTGGACATGATTGGTTTGATGTTATATTAAAGATGGACTGCTTTCACCTTACCACGTTTCCCTGGACTGTCATGCCAAGACTGTGACCTTAGCTTTACCGGGTATGCCTCGTTTAGAGTGCAGAGGGACTCCAGCTCATTCCACCCGGAGTGTCATATCATATGTGAAGGCTCGGCGTATGCTCGAGAAGGGGTGTTTGGCTTATTTAGCTTGTGTTTGGCTTATTTATCTTATGTTCGGGATTCCAGTGCTGAGGTTCCCTCTATCGATTTTGTGCCCGTTATTTGTGAGTTCCCTAATGTTTTTTCTTCAGACCTGCCGGGTAAGCCACCTCACAGGGGTATTGATTTCTGCATTGATCTGGTTCCGGGCACTTGACCTATTGCTACTCTACCATATCGTATGACCCCGCTAGAATTGAAGGAGTTAAAATAACAGTTGCAAGATTTGCTTGAGAAGGGTTTTATTAGACCCAGTATCTCACCTTGGAGAGCGTCGGTGATATTTTCCAAGAAGAAGGATGGGTCAATGAGGATGGGTATTGATTACCGGCAATTGAGCAAGGTAACGGCCAAAAATATGTATTCACTACTGAGGATTGGTGATTTGTTCGACCAGCTTTAAGGTGCCAAGGTATTTCCAAAGATTAACTTGTGATTTGGTTACTATCAGTTGAAGATTAGGGAATTTGATGTCCCTAAGACAGCTTTCCGCACTCAGAACGGGCATTATGAGTTCTTAGTTATGTCATTCGGGATGATAAATGCCCCAGCAGCTTTCATAGACTTGATGAACCGGGTGTTCAGGCCTTATTTAGATTCATTTGGGATAGTGTTCATTGATGATATTGGATATACTCTCGCAACTAGGAGAAGCACGAGCAACACCGTAGAGTGGTTCTTCAGACTCTGAAGGAGATTCAGTTATATGCTAAGTTCTCATAAGTGTTAATTCGAGTTAGGTTCAGTTGCATTTCTGGGTCATGTTGTATCAGTAGAAGGTATTCAGGTGGACCCGAAAAAGATTTATGCAGTCAAGAACTGGCCTACACCAGCATCAGCTACAGAGATTCAGAGTTTCTTGGGATTGGCTGGATACTATCATCAGTTCGTGGAGGGGTTTTCATCTATTGCAGCCCCAATGACCAGGTTGACCCAGAAAGGTGCCCAGTTCAGGTGGTTGGATGAGTGTGAGGCAAGCTTTCAGAAGCTCAAGACAGCTCTGACTATGGCACTAGTGTTGGTTTTTCCCATAAGATCAAGGCCTTACACAGTATATTGTGATGCTTCATGTATGGGGCTTGGTGCAGCGTGGAGGTGCCAAACAGGTGACCTTAGATGATGATGGTATATTAAGGTTGCAGGGGAGAGTTTACGTGCCCAATGTTGATGGGATTCAAGAGTTTATCATAGCGGAGGCCTATAGTTCCCGGTATTTTATTCATCCGGGCACCACAAAGATATATCAGAATCTGAGGCAGCATTATTGGTGGCATAGAATAATGAAAGATATTGTAGCGTATGTGGCTCGATGTTTGAACTGACAGCTGGTTAAGTATGAGCATTAGAGGCCTGGAGGATTGTTTTAGAGGATTGAGATTCCCAAGTGGAAGTGGGAGAGGATTACCATGTACGTCGTTACTGGACTTCCGTTGACCCAGAAGAGGTTCGATGCAGTTTGGGCCATTGTTGATAGACTGACCAAATTAGCGCATTTCATTCCTGTGGCAGTCTCCTATTCACCCGAGAGATTAGCTAATATTTATATCCGGGATATTGTCTGCCTATATGGGGTGCCAGTATTTATCATTTCAGACAGGGGTATGCAATTTACCTCGCATTTCTGGAAATCGGTTCAGTGAGAGTTGGGAACTCAGGTGGATTTGAGTACAGCATTTCATCCCCAGACAAACGGTCAGTCTAAGCGGACTATTGAGATCTTAGAGGATACGCTCTGAGCCTGTGTCATTGACTTTGGAGGCTCGTGGGGTCAAATTTTTGTTGGAAACACGTTCTCAATGAAATATACTAAAACGTGTGTTCTTTTGTATAGGTTTTGATGAATGACAAACGAAGCGAAAATTGATATATGACGAAGTTCAAGAAACAAGCGCACAATTGATATACATCGAGATTCAAGCTCAAGACAAGTTTTATTGTTTAATTGAGTCATTCTTAATTGTGATCTTGATCCTACAACTTGACTCGTAACATGGCTTCTCTCATAAAACTATTTTCCAAAATCATGCATATTTAATTTAATGCTAAATGATTTTAAATCATGCATATTTACATTAGTCAAAATGATTTTCATACATGCCTCTGAAAACTGGACTAAGATAATCGATTATGTACTTATGATAATCGATTATGTTGAGCCAACACTGCATGACAATCGATTGTGAACTAATGACAATCGATTGTGTTAAGGTAGTGAACATCAGGTTTTTTCAAACCTGCATGACAATCGATTGTGAACCTTATGACAATCGATTGTGCTGAGGCAGTGTCCATCAAAGTTTTTCAAAACTCAGAATAATCGATTGTGAAGCAAATGACAATCGATTGTGAAGAGACAGTGTCCTTCAGATTTTTCAAAGTCACAAAATAATCGATTGTGAACTAATGACAATCGATTGTGTTGAGGCAGTGACTTCCAGTGATTTTCAAATTTATCAAATAATCGATTGTGAGTATATAACAATCGATTGTCAAGAGGCAGTGTCTAAAATGTTTTTCAAAAACTGATAAGTAATCGATTGTTAACTTTGTGCAATCGATTGTGAAGCTGACCGTTGTCGTAAAGTTCTCAAATACCGTCAGGTAATCGATTATTGATTCTGTATAATCGATTGTTTTGATTAAAATCCGGAAAAGATTTTTTGAACGTTATTGGGTAATCGATTATTGATGTGGTATAATCGATTGTTTTGATTAAAATCCGGAAAAGATTTTTCGAACGTTGCTGAGTAATCGATTGTTGATTCTGGACAATCGATTGTTTGTGGTAAAATCTGGAAAGGATTTTTTGAACGTTGCCAGTAATCGATTATGGATTGTACGTAATCGATTATCAAGCGTAAAATCTGGGATTGAATTTTTATCTGACTGGCAGACAATCGATTGTTGGGGTTTGACAATCGATTGTCAGTGAGTAAAATCAGCAACTCTTAATTGGCAACTAGGCAACGGTAATGCTAAGTTTTTCAACTATAAATACAGCTTCATTTCAGTGTTTTAAACACAACAACATACTACAACTGATCATTACATTGCAATAAGCTTGCATACTTTTGTTTATCATTTTATATTCAATTTCATAAAGCTTTTGAGAGCCATATTCTTGTCCAAAGTTATTGTGATCCAGAGCTTACTTCTTTTACTCATATCTACTCATTAAGGAGTATTTTGTTTGAGTGTTTTAGTGTTGTATACACTTGTAAGAGAATTGTAATTCTCTTGTTGTAAGGAACTTGTGTTTCCTTGGTTGAAGTCTTGGAGTGTTGTAACTCCGAGCAAAGGTGTTGAGGCTTGCGTCCTCAAGTTGTAAAGGTTTGTTAAGCACCCGGAAGCTTGACACGTTAGTGGAAAATCTCGAGAGAGTCTCTCGGGGACTGGACTAGCCACACGTTGTGGTGAACCAGGATATATCTGTGTGTAAGTTATTATTTATCGCACTTATTTACTTCCTGCAAATTTTAATTTCCGCAAGTTTACGCAAAATTTTATTATAACGCTATTCACCCCCCCTCTAGCGTTAAGCGTATTATCTAACAATTGGTATCAGAGCCCAACTCTCTGAAAACTTAACAGTTTGAGAGAACCATCCATGGCTTCTACTCGTGATTCTTTTGCAGGAATTGAAGAAGGACAGTGCTCCACACGACCACCTCTATTCAACGGTACAAATTACACGTACTGGAAGGAGAGGATGAAGATCTTCGTTCAGTCCAACAGCTTTCACCTTTGGAAGGTGATAATGAAGGGAAACCAAATTCCCACAAAGAAGGTGGAAAACGAATGGGTTCCCAAGTCCGAGGATGAGTATGACGCGGATGACATCCGAAAGGTTCAAAATAATGCTAAAGCAATAAATTTATTATATTGTGCTGTTAATGCTGACGATTACAGGAAAATATCGTGTTGTACAACGGCAAAGGAGATGTGGGACAAGCTAGAAGTCACGTACGAAGGTACGGACCAGGTAAGGGAAGCAAAAATTGATTTCCTAACCCATTCTTATGAATTATTTCACATGAAGGAAGGTGAAAAGGTGGACGAAATGTTTGAGCGATTTTCAATAATCGTAAATGACCTTCATGCTCTCAAGAAAACATTCACGGATAGAGAGCTCGTTCAAAAAATTCTTAGAAGTCTCATACCGGCATGGAGATCAAAGGCCGATGCAATTCAAGAATCCATTGGCGTTTCAAATGTCACCATCGACGCACTAAGAGGTAACCTTAAAACCTATGAATCTACTATTCTTAACCCTTTTGTTGATGATCAAAGGAGGCAAAGAATAGCTCTAAAGGCGAGCACAAGCCAACCGCAAATTGATGAGGAAGGAGACAACGAGTTTGGACTCATTATCAAAAGATTTCAAAAGCTCATGCGCAAGGAGTATGAACGCAAGGGCAAAAAGCAAGGCGAACAAATCAAGTGCTATGAATGTGGTGAAACCGGGCACATCAAATCAAATTGCCCAAACATCAAAAAGGAGAAGAAACCTTTTAAAAAGCAACGTGCATACATTTCTTGGGGAGGCGACTCCGGAGATGAGTCAAGCGAAGGAGAAGAAGACGAAGCAGCAAATCTTTGCCTTATGGCACAAGAAGACAACAAAGATGAGGTATGTCAAATTTCGTCTAAAAAATTCTTTACTCTTGAAGAAATGCGAACTGCTTTTGATGAATTATATGCTGAGTTTATTAAGGCTTCAAAAACTGTTAAGGGCATAAAAGAAAATGCTTCATTAAAAGAAAAGGATTTTGAAAAACAGCTTTCTTCGTAAGAAAAGGATTTAGAAAAACTGGTTTTAGAAAATGAGAAGCTGAAAGAGGAAAACAAGTTTTTTGGAAAAAGAAGTTCCGATAAGCCCGAAAGCTCTACTAGAAATTGCACTTCTTGTTTGCTTCTTAAGAATGACGTAAGTAGGCTTAAAGGCACATTAGATAAGTTTAATTATTCGGACAAAAACTTGAATGATGTTCTTGTTAACTTGAAATCAACCAAGCATGGAATAGGCTTTAAGAATGAAAAAAAGGTTGCAGCTAAACCCCAACAACCTAAAGCTCAACCTAGGATTAACAATAGAAATGCTTATCCTAGAAACAACAACTCTAGAGCCAATATGCATGCTAGACAAAATGCTGAACATTTTAGAAGACCTAGGAATGACTTACCACCTAGAAATAGTCACCCTAGAAATGATGCATATTTTAGGCCAATTTTTGAACCCCTTAGAAGACCTAGCAATGGCCGTCAACCGAAAAACAATCACTCTAGAAATGCTGCCCATCCTAGAGCTTATAGTAGGAGAAATAATTCTCATGAAATGCGAAATAGTCATAGTGTTCAAAATAGAGTAAGAAACTTTCATCCGTCTAGTTACTATGAACCTAGAAGGATGCATAACCCAAATGTGACTTGTCATTATTGTTGACGTATTGGTCATATTACTGCTGCATGCTTTACACGTCATAGACATGTTACTCAATCGCATCATTATAATATGCCTAACCCCCAAGGACCCAAGATGGCATGGGTACCTAAAGAACATTAATTTGTTTTGTAGGTGTGCTTGAAGGGATCAAGTGTACTATGGTACCTTGATAGTGGATGCTCCAAGCATATGACGGGAGATGAATCCAAATTCCTTCAATTAGAGCACAAAGAAGGAGGAAGTGTTATCTTCGGTGATAACAATAAAGGAAAGATCATCGGCATCGGCTCGGTCGGTAAGGATGAAAAATCCTCTATTAAGCATATATTACTTGTGAAAGGTTTGAAGCATAATCTCTTGAACATAAGCCAATTATGTGACAAGGGAAATCTTGCTCTATTTGATTTGGATGAATGCCTAGTATTTAGACGTAGTGATTTCAAAATCATACTTCGTGGTTTTAGAGTTGATAATATTTATATGGTTGATCTTGCTAATTCCTCACCCGAATATGTTGATTGTCTAATGAGTAAAGAGGATGATACTTGGCTATGGCATCGTAGAGTAGCACATATCAATATGCATCTTTTGAACACATTGATTTCTCAAAACTTAGTTGTTGGTCTTCCCTTTTTAAAATTTGAAAATGACTCTATTTGTGACTCGTGTCAAAAGGGGAAGCAAACAAAAGCATCTTTCAAATCTAAAAATATTGTTTCAACTTCTAGACCATTGCAATTGCTTCATATGGATTTATTTGGTCCCTCTCGCATTGAAAGTCTAGGAAGAAATAAATATGCTTTTGTGATTGTTGATGATTACTCGAGATTTACTTGGACTTATTTCTTGCCAATTAAAGTGATGCTTTTCAAAATTTTAAATTTTTTCTTAAGCGTGTTCAAAATGAGAAAGAAACAACCGTCACTTCAATTAGAAGTGATCATGGGGGAGAGTTTGATCACAATCTCTTTGCGGACTTTTGTGACGAACTCGGAATAGAGCATACCTTTTTCGCTCCACGTACACCACAACAAAATGGGGTGGTGGAAAGGAAAAATAGGTGTCTCGAAGAGATGGCTAGAACCATGCTCGACGAAGCTAAGATACCCAAACATTTTTGGGCAGACGCCGTGAGTACCGCTTGCTACGTTCTAAATAGAGTAGTAATTCGGCCGATACTCATGAAAACCCCCTATGAACTTTATAAGGGAAGATAACCAAATATTTCCCATTTTAGAGTTTTTGGTTGCAAATGTTTTGTTCATAACAATGGCAAAGACCAATTGGGTAAATTCGATGCTAAGTCGGATGAAGGTATTTTCATTGGATATTCCTCACGTAGTAAATCATATAGGGTCTTTAATAAAAGAACCCAAATTGTGGAGGAATCCCCTCATGTTGTATTTTCCGAAAATAATGCTCGCTTGGCGAGAAAGGATTCCGGTTTTGATCTTGCAGGTATCTTAGACAGCTTGAAAGACAAAATACAAGAGGAACCACCCAAGGAAAATAAAGATGAAACTAAGGAACAACCAACAGAAGAAGCGCCACAATTGGAAAAAGAAACACAAGTGCCAAATGAGTGGAGGACGATCAAAGATCACCCTCTTGAACAGGTAATTGGACACGTCGGAGGAAAGGTAAGTACCCGAAACTCTCTTAAGAACACTTTAGGACACACTTCTTAAGAGCTCACGTTCTCACTTGGCAACACTAGTTTAAGTTATTACTTCTTTACAAATTACTGACTTGAGCGTCGGAGACGTTTAATTCTATTTTGCAGGTATCGCCCTAAAAGATAGGGGGAATTATAAAGTTTTGTCACAGAACAATCGATTGTTCAAGCAAATAATCGATTATCTTACTGTGCTAAAAATCGATTAGCAGTATCACTAATCGATTGTTTATAGTTTATGTTTATTATGCAGTTTTGTTTAATAATCGATTCATTAAACTGCAAAATCGATTTCCGTCTCAATCATTCAGCAATGCTTTTCCAAAACAATCGATTGTTTCAAAATATAATCGATTATCTTCAAAATCAGAAAATTTCTGTGCTCACTGTAACATAACAATCGATTACCATACTTTGACAATCGATTATTTCATGTCAGTAATTCAAAATTTGTTACCGTTTGGCTCCGCAATCGATTTATGTCAGTTCCAAGTCAGGTCATAACTCCTCAACAATCGATTATTGTATCTCAACAATCGATTGTCTAACGGTCAGTGAATTTATTTTACCATTTCTGACTAATTTGGCTTTAAATTCTCAGCAGATTTCTTCCATAAATGACAAGCCACTCTCACCTCTATAAATAGGCTTCATATATGTTCATATTCATTCACTCAAGCATCATTTCTAGCTATCAAAATATCAAATTCTCTCCAATCCTTTGCAAAATCCAGCAGCTTTCATTAAAAATGTCAGGCCGTCACTCAAAACGTTCCCGCTCTGCTAGGCACGGCGCATCCACCTCTGCTGCCCCTCCTCGTCCGAACTATCCCTATCAAGATGGTTCCGTCCTATATTTCAATTCTGACATCGAGCTTACTCGATTCTTAACCAAATTCGAGAAGCGCGACATTCTTCCACCCCGCTTTTCAAACCTCAAGTATCTTGAATCATTTGGGCCTGCTGCAAATATGCTCAAAAATTCTCAACTTCTTGACTTTTTACTCCTTACCCATCCTTACATAAATACTACATTGGTTCAAGCCTTTTATTCCAACCTCCATGAGGATGATGATGGTGAGCTTGTCACCAACATTAATGGTGTTCAAATTCTCCTTTCCGATGAAAATCTTCATACCATTGCCCGTCTTCCTCATAATGGTGAAGACATTTTTCGGTACACCGGAGAGGCCGGAGCCCTTTTTGATGAAACAACCCTCTTACACCAAATCGGTCTTACTTTTTATGATCCAAATCTCTCCTCCCGTATTCCTACAATTACGGGAATGGATCCTAATTATCGGTTGATTTTCTATTTCATCACCCGAGTCCTCAAGCCTCGTAAGCATAACCATACTACCATCTCTCAAGAGGACACTAAGCTCATGCATGCCATAATAACTGGAGCTAACATCAATTGGTGTCGGCTTATCAAAATTCACATGCGTGACGCTATCGGAGATGATAGGCCTCTTCCTTATGCTCTCCTCATCATGAACTTTCTTAATGCCACCGGATTCGTCACTGGAAATGGTCCTCTCAAAAAGAGTACCAAAAAATGGGAAATTTCGGAATCCTCCTTTCATCATGACGGTGATCATATAGCGCCTGCTCCTCCTCCATCCCGTCGTGCTCCCCCGCCTCAAGAGCCTACCCTCCGATCGATTTCCGACCAAATTGCTTCATTGACCTCTTCTCTTGGTCAACTATCTCATGAGATCCATGGATATTTTGACTATTTTCACTATCCTTATGCGGGTCTTGATCCATATAGAGCAGCGCCGGATGATGAGGCGGGAGATGATGGAAATGAATAATTTCTTTGTTTGTTATTTTTGTTTTTATATGTCGCATTGTTTTCCCTATTGCTGTATTTTTTTTCAATAAATAAACAAGGTTTATTTCATCTTTGGCATCTTATTATTATTATTTTTTTGCTAATGGCAAAAGGGGGAAGATAACGGGTATGATGCACTCTCAAATTATAAGCTTAAATTGAGGGGGAATTCTCAAATTGAGGGGGAACAAATTACATACTTGTTGCATGTCTTTACTTGTCTTGAATCGTCAATATAAATTGCTTGTCTTGCACATCCCGCTAAATGTTTGCCATTATCAAAAAGGGGGAAATTGTTGGAAACACGTTCTCAATGCAATATACTAAAACGTGTGTTCTTTTGTATAGGTTTTGATGAATGACAAACAATGTGAAAATTGATATATGACGAAGTTCAAGAAACAAGCGCACAATTGATATACATCGAGATTCAAGCTCAAGACAAGTTTTATTGTTTAATTGAGTCATTCTTAATTGTGATCTTGATCCTACAACTTGACTCGTAACATGGCTTCTCTCATAAAACTATTTTCCAAAATCATGCATATTTAATTTAATGCTAAATGATTTTAAATCATGCATATTTACATTAGTCAAAATGATTTTCATACATGCCTCTGAAAACTGGACTAAGATAATCGATTATGTACTTATGATAATCGATTATGTTGAGCCAAGACTGCATGACAATCGATTATGATGAGGCAGTGTCCATCAAAGTTTTTCAAAACTCAGAATAATCGATTGTGAAGCTAATGACAATCGATTGTGAAGAGACAGTGTCCTTCAGATTTTTCAAAGTCACAAAATAATCGATTGTGAACTAATGACAATCGATTGTGTTGAGGCAGTGACTTCCAGTGATTTTCAAATTTATTAAATAATCGATTGTGAGTATATAACAATCGATTGTCAAGAGGCAATGTCTAAAATGTTTTTCAAAAACTGATAAGTAATCGATTGTTGACTTTGTGCAATCGATTGTGAAGCTGACCGTTGTCGTAAAGTTTTCAAATACCGTCAGGTAATCGATTATTGATTCTGTATAATCGATTGTTTTGATTAAAATCCGGAAAAGATTTTTTGAACGTTATTGGGTAATCGATTATTGATTTTGTATAATCGATTGTTTTGATTAAAATCCGGAAAAGATTTTTTGAACGTTGCTGAGTAATCGATTGTTGATTCTGGAAATCGATTGTTTGTCGTAAAATCTTGAAAGGATTTTTTGAACGTTGCCAGTAATCGATTATGGATTGTAAGTAATCGATTATGAAGCTTAAAATCTGGGATTGAATTTTGATCTGACTGGCAGACAATCGATTGTTGGGGTTTGACAATCGATTGTCAGTGAGTAAAATCAGCAACTCTTAATTGGCAACTAGGCAACGGTAATGCCAAGTTTTTCAACTATAAATACAGCTTCATTTCAGTTTTTTAAACACAACAACATACTACAACTGATCATTACATTGCTATAAGCTTGCATACTTTTGTTTATCATTTTATATTCAATTTCATAAAGCTTTTGAGAGCCATATTCTTGTCCAAAGTTGTTGTGATCCAGAGCTTACTTCTTTTACTCATATCTACTCATTAAGGAGTATTTTGTTTGAGTGTTTTAGTGTTGTATACACTTGTAAGAGAATTGTAATTCTCTTGTTGTAAGGAACTTGTGTTTCCTTGGTTGAAGTCTTGGAGTGTTGTAACTCCGAGCAAAGGTGTTGAGGCTTGCGTTCTCAAGTTGTAAAGGTTTGTTAAGCACCCGGAAGCTTGACACGTTAGTGGAAAATCTCGAGAGAGTCTCTCTGGGACTGGACTAGCCACACGTTGTGGTGAACCAGGATATATCTGTGTGTAAGTTATTATTTATCGCACTTATTTACTTCCTGCAAATTTTAATTTCCGCAAGTTTACGCTAAATTTTATTATAACGCCATTCACCCCCCCCTCTAGCGTTAAGCGTATTATCTAACACTTTTTCCCTTAGCAGAGTTTTCCTACAACAATAACTACCAGTCGATTATCCAGATGGTCCCTTATGAAGCTCTATATGGTAGGCGGTATTGGACTCCGGTCGGATGGTTTGATCGGGAGAGGCTCGATTGTTGGGTAAAAATTTGGTTCAGGAGGCATTGGACAAAGTCAAGATCATTTAGGATAGGGTTCATTCAGCTCATTCTAGGTAAAAGTGTTATGCAGAACGCAAGGTTCCAGATGTGGCATTCATGGTTGGTGAGCAGGTATTCCTCCGAGTGTCGCCTATGAAGGGCGTGATGATATTTTGGAAGAAGGGCAAGCTTAGCCCAAGATTTAGTGGTCCGTTTGAGATTCTTGATCGGGTGGGAGAGGTGGTTTATAGACTTGCATTGCCACCTAGCTTATCCGCCATGCATCCAGTTTTTCATGTATCAATGCTTCGGAGAAATCACGGCGATCCAACCCACGTGTTAAACATCAGCACTGTCCAATTGGACAAAGACTTGTCTTATGAGGAGGAGCCGGTAGCTATTCTAGACCGGCAGGTTCATTAGTTTAAATCCAAGAGATTCCTTCTATTCGTGTCCAATGGAGAGGTCAGCCCCCTAAGGCATCGACGTGGGAGTCTGAGTCTAATATGCGGAGTAGTTATCCTTATCTATTTCCCGACTCAGGTACTTCTTTATTTTGTCTGTTTGAGGACGAATGATTGTTTTAGAAGTGGAGGATGTGAGGACCCACCGCGGTCATCACTTGTTTTCTTGCCATTCTATACTTTTGAGGCCTTGGAAATCCCATTTAAGGTTACCTCGATTTGCATGCGCAGTCCCGGCGCGTAGCCGAAAAGCTCAAATGTGAATTCTGTGAGAAAAATGCAAAATTTTGATATTAAATTGAATAAATTTGACTTTGGTCAACATTTTGGGTAAACGGATTCATACTCGTGATTTGACGGTCCCGGAGGGTCCGCATGAAAATATGGGACTTGGGCGTACGCCTAGAATCAAATTCCGAGGTCCCAATCCACAGAAATGAATTTTTGTCTGAAATTGTTTTCTGGAAATGATTAAGGAACTTGGAAATGAAATTTGATTGAAAGATTATGGTATCGGGCCCCGGTACAAGTCTTATATATGTTTTAAGCTCTTTCTGTAAAGTTTGGTTGAAAATGGACGTCGTTTGATGTGTTTCGGACTTAAAAGTGAAATATGATGTTCTAGGAAAATTTGGAAGAAATCATGAGTTTTGAGGCTTGATTCGATGTATGTGATGTTATTTGGCGATTTGATTGCATGGATAAGTCCATAGGATGTCTTTGAGGTTGTGTGCATATTTAGTTCAGAGCACCGAGGGCTCGGGTGAGTTTTGGATAGGCCACGGATTGAATTTTCGAACTTTGGAAAAATCTTGCATTCCAGTTCTGCAATCTTCGCAGTCGCGAAGAAGGTCTCGCAAATGTGAGACTGTGATCGCAAATGCGAGAATGGGAAATTTTTCATTGGGTAGCAAATGCGATAATCGGGTTCGCAAATGCGATAATGGGCCAGTCGCAAATGCGACATCTTTGTTCAAAAATGTGATACCTGCATTCTTGCACAGTGTTTGCAAATGTGAACAAGACCTCCCATTTCCCAAGCCTGCAGGGTTTGTAAATGCGAACCCTGTCGGAATTCCATATCCGGAGCCCACCAATTTCTATACTTTGTCGAATTTTAACCATTTTTTCACCATTCTTTCAAAACCCAAACTCCTTAGGTGATTTTTCAAGAACAATTTTCATTACAAATCATTTGTAAGTCGATTTTTACTCAATGCTTTCAATCATTAACATCATTTAACATGTTTTCCACTTAAAATCAAGGATTTTCATGGGTGAAATTGGGGGTCTTGGGTATGACCTAGGTTTTTTTGAAAAATTGGAGATTTAGACCTCAATTTGAGGTCCGATTTCAAAACAAATTACATATTTGGATTCGTGGGGGAATGATAACCGGGTTTTGGTTCGAACCTCGAGTTTTGACCACGTGAACATGGTGGTGATTTTGGAATTTTTGGGCAAAACTTTGAGAAATTCATTTTTACGCATTCAAATTGATTCATTTAGTGTTTATTAAAGTAATTAAGTGACTTGTGACTAGATTCGAGCGGATTGGAGGTTGAATCACAGGGTAAAGCTATAGTTGAGGCTTGAGTTGAGTTCATAATATCGAGGTAAGTGTTTGGTCTAATCTTAGCTTGATAGAACATGAGTTGGGTCTTATTTGCTACTTGCTAATTGTCGAGTACGTTATATAGTCATGGTGACGAGTATCTATACATTGGTGTCTAGCATGACCGCGAGTCCTTATTTTGCGAATAGTTTAGATTTTGTTATATCTTCCATGCTTAATTGATGACTTCTATATGTTGTAAAGAGTATGTGAAAGGAATTGTGATCATTAAACTCCGTGGAGCGTTAGCTCGAGTTGAAATACAAATTGTGAAGGTATATGAGATAAGTAAATCTTTAGAGCATTGGCTCGAGTGATAATGTGAACTATGAGATGAAAGAGAAAGAAAGAGAAAGAGTTATTGATCTATTCCCTTGGCGGGACGTAGTTGATTATTGAATATTTTTCCCTTGTCGGGATGTTGTTGATAATTGAATATTTTCCCTTGTCGGGACGTTGAGATTATTGATGTTGTACCCTTGGAGGGTTTTAATTGTTTGTTTGTGTTCCCTTGCTGGGATTTCCATTATTGTTTTATTATTCTCTTGCCCTTGTTTGTGATTGTTGATTGGGTGAGGATGAGAGTAAAAGCACGAAGGGTGATGTCGTGCACCTATTGCCCTTTTTTAAGATTTCTTATTGTTATCAGTTCAAGTGTATTTAGGTGTCTTATTCCACTATGACTGTGATTCTTTGTGTTGGCATCTCCCTTTGTTGTGTTACTTGTTATTATTGAATCAAGGTATCCTTGTGCAACGTCATGTCTTAAATTTATGCCATATTTGCTACATGATTATGTGACTGCATTGCTACTTGACATTCAATACATTAAATACTAAATTTCCTAATTTCTCCTTAAAGCCCATAACTAATTGCTAGTTGTCATTATTTATTTTCCTCAGTGAATCATAATTATTGTGTACTTGTTATCTTATGGATTCGTATTAATTCTTGCGTTATTAGAGTAAATTTCATTTGGAAGAACTGTTGATATAATGTAATGGGAGCGGGTGGTACGCCTACCACGAGGTTTGATGAAATGGGAGCGGGTAGTACGCCTACCATGGAAACATTGAAAAATGGGATCGGATTGCACGCCTACAACGAGATGTGTACAGATAGTGAAGTCTGCTTTTATTGTCCTTGTCCGTGGTAGGGATAATTTATTCATGTTTCTTATTATTCTCTTGAATTTCTGTATTATCCGTTATCCCCGAAGCATGTTCCCTTCCCATTTAAAATGGTTATTCTTGTTATTTCCCACTCTGCACTCTTTTGTGCAGACCCCAATGTTGCAGATTTTGGACCGCAGTGAGATTGCTGGATCTTATTCATCAAGAGACCCGAGGTAGCCCTATTAGCATTCGCAGGCCCTGACGTCTCCTTTCATCTACATTCCTATTTCTTTCATGTATTTCTAGAAACAGTGTTGAGTTTATTTCTTTTAGACCTTTATGTGTAGTATTCTTAGACCGTCTACGAAACTATGACACCAATTCTGGATAGTCAAAATTCAAATGGTTGTATTAGAAATTCATGTTCAGATATAAAAAAAAGAAAAAAATATTTATCTTCCTCTTGATTATTCAAAGTTCCGCCATTTTCATGTTATTGACTTGTATTTGTTATAATTGAAGCAATGTGTTAATGAAGTAAGTAGCTAAGAATGGGCTTGCCTAGCTCTCATTAGTAGGCGCCATCACGACTCCCGACTGTGGAAAATCTAGGTCGTGACATCTGTGCTCTCTTCTCATAAGGAGACTTCCCTCCTTATCCCATATGCAACCTTTTCGATCGGTTCAGGAGATATTGTTGATTGATCAATGGGACTTCTCTCCTTCATGTGCATCTCACATGTATGGTTGACAACCAATGTGCTTTACCTGATAGACCTGGTCCATGACTGAGTTCATTTGTCATTCTACAAAACTACACTTGTTCATGGGCTAACAAATTCTCTCTTTTTGATGATGACTAACACTGTGCTTTTTACTGATCAAAGACCTGTAAGAACTCAGCTTAACCATTAACACTTTACTTAAAAAATTTACTTATCATCAAGGACCAGGTTAATTAGGCTATAAATATCACTTAATTCAGAATAATGAGTAAAGCACAATATCTCTTCCCCCTTTTGGCATCATTGAAAAGTTGCATATATTGTGAATCCTGGAATTTAATAAGTACTCATGGCTGCTGGGGCAACTACAAATTAAAATATTGTGCAATTATTAATAATCAACAAACATATTTTAATCCATTAAGAACATAATCATCATTGAACAAGAGAAAACAATAGTTTGTCATTGATAGAGATATGCCTTCACAAACAGACCATAAAAAGAAAGAAAAATTTCCAAAACATAAGCACAAAAAAACAAAAACATCCCTAATCTGGGTCACTAGAAGGTTACTAGACTGGTTCAAAAGGAAGGTGCTGGGAGACCTAAGGCTTGGAGGAACTAGAGGGTTAAGATTGGAGAAGGTTTAGCATATTCTAAAGCATTCCATCACTTTTCTCCTTTTTCTTTTTTCTAGATCAGTTCTAAGGCCATTTCTTTTAGTTTCCAATACAGCCACACGTGCCTTGAGCCTAGCAATTTCATCATCCTTAGTTCCACACTCCTGAACCAAAGTCGTAACCTTGTTGATGATGGGTGCCCTCAAAGATGAACCAGGTTTAATTGGGAAAGCATTGACAGGATAGTCACAAGCCAGCAGAGTCTTAACGCCAAAATATTCTTTGACTGATGCCATTTCCCATTTCTTCAAAGGTACGTTGATCCTGTCCAGAACAGTAGTCAGTATGAACCCATATGGAGTAGCATGTACCTTAGATCCATTGATGACCTTGTCTAGTAATTTTTTTATAAAAGCAGACAGTTGATTTGCATTCCTCTCTCCAGGCACTCATAAGAAATAGGTCCATATAATTTGCAGTGTGTCTTCTCTTCTGTCTGGGAAAGAGGTACTCGTTGACAAAATCAAACAAGACCTTGTGCTCAGGTCTCACCTCACTCTTCTGAACAAATGGCTTCAGACACATCTTTAGAATCACAAAACCTTCTAGTGATTTCAACAACAGTGGGAAGAGAATCCATACATGGCCACCTTTGCCTTGTATAATCATCATACCTTTCAAAGGGTATGTCCAGAATCTCACCCAGTTTGAGTGCATCAAACTCCACTTTCACTCCTTTCACCAGGCTGGTGACTACTCCATCCTTCACAACAATATTGGCCATAAATTCAATCAGCTCATTCATGGCCAGCCTCCCATTTTCAAGGACCGTGTCTTTCCAACCTTGTGCAGCTAGAGCATCCAACAGTCTCATTATTCCTCGTTCACCCAGGTGCTTCGACATTCTTCCTTTCAAAAATTTTCTTCTGCCAAAGATGGAAAACTTATCCTGCTCCTTCTCAGATTCCTCTTCTTCTTCTTTTCCACTCTACTCTTCATCTTCTTCAACAATTTTCTTTTACTTTCCTTTCATTGCAGATCTTGTCCTTTTGGCTAGTTAGGGTTCATCAAACACATGTACAGAAGAAGACCTTTTGGAAGAAGTCTTGGACTTTTTAGGTTTTGGTATAGAAACCTCCGCTGTTGTTCCCCTTTCTTGATGGACCCGTTCCATCTCATCTTCTTCTTCAACCTCAGAGGACTCTGCAACATTTTTCTTTACCTTCTCCATTTTCTTCTTCTTGCTTTCTTCCAGAGCTTTTTGTAGGTCAACTTCACTTTGTCTTACCCTTCTTCTTGTAGCCCTTCCCCTGAAGGGGCAGTAGATTTTGGGGATGAAGTCATTCTTTTCTTGGATGGCTTGGGAAAGGTTGGGGCCTTTTGTGAGGTATATTTGCATTTCTATGGGTCATAACTTGCCCCAACCTTTTTCAGAAGATCAGCCAGAGTTTCCTCAGCAAATGAACCAGGTTCATCTCTTTGTTTGCTTAGATAAACCAACCCTTCAGCTTCTTCCCTGGATCCACTTCCCCCTGATTTTGTGCCGCTCTTTTGTTCAACTCCAAATATAGCAAGAACTTCTCCTTTTCCTCTTTCTTTCCTACACCTACTCAATTCAGCCACCTTAACATCTCTAATAGGTCCAACTAGAATAAACCTATTTTCTAAGTTTTCAACCACATAAGAACTTACCTCAATAGGGGTTTCTTGAATTATTTCAGTGTTAGACGACCCATGATCTTCACCTTCACTGGTATGTAAAAAGGATTCTGACTTAGAACTGGAGTCAGGTTCTTGTGCTAGGCTTTCTTTCCTTTGGCTAGCTTTCAATCTCTCATTTAAAACATTTCTCAGAGCTCCAGATGCTACAATTTTTCTAGACGACATTTTCTGCCTCCGAAACCTGGGTTTTGGGGACTCACTGGGAGAAGTAGATGAGGATGTATTTGATGGAGTTGGTAGTGGTGGAGTACCAGGATTATCTTTCGGGTTAGACATGGTTCTTCGTTGCTTGAGAAGCTTTGGGGATTTTTGAAGAAGAGAGTTTTGGGAATTTCTGCAGAGGAGTAGCGACCTAGAACTGGAGGAAATTTTTTACGGTTATTACATAATGAAAAAGATTAGAGATGTGGTGTGTATTTAAAAGCAATTAGACATTTACTCAGTAACGACAACTTTTCAGAGGTTAAAGAAAAGTCTAATCAACCTGTAATTCCAGTCCTTTAATGATTTATTTTGCTTCCCTAGATTTTAGGTAAAAATCACAGTTTTAGAGTTATAAATGGAGGAAACTAGTTTAATGCCTCAACGGATAAAATTTTTTAGGAATTTGGCAATGACCGTACTTTTACTCAGGTTTGAATTGTTAATCTTTCTAATTATGAAAAGTACTGAAAACGTACCTGTATTTTCACATGAACTCATACTTATGAACCAGGTTCTTCATATAGAACTCTCTTGAACATGCCTCAAAAGTCATAATAGAAAAACTTTGTAAGAGATCAGTAAATCATATATATATACCAGTCACACGAGTATACTAATTAAAGTATGAAACTGCGTAAGAATTAATCTAGTTATTTACACAAAGAATAGAACTCCTAACCAAATAATTTTTTTTTTTCATTTTTTTGATTGTGCATTCTGAACTGGACCTATTAGGTGATCTTAATCATCTCTAATTCCAACATGTTCCTCTCAAAGTTTTCTCTGCTTGGTGCTTTAGTGAAAATGTCAGCAATTTGCTTATATCTAGCACAGAATTCTATGGAGATCAGTCCTTTCTCATAGTTATCTCTTAAGAAGTGGTATCTAACATCTATGTGCTTAGTCCTCTTATGATGAACAGGGTTCTTTTTCATACTTATAGCACTAGCATTATCACAAAATATTGGAATACAACCAACTTCAATACCCAAATCTACCAATTGTTGTTTCATCCATAGCAATTGAGCACAAAGATGAAGCATCAACACACTCAGCTTCAGCAGTAGATAAGGCCACTGAGTTTTGCTTTTTCGTAGCCCATGACACAAGACATGAAGCAAGAAAGTGTGTCATACCTAAGGTGCTCTTCCTATCCACCAGAAAACCAGCAAAATTAGTATCAACATATCCTACTAGATCGAAATTGATACCTTTGAGATACCAAAGACACATATCAGTGGTGCCTTTCAAGTATCTTAGTATCCTTTTGACAACAGTCAGATAAGACTCCTTAGGATTTTCCTGAAAAAAAGCACAAAGTCCTACACTGAAAACAATGTCAAGTCTACTAGTAGTAAGATACAGAAGTGAATCAATAATACCCCTATACCACTTTTGGTCAACAGATGAACCAGGTTCATCTACATCTAACTTAGTAGTAGTTGCAATGGGTGTGTCTATTTCCGTTGATTCTTTCATTTTAAACTTTTTGATTAGTTCCTTTGCATACTTCTGCTGGTGGATCATAGTTCTATTCGAACTTTGTTTGATTTGTAAGCCTAAGAAGAAGTTAAGCTCACCTATCATACTCATTTCGAGCTCACTCCCCATTAATTTTGCAAAGTCCTTACTTAGCTTATCAGTAGTGGACCCAAAGATTATGTCATCAACATATATTTGTACAACAAGGAGATCCTTACATTTTTCCTTTAAGAATAAAGTACTATCAATTTTACCTCTTTGTAACCATGCTCAAGCAGGAATTTTGACAATCGTTCATACCATACTCTTGGAGCTTGCTTGAGTCCATAGAGGGCCTTGTCTAACTTGTACACATGCTCAGGATATTCCTTGCTCTCAAACCCTGGTGGTTGTTTCACAAACACTTCCTCTTTCAAGTGGCCATTTAGGAAGGCACTTTTGATATCTATTTGATGCAGAGTGAATTCCATGTGTGTTGCAAAAGCTATAGGGAGTCTGATTGCCGCTAGTCTTGCAATAGGAGCAAAAGTCTCATCATAGTCTATGCCCTCCTCTTGGCTGTAACCTTGGACCATCGGTCTTGCCTTGTTTCTTGTAACTGTTCCATCTTCATCAAGCTTGTTTCTAAAGACCCATTTTGTACCAATGACGGATCTGTCCTTGGGTCTTGGAACTAGATGCCAAACTTGGCTTCTTTCAAACTGATTGAGCTTATCTTGCATTGCAATCACCCAATCTGCATCATGCAAAGCCTCAACAATATTCTTAGGTTCAATAAGAGACATAAAGGCATCAAAAGCACACAGATTCTTTAATTATGACATGGTTTTAACTCCAGATGTTGGATTAGTGATAATGTTCTTAATGGGATGAGAACTATGATACTTGTGAGGTTTCACAACGTACTAATTTCTGCTAGATGTTTCTCCCATGTTCTGTTGCTGAGGAATAGGGTCATGAACAGGTTCCTTCAAGGGATTTATTTCAATTCCCCTTTGATTTGTTCACCCTGTCAGGTTTCCCTGGATGGAAGAACCTGTTCCATCACTATTTCCTTCTATTGGTGCCACTTTGACATGAGCTGAGGCTTCAATCAAATCCTTTTACGATCCAATGGCTTCATCTTCATGTTCATGTCTCTCAGAAAGAATGTTAGTTTTATCAAATATTACATGTACACTTTCTTCTACACACAGAGTTCTTTTATTAAACACTTTATATTCTTTGCTATATGAATAATATCCCAAGAATACCCCCTCATCACTTTTGGCATCAAACTTACCTAGGGAGTCCTTTCCATGATTGTGCACGTAGAACTTGCAACCAAATGCCCTAAGATGGGATATGTTTGGTTTTCTCACTTTATGTAATTCATAGGGAGTCTTCTGTACTAGAGGTCTAGCTATGCATTTATTAATTATGTAACATGCAGTATTTACAGCCTCTGCCCAAAAGCTGTGGGGAAATTTACAAGAAAGCAGCATGGTTCTAGCCATGTCCTCAAGAGTCATATTTTTCCTTTCAAATACTCAATTTTGTTGAGGAGCCCTAGGGACATAGAAGTTATGATCTATACCAATTTCATCACAGAATTCAACAAATTTGGAATTTTCAAATTCAGTTCCATGGTTTGATCTAATAGATGCAAGTTGATTTCCTAATTGTTTCTGAGTTTTTCTAACAAATGCAGTAAACATGTCAAATGCTTCGTCTTTGGAAGTTAGAAATAGAACCTAGGTAAATCTAGAGTAATCATCAACAAGCACCATTACATATTTCTTTTCACCTCTGCTCTTGGTTCTCATTGGACCACACAGATCCATCTGGACCAATTCCAACGACTTGGTTGTACTTACCATTTTATTGCTTTTGAAGGATGATTTTACCTGCTTCCCCCTTACATATGCCTCACGAACTTTGTCTTCCTTGAACGTGATATTAGGTGACCCTATCACCAAGTCCTTAGAGACTAATTTGTTTAGCTAATTTAGACTTGTATGACCAAGTCTTTTGTGCCACGGGAGGGGATCATTATCCAGCACACTTAACAATGTAAATATTGTTAACTCTCTTTCCCTGTAAAACAATCTTGTCAGTGTTAAGATTAATCACAAAACATTTAGCAGAGGTGAATGCTACAAGGTTACCTCTGTCACATAGTTGTGACACACTAATCAGGTTATATTTCAAGCCATCTATTAAGTAGACATTCTCAATGGAGTGAGAGTCTGTCTTACCTACCTTTCCAACCCCAATAATCTCACCTTTCTTCCTATTCCCAAAGGATACATTGCCTCCCTTTAAGTCCTCAAGTGAAAGGAACTGGTTCTTGCTCTCAGTCATATGTTCTGAGCAGCCACTATCTATATACCATATTTGGTTACTTCCTTTCACTTGGACCCGAAAAAAGAAATTAGGGGAACCCAATTAGTTTGGGTCCCTTTCTATAGGCCAAAGGATGAACAGATTCCTTCTTGCCCACCCAGGCAACTTACTTTTCTCTTGAACAAAGGCTTTGTTCTTTCTACTGGCCTTTTCTTTAGCATTACATTCACTTTTGTAAGGGCCAGTCTTGCCACAATATGTGAGATTTTATTTTCAGAAAGTGTGAGGTACTTGCTTTTAGGGTCACACTTTGGTGCTTGAGTCCCGTAGCCAAGTCCTCTTTTGTTGCTACGGTGATGCTCTTGCAACCAAGAAAGTGCATCAGAAGCCTTGTTCCATTTGCAAGTTCTGTCTAGTTCATGTTTCATCGTTCCTAGATCTTCTTTTAGGACTTTAATCAATTCATCCTTCTTATGCAAATCATCCTTCATTTTTCCTAAGTTTTCTTCTAAAGTAAGATTTGTGTGATCAACTTTCTTCTTTTCTTTCCTAGTTTCAGTTTTATGTTTTCAGATCTAAGTTCTAGAACACTGGTGTCAAGTTCAGGAACCTGGTTCTTCAACTCAGCATTTTTTCTATCACTCTCCTTAGCCCTAGACTCTAGACTCTAGATTTTTGTATTTTTGCTTTTAGTATCACACATTCCGTAGACAGATCTTCCTTCTCATTGTTAATTATCTCAGACTCATCAATGAAGTCTAGTAATAGCTCAGCTAGCCTTTTCTTAAACTGAAATTTAATCTTGTCATTGAGATGAAGAATACTTACCTCTTGTTCATCATCTGATTCTCCGATGGCCATAAGGGCATGTTTATATTCAGCTTCATCCTCCGAGTCCTCATCTGATGTTTCTCCCCGGTAGCAACCATAGCCTTTGTTGATCATTTATTCCTTTTTGGTTGGACCTGTTCCTTCTTCCTATTTCTCCGTCCAGCCCTTTCTTTCTTCCACTCAATTTTCCATTGAGGGCAGTTCTTGATCATGTGATCAGTCTTACCACACTTGTAACAACCTCATTGTTCTATTTCTCAGCAGCCCTTGGTTTGTTGAAGGTTGTACCTCTTGAAGAACCCATTCCTCTCATCAGGTACCTTTTGAAATCCCTTGTTATCATAGTCATTTCATCATCCTCCATATCTGAACCTTCAGCAATTCTGAGAGCCAGACTTCTTTCCTTCTTTGGTGTGTCCATCTTCATGGTTTTCCTTCTCAGTTCATAGACAGTAAGATTTCAATTAGTTCATCCAGCTTGAGGGTAGCAATATTCTTAAATTCCTGAATAGCAGTAATTTAGCTTTCCCATGAGACTGGTAGAACCCTTGTCAAGATTTTCTCAACCTTGTCTTCTTCAAGAATAGTCTTTTCAAGAGACTTAAGTTCATTTGTTAATGTAGTGAACCTAGTATACATCTCTTGGATAGTTTCTCCTTCTTTCATAGTAAAATTCTCGTATTGAGAATACAGTAGTGTTCCTCTGGACCTCTTCACTTGAGATGTTCCTTCATGAGCCATTTGTAGAGTTTCCCAGATTTCCTTAGCAGTAGTACAGCTTTGGATTAACTCATATGGACCTAGTCCACACACAAGCCATTTCTTGGCCTTAGCATTTTTCTCCCACTTTTTCAGGTCTTCAGCAGTGCAGACAGCTCTTGTCTTTGGTACTTTAACTCTTTCCTCATTCTTCTTTGTAGTTGCTAAGGGTCCATCAATGACTATGTCCCAGATTTCATAGTCCTCACCAATGATATGATCTCTCATCCTGTTTTTCCACCAAGAATAGTATTGTCCATTGAAGAGTGGAGGCCTAGCAGTGGATTGCCCTTCCCAATTTCTAGGGGTTGCATTCATGTTGATCTTTTCCTAATGTGTTAGCCTTTTCAAGGATAACCTTCTCTAATACCAATTGATGTTCTAATTGTCAATACCATACAAAAGGGCGGGTTGATTTGTGTGGTACCCAATTTTAGCTCTAGAAGAACCTGGTTCTTCTAGGTGTACTTACTACTACTGTTTGCGGAATTAAAATTACATAAAATAAAGATCATTGAGATTTTTACGTGGAAAACACCTGACTCAAAAGGTGAAAAAACTACGACCTACTACTCAGTAGGATTTTCCGAAACTTCCATTAAAATCACTAAGCCAAAATAGCATTTACAAAACTCTTGTAAACCTAAGGATTAAACTCTAATCCATGTGTAGCACACAGCCTCCCTGTTGCCACACCTTCAAGTTAACTCTAACTTGAATACTCAAAGTACTTAGTACAAATGCTTCTATGAAGCTGAAAGATACAACTTTAAACCACCTACTATAATTGAACTAGAATAAAAGAAAGACACAATGAAATTGGTGCTTCTATCTTCTCCAAGTAGGTTCAGGATTGCACACTTAAATCTCACATAAATTGCTTGCAAAATTACTTCGCTTTCGCTCTCAATTTAGTTTCACTTCTGCGTTTGTGCAATACCTGTAAAACATAACAATTACCGTTTTTAATGAGTTAGTAATTAGAGATTGATTGATACTCCATTACTGATCTTCCATCAAAGTTGAGTCCTTGAACAACACAAACCCCAACCCTATCCTTTATCTGGATCTGTGTTCTCTTCTCATAAAGAGACTTCCCTCCTTATCCCATATGCAACCTTTTCAATCAGTTCAGGAGATATTGCTGCTTGATCAACGAGACTTATCTCCTTCACGTACATCTCACATGTATAGGTTGACAAACATTATGCTTCACTTGGTGGACCTGGTCCATGACTGAGTTCATTTGTCATTCTTCATAACTACACTTATTCTTGGGCCAACATCTACTGACTCCCAATTTAATCCACTCAGAAAAGGAATAATCTAACTAATCCATTCAATGGGTGGCACCTGACAATCTTCTAGAGACTATTATTGTACTATTAGCTAGCATATCTAATGCAGTATCTAATTATTGGGTTGACTTCTTTACTACTGAAGGCACATACTGACTTCACTTGATAGCCCAAACAAACCTAAGCTCTAAGTTGCCTTCCTGTTCTCTATAATTACTCTCTTTTATTCATTGTTGTACTCCAAATTCCCGCTGTCTGGAGTATAAGAAAACAATAAGGCAGTGCGGCATCAATAGGCAATACCATCCGCAAGTGGATGCTTCGGATGGGATGGTGATGAGTATGAGGTTGGGTATGGTAAGTGTTTTCTATGTAGCGAGCTAGCCTAAAGGGTAACTTTACCATGTTGGTTTTCCCAAACGTAGCCGCTAACAATGTTTGAATGTACCATGAATAGCTGTGGCTTTTTTGTTTTGGCCACGTGATAATTTCTTAATGGCAGTTTGGAGAGAGTTTTCTCATTAAGTATCCTTAACAATGCTATAGAAGAACGGAACTAGTTGATCAAACCACTCAACATCCCGCTAGAATGACCAATGACTAATTCATTTCTCTTTTGGTTCAGAATTGAGGTGACAAAAAGGTTAAAAAAATAATTAACCATCTATATTCAATTAAAAATGAATTGGATAATGAATTTTTTAAAATTTATTAAATATGGATAAGAACTATATTGTTTATTTAAAAAATAAATAAGTAATGGGTAATCAATGTATAACTAATGAGTTTAATTTTTAAATTTATAAAGTCTCAAATAAGGGGTTGTTTAGGGAGACTAAAAATTCTCCCAAAAGTGATATGTAAGTAGGCATGGATAATATGACTACCCATATTACTGTCGATTAACTCATTTTTTATCCATATTAAATATGGGTTGGGTCGGATAATTTATCGTTAGAATTACAAGAAAATATACATGACTTCACACCATAACAAAAAATGGCCCATGTTTTTAAGTTTTACCCGACCTAGCTCCTATTGTACATATTTTGAAAACATTCCCTCTTGCAAATTTAAAATCTATGTTCTTACAACCATTGCTTTTAAAAGTTACGGAGTTAAATCTGTGTTCTCACAATCATTGCTTTCATTCTCTCTTCTTATCACATCTTTTACATATGCTTCAAAAGGGTCGTCCGGCATTACTGCTTCTCCCCCTACATCACCTGGTTGCAATGTAAAAAAAAATCAAAAGTAGAAGTCCACCATTGAAGGTTATTCAAAGTTTTGCTTTCAAAGATATAATTTTTTGAGTTTGTTAGTTGTTTGGATTAGGTGTTGTTCTAGTTACTTGAAAATATCAAAAGGAGTTCAAAATTTAAATTTAAAGCGATTTAGAGTAGATTTGAGCAAGATTTAAGTTAAATTTCAGAAAAGACGCAAGGAAGAAAACGAAGTCAGTTTTTTTTGAATAATTATATATAATCTTGTATAATAGTGCATATTAGTGTATAAATACAAATACACCTTATACACTATTATACACCATTATACAAGCGTCTGTAAATGAACTTCTTATACGAATTTCAGCTGCAATTCTTGTTTAGAACCACTCCAAATCTCATTAATTGACTTCAGATTTTATATACTATTTCTAACAAGTCTAAATAACACCCACTTCAAAATTTTCACAAAATCAAATTCAGGATTTAACCCACAAATTTAAGCTTGTTAAAAATCTAATTTTTGCCGCCCAAATGGATTTGGTTTGTTGATCTAATATTTGAGTCACATTTACTGATTTGAAAATTAACTTAAAAGCTAGAGCAATCTTTACAAAAATTAAATAGTAAATTTGGAACCTATTAGAGTTGGATATTAAGTCTTCACCTATTATTTTCGGGCCAGTTGGTTGTAAATTGAAATATGAACTACAAATTTAAAAAGTAGGGAACCTAATTGTTCTTATGTAAATTTTTTTCTTTTTTTATTATTTTTTCGATTCAAACCATATCCCATCCGATCCCCCCCCCCCCCTCCCCCCCGGCTATCACTCCTAGTTCAAAATCATTTTCATTCATGTAATGAGTTAATAGATCATTTTCAATTGTTTATATTTCGATTTTGTTTTTTTGACATAAGACATTGATAAACCCTATATTTTTGTAATTTTGTGGCATAAATGAAAACAATTTAATCTGAGAAAAAATAGATTTGATAATGTCGGACTTAACAAGTTTTTACATCGATTGATCCCATGACTCAAGTTTCTAATGCTTTAATTCAGAAACATAAAGGAGGCATTTTTTCTAAATTTTCTCAATTATTTGATACTCCATTATTATTAGCAATTTTGACATACTGTTTCATTTCTCCCAGCAGGAAGCCATTCATTGAGCACACCACAGTCAGCATTCTCGACCTTATCAGAGTTCGAAGATAGAGATGTATTTAAGAAATTGGAGTGGCTTTTGAAAATACTGTTCGCATAACACTTGAGTTGTAAGTTCAGAAGCCAAGAGCAGGGAACTATAACTGACAGCGTTTTATAAAACATCAGAAACAAGCAGATTAATTCATTAAAAAAGTTTGCCGATACAAAACCACATTGTTCCAGTTTAGTAACCAGAATAGCAGTAAATGGCAAGCAAGTAGAGTTTAATCAGAACTTGTTAATGAAATTATGAATGTGAGAGTTAGTCTCTTGAGCTCTTTCTTGATTAATGAAATGGGCAGCTCCTTCCATTACAACCACATCTTCATCAAGCATAGGTACATCCTTTTTGAAACCACCTCCGTGCACATACTCTTTCATTCCTGGTGTCGTATACACCAAGTCCAACTCACCAACCATGAATTTCACCGGAACCTTAGCTTTTGCTCCTGTCCACGCAGCTGTCAGCTCCCAGTTCCTGCAACAAAACAATACATATATGAAATGTTTAACTTATATACAACATATATTTAGGGGTAATGGGACGTACAAGTCAAGTGCGCGGTAGTAGTTCAATCCTCCAGTGAAGCCCTTTTGGTCAAACTTGGTAGAGTAATACTTGAGGTCATCTTGAGAAAGCCAAGAAGGTAGCTTAGAATCAGGGGAAATACCAAAGGGGTTTTCCTTGGGCAAACAAGGGGGTCCTGGTTTTCTATCTGTGAGTATCTTTTTCAGTACTGCTTCGCTCCCATTTTTGGCTATCTCATCTTCCATTCTTGGATCCTGTAGCACAATCACCATGTCAACATATACATTATGTTTCCGTATGGAAAACCATGACAACAATTACATCTAGACAAACAGAGCTATTTCAAGCAACATTAAGATTGTCATTTAATTTTTGAGCTTAAGTTCCATATTATAAATGACCTGCTACAACAACCATGAGCTCATATATTGATTAAAAACCAGGTCATCCTAAGATTATATTCAAAATTATCTATACCACTATCTATATGAGATAGATAATCTCATGATTACGGCATAAAGATAACCTGAATAGATTATACACTTAAGCAAAGACATACTAATAGATTTTATCCCACATTTTATACTGAGATAATCCACTTAATCACTTCAACCAAATGGCCCCAAGTATATGGGGGAATAGTAATATGTTATGAAGCAAGTTATACTTTGGCCTTTTACTATAAATTTCTTCTCTTTTTTGATCGATTAAACATTGTATCATCTGTATTTACAGAATATTTTGGATTTTTTTAACGTAAATAGGAGTACGCGATAGCTAGTTCAATCCTCCCGTGAAGTCCTTTGGTCATATTTGGTAGATGGAGTACTATGTTAACGAACTAAAATACCACCCCCTCCATTCCAATTTACATGGATCTATCCGATTGAGCACGAAATTTAAGGAAAAAAAAGACTATTGAAATTTTTGGTTCTAAATAAATCACAACAGAATACAGAATATTTGTGTGATTATAAAAATTTCTAATTAAAAATAGAATTAAAAATTAAATTGAAATAGTTTTCGAATATAAAAAAAGGTTATTCTTTTTTGTGAAGAAACCAAAAAAATAGATTACGAAAAGAATAATATATCATTAAATACCACCGCTACCAGCATTCTTAAATTCTAAGATAGTGCAACTAGCACATTGGACCCATTAACATTTTGGTACAACACGAGGACAAGTTGGAGGTGCTATCTTGGAAGGTCAAATTTGACAACAATAATGCCAACTTTCCATGTGCAATAAGGACTTCTGAATCTACCCTGTTCTCTTATCAAGAACAAGTGGTCAATTTATGTACGTAAAAAATATTTATTTAACTTCTTTTCTTTTAGTTTTAACTACTTGAAAAGCTTATACATCTAAAAGTTACAAGGGGTACTAGAAGCCAACTGTTAAACATTCCTTTCGTCTTGTGTTGTTTGCTTACTTTGGAAGATAATAAGAGATGTAAAATTATTTATGTTAGAAATAAAATTCTATTTAAGATGAGTATTTATATTTAGAGAGATTTTAAGGTTTATTAGTTGATGGCTAAGTCACTATCTCCCTATAAATAGAGGGTTCTATTCCATTGTAATTCATCTTAAAATATCAATAAAAATTCCCTCTCTCTCTACTTTGCTCTACAATATTGTTCTTCTTTTATTGTTTCATAACACGTTATCTGCACGAGACTCTAACCAATTGAGTAGAAGCTTTGGGATCGAGTATAATGATTGTTAATTGTTCTATGAACTTCCTTCAAGATTAAATTCTGGATTTGAAGTAAGTATTTTACTTTTATCTTTCAAATTCTTGTAATTCTATAATTTGATTTTAAATACAAGCAAAAATAAATTTCAATTGCAAATTTGGGATCGAGTATAATGATTGTTAATTGTTCTATGAACTTCCTTCAAGATTAAATTCTGGATTTGAGGTAAGTATTTTACTTTTATCTTTCAAATTCTTGTAATTCTATAATTTGATTTTAAATACAAGCAAAAACAAATTTCGATTGCAACTCTAATGGAGCTTGAAAGATATTATAACCACCCAAAGTAGTAAATTTTCTATGTCTCGCCAGGATCAAATTCATGTATGATTGTGGGCAAAGAATTAAAAATCCGTCCCATTGAATTTGCTACATTCTCATTCCTTATAGAGTGTGATAGCAGTATGTGATAAGTCTGAAAGAAGACAATTATTATTGTGAAGGTATCTAATCGTCATCGTTGTGATAATGAGAATAATAAGGATTCTCAAAGTAATCCTTCTCTGTGAAAGTAATATATGTCATCAATTTGACATGAGATTTTATATAGCACATATAGATGATTATGGTCCATTCATGATGGGAATGTGACAACATCTGATTTATAAAGAGACATTCATTTTTGGAAGAATATGAACGTGCTATTGGTATTGAATATACCACTCACCTCTAGAAGGAGGTTTGAGATAAAAAAATGTCATTATTATGGCATGAATGATCATTGGTCACGTACCTATTGTACGCCAAATTTTTTTGGAAATATGATTATTAAAGGACAACGATAATACAAGAAACATATCTTGCATATAATTTTGACCATGACCATAATGGTATAACTTTCTCTTTAAAAGAGATATCAACCATATGGATGTTCATGAATATGTGGCAGTACCAAATTAATTGAGAGCTTTGCAAGAGCCAATTGTACTATTTTGGAGAAACACAATTGATTACCAATAAGGTATTGTGTTGTAGTGAGTCTCAAATAAGCTTATTCACTTTCCAAAGTATACACGAAAGCGGTTGATTATATTGAGACTATAAATAAAGGAAATATTTAATATCTTCTATTACAACAACTTGTAGCGGGATAATCTGTATGTGAAAAGCTACCCGCTTTATTCCCCAGTTTGTACTACACAAACAAAAGAATGCCACAATAAAGTAGATGTTTATTGATATAAAAACTCATATCATAATAAATATGAAGTTTATTGATAATTGCACATGTCATGGTGTAAACATGAACTTATCATATATTGATAATTTATTCAGTTAACATAATAAGATTAGCCATATCAATTTAAATATGATGTGCAAAAATAATAGAGAATTCACATGGGTAAATATTAAAGAAATTAGGATTGAATCCCATGAATGCTGGAAATACCAACTAAAATTAAGATTGAATCTCATGAATGCTGGAAATACCAAAGGTTAATTGGGCCCATTCATCTACCATGTATACCACACAAGATGCATCTATGAGATGGTTACATATGCAATTATTATTAACCTGCAATCTGGCCCGTGCTTGCGAGGTAACTTGCTCAGTAATTTAATTTCGAGCATAATTTCTAAATTTTCTATTCAAGAAGTTCATCTTGATAAGTTGGTATACATCACGACTAATTTAGCAAAATAATTTATTAAGCGCCTCCACTTAATAGCTAAACTATTGTATATGAGAACAAAGTTATCTATATTAATTTGATATACGAGAGTACATTATATTCTCCCATCACAAGTGGTTCAAGGTAAGGAACCAAATAATTTTATCTTATTATTATTGATGTGCAGTGTATATTAACATGATAATGCACAAAGATGGATTCTCAAAGTTGAGGAAACAAGGTAGTTTTTCAAACATAAGGGGAAGACATGATAAACATTTGAGAAAAAGTTACATGGAACATATTATCATTTGTATATATAGATCCTCGAATACCATAATATGAACTTGAAGTTCATAAAAGGATAATTCATTTGCAATATATTGCAAAGCATGCCATACATATTTATTGACCCAAAGAAAGTAATTATATTCTCATTGCAAATGCTCATATTAAGTCCTAGAAAGGACAAAATCTATGGTACGCTTAAAGTGTATAGACAAAGCGGTTTCAAATAGAACTTCTTGATAAAGAAGATGAGCAAATGATCAAAATGATCATAATAAAGGAGGCAAGCGATCTAGAAGGTCACATGACATAATACTTCATAAAATCTCATAAGAGATTCAGGTACCTGAATTTATGAATGAAGAGATCTCTATGTTATGTCTTTATGAAAATTTATTGGAACCAATATAAAATGCTTTTTGATGACATCTATCATAGCGCCGAGTGTAGATGAGGAACTTAAGTCTATCGAATATAGACACAAAAGTATTGGCCAAATGGAAGAAATACAATTCAAGTTGAATTGATTCCATATGAAAGACATGTAGTTCAATTACTTGAAAGTATAAAGTCAATGGTATGTGCAATCAGTTTCCATATCTTATATGTCTAGCATGACATAAAAACTTGATATGCATCTAAAGTCTATTATATGGCTTATATAACTTAACTTGAATGATTTAAATTGCTTGAAGCATATACATTTCTTGGTCCAGAAGTACCACATCCTAAGTGCAATTTGTGTGTATATGTACCTTGCTATAACTATAGGCATGATGGCATCGAAAATACCTCTTGGAGATATTCAAGAGTCATTCCACGACATTATATGAAGATGTTATATATCTATCAAGAATGATGATTTCAAAGTGCGGAATATTCATTCAAGTCAATATGGTTGATTTATATATCAAATCTCTACCAACGATCTTTTGAAGATGGCGCACAAGATTGTAATATGAAGGCTCAAGGATGTGAATTGATGCTCTCATCAGGGGAAGTTAATGCGTGTTGCACTTTTTTTCCCTAACAGGGTTTAGTCCCACTGGGTTTTCCTTGCAAGATTTTTAACGAGGCAACCAAAAGGAGTATTATTATATATGTGTACTCTTTTTCCTTTACCAAAATTTTTTTCCAATTGTGTTTTATTTTAGTCAGGTTTTAATGAGAACATTATCTATTGAATAGACATTCAAGCATGAGTGTTATAAATAGAATTCTATTTAAGTTGAATGTCTATTTAGAGAGATTCTAGGGTTTATTACTTGGTGACTAAATCACCATCTCCCTATAAATAGAAGGTTCTATTCAATTGTAATTCATCCCAAAATATCAATAAGAATTACCTCTCTCTCTACTTTGCTCCACAATACTCTTCTTTTATTGTTTCATAACACTTTAACTTTTCTAAGAATTTTCTTTTGACAAGGATATGCTTAGAATATTTTTTTGTTTTCTACCCGGGTCGCCGTAATACTCATTAAGCGTAGACTAAATTCATATTTTAGCCTAAAAATTCATATTTCATTAAGAACGAATGAGCACTTATTATTCAACTACAACTTTTGATGTGCTTAGAATGGTCACTAGTAATGAAAAGATCTGTCAAACTTTTTTTGCTTGCAAAAAAAATAAAGGTATGAAGCAGTATACATTAAATCATCTTTAAAATTGGTTTAGATTGTTAATATTTTTCTCAAACTATTTTCGGTCTTAGTTATTCTTTTTAACTTGACCTTTTGACATCTAAAAAGTTATAAAATATAGTTTGAAATTAATTATTTTAACTATAATTTTTTATATAACTCTAAATTATGGTACTCTAAATTATTATTATTGTTATTATTATTATTAATTACAGATTTTACCTAAAACGTAAAATTACACAGCTGAAATAAATAGTCATTACATTAAAATAATAAATAAAAAGAGTGTACAAGCAATTGTACAATCTTTTTATTTCTTCTTTTGCTGCAATGACTATTTATTTCAAGTATGTATTTTTATTACTTTTTAGATGTCTTAACTATTTATTTCAATTGTATAAATCTTTATTTTCAAATCAAATTAAAAAAATTAACTAAAACTTTATTATTTTTAGCCAAATAAATATTTAGCCTAAATAATATAGTTATATTCAAGTTTTATTAAATATTTTATTTAAAAATTATCTAACAAAATAATATTCTTAAAAAGGTAAAAAAATATTTTACTTTACAAAAATACCATATAAACAGAAAAATTCATGTGGCAGATAAGTGCACCAACATTTTTTGTCATATCAACATTTAGGAATGATGACTCTTAAAAGGCCAAATTAAAAAGATAATTAAAACCAGATATAATTCAACACGATATTAATAATTTAAGTCAAGTGTTTAAATGGTTTAAGGTACTTTACCTATTAATAATTGTGTAAACATATATTTGCATAAAGAGCGAGTGGATATATATTAAATCCTAAAAGGATAATGGTGTGGCTACTGTAACTTTAATATACGAAGCTCGATTAGTCAAAATTCTAGGCACGTACCGTCGTTATTCAAAAGAGCGGAAAACTTTCCCCACATATCTCGAAATTAACACACAACAAATAGATATGAAAGACCCCATATTTCTAGCGTGGTCAGAAATTTATTTATTTCTATATTTTATATTTCACGTTATTCAAAAGAGCGGAACAACTTTCCCCACATATCTCGAAATTAACACACAACCAATAGATTTAACAGCTAAGGGTCAGATTTGTCCTTGTATTATAAAAAAATATACCTTATTTATCATCTGTTTGAGTTTCTTATCAAAAATATTACTGCTGTTATACTTTTGGGACACATTTATCCTTCAACCGTTAAATATAACTTACAAATTTATAATAGACACGTGGCAGCATGTCATTGGACCTGATTAAATAATTTTAAAGCATTTTTATTAAAAACAAGAAAAGAATTATCAAAATAGAAAAACAAATTAATAAAATATTTTCACTTTTAAAAAAAACAGGAAAAAATATTTTCAACAAAATATTTTTAAAATTTTTTATTTTATTTTTTTCAGTTTTATAGCATTTCATTTTATTTCATTTTTTCAACTTTTTTAAAAAGAAAGTATTTTTGTTTTTTTTTAAAAATAAAATGAAGAAAACAAAAAAGTCAATTTTTTTAAATGGCTGCTTTTTTTAAAAACTGTCTGTTTGTTTTTCCCCGTTGTTTATTTTTTATCCCGTTGTTTGTTTTTTGTTTTTTGTTTTTTATGTACTGATTTTTTTGTTTTCTTCTAAAAAACAAAAATACTTTCTTTTTAAAAAATTGAAAAAACGAAATAAACGAAATGCTATACAACTGAAAAAATAAAATAAAAAATTTTAAAAACGAAAATATTTTGTTGCAAATATTTTTTTTATTTTTTTTAAAAATGAAAATATTTTATTAAATTTTTTTTCCTATTTTTATAATTCTTTTCTAATTTTTAATAAAAATACTTTAAAATTTTTTAATCAGGTCCAATGACATGCTGCCACGTGTTTATTATAAACTTGTAAGTTATATTTAACGATTGAAGGGTAAATTTGACTCAAAAGTATAACAACAGAGATATTTTTTATAAGAAACTGAAACGGAGGATAAATAAGGCCTATTTTTTATAGTACAAGGGCAAATCTGACCCTTAACCGTAGATATAAAAGACCCTATACTTCTAGCGTGGTCACAAATTTACTTATTTTTATATTTTATATTTTATTTATATACATAGTATAATATTTTATTGAAAAGTGTTTTGCTGAAGTTTGCATTTATGTAACTCCCCTAATGTCAACGGCAAACGTGAGCATTTTAATTTATGGTTCTAAATTTTAGAATTACGATTTTACAAGTTATTAATTTAATTTTAAATTTAATATTTATATATATTTAGTAAATTTCTTAATACAAGTATATTATTTGAGTAAATGGTAAATTTGTAGTGAATTTATTAAATTTTAGGGTTCGACTGCTTCTAACTCCGCCCCTGTCCACAGTATATACTAATCTACGATGTCATTAGATTAATCATATATGTAAGTGCAAAATAATCTTGAGAATTAATATCTTCTACTACATATCAAGTGCGTACCTGGAATCTGCACATGTAGTAATCATCTCCAAAGAAAGCTCTCATGGTAGGAATTGGCTTCATTTTGGGATGCCTTGGTCTGAAAGGCACAGAGAGACAAACATACGCCTTTACCAAATCAGGCCTGAATAAACACAAGTACCAACCTATCATGGCACCCCAATCATGAGCCACCAAGAAAACACTCTCCACTCCTAGAGACTCTATAAGCGCTACCAAATCCCCCACTACGTGAAAACAAGTATAGCTAGCTACGTCAGCAGGTGCATCAGTGTCTCCGTAGCCCCGTAAGTCCGGCGCCACCGCACGGTAGCCTAAGTCAGCGAAGGCTACCAACTGGTGGCGCCACGTGTACCAGAGCTCGGGGAAGCCGTGGAGGAAGAGAACCACTGGGCCTTTACCCTTTTCAGCTACGTGCATGTTGATGCCGTTAACGTTCACGGTTCTGTGCTCGATGCTTTCCATCTTTCTCTCTTGTTCAGGATAAACTGCAGTCGCTTTGTCTTTTGAAAGGTGATATATCATGTGTTTTTGGTAGGGTAGTTTTATGAAAAGGAAAAAGGAGGCAAAAGTGACGGATGAAAGTAATTAAATGCAGCTGCCGTATTAATTCGTCATGGATATGAAGCGGACTGTATTAATAATGGTGCATTGGAAACGAGGGGGCCGAAATGCATCTTAAAGATGGAGACCGCTGGACATTAATACCTAGTGGCTAAACGTAATAGGAACTTGTGTATAATATGACTGCCAGCCTAGTCATACCCCACATATTTTTCCCTTTAATTTTTGCTAGGGGTGGTTGGCGTAGGAAATCGAGATTCATTAAGAATTAATTAATATAGTTGGTATAGGAATATGATTTAATTTAACTAGACATAGAATTTAATATAAATAAAAAGAATTAGAAATTTGTAATCGTAAATATACCATACATAACATTTGTATTTAAGACTTTGAATATAGACATGTTATAATATTTGTGCGTATATATGAAGTTTAAATTATATTACTTTCAAATTTAAAAAGCTGCTATTTTTTTAAATCTGATTAAAAAGAAAATGTTAGTCATAAATTGGCGCACGTAAAATAGTTCAATTGATAGCCCTACTGGTGGACTCACCGCTAATTTTTTTTCCCTTGATGACCATTTAGTTTGGTTTCTGTTTCTCTCTATATCGACCTTTTTTGAAATGGTATTATTAGACACGAGATAGTAATTCTTTTTCCTTTCTGGTGCATGATAGTACGTTTCAGTTGAGATACTCCAATAGTTATAATCCATGTTTAATAAATGGAAGGGAGCAAAGGTCTAAATTTAATAGGTTTAACTTTTAAAATTTTAATATTAAATTTATTGTATAGTAAATGCTCAACTACTTTATGCTTTTGCTCTTTGGCTTTGCTTAATCATAAATTTTGCTAAAATAAATTTGGGATTTATTTTCAAAATTTAAATTTGACTAAGGTTGTATTGTGATTCGGTCCCGAGCCTAAATGGCCTAAACGGGCCGGACATAACGATACCAATCTGGCGGTCCCAGACTTAATAATCCTGGAAGGTGGAACAGGCCCACGGTGGACCTAAGCCCACATGGTTCTTAGCATAATTTAGTTGCAATTACCATTTGTAGTTTGATAATAGTAGAATTAAACAAAAACCCCAAAAATGATTAGAAGTGTAATTAAAAACACATACGCAATCTTAAACTAGATAGATACTTGATTCCAATTCTAGCTCACTGTGGATATGGATCCCGCCCTAAATTGGGTAAAAGCTGCTCCGACCCTCTCTCGCAACTTCATTAGTAGTGCGTAGTAGGTCGCGATCACTTTTTGGCACCGTTGTCGGAAAGCTAACGGTTTTGGCCATCTATTTAGTTTAATTTTGTATATTGTTCTTCTTTCCTTCTTTGTTACTAATTTGTGTGTGTCAATACTTCAGGAACCAAATGGCTTTAAATGCTAATGACCCTCTTGAAAACGTGCTTGTGGGGGAAGAGGTTGATGATATTGGAGAAGATGAGGTGCCTCTTATACCTCCTGGACCACGACGAGCCGTCAGGCCAATGTTAATGAAAATATTCCAGACCCTCCTTTTCCACCTCCAAGAACTATTCATCGGGTGCTCCCAAACCAAGGCTATGTAGGTGCAATTGTCCCACCCCGAATCCGGGAGGGCAATTTTCAAATTACTGAAGTGATGTTGACATTGTTGGAGCAGCGTGGGTACTTCATGGGCGGTGCCACTCAAAATACTTACAAATATCTCAAGGGGTTCGTGGATACCTATTGGGGAAGCAAGCAAACCAATATGTCTGAAGATGCACTCCGGTTGAGACTCTTACCATTTTCACTTAGAAGGAAGGCTTTGGATTGGCTTGAGTGACTTCCCAACCATTCTATCACTACTTGGGATGAGTTGACAGATGAGTTCATAGCAAAGTTCTTTTCACCGGGAGATATGGCGGTTTTGCGGGATGAGATCTTGGCTTTCAAGCAGGAGCCCACCGAACCTTTGCATGAGATTTGGGAAAGATATAGAACTATGGTGAAGGAATTTCCCAACAATGATATGATGAAGAATATGTTGCAACAAACTTTCTACCAGGGCATTAATACTACAAATTAATGCATAATGAATCAACTTGCAGGGGGTAATTTTATGAAATTGACGTATGATAAAGCTTGCGCCATTCTTAATAAGATGGCTGATACATCCTCCGTACGGCAAAGTAGAGCCAATGTGCCCTAGGTGATCCCACAGTCGTTCATTTGCACAAAGAATTACATGATCATGGGCAAGCGATAGCGGAGTTGACAACTACCATGAACCAACTAGTAAAGGCACATTTGCAGCAAGTCCAAAATCCTCGCCAAGTGAATGTTATGGAGGGTGTTAACATGCTAGTGAACCAAAGAAGGCGAAGAGGTCAACAGAACCAAGGGAATTTCGATCAAATGGACAATGATGGTAGTGGATTTCAAGATGATGGCTATGATGAGCAAAATGAAGAGGTACAATATGTGAACAATTATCAAGGCCAAAGAGGCAATTCTTCTAACAAACAACAACAATGGAGGTCCCAAGGTGATTGGGGCAATCAACAGCAAGGGAACAACAATTGGAACAATCACCAACAAGGGAACAACAATTGGGAAAACAATAATCAAAATTAGAATTTAGGAAATCAAAATTCGAATTTGGGAAACCAAAACAACAATCAGAGAAATCAAGGAAATTGGGGGAACAACAACAACCAGGGTGGATGGAACAACAACCAAGAAATGAGGGGCAAGGTTTTCAAAGGCCCCAAACGTACCAACAACCGAGAAATCCACCACCTTTTCCTTCCCAAGGTCCCAATTCTTCTAGTAATTATGTGGTAGAATTGAAATGATGTTTGAATAAATGATGAAGAAGAATGCAGATTCGGATGCTCAATTGTCTTCTCACAATACTTCCATTTGAAATTTGGAGGTTCCACTAGGTTAAATCTCTCAATCCTTGAATACATACCCTAAGGGTGCTCTACCAAATAATACGTTAGTGAAACCGAAGGGCGGTAACAATCATGTTATGGCGGCGACCACTAGGAGTGGATGAGGCGGTGATGTGAATGCCTCTAAGCAATAACACGTTTGGATGATGAAGTTGAGTTGCGGGAAAATGAAGTTCCTTTGGTGGTAGAGAATGTGGTTGATGCAAAAAATGAATGAAGAAGCGAGGATTGATAATCAAGATGCCGAGGTGAAAACGCAAAATGACGTGAACGAGTCTAGGGAACACGTAATTAATATGCCGGAGCTGGTCATGCCAAAGATTAAGGCACCCTTGCCTAGACCACCTCCACCTTATCCTCAATGGTTTGACAAGCAGAAAAGTAAAAATCAGTTCAAAAAGTTAATCGACATGATGAAGAGTATATCCATCAATGTGCCTTTGGTGGATGCTTTGGAGAAAATGCCCGGCTATGCCAAATTCAAGAAAGATTTGGTGACCAATAAAAGATCCATGGACTGTGAAACAATCAAGATGATGACCCACCAAGTTAGTGCTATAGTACATTCAATTGCTCCAAAGGTGGAGGATCCTGGTGCTTTCACCATCCCTTGAACTATTGGTAGTGCAGACTTTGCTAAGGCTTTATGTGATCTAGGGGCAAGTATCAACTTGATGCCCTACTCAATTTTCAAGACTTTGGGTATTGGGCCACCAAGGCCAACTTCAATCTGATTGCAAATGGCGGATAGATAAATGAAGCGACCTTTGGGTATTGTTGATAATGTGCTTTCCAGCTAATTTTGTGATATTTGACTATGAAGTCTTGATCATATAGGGGAGACCTTTTCTTGCTACAGGGAAGGCTCTACTTGGTATGGATGCAGGGGAACTCACTTTTCGGGTGGGTGATGAAAAGGTATTATTCTATTTGTGCAAGTTAATGAAACAACCCAATTGTACCGAAGTGATATCATTTGTGGATCTAGTCACGGCTGTGATAATTGATGATACAGGTGCTATGATTGATGTGGAGGACCATTGGATGTCGTGTTGTTAAATCTTGATGTTAATGATGATGAGGGCCGAGTGGAGTGCGTGAATTCTTTGCATAGAATGGGCTCTTATTCTTATGAGCCTAGGAAGCTATCCTTGGACCTTGAAAATAGAAAGACTCCTCGGATTATGCCTTCAATTAAGGAACCTCTGGTGTTGGAGTTGAAGCCATTGCCTCCATACCTCAGGTATGAATTCTTCGGCCCTATTTCTACTTTACCAGTTATTCTTTCCTTTTGTCTTACTAACATGCACGTAGGCGCCACTTTGGTGGTGCTTAAGAAGAGGAAGAAGGTAATTGGATGGACTTTGGCCGATATTGGGGAATAAGCCCCACATTTTGCATGCACAAGATCATTTTGGAGGATGGTTCAAAACCCTCCTTGGTACATCAAAGGAGGTTGAACGAAGAAATGCAAGAAGTGGTGAAGAAAGAAGTGATAAAGTAGTTAGATGTCGGGGTTGTGTACCCTATTTTCGATAGCTCATGGACTTCTCTAGTGCAATGTATGCTAAAGAAGTGTGGTATCATCGTGGAGACAAATGATAACAATAAACTTATTCCCACCCAGACAGTTATCGGATGGAGGGTATGCATGGACTGTCGGAAGCTGAACAAGGTGATCCGCAAGGATCACTTCCCATTGCCATTCCTTGACCAAATGCTTGATCGCCTTGTGGGGCGTACCTTTTATTGATTTTTAGATGGATATTCGAGATATAGTCAAATATTAATCACTCCAGATGATCAAGAGAAGACCATACTTACTTGTCCATATGGCACATTTGCTTTCTCTCGGATGTCGTTCGGGTTGTGTACTGCCCTGGCGATTCTCCAACGATGCATGATGGCTATTTTCACTGATATGGTGGAAGATATTTTGGAGGTCTTCATGGATGATTTTAGTATGGTTGGTCATTCATTTGAAGAGTGTTTGGGAAATTTGGATAGAGTTTTGGCCCATTGTAAAGACATAAATCTCGTACTCAATTGGGAAAAATACAACTTCATGGTTGAGGAGGGCATAGTGTTGGGCCACAAAATTTCAAAGCATGTGATTAAAGTTGACAAAGCCAAGATAGAAGTGATTTCAAGGGTTCCTCCCCCACTTCTGTTAAGGAGGTGCAGAGTTTACTTGGGTACGCGAGGTTTTACCGGAAGTTTATAAAATATTTTTTGAAGGTGGTAAACCACTTGTGAAAGCTAGTAGAAAATGATGCAATGTTTGTGTTCTATGAGGGATGTATGCAATCATTTGAGCTTCTCAAGCTTAAGTTGATCACTACCCCTACCATTATCGCACAATATTGGAGCTTGACTTTCGAGCTCATGTGAAATGCAAGTGACATTGCGGTTGAGGATGTTTTGGGTTATAAAGTTAACATAATATTTCAACAGATGTAATACTCAAGCAAGACCATGAACGAGGCTCAAAGGAACTACACGGTTACCGAGAAAGAGTTGTTGGCCATAGTGTTTACAGTGGAAAAGTTTCAGCCGTATCTTATGGGGGCCAAGGTCATAGTGCACAACGATCATACCACCTTTAGATACTTGATGACAAAGAAAGACTCCAAAGCACGTTGGATGTGATAGGTGTTACTACTTCAAGAGTTTGATCTAGACATTGTGGACCGGAAGGGTAGTGAAAAGCAAGCTGCGGACCGTTTGTCCCGCTTGGAGGAGGAAGGAAGGCCCTGTGATAGCCTAAAGATCAATGATGCATTTCCCAATGAGCAACTACTTTCTGTGCTAATGAGTGATATGCCGTGGTTTTCGGATATTGCTAATTACTTTATAACTGGCATTGTCCCGTGTGAGCTCTCTTATAACAAAAGGAAGAAGCTCAAACGGGATAGTTTGGATTTCTATTGCGATGAGCCATATTTGTTCAAGATTTTCATGGATGATGTGATGTGAAGGTGCGTCCCGGAGGAAGAGCAATTGAGTATCTTGGGGTCTTGTCATTCCTCTCTCTGTGGTGGACATTATGGTGGGGAGAGGATCGGTTCCAAAGTTCTTAGTTGTAGATTCTATTGGCCAACTTTGTACAAAGATGCAAGTGATCTTGTGAAGAGGTGTGAGGATTGCCAAAGAGCGTGTGGAATTTCGAAGAAAGATGAGATGCCTTTTAATACCATCCTTGAGGTTGATACTTTTGATGTACGGGGGAATTGATTTTATGGGCCCATCTGTTAGCTTGTGTGGGAACACATACATTCTTATGGCGGTGGATTATGTTTCAAAGTGGGTTGAAGCCGTGACTTTGCCCAACAATGAGGCCCGGAGTGTTGTTGCATTTCTTAAAAAGAGCATTTTTACAAGGTTTGGTACTCCTCGTGCAATCGTAAGTGATGGAGGTCTCATTTTTGCAATAGAGCTTTTGACACTTTGCTTTTAAAGTATGGTGTCAATCACAAAGTTTCTACCCCATATCATCCTAGAGCGAGTGGAAAAGTTGAAGTCTCCAACAGGGAAATCAAAAGTATATTGTAAAAGACGGTCAATGCAAAGAGGACTGATTGGTCAAAGAAGTTGGATGACGCTCTATGGGCTTATAGGACTGCTTACAAGACTTCGATTGGTCTCCGTATCAGTTGGTGTTTGGGAAAGCTTTCCATATACCGGTTGAGTTAGAGCACAAGGCCATGTGGGCCTTAAGGAAGTTAAACCTTGAGTGATGTAGCTGCTAATCTTCGGGTGGAGAAACTCAATGAACTTGACGAATTTAGATTCCATGCCTACTCTAGTTCGTCCCTGTATAAGGATAAAATGAAATACCTTCACGACAAGTATACTCAGGGAAAAGAGTTCAAGGTATGGTATTTGGTCCTCTTATTCAACTCTCAGCTAAGGTTGTTCCCGGAAAAGCTCAAGTCAAAGTGGAACAGACCGTTTAAAGTAGTGTATGTGACCTCATTTGGAGCTATTGGTTTAAAGAACAAAAATGGTGAAGTTTTAAGAGTTAATGGGCACCGGGTCAAGCATTATCTTGGAAAAATATATGATAGCCATGTGGTGGCACTTCTTTATTTCAAATGATGTGATGGTAACCTGCGTTGTGCCGCGATGTTAAATCAGGCGCTTCCTGGGAGGCAACCTATATGTTTTTCTTCTTGTTTTCTTTGATTTTCTTTGTAGTATAGGATTAATTTTTGGCTTACTGGTTGTGAGATGTTACTGGGTTGTGTCGATACAGTGCAAGACATAGTAAAAAATTCATAGGTCTCTGAAGTTGCCAGTGCAGCCGCACTACATTCTATGTAGACCGCACTGGTAAGGGGAAAATGCAGCCTCTCAGAAGTTTGCCACTGCGGCCCCACTACATTTTATGTGGTCCATAGTGGACCTCTGCGGTCGTAGTCCATTCTGTCTGGATAGCAGAACGTTGCATTTTCAAGCTTGAACAAAACAGTGAGGTGCGATCCGCGGTCCATTTTATGCAATCTACATTGATAGGAGAGACTGGGCCCCAGGTCCTTTTCTATAAATAGGGCTCGAGGCCCTCCTTTTTATCTTCTTGCACTTTTGAATCTCAGAGCCTAAGAACACTGTTCATTCCTTCCTTTGCTCAAATTAATTGACTGGATTTAATTGGCATCATTTCATCTCACATGTGGTAAAGTTATTTCTTTTTAATAGCTTTATTTTGGTTATTTTCTTTTCCTTTTTTGTTTTATTTGCTTGTTACTCTTTTCTTCCTTTATTTGCTTTCGTTGATTAGGTTAGGATAGTTGTTTCCTTAATTAAATTAGGCTTTGGTAGTTAATTTCAAATGGACAATCACTTAGGGGCTTACTTAGATGCAAAAATAGGATTTAAAAACAAAAGTTTTGGAACCCTAACTTGGTGCCACAACTGGGCACTCAGTGTGGACCGTAGTCGATTATGTGCGGTCCGCAATGCCCCAGTGCGGTTCGCGGTGCCCCAGTACGGTCCGTAATGCCATTTACTGCGCATTACAAATTAAGCAGCGAGAGAAGGTCAGAGCAGCATTTACTTGATTTTAGATCGGGGATCAATATCCACAGAGAGCTAGAATTTGAATCGAGTATCTATCTAGTTTATGATTGCGTATGTGTTCTTAATTACACTTCTAATCCTTTTTGGGGGGTTTTTGTTTAATTCTACTATTATTAAACTACAAATGATAATTGAAACTAAATTATTCTAAGAGTTATAATGCTACAATTTGTTCAAATAGGTTTAAAAAACACTAGGGTAGTGACTTCCGCCTAGGTGGTCAATTGACGGGTACTAGGGTCTAAGGCATGTTTGACATATTTGGGGAGTATGATACAACCGTTGCACTAATTTACCCACTATACACCTCTCGGTAGTTTAAACGATTTTTCCCAATTGACTTTCTCAACACCAATTGGGTATGCAAAATTTGCACAAGAAACTAGGGTTCAAGTAGGGTATTACCCTCTCGAGGTTTATCCCTTTAATTGGGGCTATCAATCTCTTGAGTACACCCCAATTCCTTGTTGGATCAATTTCAGAGACTTAGGCTCTCTCACGAAGAGCTCAAGTCAACTCAACACAAACTAGTGTTTGCAACCACTAATTCAGAAATTAACCATGATATTGGACCAAATAACAAACACTCATAGTCAATTTAGCCCTAAAGTACAATACCCATCCATTACGCACACTAGGGTTGAGCCACAACCCTAGCTAACGGGTCTAGCTACTCATAATTAAAGAAGAAAAATAAGAAATAGAAGAAGATAAACACATGTTGATTAATTGCTAAGTTAAATACAAATATTCAATGATGAAATGCAGTTAAAGTTTCCCAAAATAGCTAAGAAAAGTCTACCCATGAGCGCTGCTATACTATTACAATATCTTATACCCTAAAAATGGAAAAAGAAGCTATTTATACTAGGTTGCAAAATTTTGGACAAAAATGCCCTGTGGGGTTAGTGCGGACCGCACAAAATGGTGTGCGGCCACACTATGGCACTGAATCTAAAAACCTGACATTTTGAACTCAAGCACTGCGGATCACACAGAATAGACTGCAGCCCCAGAGGCTTCTAGTGCGGTCCATACAAAATCGACCGCAGACCGCACAGGCTTCAAAACTTCATCTTGCAACTTCTTTGAATATTGGTGCGGACCGCACTAAATCGAGTGTGGCCGCATGGCCTTCAGTGCGGATCGCATAAAACCTAGTGTGGGCGCACTGCCTCTAAGCCTGGAATCATGCTCTCTGAATCTCCTAGTGCTGACCACACAAAGTGGTGTGCGGCTGCATTGGACCTGTTTTGCCTGAGCTTGTCTTGTGTTTGGCACTTGTGCAAGTTTCACTCCTTTTGAGCTGATCTTTAACATTTTGTCACTTTGTTGATCAAACCCGCAATCAAGCGCAACTTATGAGCCTTTTGGACTAATTTGTATGAATTTCTAATCAAAGCATAAGCGAGAAAGAGTATAAAATGCGTCAAAATACCTAGTGATCAACTCTCCCAAACTTAAGCTTTTGCTTGTCCTGAAGCAAACAAAATAAGATTCACCCCTTAAGGGGAAAACAAGAAATTTTTTGTTGTCCTAATGTAACCTCATCTAGCATAAATTGGGACTAAGAATTACCCTCAATACAAATAAATCATTAATAGCTTTTACTCCTTGAAACACCATGGATTAAGTTTGACACAAGAGCATTAAGAATTGACTCAACACATCAAAGAACTCTTTTCTATTACTTTGGTCATTGTGGAAACCAAACTCACACATTGTCAACTCTTCTTAAGCAATCCTCACCTTTAAGATAGTATCACTCAGAACGGGGATAATGGGAATTCACCCATCTCTCTCAAGAAAAAGTCACAAGTCCGACTCTAGGTACTATATGCTTGCCCCTTATGTGAGTATCCACTAATTAAGCTTCATTAAACTCAAGATCATATATGGCTTTTGTGAATACATTGTGAAGGCTTTTGGTTGAGGGTAGGAAATGTTTTGGTCTAAGTAGGTTCCATCTTCCCTTAAGCACTTCTTTTGATACATTTGGCATCCATTCACTTGACTTTATGAGTCATTTCACTTCTTCCTAAGGGGTTAGAGAGACACACTGTCACTCTTTTTTATGCATTGCAAACGTTTTCTCCTTTTTCAACTTTCCACACCTTTTATTCTTTGCTTTTCTTTAAATCCATTTTTATTCTTTTTCACAATGAACTTTCTTTTGTCTTTTGCTTTTCTATCTTTTTCATTACCGTCCCTTTTATTCATTTTTTTGCCTTTCTACCACTTTGATGTAATCCTTGTTTTCCCCCCAAACTTATACTTTTTTCCATGTGCCAAAGGAAAGATCGGGTGTCAAGATAAGGTAACTTTTAGAACAGGTATAGGCTTTTATGATGGTTCTTGAATGAAAAAGGTATAAGGCTCAAAAGGGTTGACGAGGGATCTTATCATTGGTAGGTTATGGAAGTGATAAACTTCTGGGAAGTTGAACCTTGGGCAATATGGCCGCACTACATTTTATGTGGACCACACCGGCCCCTGTGCGGCTACACTGCCATTTTGTTTGGCTCGCAATGTCAAGATTCAAAGTGTGGATATCTGAACCCCACCTCTGTTCGGACCGCACTACCATTTTGTGCATTCCGTAATGTCAAGATACAAAGGGTGGGTATTATGAACCCCACCCTTGTCTGCACCGCCATGACCATTTTGTGCAGTCTGCACTGGCCCATGTACGGCCGCACACCATTTTGTGTGGTCCGTACTGGGTGGTTTCTGAGAACTGTCTAAAACTTTTCATGTATGTTCTGCTACTTTGGTTTTTAACTGATTACATTGATATTTATATGTTTAATTGATTGTGATTATAGACAATGGTTAAACAATGAGGCAAATGTTCTAAACAACTGGGCAAAAGTGAATCTTTCTTGGGAGAGAAGCAGAAAATGATGGAACTCACTCCCCTAAGTCCGGGAAAATATAAAAAGAACATGAAAGGCAATAAATCTACTGACAGAGTATGTGATCACTCAGGGAGTGAGTACGAGCCCTCCAGGGAAATATCTTCAAACTTGATGCCTGAATATATCCGTAACTGACCGGAGAGGCATAGATTGGGAAACACTCCTCCACCGTCATCCACTGCCCAAGCACCAACACACGTCATTTCTGAGTCATCTGAGGGCTTTGCAATACGTATTTGGTAGTACTCCACCTCTCCCACAACTTTATTATCTGGAGAGGATGAAGTAGAAGGTGAGAAGGAAGTAGAAGGAGATGAGGAAGAAGTAGAAGGAGGTGAGCCTGGGGAATTGCTAGAACCTAAAAGATAGAGGTTTAGCAAGATAGATTTATCAATGAGGTGGCATATCATAAATTTTGAGAGTGGTGGCCGATGAGAATGATCCCAGAGCAAAGTTTCATTGATAGGGACCTGCTACCTCACAACCCTAACATGCAAAGGCAGTTTATGTCAAGAGTGGGCTGGGACCATTTTCTAGATGAGTGTGTGGATGCCAATGAACACTTGATCAAATAATTTACAGCAATGTAACCCACATTAAAAAGGGCTCCAAAGTGACCAAGGTTCATAACTTAAAAGTGCTATTTGACGGAAAATCAATAACTGAATACCTTGGCTTTAATGGGGAGGACGAGACCCTTTACATGGCAAAGATGGAAATGAGCGAGGAGGTCTGTACATGGTTGTCACAATACTTGGCAATCCTAGGTACCACCCCCGACTAGTTGATTGCTGGAGTCAAAATTTTGAGGCACGGGGGTGGGAGAGCTTTGTATTAGTAGGTTCGACCCCGTGACTCACGACAACATCCTTTCTCTTCACCGGGCTGTTTTAGTAGCTTCGATCATGGCAGGGTACCCAATCAATATGGGGAATATGATGTAGAGGATTATCTTAATTGTGGGTGCCGAGCATGATATAAAATATATGTTCCCTAGTACCCTCACTATGTACTTCCGGGACTTGAAAGTGGAAAAGAGGCCCTCCGACATCAGAGTCAAGGCGAAGGCCCCTTTTTCCTGGTAAAACATGTAGGGGGATGACAACCCCAAAAGCAAGAACTTTAAAGGTACATGTATTGATCCAACTAGCTAGTTTGAAGATCCAGTTGTGGTAGTGGCTCCTACTAAGCCTACCTCCACTTCCACATATATCCCTCCCAGTCCTTCCACATCCATATCCACTCCTGATGGTCCATCCACTCAGCAGGCCTAGAGATTATATCTTCCCGGGCTCATCCTATTTACTGCCCATAGACTGAGCCAGGCGCTCTTTAGTATTAACAATTCAATGTAGACTGCCTCATTCAAGTTGTCCACCCTCACCACTATGGTAAAGGCTCAGTTGGATCCTCCATCCCCACAAGTTCCCTAGTCGATTGAGGATGCTCTTAAAGAGATTTTAGACAACCAGAAGAAAATCCTCGACACTCAGGTGTCACACCTCCTTTTTTACATTACACCTCACGAAGGGCGTAGATAAGAGAGCTTTTCCAATTAAAGGACAATCGAAACGAGATTTATTTATTTAAAGAATTTAGAGTCACCACTTGGGATAATTTATGGTGTACCAAGTCACTGGTTCAAATCCCGAGTGAGAAAAGGGATGACTCTGTATTATATTCTGCAAACCAAAAATTCGGGTAAGGAATTTTGTTAACTCGGGAGAAGGTGTTAGGCATTCCCGAGTTTCGAGGTTTAGCATGGTTGCGCAACTATTGTTATTGGCTTATTATCTTATTTTAATACATTTTAAACCTATGTGCCATTCTTAATTTTTAACTGCTTTTATTATTTTAAGAAAATTGCAATGCTGTTAAAACACGTCTTGAACCACGTCACATAAATGCACCCGCGGTCTTCGACATACTTTAACATTGTCGGGATTTGGATTTGGGTCACATAAATGCGCACCTGAATTTATAAAGGTATATTTTAACTAACGCGCCTAAAGCGATCACGCATCTTTTAAATTTGCATGGGCTATGGAAGTTGCTAAATGGCATACCTTGAGTTCTAAGGATTAAACAAAACTTATTAAATGAAGACCATGAAATTATCATTTTTGTTTGACATGGCGCACCCCAATTCTAAATTAAAAGGATTAATTCAACTATACTCAGAGGGCCATTAACCTGTTTTTACCTCTGAAGCCTACCAAAAATGGGTCAGATGGCCGAGCTGAATGGACCACAGACTCTCCATTGAATCACTATTGGGCTCGTTGCTATGCATGACCCAATCACCGCACTTATGGGCCCATACTAGGGCTAAACCAAAGTTTTCCCAAACAAAAAAGCCTGGAACTATTTCTATCAAAAGAAAGCGGAGCAAAAAGCAAAATTAGAGAGCTAATCCATCTAATTTCATAACAGCAAATTAATTATGAACCTAATTTCATTAGCTAGGCAATTAAACTGATAAAGAAACATTAAAGCTTATTGAACATAGAAACTAAAACAACAAAACAAGCAAATCAAGAGACTTTAATTAACAGAGGAACAGAAGGAGGACCTAGTTCGAACCCAGAATCCCACATGAATTTTGGTCAACCCAAGGGAAAGGAAATGAGAAGGAAGATGAACCAATTGAAATAAAATCATCAGGGACGTAGAAGACTTACCCAATCATGCTCAAACCAAATGAAGATGGAAACTTTGACCAAACTTATGTCGACCTCGTTTTTCTTTGTCAAGAATAATTGAATTGACATTAATTTCATCGAGTCAGGCTCGCCAACATTGTGAGAAAACATCTCATGCTACCAGGTTTGAAGGAAGATGTTTTTGAGCTTCTTGAGTTGGACATCGGATTTTAAGATTCGACGAGTTCCATGTTGATTCGAGGGGTATTGGTCAGGGATTTGGAATAAGGAAGGACTGGTGTTCACCTAGTGTTATTTTGGGGTCGAACAGAAGTGGTCGTGCCACCAGAGAAATTATGGCGGTGCTAGGGTTTATGATTTCAAATCAACATTCCAAGGATTTGGGCGAGTTTTGAGGAAAAATTAGTTGTGTACTCGAGATGAGGGGGTCAAGGTGCGCTTGTGGAGTAATTATAATGGAGGTGTGATGTCGGCCGCTATCGTAGGCAATTTCCGGCGGTGGTAGACGACGGTGATGGAGGGGGCTTCTGGTGAGGTAAGGGAGATGAGAGACAGGGTGGGGGTATTTGGACATTTTTATATCAAAGATAACTCACTTTTCGACCGTTGGATTATGTATCCTAGACGGCTAGGATCAGTTCTAGGTGGAATGGTGTTGTTTGGGTGAGGGGATGCTTGGACCGGGTTTCTGGAGCAGGTATGGGCCGGTTAAGGGTGAATTGGACATGCATTTTGGGTGTACTTGGCCCAAATTGGATCTTATTAGGAAGACCAAATTCCTTTTTTAATTTCTTTTCTTTTTCTTTTCAAATTAAAACTCTTTTATCTTTTAAAATTAAGAGAACTGTTTATTTAGGTTTATTTAAAATCTAAATAAATGTACCAAATTATATTGAGTTCTGATTAATGATCAACAAAGTGAATTAAATACCAAATTAAAGGAAAACTAACAAAATTCAAAGCTAAAAATTAAGCAATTGTAGAAATAAATCATTTTTATGGTTTTTCTATTTTATAAAATGACTAATTGTTTATTTAATCCCAAAATGTTAAATTGAATCCTAAATGAAAATACACAATTTTTTGTATTTTTTATTAATAAAATAAACATACGCTGTTGCAAATAGTGAAAAGAAATTTATTTTGCTTTGAAATAATGGGAGTAATTCAAATAGGGCAAAAATCACGTACTCACAGCTGCCCCTCTTTGCTTGGAAACACACAGAGTTTTCAGGAATAGATAAAGTGAGCGGATACAAGCGATTTTTGCCAGTTTGAATTCTCCGTGGGAAGCATTTTTAAAAGATTTGACCGCACTTTGATTCCGAGGTTGCCTACATATCTCTGGCTAAAAAGGAATCAGGTCAGTGTAGTTCAGGAGTGTTTGGTAGCTGGGGCTACTATGAAGTTGTGATTTCACTGCTGCTGCTGCTACTGCTTACTGAATCCCTTATTACAGCATGACAAAGTAAAAGTAGCTAGACTAAACTATGACCTCTTAATTACAAAATTATCCTATCTATATCTTCAAACTTGATCTTGTGCTCCTTGTTTTCTTGTTGACTTGTATTCTACCGGTGTAGTTCCTTTGTTGCTGACTTGAGTTGCAATCTGAGATGTTTTCCCTTTTCTCCAGGTGGATGCATGATTACTAGGCTTGAGCAATACTTCTTCAAAACATGGATTGTCTTCCCTCATTCTCCAGGTGGGTGCTTGATTACCAAACTTGAATAGCATTCCCTTGTTCTCCAGGTGGGCTCCTGATTGCCAAAACTTGAATCGTATTCCCTTGTTCTTTAGTTGGGCTCCTGATTGCCAAAACTTGGATTGTGTTCCCTTGTTCTCCAGGTGGGCTGCTGATTACCAAAAACTTAGACTGTATACCCTTGTTTTCCAGGTGTGTGCCTGATTGCCAAAACTTGAATTGTATTCCCTTGTTTTCCAGGTGGACGCATGATTGCCAAAACTTGAATCGCATTCCCTTGTTCTTTAGGTGGGCTCCTGATTGCCAAAACTTGGATTGTATTCCATTGTTCTCCAGGTGGGCTCCTGATTACCAAAAACTTGGACTATATACCCTTGTTTTCCCGATGGGTGTCTGATTGTCAAAACTTGAATTGTATTCCCTTATTCTCCAGGTGGGTGCCTGATTGCTAAAACTTGAACTGTGTTCCCTTGTTCTCCAGGTGGGTGCCTGATTTCCAAAACTCGAATTATATTCCTTTGTTTTCCAGCTGGGTGCCTAATTACTAAAACTCAAATTATATTCCCTTATTATCATGTGGATGCCTAATTACCAAACTTGAATAATATTCTCTTGTTCTCCAGGTGGGTACCTAATTTCGACAAAAATAGACAAAAAAAAAAAGAAAATTTTTCTGCCCCACTTTGGTAGCTGGGTACATATGTGAGTGTTAAAATGAATAACGTTACCAAATATTCTAAGAATTTTAAAGTTAGATCCCATATCCAGGAGGGTCCTATCAACTCTTAGTTAAATGATAGTTTTAAAGCCAAATTATGTTTTCCAAAGGTGTGACTTCCACTAAATCTGGTTGTCTAAGAAAATATTAAGGCTATGTCCCATTATCCGGAGGGCCCTGAAAACTCCTAGTTAAAAGACAACTTTAACCAAAGTTATATCTACTGAAGGTACGACTTTCACTACCTTTTGTTACCTAAGCAGACATTGAAACTACGTCCCATTAGTCATGAGGGTCCTAAAAAACCAGAATCAAGTCTTATCATACTTCCCTAAGACAGAACTTACGCTAAATCATGTTTTCTAATGGAAATCTTAAAGCTAAGTCCCATTATTCAAGAGGGTCCTGACAACTCTTAATTAAACAACAATTTTAAACCTAAGTTATATTTGCTAGCAACCGCCAATTAAAGCTACATCCCATTATCTAGGAGGGTCCTGACAATTTAAAGTCAAATTTCATCCTAAGAGTGATAATTCTTTACGACTGACTTATACTACCCTACGGCATAACTTATGCTAAATATCTTTTCTAATGGAGATCATAAAGCTGAGTCGCATTATTCAGGAGGGTGCTGAAGACTCCCGACTGAATCCTAAAACATGTGAACTTTGAGGCCAACTTATACTCCTTTGGGGTTCATTCATGCTATATTTTGCTAATTATTTTTAACTAGGTCCCATTCTCCAAGAGGGTCCTGACAACTCCTATATGAATCCTATCTCTAGAACAAAATTTCAAAACTGACTCATACTCTTGGAGAAATATTTATCCTAGATTACACTACATGAATTTTAAACTAAGCCCCATTTTCCAAGAGGGTCCTAAAAACTACTGACTGAATCCTATTTCAACACGTAAACCTTTAAGTCCACTTATGTTCTTTTGCTTTTCTCGATTATTTTGAACTTTAACTATGTCCCATTTTCTATGAGGGTCCTGAAATTTACAGGCATACCTGCTTGGTGCTTGCTTTTCCCCTACAGAGATTTCTCTGAGGCATCTGAAATTTTCTGCCCTTGTTTCAATCAAAGAAAAATCTTGTCAGTTTAAAATGTGTTGGTTAGCTTACAACATTCTTGCTGAAAATGGCCTCATTGATGCCATGCTCCGTTGTGGCTAGCTTTCCTGAACTGACTATGAATCGCCTGGTTTTTCGGCTGACCTTTGAACCTTATGGCGTTAGATGAGCCGAGTGTTCTGTACCCAAACCGTTGTGTTACATTCATGACACTTTTGTCAGAATCATTGCATCTTTACTTAAATTACCAAACCATTCCACTGAGGAAACTTTCGGTGATTCTTTACATCCCACTTTACGGCATGTTGTCTTTGGTATGTTATGGCTATACTGTGCTTTGCAGTTTGGAAGTTGGTGGTAAGCTTTGAAATTTCTTTCTTACTTGATCGAACAAAATCAACCCTGAAACCTTTAGAGAAATGAAAACCCGAAAGAAAGTGGAATACAATGAATCTTAGTTGTTTTAGGATAAAAGAATCAATAATTGGATTGTTGCTAAAAGGGATAAAGAAAAGAGACTTATCTGTGGGGAAAAACTGGTACCAATGATGACATGTACTTCGGCTAGGTTGCCCAGTCTGTCCAAACAATCTGCATTCAGCCGCCATGCTTTGTTGCCCTGGATTTCTGTAACCCAATTTCTTCGACCAATCCTTGACCTTGATCATCCTGCAGTGTTCTGAACAGATTTTCACCAACAAACCTCTTTCAATTGTTCATCTCTCAACTTACTTTCGCCTTAAGGTACCGGTGAAGGTTTTCACTAGTAAGACTCTCTCATTTTGATTTTCTCTCAACTCCCGTCGCCTTACGGTGCCCTTGAGGGTTTTCACCAGTAAGACTCTCTCATTTTCATTATTTTCATGTTTGTACCAGAGTGTTGCCCCTGACACGAATCAACTCTGCTTGCTTGACTTGGTATCTCTTGAAGACTGATCGGAAGGTCTTTCTTTGGACTATAATGTGGGCTTTTGGACAGGGGTAGAAAGAAAGGGTACTAAAGGATCAACATAATTCAAATGGGTTCAAAATTATAACTTTTGGAATCAGAGTTTTTACAACAACCACAACTTTTTCCCCAGTTTCTTGTTTGGGGACTTTTGGAATTTTTATTTTAATGGGACCGAGCCGTGAGGTTGCCTATGTATCCTTAAAAGGAATCAGGTCGAGCATAGTTCATGTCATAAGAATTGCTTTGTTTTGTTGTGATTTTCTCTTTTCTTTTTCTTTTTGTTTCTTCCTTTTTTTCTTATGTTATTTTATTGTTTTGTTGTTTTTGTTCTTCTTTTCTTTTTCTTTTCTTTTCTTTTCTTTTCTCTCTATTTCTTTTTATTTATTATTTTTCTTCTTCTTTTTCTCATTCTTTCCTTTTCTCTTCCCTTTACTTATCTCTCACGCTTGCATTTCTGATTTTGCTACTAATTCCGAAAGAGGGGTATGAAAAAAACTAATTAAAGCTCAAAAGGGTAACAAAGAATAAAGTGTTTAGATAGCAGAACAAAATTCCTTCCTCATTCCAATATCCAAAATGTGCCAAATACAAACAAATACGATTTAACCAAAGAAAATCATACATAGTATCTCTTAACTGCATCAGAATTGATGGCCATTCCTAGACACTTCCCTTCTACATCTGTTAAATATAAGGCTTCATTAGACAACACTCTATACATGATGAACGGCCCCTGCCAATTTGGGGCGAACTTTCCCTTTGCCTCCGCCTGTTGAGGGAGGAAACGTTTCAATACCAACTGACCCACTTAAAACCTTAATGGTTGTACCTTCTTATTATATGCTCGGGCCATTCTTTGTTGATATAACTGGACATGGCACACTGCTGCTAATCTTTTCTCGTCAATAAAACTCAATTGCTCCAAGCGGGTTTTGACCCACTCGTCATCATCAATTTCAGCCTAAGTGACAATCAAAAGGGATAGGATTTCAATCTTTGCCGATATCACTACTTGTGTGCCATACACCAACAAATACAGAGTTGCCCCTACTGAAGTTCGAACTGTAGTACGATAACCGAACAACGCGAAAGGAAGTTTCTCATGCCATTGCCTAGAACCCTCTACCCATTTTTGAAGTATCTTCTTTATTTTCTTACTGGCTGCCTCAACTGCTCTATTCACCTTAGGGCGGTATGGAGTGGGATTGTGGTGTGTAATATTAAACTACTAACAGACCTGTTTCATTAAATGACTATTGAGATTTCCTCCATTATCAATGATGATTACCTTCGAGATCCCGAACCGGCAAATGATATTCTAATGCACACAGTTGACCACGACTTTCTTGGTCTCAGACTTGAAAGTTTTAGCGTCAACCCACTTTGTGAAATAATTAATATCCACTAGGATGAACATGTGACCATTGGATGCTACTGGCTCGATGGGCCCAATGACATCCATGCCTCAAGCAACGAAGGGTCATGTGCGGACATTGTATGTAATTTATACGGCGGAGAGTGAATCAAATCTCCATGCACCTGACATTGATGACATTTGCGCACGAAACTGATACATTCTCGCTCCATGGTGAGCCAATAATAACCTTTCCAGAGAATCTTTTTTGCCAAAACATAACCGCTCATATGAGGTCCACAAACTCCGAAATGTACCTCGGTCATGATGGTCGTGGACTGTCTAGCATCTATGCATCTCAATAAACCAAGATGTGGTGTTCTTTTGTACAATACCCCTCCACTAAAGAAAACCCCGCTTGATAAGCGACGAATTATTCTCTTTTGATCACTTGTGGGTTGTATTGGAGACACACCCATCCTGATATATTCTTTGATATCGTGAAACCAGGGTTCGCAATCAAGCTCCTCTTCCACCATATTACAGTAAGCATGTTGATCATGGACTTGCATATGCAATAGGTCAACATAAGCCATATCTGGATGATGCAACATCGACAATAAAGTAGCAAATGCATCAGTAACCTCGTTGTGGATTCTTGAGATATGCCTGAACTCTACTAACTGGAATCGTTGACATAGATCATGCAGACATGGTGTACCTGAAGTTCCGAGTCCCCCAAGACCAAGATTCCTGGACACTCATGTCTGCAGCTAACCTCAGACCCAAGATGCATGCCTCATATTCTGCCATATTGTTAGTGCAATAGAAGCAAAGCTGAGCTGTAGCGGGGTAGTGATGCCCCATTTCAGAAATATGTATGGCTCCTATCCCAACTCCTTTCATGTTAGCGGCCCCATCGAAGAATATTTTCCATCCTAGCTTCTCACACTGCTCCATTTCATCAATATGCATCACCTTGTCATCCGAGAAGTATGTCTTTAAAGGTTCATATTCTCCGTCCACCGGGTTCTCGGCTAAATGATCAGCCAATGCATGTGCTTTTATTGTAGTCCGAGTCACATAAACAATGTCGAACTAGGTGAGCAGGATCTGCCACTTTGCAAGCCTCCTCATGGGCATCTCAAATATGTACTTCAATGGGTCTAGGCGCAAGATGGGGTAAATAGTATAAGATGACAAGTAATGTTTGAACTTCTGTGCTACCCAAGTTAGGGCACAACACGTCCTCTCAAGATAAGTATACTTAACCTCATAAGCTGTGAATTTCTTGCTAAGGTAGTATATGGCCTGCTCCTTCCTTCCGGTGATATCGTGCTAACCCAACACACACCGGAATGGGTTGTCCAGGACCATCAGATACAGAATCAATGGCCTCCCTAGTTCTGGTGGGACCAATACAGGTGGGTTCGACACATAACTTTTATTTTAACAAAAGTCTCCTCACATTCCTCTGTCCACTTGACCGTTGTATCCATTTTCAATAGCTTAAAGAGAGGCTCACAAGTTGTGGTGACCTGAGCAATAAATCTGTTGATATAATTCAATCTCTCTAACACACTCATCACCTCCATTTTGTTTCTCGGAGGTAGCAATTCTTGTATGGCTTTGATCATTTATGGATCTAGCTCAATGCACGGCAGCTGACTATGAAACCTAGCAACTTCCCCAATGGCAAACCAAATGCGCATTTTGCAGGATTGAGCTTGAGGTTGTACCTGTGGAGCCACTAGATGAATTTTCTCAGACTCTGACATGGTCCGACTGCTTCCTGGATTTCACAATTACATCATCCACATAGACCTCAAACTCCTTATGTATCATATCATGAAATATGGTAGTCATTGCCCTCATGTAAGTTGCCCCAGCATTCTTCAAACTAAAAGGCGTGACCCTATAACAATATGTTTCCTACTGTGTGATGAATGTCATCTTCTCCGCATCCTTTTCATCCATTAAGATCTGGTGATAGCCTGTGTAACAATCCACAAAAGAAACAATCTCGTGTTTTGTGCAATTGTCAATTAGTATGTGGATGTTTGGTAGTGGGAAGTTTTCCTTTCGACTTGCCTTGTTGAGGTCGCGATAGTCGACACATACCCTGGTTTTACCATCCTTCTTTGGCACCAACATAATATTGGCAAACCAGGTGGGGTACCGCGTGACTCGAATGACCTTTGCCTCATACTGCTTTGTAACTTCTTCTTTGATCTTTACGCTCATTTCAGTTTTAAACTTCCTCAACTTTTGTTTGACAGGAGGGCATGCCGGGTTGGTGGGCAATTTGTGAACCACCAAATCAGTGCTTAGCCCTGACATGTCATCACAAGACCACGCAAAAATATCTTTATATTCAAGAAACACTTCAATTATCTCTTCCCTAAGTCGCGGCTCAATATGGACACTTATTTTAGTTTCTCTGATATTATCCGGGCCCCCTAGATTGATTACTTCTGTATCGCTCATGTTTGGCTTAGGGTTTTCCTCAAAATGGCTTAATTCTTTACTAATTTCTTCAAAATCCATTTCCTCATCATACTCTGGTTTATCCTCACATTCAATCTCTTGAATTATTAATTCTGAATTAGACCGGCTTCAAGACTGGGCCGAAGATTCCTTACACATGTCATATCATTGGAGCCAACACAAGAAGAACTATACAAGAAGGAAAAGAAAATCAAATAAAACTATCATAACTAATGACAAAGGAAATTGCATTTCATTAAAATTGAAATATAACAAGGCTTACACATCAAAACGGACAGAACATAAGACTCTGAATTACAACCCTGGAATAATCCAGATAAATTGAAAGAAAAATCAAAGCAAACTACCAAAACTCCTTCCTGGTCGGGAGAGGAGTAACTTCAATTGTTGACTTTTGGACAGGGCCCCACAAATTGCACATCTGCCTTACTAGAGCCCTCTTCTGCTTCTACCACATTCACATCTTCAAACAGCTTTTCAAACTTTTCGAGCAATTATTTATCAATACCAACCATAAGACTGGGACTTAATATTGTCGGGTGCTCCTTGGTTCCAGGCTTCACAAATGATCTGAAGAGACGCGGCACGGGCTTAGGGAGGACCCAGGCTTTCTCCTTCATTTTATGGCTCTCTTTACATATGCAATTGTGGGCTTAAAACCCAAACCAAAGGTGTCCATGTTTTTAGGGAGAGACACCGGTTGTACGATACCCTGAAGTGACGCCCCCAAACCCTTTCCTGGAACAAACCCATTCCTCAACATTTCAACAGCCACCATGACTGATGCAGCAGCTAGTTTCGGCATTGAATCACATTCCCCTTCTAGAACATTCTTCGATTATACCGTATCATGAACCTGATATACCCAAGGCCCCTTGTCATCATTCATCTCAATGAGTGGCACAATAGCATCACTATGAGCATACAGATTGTCCTCACGGTGCACAAGTATTTCTTGTCGGTCCCATTCAAATTTCACCATTTGATGCAAAGTAGAGAGGACCGTTTTAGCGCCATGGATCCAGGGTCGCCCCAACAGCAGGTTGTAAGAGATAGCCACATCTAGTACCTGGAATTCCATGGTAAAATCAACTGGCCCGATTGTCAGTTCAAGCACTATGTCACCGACCGAATATTTTCCCTCGCTGTGGAACCCTCGCACATAAATACTGTTCTTATGAATTGTTCGATCATCCACCTTCAACTTGTTCAATGTGAAAGAGGGAAAATATTTTCAATTGAACCATTGTCAACCAATTCTCGAGTAATCACATAATCTTCACACTTTACCGTGAGGTAGAGGGCTCTATTATGCTCGGTACCATCTACGAGCAATTCATCATCAGAAAAAGTGTCTACGGGCAATTGATCATCAGAAAAAGTGACTTTGTTCACCTTGAAAATCTTGTTGGCTATGTTTTCCAAGTGATTGACCAAGATTTTATCAAGAACGTGGGCCTCATTCAGGATCTTCATTAGTGCTCAACGGTGCTCGTCCGAATGAATCAACAATGATAACAGTGATATTTGAGCAGGTGTCTTCCTCAATTGTTCCACAATAGAATAGTCTTGCACTTTCATCATTTTTAGAAATTCCTCTGCTTCCTCTTCAGTCACAGCTTTCTTCATTAACACTACATTATCCTTGGAGGGTTTGGGTTTTCTCAACTCCTTGGGGGCAAAGTACCTCCGTGATTGGGTCAATCCATGGGTCTCACAAACTTCTTCTCTAACCTCTTTCCCTTTGTATGTCATTGTTACTTGGTCATAATTCCAAGGGACGGCCTCGCTGTTAATTATTGGTAGCTGATTTACAGGTTTGATAATGACGGGCTCTGTGCGAGCACCTTCCATGACAACAACGGGCTTGCTTGTCACCCCCCGTACCACCACTTTTGTATTTTCATGTTTCACCATCCCATCTCCCGAGGATCCCTTCTTAACTACAATGACAGGATCAGTGCTAGTTCCACTCAACCTAAGCATCGACATCTCGCTTGTTAGTTCTTCAACCGTCTTTTTCTCACTGGCTCTTATCATCATGACAGTTTGTATAGGATTTTTGGGCTCTCTCTTTGTGAACTATCTCAATCATGTCCATTTCTTGATGAGTGAGCAGCGGGTTCTGGTTAATATTGGGTGCTTCTAGAGCTTGCACCTCAATCCGATGCAAATCAATGAGCTCTTGGCTGGCGTTCTTCAGATGCCAACATTTCTCTATGTCATGCCCCGGGGCACCAGAACAATACTCACAATTGACAAAATTATCAACATTTCTCGGGGGAGCATTTGGCAATTTTGCTTCAATCGGCCTCAGCATATCTAATTGTCTCAACCTATAGAATAAGCTAGAATAGGATTTCCCAATAGAGTGAAAGTTTTCTTCTTCTGCAACCTCTCATTTTAAAAGTTTGGCTGGCCTGGAAAGCTTGTCTCGGGGGGTTTTGGTAGGCTCTCGAAGGTGGATTGGCATTTTGTGGAGCTGGGTAATTATTTTGTGGGGTTGTCGCACGCCATTGTGCATAAGCGGGAGGCTTAGTATATGTTTGTGCATGATGGATGGAAAAATGGGGGTCAGGGGGTGGGTATAGTGTTGTGGTACACTATATGGAATGTGGGGATAGGTTTGGTGATACGTTCGAGGCTGGTTGTAATGTGGTGAACCCCGGGGCCTGAACCAAGTTTCTTGAGTCAATTGTTGCTACCTCCTCCTCCTTCTTCTTTTTGATTTCTCCCTTGGTCCCGCTTTGGATAGCCTGGGTGGTTGCTTTGATTGTCGAATAACTCATAATCTTTTTAGATATTAGTCCCTCCTCTACCATGCTCCCGATTTTTACTACATCATTAAGGGACTTGCCAACTGTCGATACCAGGCGACCGAAATACGTAGGCTCTAAGGCCTGCAAGAAGTAATCTACCATTTCACCTACCTTCATTGGTGGGTCGACCCTTTCTTCCTGCTCCCTCCAATGGAAGCCATTCTCTCTAAAACTCTCGTTAGGCTTCTTTTCTAGTTTTGTCAAGGACAAGCGATCCAGAATAATTTCAAAATTGTACTGAAAATGGCATGCGAATGCTTGGGCCAAGTAATCCCATGTGTATCACCGACCATGATCTTGTCGGGTGTACCATTCCAAAGCTGATCCACTTAAACTTTGACTGAAGTACGCCATCAGTAACTCATATCTCCCACATGCCCCTCTCATCTTGCTGTAGAAACCCCTCAAGTGTGCCACTAGATCACCATGCCCGTCATACAAGTCGAACTTGGGCATCTTAATGCCTGACAACAATCGTACATCTGGGAACAAATAAAGGTCTTTGTATGCCAAACTCATTTAGCCTCTCAGCCCTCGCATATCTCTGAAAGATTGCTATAGACTTTTGACTTTCCTGAGCATCTCCTCTTGCTTGGGATTTTTGGCTGGTTTTTCAACCTTTGCAGGGATTTCAAAATGAGGAGCGTATGAATAGGGTCCAGAGCTTTGAAGGTGGGTTCTGGTGGGTAATACTGGTTATCGTGAGTTTGGAACAAAGGTTCACTAGATGATCTGTGGAGTGTAGCAGTGGAGGTGACACAAAGATAGGAGCCACTGGTGGAGAAGGGTGTGGAACAACTTTGGGTGGTGGAGCTGGGGGTGTCTGGGAGGTTGTGCCCTGATATTCTTGGTAGATGGGGAAACTTGGGGGTGGATCAGTGGAAGAGTGATCATATGACTGCGCTAATGGTGGGATGAAGGCCGGGTTGGCAGGATAAGCTGGTGGTGGTTGCCCTTTTACCAACGGTTGATACATTTTAGCCATCTGCCGCTTCAATTTATACACCTCTTATTTCATTGCGTTGACATCCAACTCTTCCACCTCTCTTGAGGGATCAATGAGACTTGCGTCAGGCTCTTGATTGGCCATAGTCAGCTTATTTTTGGAATGGGTGTTGTAGGGGTGGGTTGCCAGAATGCCGCAGAACTAACCACATGTCTGTATTGGATAAACATCAAACCTGTCAGTGGTTTAACATGTAGGCAACCACATATTCGAGGATGAATACACCTAAGCAGTTATCGGTTTCTATTATGCACTCGATCGGCTACTTGAGTCATTCCGGCTTTTATCCTATGCCATTTTTTCATGTTTTCCTCTCTTTTCCTTTTTTTGAGCTTGTTTCACTTGCTTTCTTTTGTTTTATTATTCTCTCCCTTATTTAGTTTTTCTTGCTCTCTCATGGTTTCTTATCTTTCCTCTCTTTTCTTTTCTCTCTTTCCTTATTTTGGTTATAGTCTGATCCTATGGAGATTGTCTACATATCATGACCCCACATGAATCAAACCGAGCATAGTTCTAGTAGATAGGTATAGAAACAAAATATTTTGGGAATTTCAATTTCCACAAAGCAAAACATTTTTAATTACAACTACTAAACTTAACAGACCCGAGAGAGGAAACTAACAGACCTCGACTCAAAACAAAACTAACAGACTCTGACATGAAAGGGAAAACAACAGACTCAACAAACAACTACAGACTCAAAATAAAAGAAAATTACATACTCGAGTGACAATCACGAATACATTATTGCCTCTAAAGCTCCTAGGACTTGCGGGGCATCATTCGATCTCGCCGTAGACCTGCGTGCTAAATCCCCTAGGAGGTGGTGGAGGTCTTCCATCACTTGACAAACAAAGGTCATTGCGGTGGAAAAAACCATAGATCTCGTCATATCTTCACAGTGGCTACACTTTACTGTGATTTAATCAGCAATCATCGGTACCCTCTCTCTTATTGCACCATTTTCTTGACAATCGCCCAATCTGCTGGGCCCTGGCTACCAAAATTTGTTTGGCTACACAATTCAGTTCATGAAATTGATGCAATTCTCTCTCCAACTGTGCTATTGTTGTGTAACAATGCTCTCTTTCAGCCTTGAAGTCTTTTGGCTACATAACTATTTTGTTTTCAACCATGATGACCCTCTTTTTCAAATCTGCCACATCATTGTCGTACTTTTCTTTCAACTGTTCAATCATGTGTGCTAGTTCTTATGCATTTTTGGCCAACTACTTTCGGGCCCTGGATAGCTCACTCTCTTCTTTGCTTAGGTCAAAATTGTACTCCCCTACTTTCTACCTCAGGTTGTCTATGAGCTTCTCATCATTCACACTTCTGGTGGGATTCTACGCATCTATTTTTATTTTCTGAATTTGGGCTCACAAGGATTCATTTTCTTTGGCTAATCTTTTCTTTTCCCCCTCGTCTGTTATGGCTTGCAAACCATTCTCGAATTGAGGTATTTGACTTGTTTTTCCAGTTTCCCTATTGTGGGCCGGTATTCATTTTCCTTGGCTAACCAATCCCATTGTTCTTATGACGCTTCAGCAAAGTCCTGAAGATGTGGCATTTTGGCCGGCTTCCCGAACTTCACTTCCCTTTTATACCAAGAAAGGTACCCTGGTGCAACTTCACCTTTAGACAAGTCACGTAATCGAGTGTTCGCCGTCAAGTACTGACGTTCGCTCCAAATTTGGCGGACTGCTGCTTCATGAAATTGACCATTGGGACAAATCTCAACCACGTGGAAACTAATATCTTCATCCCTGGGAACCATTTAGCACCTCCCTAACTGTCTCCGCACCCAGTACGGAGCATAAGGTTGGATTCTCCTGAGACCCAACAAAAGGAAATGAGGGTCGGTAGTTGGCATATATATAATTTCATCGACGGGGAGCCACCCAAATGTCCACTCTATTTGACTTGCACTTATGGCATGGAGACATGATACCCATTATATGACCCCTTCTGGAAATCTAAACCCATCAATTCTGGTATAACCTTCCTTATTCCAGCTCTTTTGCAACGACCCATGACTCATGAATTGAGGACGATGACACAGGTGTTCAATCATCCACATCTGCAACAACAAGTTGCATCCTTCAAAGAAGTCTCTTCCAGCTTTACAGGCTGTGAGGGAACAGAAGATTTCAGATAATATCATGGAAGCGAGAGTACTCTTAGCCCGAGTAAGCAAAGTGCTGACAACCCCTGCTATATGTATATCAACATTTCCATCTTTCCGGGGAAACACCAAGAGGTCCAAGAAGAATACCATAAATGCAAAACACATGTGTTCTTCCTATTTGAGTTGGTTTCCTTTGCTATAAATTTTATTTTCTGGGTTGTTAAACCCCTATGTGCCCGTACCTCTTGTATACTTTGGAGTACAAAAATTGGCTGACAAATATAGGTTGTGAACCCCCTGCTTATCTTTAGTGAAACCAATAATTTGTGTAAAGCGACGGCCCTTGGCGCAATCAAGTATTGGTGTCTCAAAGGAATTTTGGAACCCCCTATATATCCGGCTATTTTTTCCAAGGTTGGGGTGAGTTCAAAATCTGAGAAATGAAATACGTTGTGGGCCGGGTCCCAGAATGTAACCAATGCCTTTATGATATCCCCTCTAGGATTAATTTTGAACAGCCCGATGAGACCTCACAAGTACGCATTGACCTTGTCTTGCCATGATTCACATAGATCATTCCACCATTTATGTAGCTACAAAGGGATCTCGTTCATGACTGTTATTGGCAAATTTTGATTTGTGCTCATTCTGCACATTTATTAGGGTGGTTAAGCAAAAATCATGATTTATTTGACTCAAAACAAAACAAAGCTGATATTTTTCGGATTTTTCATTTCAAGAGTACGAGTCCAGCTTTGCAAATATGGCCTTTCAGCACTTCCGAGAGAAGATTTTAAGGTTGTGCTTGGTACCGACCAAAAATTTTCAAAAGAATACAGGGCGGCTGTTCTTGCAAAAGCAGCCTTCTAGCGCCCTTTTGGGGACATTCAGGCAATCTTGACAAGAATTGGCTTATTTATTATCACAAACAAAATTTGGTTCTGTTGAGTCTACTTTGCAAAATGAGTTGGGCCCAATGGGGGTTGCCTACGTATCTCACGCCTTGTGAGAATCAAACCGGCGTAGTTCGGAAAATTTTGACAAAAACTGAAAAACAATTTTTCTTTTTCTATTTTTTCCAAAAACAATGACAAAATCCTTTTCTTATTTTTTTTCAAAAGTTTGGCAGAATTTCAGTATCGGTTTTTGAATTAGATAATTACCTCCCTTATCCCTCACACTGTTATTTTCTTTGCCAAATTCTCCTCTCTTTTTTAAAAGCTGGTTGGCATGCAAATCCCGAATAAATGCACAAGTAGCACGCAAGATGTATCAGGATGGTCTATTATTTTGGGTACACCTGTCCTAGACGGACCCAACCCTTGTGTTGAATCCACTAAGTTAAATGCATGATGCAAATAAGTGTTCGTTCTAGGGATCCAGCATGAGGTTAAGTTATTCTAGGTTCAAAAACTTGGGTATATGTTCTAGACTGTGTACCCGAGCCGACAATTTGAGTCAAGGAGGGGGCTATGCACCGAAAACCAAAAGGACATCCGGCTTAGTAACTTGTCCACGCCTTTTTCATATTCCAAGGTATGACACTAACAGAATAGAGAGTCTCGACAAGCGAGCACATCCCCGAAGATGATAAAAGACGGGTTTCACAACAATTTATATACAGTTAAAATAATATCAAAGAGATAAAAAGTAACACTTAGCACATTGGGCACAATCATGTAATAAGATCAGATATTAAACAAGGCCAGATACAACAATTATTCTAAGCTCGAATTCTTGAACCCTGAACCAGAGACTCTGGGTTGTGTTCCCTAACAGAGTCGCCAGAGCTGTCACACCTTCTTTTTTACATTACACCCTGCGAACAGCGTAGATAAAGGAGTTTTTCAAATTAAAAGACAATCAAAAAGAGATTTATTTATTTAATGAATTCAGAGTTGCCACTTGAGATAATTAATGGTGTCCTAAGTCGCCGGTTCAAATCCCGAGTGAGTAAAGGGTTGACTCTGTGTTACAGTCTGCAAACTAGAAATCCGGCTAAGGAATTCTGTTAACCTGGGAGAAGGTGTTAGGCATTCCCTAGTTCTATGGTTTTGCACGGTCGTTCAACTGCTATTATTGGCATATTATCTGATTTTAATACATTTTAAACCTATGTGTCATTCTTATTTTTAAACCGCTTTTATTACTTCAAGAAAATTGCAATGATGTTAAATACGTCTTGAACCATGTCACATAAATGCACCCGCGGTCTTTGACATACTTTAATATTGTTGTAATTTGGATTTGGGTCACATAAATGTGCACCCGAATTTAGGAAGGTAAATTTTTAACTAACGCGCCTAAAGCGATCACGCATTTTTTAAATTTGCGAGGGCCATGAAATTTTCTAAATGGCATAACAAAACTTATTAAATGTGGGTCGTACAATAATCATTTTTGTTTGACATGGCGCACCCCAATTCTAAATTAAAATGATTAATTCAACTATACTCGGAGGGCCATAATTGTTTGTGTTATCTGATAGGGCACACCTCCTCTAATTGATGGGCTTAATTTGCTAGAGCTAAATGAGATTAAAAGTTTTACTCAAAGCAAAAAGGACTAGCCCAGAGCAAAACGGACCAAGGGCCCAACTGATGAAGCATTGTTCGGTCATGCACTGTTGTAGGCTCAATACATAACAGTGATGGGCTCTAGCTGAAGCCTAGTCTAGCGACCAAGTTGTTGAAAAGGAAAAACAAAACAATTATGCCAAAATCAGGTAGCCCAATATTCTGGCTAGGGGGAATTGGCAATTTTAGGTAGCTTGGGCCAAACCTCAACAGTAAACCCAATTGAAGATATTTTAGCTAAAAGATAAGGACCTAATAGCAGGGCAAACATGCTGGTTCATGAAATTCAAATACAAAAATTGAAATTTAATTTTGACACCTGATAATATGCAAAACAAAACTCGAACTCATTCTAATTACTAAAAGGTAAGCAAAACTTAACACATCCTGGAAAATAACTATCAACAACCATGACTAACAACTAGTAAACTATTGCAACCATTGCTAGCATTAAATGGACAACCATTTCAAACCATGTTTAAATTTAAGCGTATTCATCTGATAATCATTGGACCTGTCAATCATTGAATCTCTAACCAAATACAACACTCACACTTAAGTGATCGACTAGGCATCACATAGTATTTGAATAAGCAATCAAGTCCAAAGCCTTATGATCTACATCAAGAACCAATCCTAAACTTGTTTCTCATGACACTAAAGCAAAATAATACAGCTAGACAATCAAAATTCATAGTTTAACCTTCTTTACAAACCCAAATCAGCTTCTATTTTCAGGCTTAAGTTTATAATAGCCCAAACACACATAACTTCATTTCAGATCCACACTACAACAGACTTGACATCATTAAGCAGTATCATTTAAAAACTTTCAACAGTCCTTGGAGAAACTATGCTCAAACAATCTCAGTTAACTACTATAAAACAGTCTATAGTTAATACAAGTACCAAATACTACTTGCAGGTCACTTTCATACACACAACTTCAGAGAAAATAAAAAAAACTAATTATCATCTATATTTGGGGTCCAATTACAGAGCATAGAAGCAGTAAAAACACAGGGAAATCAACTTCAAATGCAGTCTTCATTTCATTGAACTTTCACTCACATTACATGTTAAACAGTCATTCCTCAATCATAGCTAAGAAAGTAGCTGGAAATTGGAAAGAAAAGCACAGGTGAACAATCAGCAAATGTAGCAGGAATCAGCTGTAGAAATTCACCCCAGAACCAGTTTTGAAAACCGCAAATTCAGTTCCAAATCCAATAGAATAGTAACTTCAACACAACTTGACACAAAATTTCCAAAATTAATGTTAACACATTTCAAATCTCATTAACGAAGCAGTATTGTTTTCAGAATTTGAAAGAATCAGAAAATCCTGAAGAAAAACTCAATGAAACAGCATCCCTTGTCGTCTGTGATTTTTTCAGAAATTTTTTTCCACTTTATTTCTTATATTTACTGGACTTCTCTATTTTTCTCTCCAAAAAATCCCCTAGCTAAAGTTTTTTAAATGCTTTTTCATAGGCTAAGCATTAGGGCAACCCTCGGATTTAATTTTTACCCCTTTAGTCCCTGATTATATGACTTTTTAGCCAAGTCATAGTGTCAAAATTTAAAAATAAACCCCTGTTAGAAGCTTCAAGGGATTTCTTAGGTGGTTAATGCAAGATTCCCTAAGTAAATTACCCAATTTACCCTTCAATTAACCTATTTTTACCTTTGAAGACTACCAAAAATGGGTCAGCTGGCCGAGGTGAATGGATCACAGACTCCCCATTGAATCCCTATTGGGCCCGTTGCTATGTATGACCCAATCATCAAACTTATCGGCCCAGACTAGGGCTAAACCAATGTTTTACCAAAAAAAGAAGGCTGGAACTATTTCTATCACAATAAAGCGGAGCAAAAAGCAAAACTAAAGAGCTAATCCATCTAATTTCATAACAGCAAGCTAATTATGAACCTAATTTCATTAGCTAGGCAATTAAACTGATAATGAAACATTAAAGCTTTTTAAACACAGAAACTAAAACAACAAAACAAGCAGATCAAGAGACTTCAATTAACAGAGGAACAAAAGGAGGACCTAGTTCAAATCCAAAATCCCACATGAATTTTGATCAACCCAAGGGAAAGGAAATAAGAAGGAAGATGAACCAATTAAAATAAAATTATCAGGGACACATAAGACTTACCAGTCATGCTCAAACCAAACGAAGATGGAAAACTTCGACCACACTTATGTTGACACCGTTGTTCTTTGTCAAGAACAATTGAATCGACATCAATTTCGTCGAGTCAGGCTGGTCAACATTGCGAGAAAATATGGCATGCTACCAAGTTTGAAGGGAGATATTTTGAGCTTCTTGAGTTGGACTTCTGATTTTAAGATTCGGCGAGTTCAATGTTGATTCGAGGGGTATGGGTTAGGGATTTTGAATAGGGAAGTCATGGTGGTCACCTGCTGTTATTTTGGGGTCGAAAAGAAGCGGCGTCGCCACCGAAGAAATTGTGACAGTGCTAGGGTTTATGATTTCAAATCAAAATTTGAAGGATTTGGAAGAGTTTTGAGGGAAACTAATTACAGATTCGAGATGAGGGGGTCAAGGTGGGCTTGTGGTGTAATTTTGGTGGAGGTTGGATGCCGGCTGCCGCCGTAGGCAATATCCGGCGATGGCAGATGGTGGCTATAGAGGGGGCTTCTGGTGAGGTGAGGGAGATGAGAGACATGGTGGGGGAGAAGGGCATTTGGACACTTTTATAATAATGATAACTCACATCTCGACCGTTGGATTATGTATCCTAGACGGCTAGGATTAGTTCTAGGTGGAACTGCGTCATTTGGGTGAGGGAAGGCTTGGACCGCAATTATTGAGCGGGTATGGGCCGGGTAAGGGCAATTGGACACGTATTTGGGGTGGACGTGACCCAAATTGGATCTTATTAGGAACACCAATTCTTTTTTTAATTTTTTTCTTTTTCTTTTCAAATTAAAACTATTTTTTTTTCAAATTAACATAAAAACCTAAATTAACTTTTAAAATCTAAATAAACCTACAAAATTATATTGAGTTCTAATTAATTATCAACACAATTAATTAAATACCAAATTAAAGGAAAACTAACAAAATTCAAAGCTAAAAATTAAACAATGCAGAAATAAATCATTTTTTGTGGTTTTTCTATTTTATAAAATGAATAATTGTTTAATTAATTTCAAAATATTAAATTGAATCCTAAATGAAATTTCACATATTTGTTTTGTAGTTTTCATTAATAAAATTAAAATGTGCAGACAAATGCAAATAATTAACAAAAAATCCCATGAAAATCCATAAAATTGCAAATATTGAAAAGAATTTTATTTTGCTTTGAAATTATGGGAGTAATTCATATAGGGAAAAAAATCACGTGCTCACATCATGCAGTGCTCTCAAAGGCAATTGATTCATATAGCAAGTCTCTCAAGGAGCTTGCTTAGGAGCACAAGAAGCTAAGGAAGACATGGGCCTCCAAAGAGTCCATGAAGGGGCTAAGAGTAGAGGTAATTGCCCTTGATCTCATGGTCAAAAACAATTTGTTGTATTTAGGATGGTAAAAGTCGCGACCTTGAGACTTTTGTGTTGACCGATAATCATCAAGTAGTTTTCCAGGACCATTGTATTCTCAAATCTTATCTAAGGTCATTGTGGGCCCCCCGACTCTGTGTCTTTAGCAATTCCATAGCTTGTGTGGTGAGTAATCGTATTGCAAGTCCATGTTCCGAGCCATTGGTCTAGAACTTTCCCTGAATGTATGTTGAGGCAAAATCCTAAGTGAATTTTGACTTGAGACATGATTATAGGCTCTCCTTGGTCCAAATGATAGCTTGAACACTTCCATAACCTACCAATGATAAGATCCCGATTCAACCCTTTGAGCCGTATACCTTTTTCTTTTAAGAACCATGATACAAGCTTATACCCATTCTAAAAGATACCCTCTCTTAGCACCCAATCTTTCTTTTACCACATGGTAAAATTATAATTTTGTGGGGAGAGACGAGGATTGAAACAAAGTGGTAAAAAGGCACAAAAATGAAGAAAAAGGAAAGCAGTGAAAAAGAAAGAAAAGCAAAAAAGATAAAAAGAAATTTCAGTGTGAAAAAGAATAAAAAGGGATTCAAGGAAAACCGAAGAATGGAAGGTGTGGAAAGTAGAAAACAGAGAAAATATTTTAAATGCATAAGAAAGAGTGACAGTGTGTCTCTCTAACCCCTTAGAAAGAAGTGAAATGACTCAAAGAGTCAAGTGAATGGATGACAACTGAATCAAAACAAGTACTTAAGGAAAGATCTAAAGGCAATGCAGCTGCACTACCATTTTGTGTGGTCCGCAGAGAATCAAAGAAGTGCCAAGTTAGAGCTTTCAAGCCAATGCGGTCCGCAGTCCATTCTGTCAAACCGCGCTAGAAGCCTCTAAGGCCGCAGTCCATTCTGTGCTTTCCGCGGAGCTCGAGTTCAAAGAGCCAAATTTTCAAGTTCAGATACCTAGTGCGACCGCGCACCATTTTGTGCAGTCCGCACTAACCCGTAGGGGCATTTTTGTCTAGATTTTTTAACTTAGTATAAATAGATTCTTTTTCCAATTTTAGGGCACCAGATATTGTAGTAGCATAGCTGCGCTCGTGGGTCGATCTGTCTTAGCCATTTTGGGCAACTTTAACTACATTTCATCATTGAATCTTTGTATTTAACTTAGTAATTAATTAACATATGTATATCTTCTTCTATTTCTTATTTTTCTTCTTTAATTATGAGTAGCTAGGTCCATTAGCTAGGGTTGTGGCTCAACTCCATGTGAGCACGTGATTTTTGCCATATACGAAATACTCCTATAAAATCCCAAGAAAATATATTTTTGTTGACTATTTGCCATTTTAGGAATTTTTGTAGAATTTTATGCATTTTGTGCATTTTTAAGTTTTGTTTAAATTATGAAAAATACCAAATCACGCATGGCACTTAGGCTTTATTTTTACACTTTTAGAATTAATCAGTAATTATTTGATTTATAAAGATCTAAAAATCATAAAAATAGCTCATTCTCACATTTTTGTCTTTTAATTTTTAGCTTATTGATTTTTCTCTTTTAATTTTGAATTAAGTATTGTTTATAATTTTTAATAATTAGCTAATCAGTTTAATTTTACACTTTTGGATAACTTAGAATTTTTAATTTGTAGGATATTATTTAAAAGAAAAAGAAATATTTGAAAATAAAAGAAAGAATTAGAAAAAGGGGTTGTCCCGTAAAATTTGGCTAATTCTCACCATGCCCAATTCTAATCCAAAATTTCCTTTGACCTAATACAACTCGCTAATATTGAATAATAAACTTAAATACAACTTAGTACATTTGAATATATCTAACTAAGTACAACCTAATTAATACATCTGAAGCTGTGTTGTTTAATATGTAAATCTGAACTTGAAAGATATATCTGAATGGGTGCAGCTGAATACTATTGAATACAACTGAAAGGAAAAAAATACAGCTGAATAAGCAGGAATACTTATGAACAAACCAGTGAAACTGTCATTGAAAAGTACAATTGTCATACACGAACATTGTTGCTATAAGTGACAATTAATTAAAACCAAGTAGCATCTAAACACAAAACTACTCAAAATAGTATCCTTCTTGAAACTACAGTCCAAAGCTAAAATAACCTAAAGCTATTCTGAAACTATCTGCATCTTTGCGTTTGACTGAGTGATTTGCCTAGCAATCTTTGAATGTGCTTTATTCTCGCTTATGGCATCAATGTCTATCTTGCGCATAACATAGTCCCAGAGGAGAGCATCATATCTTTGATGGACTAGAGTGGAATCAAATGTTATTTTTGGAATCTCTCCAATAGTGTGAAGGAATTCTGCGTATGCTGCAATATGCACTCCACAATCCCTAAAAACAGTTGATTCAAACAATTAAAAATAATTCATAAGATTAGATTTGTATACAACATACAAGAATGGTAATTGCATACTCACATGCTGCCCGCAGTCTGTTGAGGCAGATCTGAAATGAAACAAACTTCAAAGGGATCGTTATGTGACTTGTCAGTGTATGCTGGATAAGCAGGCCAATCTATGCCTTGACTCTCTCTCTAAAATCCACTGATTGATAGATAAAGAGGTAGAAGCGTAGCTAGCTTATCAATCTCATAAACTACATAGGCATCATGACCTGCAGATCTGTACAAGTCATACACTTTGATACATCTCTCCTTGAATGTGACAACAGCCAATACCCAATGTAGTTTGTCCTTCAAGTTGAATGGTATCAAGACATTATCCATAGCATGACAAGGTACATTAGCATGCAATCTGTAGCCTCTCATATACTCACAAACCACGTCCTCTTGTTTGGCTACATTAGCATCACTATCTGCATCTTCATACCTATCGTATATTTCAGCGATTCTTGTCTTGAATATACAATCAACAGTTGTATACGTGAAGTCCCTACGCTGATTGTACTTTCCTTTCTTTCTCAAATAGTAGAATATGACATCTATATGCTATACAAAAAAGAGGTTAGTAGATAGTGTGGGTTTAATTGCTAAAGTAAGAAGTAATATAGCTGAATACAGAGAAATACATGTAATGAATACGAATGTTTATAAATACTTCTGAATTTAGAAGTTGAATAAAGCTGAAGATAAATGCAATAGAATTCAGTTGACTAAAGCAGTTGAATTCAACTGAAAATGTATATACCATAGATAAATACATATGTTTAATAAAGCTGAATACAAATGCATACCGAAATTAGTTGAATACACATTAATACAGGTGTTTAATGAGTCTGTATGCAAATTCCCTTGATTACAAAAGAATTCAGGGGATTAAAACAGTTGAATTTAATTAAAAATACCTGAATACAGATGAATACATATGTTAAATAGTACTAAATATAGCAATTGAATACAACTGACACTAGGTGGTTGATATAGTTCAATGCAACTGACCATAGATGAATACAATTGAATATAGCATAATATAACTGAATAGAGAGTAAAACAAGAAAATACATTTGAATGAAACAACGTGTTGTTATTCAAGGAAAATTAGTCAGTTTAGGGAAAAATTTACGTTGTTATTCAAAAAACGTGTTGCAAATTTTGGCTGGTTTTTGAGAAAAAAATTAATTCCCTACAATTAAAAATAATAAATGCATGTTAATAGAGTTGAATATATTGCATATTTCATATTAAATCAGTTATTGAATACATATCGATACAACTATTAACACTTACGGAAGACTAAATACAATGACAAGGTTAAATACATAATAAATACATGTTAATAGAGTTAAATAGACTGCATATTTCATATTAAATCAGTTATTGAATACATATCAAACAAATATAAACACTTACAGAAGACGAAATACAGTGACAAGGCTAAATACATAATAAATACAGTTGAATACATTGAATATTTCATATTAAATCAGTTATTGAATACATATCAATACAACTATAAACATTTACAAAAGACAGCTTCGGGAATTGACAATTGGGGCTAATCTCAACCTCATGGCGACTAATATCCTCGTCCCTGGGAATCATTTGGCATCTACCTAATTGCCTTAGTACTCTGTATGGCTTATAGGGTTGGACACTTCGGAGTCCCATCAGAAGGAAATGAGGCCCGGTGGCTGGCATATACACAACTTCATCCACTGGGATCCACCTGAATGTCCATTCTATCTGATTTGTAGTGACAACCCGGAGATGCGACACCCATTCTGTGACACCCTAAGGTAACCTAAACCCGTCAACCCTGTTGCAGAATTCTTCTATGCAGCCCTTTATTGGTAACCTATATTTCATGAACAGGGGGCGGTGGAATAAATTCTCGATCATCCATTTTTGAAATAACACGTTACATCCTTCAAAGAAGTCTCCTATGCTTTACCGTCGGTGAGAGCACGGAAGATCTCGGATAAGATCATAGGAGCGAGGGTGCTCTTGGCCTGAGTTAGTAAAGTGCTGACGACCCCTGCTATCTGTATATCAATATTTCCATACTTTGCGGAAACACCACAAGACCCAAGAAGAAAATCATGAATGCAAAACACCGATGCTCCTCCAATTTGAGTAGGTTTCCTTTGCTACAAATATGGTTTTAGGGGTTATTGAATCCCTTTATATGCCCGTACCTCTAATATATAAACTGCAGGGTACATAAGCCGGCAGACAGGTCTGGGTTGTGAACCTTCCTACTGATTTTTAAGGAATCCAGGAACTTGTGCATGGTGAGGGCTCTAGGCGCAATCAGGTATTGGTGCCTCGAGGGAATCGTAGGGGTCCCAATATATCCTGTTATTTCCTCTAATGTCGATGTGAGTTCAAAATCCGAGAAATGAAATTCATTGTGAGCCGGGTCCTAGAATGTGATCAATGCTTTAACAATATCTACCATCGGGTTAATTTTCAGCAACCCAGTAAGTCCTCCTAAATGCATGTTGACCCTGTTTTGCCCCGCTTTCCCCTAGGTCATTCCACCATATGTGTAGCTCAAAGGGAGTTTTTTTCGTGAATGTTATCAGCAAATACTGATCTGTGCTCATTCTGCACATTTATTAGGGCGAATTAGTATCTCAAAATTTTGTTAAAATTTACCTTTTTCTTATATGAAATTAGGGCTCAGCTTTGCGAATATGACCTTTCATCACTTCCAAACAAAGATTTAAAGTTGTGCTCGTTAACCTGCCAAAATAAGACTCAAGGGTAGCCATTTGTGTGAAGTCAGCCTTCATGCGTCCCTTTCGGTAACATTCTGCTATTTCTGACAGTAACGACATCACCCGATTTATTTAAGAAAATAATTAAAATTGGACACTTGTTTTGGTTTTTTTCGCAAAAGGGAGGTTGGACCCGACGGGGGTTGCCTACGTATCTCGTACCTGATGAGAATTAAACTGGCGTAGTTCGGGAAAAACAATTTATCAAAACCCAAAACAGTATTGAAAAGCCCCCCTTTTCTTTTTCTTTTTCTTTTATTTTGTTATTTTCAAAAAATCCGGCAGTATTTCGGTGCTATTTGAGCATTGGTTCACAAGACAAGTGGTCACCCTAACACTGCTATTTTCTCAATTTACTCTCCTTATTCACAAGACGGTCAACATGCGAATCCAAAGCAAATAAATGCACAAGTAGCACATTAAATAAATCAGGATGGTCTTTTTATTTCAGGTCACCTGTTCTAGACGGACCCAACCCCCGTGTTGAGTCCTCCTAAGTCGAATGCATGATGCAAATAAGCATTTCTACTAGAGATCTAGCATGAGATCAAGTTACTCTAAGTTAAAAACCTTGGTATGGGGTCTAAACTGTGCACCCGAGCGGACAACTCAAGTCGAGAAGGGGGCTACGTACCGGAACCAAAAGGCCATCCGGCTTAGTAACTTGTTCGACCTTTTTCTTATTTTCAAGTATGACACTAACAGAATAGGGAGTCTCAACCAGTAAGCACATCCCCGTAGGTGAGAAGTGAAGGGTTTCGTAGCAGTTTATATGTACAGTTCAGATAATATCAAAGCGGTAAAGCATAGAGTACTTAACATAGAACAAGTAGGCAAATCAGAAGAAGCCAAATGTAACTGTTATTCTAAGCTCGAATTCTTGAACCCTAAACCAGAGATTCTAGTTTCGATCCCCAGTAGAGTCGCCAGAGCTGTCACACCTCCTTTTTTTACACGGCTACCCCGAAGGGTAAAAACGCATAATGGAGTTTTTCCTATTAAAGTGACATTATTCGAAATGAGATTGTTTATTTATTAGAGTCGACACTTGGGATAAGTTTGGCTTTTGGTGTCCCCAGTCACCGGTTTAATTAGAATCCCAAATTGAGGAAAATTTTTCGACTGCCCAAATGGAGTCTGTGAACCAGAAATTCTAAGTAAGGAATTCTGTTGACCCGAGGGAAGGTGTTAGGCACTCTCGGATCCGTGGTTCTAGCATGGTCGCTTAAACTATTATAAATAGCCGAACATTCTGATTGTTACACATGTTCATCCTAAAAATGCAATTTTTAATACTTATACCGTTTTTAAGGAAATTTGCGATGACGCTAAAACCTTCACATAAATGCGCACGTTGTTTTCGACATATTTCAACTTCATCGAGATTTGGATTTGGGTCACATAAATGTGCACCCGTACTTAGGAAGATAAAATTATTAAATACGCGCCTAAAAGCGACTAATGCGTTATTATCTTTGCGGGAAGCCATGAAGTTCGCTATACGGCATCTCCCGATTCTCTAATCATTTTAATATAAACATTTCACGAGGGGTGCGCAATTTAAAGGTTGTTTGGCGTGGCACACCTCGTGTATTATTTTTAAAGGTCAGCCCTAGCAAACTAGGATTTTCTATCGAATTCGTCTTTAGTCATCCTAATACATAACATCTAAGCCTTAGCATCAACTTCAAAATGGGACAAAGGGACAACCTCCTATTTAAAATTTGCTACTTAATACCAAAGGCCCACTACCTGACTAACGGGTTTGCGTTAATAATCTAAAGTGAGAAAATCATGAAATTAATCACAAATCTAATTTAAGGGACTGAAATTGTCGAGTTGTCACCTCCAAAACTAATTCTGATGATCAGTCTTAATTGTGAATATTTCAGGAACATTGAATTTACGAAGTGAGATTAAGAGCCAAATTGTCACACGCAGTATTCACAAAATAAGTGCAGAAATGGTCACTTTGAGAGGTTATACCACCTGATCTTAATAAATTAACTTATACAACCACTAAGTATATCTTCAAAAATCATTGTATGTTGAAGATTGATATTTTAAAATCCATATGAGATCATGCAGCATGTTAAAATATTATTGACTATGTCAATGCAAATTACCAATTCCAATATATACGTTTTACACCTGGCTCGACACCAAACAACATGTTTTACCTATTGAACTGAACAAACCCAGAGCTGCGTGAATATCTATATTAATACATGATATAATAACATCACAACTAATCATACAGTCCAGGTACAGTATACATTACACAGTCCCAAATTTATACAAACACAAATTAAGTTAAGCTATATTAGACATTACAAATCATTTAAGACTACTCGATTCTAAACTATAAGAGGCCAACTAGGCTCAGTTCAAATAGCAAATGCATGGAGTGTTTATCGTTTCATTTTTTACTGTGGCTACATAGATATGGTTCGTGTGTGTACCTGGAATTACAGCAAAGAGGAAGCACCTATGAGTAGGTAAGCAAGAGATAATAATAGCAGCAAATCCACCAATAGATTCAATAATAAGCCAAAGCTCGAAACCCCGGAACAAATAAAGAGTTTTTGCTCAAAATAAGCCTACGCAGCTCTAACACAAAATGCTTCCAGGATGAATACAACATGGTTGATGTTAATGGAACAGGAATTTTTGCATTCTTTTGCCTTTTGTATTTTTAAGTCTTCACCGGATTTCCCAAAATCAGCTCTACTATTTGCTCTCTTACTAGGAACTAATTCAGAAGGAGTTTTTAGAAGTTTTTCCACCCCCTTTTAGTCAGGATATCTATGCCTTTATAGGCAAGTAAGCTAGGGCAAATTTTTAGCTCTTATTGTGACCTTTAGTCCTTCCTAATTTTTCAGTTTTAACAGTCAGTTATTTATTTATTTGTTTTTAGCCTAGGTTACCTCAGATTTCTGACTTGTTTACCAAATGTTTGCCACTTAATCAATTGAAATTTCACAAGAGACCCCTACTAGAAGCTTCTTAATTTGTTATAAAAGATTCCCTAGCCCTCAAATGCCTAAACTACCCTTCATCCAATCTGAATTTACCAAGAATGAGCAGTAAACTAACCTCAAACACTCGTTAACCCTAGTTAGAAGTGACTATAGATAAACTAAACACTTAAACGTATTCAGCCAATCCTAAAATTTAATCAAAATTCTACCACTTGAGTTGAACCTGACTTAGGTCAGATTAATAAGAGTTCTAAGGCCCAGTGTATCCATGCCAGACAATTAATTGAAACAATTCGCTACAACATGCCAGATGGAAACAATCATATCCTAATAAACTAACTTGATCCTCAACTATTCAATTTAAACCACTCAAAGATGTTGTTCATGGATCAACACAAAATGAATCAAATCATAACTCAAAAAAAATCTTAGAGGTCCAGTCACTCGAAGTGAAACAAGGAATCATTCATAGCAGATCATCAATGACATTAAACAGAGGAACATAAATCTGAATGGACCTAAACCAAAATTTCAAATAAAAACTAACATAGGGTAATAGAACATCCAAGAACAAACAGCACAAAACAAAATGCAGCACCAAGATGAACAAATAAGAAATTGAATAAGGAAACTTAGCTTAGTGACTAGTCGTAGTCCAGAATCATGAACCCTTAAACTTCTAAGGTTTCCGGCCAACCTTCGATTTCGAATTTGGGAAGATACTTTGACATTCGAGGGAGAGTGATTAGGAATTTAGGAGGAGGAGGGTGAGAACAATACAAGGTATGAGTTTAGTTGTGTTTGGGAAGGTTGAGTTTTGGACCCGGTTCTTTGATTTAATACTTGACAAGATCCGGTCATGTTTGAAGGTTATTGGTTATAGATTCATGGAGAGGGGTCGAGGGGTTGTGTGGTGTGAAATTGAGGTTGTTTGGTGGTTGTGCCGCCGTAGGCGGCGGAGGGGCATTCACAGTTTTGAAGATTCGAGAAGCTGGGCCAAAGTTTGAGGAATGATTTTAATGGCATTGGAATGAGGAGGAAGAGGTGGTTCAGTGGTGTATTTTTTGGTGAGTTTGGAGCTTCACCGCCACCGGTGACGATTTCTGGCCGGCGGCGGTGAGGCGGAGGGTCAGCGGAGACGATGGGTACGAGGAAGAGGATGTTTTGTCTCTAGAGTTTGCAGTGCATTCAGACAGTTTTATTTAAAACTGATGTCAAATATGGGCCGTTAGATGATAGGAGATGAATAGCTGAGATCGTGTTCCCCAAACCGACGTCGTTGTGGGGCGTCTCAGACGAGAGACCGGGTCAAGGACGGGTTTGGGCCGGTTTATTGATGATTTGGACGGGTGGTGAGGATTTTGTGTTTGGGCTACAATTAGCCTAGGCCCAATATTAGGCCAGCCTGATTTGTAACTCTTTTTCTTTAGTTCTTTTTTTCATTTTTCTTTGTTTATTTATTGCTTTAATTTTTAAAACTCAAACTAAAATTAAATATGAAAGTTTATTCAACCTACCTAATTAAATTTCAATTAAACTACTATCCCTTAAAAAGAAATTCAAATCAAACAAAAAAAACAAGGCTTCTTTGTGATTTATATATTTTGTAAAAAGCCTAATTACAAATTAGTCTAAAAAAACAATGTAAAAATCACATCCCAAATGCTCATGCAATATTTGTATTTTTAAGACTTATCATGCATGCACAAATAAAAATACACACAAAAATACTCAATTAAATCCTAAAAATTGAATAATAAAAGGAAAAATCCTAATTCTAAGAATTCTGTAGGAGTATTTTTAGCGAGGAAAAAATCACATGCTCACATCCTCCTGATGGGCATCCGGAGCATCCAGCCGTATGATCCTCACAGGGTTTTGCGCCAATTAGGAAGATTTCAAACCATTCCCCATGACAAAGATTTGAGTAAACATCTCATTGAACTGGGCCTAAAAGTCATATTTCAAGAAAGAAGAATTCGCCAGGTGTTAAACGAATGCAGATTTCTTAAACCTAAGACTATGGTGCGAGATCTAGCTAGAGGTGAAGTACACACTAAGTATACTCTTTGGTTCAATAAAAGATTCCAGATACTTGAAAGACCTGCTAAGAGAGCCCACATTCAATAATTCACAAACGACTCGCAAGAACAGAGGGGCTGGTTGGCAAAAGAAGAAAGCTACAAGGCCAAAATAGGTAAGTTGGAAAGACAAGTCACGGACCTCAAATTTACCAAGAGTATCCAAGCTTCCACATATGAAAGGGAAAATAAAAAGCTTACTTAGGAAAATGAAGCCCTCAAAGCTCAAATCCAGAAGATGAGAATAGCATCTAGAAACTCGAAAAAAAGCAGAGCTGATGAAAGGTTTATAAGCAGTCTGAGGAAGAACACTTGAGAGTCAAGATGCTTTAGAAAAATTTGAAGCCAATCTAGCAAAAGTACGGGCCCAATTGGCTAAGAATGCAGAAAGGAGGACACAATTTGTGCAACAAATGAAAAGAAATACGAAGGGACCATCACCAACCTGAGAAGAAAGTTAACCACCCTTGAGAATGAGGCGGCTAAGCAAGCCAAGGACTTTAAAGCTGACAAGGATCATTGTTATGCTCCAATAGCTTGGATGGAAGAGGAAATGCAACATCTTCAAAACCAAAACCATAACGACATTCGGGTGTTAGAAGCCAGGAATCAACAAATATGGCGTCTACTTCAGGAAAAGGGTAGCATCTGAGAGAGGATTAGAGCTATTGCTAACTACATCATCGCAAAATGCCAAGCATGTGAGGATATGACCCAAACCACCTTCTTTGCTGCAGTGATGACATTTGTCTGCCGGATAATGAGCTATTTGGAGCGATTATAAGGGGATCTCGCACGTAGGCCCGTGGGGAGGCCGAATGATGCCCCTCGGGCCTCGGGAGTTGAAGCTTTAATGTATTCCTGATTTTTCATTTGTCGAGTCTCTTTTTTGGTTTATTTTGAGTCTGTTTGTAGTTTTTCATTCCAAGAAAATGCGTAGTTTGAAATCTTTGGTAATAGAAGTTTAGAAGTTTTTATTAATGAAAATCGAAAGTTCCCAAAGATTACTTCTTCAATTTTTGCACTTATTTTTTCTAGAACTACGTAATGATCTGATTCACGCGGTGTTGTGATGCGTATGCAATCCTAATATGATCTGGTCATAAATTTTGTGAATTATTCCAATAACAAAAAGATAAAAAGAGAGAAAATAAAAAGCAAGAGAAAATAAAAAAAAGGAAAAAAGAGATGAAAGGGAAGGAGTGGGAGTTTGAAAGTGGAAATTTGGGAAGAATAAGAAAAGCTGGGATGAAGCATGCAACCGTTGCAAAACATGTAGAAACACATTTAACTGTATACGTGCATCACACCCCAATGTGCAATTACCTATGTGTTATTTGTTTCAAACTAATCATTTGTTGTTGTTACTCCCAGCCTAGGTTTTTATAGAACGATGGTTGGTTTTTGTGGTAATCTAGCTTCGTACCCATACTTTTGCGAGATCAAAAGGGAGCATCAAAATGTCTTTAGAAACGACTCTGCAAACAATTCCCATTCTGGATAGTACTCCAATATCAGGCATCCCGACCTCAGAATCGGCAAGTGCCAAAGAAAACAGAATCTTGCGTCTCCAGGTTATGGAAATGTGGGATGCTTTGTCAAATGGAAGAGATCCACCAAGCGCAATCTCGGGATTCCCTAAACTCTTTCTTAGAGCAAGCGGTGCCTTCATTGTCCCAATCAGTCACCCAAATACACAGCTAGGAAACCCAACTATCTCAGCTCATTTTGTGGGAACACCTTTTGAGGTTCGCCCCCAGGTATTAATATCTGGTGCAACTTCAAATATCTTCACCGTTTCACCTTGCTCGTCCATGGCAAAGCCTACATTGCCCAGGCCTAGTTTTGACCATCAGCTTTCACCTTCCAAACACCCTCCTTCCCGATGGAACCTCCTCAATTTATACTTACACTCAACCACCTCGGTGGGAGTTTACTGTGGGAAAGAAACACCACCAAAACTCCTGAGCAAGAAGAGATTGCGAGAAAAATGAGGAGTATGGAACATAGTCTTAAAAGCATACAAGCTTGAGTGGACAGAAAAGTGTATCTTATGCCGACCTATGTATGTTCCCTCATGTGCATCTACCATTGGGATTTAAAACCCCAAAGTTTGAGAAGTATGATGGTCACAGGGATCCCATCGCTCATCTCAAGAGATAATTCAATCAGCTGCGAGGAGCCAGTGGAAAGGAAGAACTCCTCATGGGCTACTTCAGAGAAAGCTTGGTTGGCATCGCATTTGAATAGTACATGGACCAAGACATATCTCGCTAGCACATTTGGGATAATCTTGCTCGAGACTTCATCAGGTAGTTCCAGTACAACATTGATATTGCTCCAGACAGGAACTCATTGACAAACTTGAAGAAGAAATCCTCGGAAAGCTTCTGAGAGAGTACACGGTTAAATGGCTTGAGCAGGTCTCCGGGGTAAATCCTCTAATGGATGAGATTGAAATGGTCACATTTCCTCCAAGCCTAAGAGGCCTATTACATCCAGAACATGATGTCTGCAATGGGTAATCCATTCGCTGAAGCCATCAAGATTGGTGAAATGGTTGAAAATTGATTAAAGACATGTCGAATTTTGAGCTAATCTGCTATTAAGGCTACCTCCCAAGCCATCCAAGATGGGTCTAGAGGAGTAGCAAATAGAAAGAAAAAGGAAGAAACATCAATGGCAGCATCGGGTGCAAGAAAACACTATACTCCTATATCCATTTTCTCTAAGAGAACACCGTAATACTATTACCCCCATCAAGATATGACCTATGCTCCTCGGCCGTACACGGTAATGAATGATCAACCTTATGTCCGACAACCACAACAAGAAAACTGAAACTAAGCTCCACTTCCTAAAAATCATCCTCTTTACCAAACTCACTACAACCCTCAGCCTCCACAAAACAATTTACATGCCCGTGAACTACCCAAGAAGTCATATTTCACACCAATCAGTGAATCCTATTCTAGCCTACTACCCAAACTTGTTCAAATGGGTCTGATGTAGCTAGTTCCCCAAAGCAGGCACAATCTGGCATCACCCGCTTATAGAGCTGATGCCCGATGCGCCTATCACTCAGGGGCCGAAGGGCATGACAGGCATGATTGCTGGACTTTGATGAGAGCCGTGGAGAACTTGATAGAACAAAGAAAGATATTGCTGAGGGATGAAGATATTCCCAATGTGACTAACTACCTACTGCCAGCCCACAATAATGGGCTGGTAATCAGAATGATTTCTGAGGATAAGGAGTTTGACCCAACGTTGAAAGCTATCATTGCTATCGCTGATATAGAAAAGAAACCAAAAGTTGTCCCAAAGCAGGACAAAGAGAGAAAAAGAACAAAACCGTCCCTCCATAGTCGGAGAAGAAAATGGAAGTTAAAACTAGCGCAACGCCCCCTAAAGATGTTGTTCTCTATGTCCTCGGGGCTGTAAAGAAAAGCAGATGACATTGAGTCCTCCCAGGAGACTTGAGCTGAACAAGAAAACCCAAATGTATGGGCCCAAGGGAGCTTACATGATACGAGGGTCCATAAATCCACCAAGGCTGAGTGAGGTCGTAGTTATTGGCCGCGCACCACAAAAGCCCATGATAGATCATGCCGCTGTGCCCTAGAGTTATAACAAGTTAGTAGTGACCTATAAAGGAAAAGAAATCTCAAGAGAAGTTCAAGAAATAACCAAGTTGAAAAGTATTTCAACTTGGAAAAGGTGAACAACGCCACTAGAAAGCGCATCCTATCTATGAAGTCGGTGAGTGATGAAGAAGCAGAGGCTTTATTTCAAAAGATGAAGATGGCAGATTATGAGGTGATCAACCAGCTTCAAACTCCACCGAACATCAAAAGGTATTGATCAAGACCCTTAATGAAGCATATATGCCTGTTGAGACCACTCTGGAGAAGTTGGAGAGAATGGCAGAGAGTTTCTTGCAGTCAACCAGATCTCCTTCAGCAAAAATGAGTTGCCCCTACAAGGGGCCCCACACAACAAAGCCCTCCACCTTACACTCAAATGTGAAGGGTACTTTGTGAAAAGGGTTATTTTGGATGGGGGTTCTAAAGTAGATATTTTCCCACTCTCAACTTTGTAGTATATGGAAATTAGTACCGAGAGAATCCGACCCAATAATGTCTCTATTCATGCTTTTGATGGCATAAAAAGGGACACAATATGAGAGATTGATCTGATCTAACCATCGGCCCAGTAGACTTTGAAGTAACCTTCCAAGTTTTAGACATGGACACCTCTTACAACTTTCTTTTGGGGAGGCCATGGATTTATGCAGCGGAGACTGTACCCTCTACTATTCACCAGATGGTGAAATTTGAGCATGAGGATCAAGAGATTGTGGTCCACGGGGAAGATGAGCAATAAATTTATCGGGATCCATCAGTCTTATGTCTTGAAGCAAGAGAGTGGAGTGAGAACATAGTCTATCAAGCCTTTGAAATTGTGGTCACGGATCAATGCGAAGAAGGAAAACCTTGCCCTCAACACTTCCTTTCAAATGCATCAATCATGGTAGCCAACGAAATGATCAGGCATGGCTTCAAACCTGGGAAGGGACTTGGGAAATCATTGCAAGGAATAGCTGAACCTATCACCATACATGAGTGAAAAGTTCTTTGGGGTTGGCTTCAGACCCACACCAGCTGATATAAAATGGGCGGATGGTAGAAAGAATGATGGTTGGGTGTTGCCTCAGATAGTGCCGCATTTGCTTAAAACATTTTTCAAGCCCAAATACAATGAAGAAGAAGAAGATAAGGTCTTTACAGCCGAAGAAATTGAAGAGATCTGTGGGGCAGTGAGGAAGATACTATATTAAACCCACATGGTCCAGCCAGGGGAAGGCTCAACCACCGCTAAGGTGATGTACATGGGACCTGAGGCCAAATTGCAAAATTGGAAGGCTAGCCATTCCCGATCAAGCAGGAGTCCAGGTAGACCTGTCCTGCCACCTTTTCAACATCACGAGTTATTCCAGGGTGTAACTCAGATGTTTTTCTTTAGTTTCATGCCTTTTAGCTTCCAATGTAAACCATGTTATCTTCAAAATTCAATGAAATAAAGTAAATATTGCATCGTCCATCTTTCTTTATTCCTTCTGATTTTTGTTATTTTTATTTCTACTTTCAGTTCTAATAATGCCGCTTTAAATAACATGACATGCTTGTGGACTTCATGCCCAGACTCAAACATGTTGTCTAACTGTGAAATAATAAATAAGGAACCGGAATATGAGGAAGAAGAGGCTTTTAGGGAAATAAACCGAGAACTTGAACAATTCAAGAATAAACCTAAGCCGAACTTAGATGAAACTGAGTCGGTTAATTTGGGTAGTTCTGAAGAAATCAGGGCAACAAAGATAAGCATGCACACAGACAAAAAACCCAGGATCCATTAATCCAACTCATGTTTGAGTTTCAGATATATGTTTGCTTGGTCATATGATGCATGCCAGAACTGAGTGTCGATTTGATGGTTCATAAGATGCCAACTTACCCTGATTATCCACCTATCCAGCAAAAGCAAAGAAAGTTTAAAACTGATGTTAGTGACAAGATCAAAGAAGAAGTTGCGAAACAGTTGAAAGCAGGGGTGATCCGAGTGGTCTGATACACCACATAGCTAGACAATGTAGTTCCAGTACTGAAGAAATATGGGAATACCCGAGTGTGCATGGATTACACAGATTTAAACTAGGCAATCACCAAAGATAACTTTCATTTGCCAAACACCCACATCCTTAAATGCGCCAAACATGAGATACAGTCCTTCGTGGATTGTTATGCATATAAAATAGCTTTTACCACACCTTAGGTTACATATTGTTACAGGGTCATGCCATTTGGTATAAAGAATGATGGGGCGACCTATATGAGGGTCATGACCGCCATTTTACATGATATGATGCACCAAGAAATATAGGTGTATGTGGATGACGTAATCATCAAGTCCAAAACCCAGGATGACCATGTCCCAGACCTGAGAAAATTCTTTAAATGGTTGCGTAAATATGATTTGAATTTTAACCCAGCTAAGTGTGCATTTGGGTTGCCTCATCATTCTTCCCCTCGTTCGTTTTATCTTGGACATTGAGATGTTCATGCAAAGCATAGGCGTCACAAGCGGTACACTGAACACCAACCCAATCGTGAGAAAGAAATTCTTGCAAAACAAAATCAGGATTTGGCCGAAAAAGAAGCAAGGCTATGGATACCATGACCGATCACCATCGATAAAGAAGAATCTTTCTAAATCACTTCGTGTAAGCGGGGCCTTCAAGCATCCGAAATACGCCGGGATTGAAAATGACATAGTGTCCTCTCCCGATACGAGTTATTTCTTGACCGTTCCATCGTGCTTGTTTCAGGAAGCACTTCGGTCACTCCAGTAAGTATATAGATTATTTGACAGACAACAAAGAGTGATTTACCGACGAAAAGAGGTCAAGCCGATTAGCAAGTCGACCAACTCTTAAGATAAGACTGTTCCCCTTTCACTTCTTTAGTCAATTCTAATTGCTCATTCTTAGTTGACCGTTCCGCTAGGCATCGGGCAAACCTTTAGGCTTTATAGTCAGCCGGAAGGGTATTGAGCTAGATCCGAGAAAGATAAAGTCTATTCGGGATTTGCCTCCTCCGAGAACCAAGAAAGATGTGATGAGCTTATTGGGTAAATTGAACTATATCAGTCGGTTCATTGCTTAGTTGACTTCCACATGTGAATCCATATTCAAATTGTTGAAGAAAGATGAGACAATCAAATGGACAGAGGAATGTCAAGAAGCTTTCGATAAGATCAAAGAGTATCTGTCCAACCCACCAGTCCTGGTCCCACCTAAACCAGGAGGCATATGTTCCTATATCTGACAATCATGGAAAATTCCTTCGGCTGTGTCCTCGAGCAACATGATATGACCAGAAAGAAAGAGCAAGTGATATACTATTGGAGTAATAAGTTTAGTAGTTATGACACTAAGTATACTTTGCTGGAGAGAACCTGCTGTGCTTTAACTTGGGTCCCTCAGAAGTTGAGACACTATGTGCAAGCCTACACCACTTACTTCATGACCATGTTGGATCCTTTGAAATAAATATTCCACGGACTAATTCCCATGGGAAGATTAACAAAATGGCAGATCCTGCTCACCGAATTCAACATAGTCTACGCCACTCACACGCCAATGGAAGCCCAGGCATCGGTGGATCACTTGGCTGAAAACTCGATTGATGATGAATACCAACCTTTGAATACTTACTTCCTGGATGAAGAGGTAAACTCATCCGAGGCAATATCCGAGGATACTACTGCTTGGAAGATGTTCTTTGATGGAGCAGTAAATGCAAAAAGTGTGGGAATTGAGGCAGTTTTTATCTCACCCACTGGTCAACATTATCCAACAACAGCGCGACTTTGATTTTTCTACATAAATAACACCGCCGAGTATGAAGCCTGCATTATGAGTATGGACATGGCAATCTACCAGGACGTCGAAGAGTTGTTAATCATAAGAGACTCGGATCTGATCATCTGGCAAGCCCAAGGAGAATAGGAATCTCGAGATGTTAAGCTTATCCTTATAAGCAGCATGTGGAAGATCTTGGCAGGCAATTCAAGTCAATAGAGTTCAGGTACATCCCTCGTTGTCACAACGAACTGGCAGATACACTCGCTATTTTAGCCTCAATGTTACCGTATCCAGGCAATGCTCACATAGATCCCTTGGAAATCCAAATTCGGGAAAGGCATGGTTTTGTAATATAGTAGAAGCATAACCAAATACTCAGCCATGGTATCATGATATCAAACAATTTCTGAAAATGAAAGAATAGCCTGAGCAAGCTAGTGGGGACCAAAATAAAACCATTAGCCGACACGCAAGTGGTTTCTTTATGAGTGGTGATGTCTTTTACAAAAGAACTCCGGACCTCAACTTGTTAAGATGTGTTGATGCAGATGGGGCTGGAAAAATCATGCATGAAGTGCATATGGGAGTGTGTGGACCCCACATGAACGAATATGTTTTAGCAAAGAAAATCCTTCGAGTAGGATATGACTGGGTAACTATGGAAAAATACTATTTCAGCTTTGTTCGGAAGTGTCATCAGCGTCAGGTACACGGTGATTTGATTCATGCACCGTCCATAGAACTACATCCCATGTCAGCACCCTAGCCATTTGTTGCCTGGGGCATGGACGTCATCAGACCAATTGAGTCCAAAGCCTCAAATGGGAACAGATTCATACTGGCCTCCATTGATTACTTCACAAAATGGGTCGAAGTCATCACTCTCAAATCTGTCACCAAGAAAGTTGTGGTAGAATTCGTGCAATCCAATCTTATCTGCCGTTTTGGCACTCCTGCAACTATTATCTATGACAATGCTGTAAACTTGAATAGTCGTCTGATGGAGGAGATATGCAAACAATTCAAAATAATGTATAGGAACTCTACTCCTTATCGTCCTAAAGCCAATGTTTCCTTCGAAGCAGCAAATAAGAATATCAAGAAGATTTTGAGAAGGATGATTCAAAGATCCAGGAAATGGCATGAAAAGCTGCCTTTTGCACTGCTAGAATATTGTACTATGGTGCGCACATTGGTTAAAGCAACCTCATACCTCATGGTCTATGGCACTGAAGCCGTGATACCCGCGGAAGTTGAAACCCCTTCTCTTCGGATCATTGTTGAAGCTGAAATTGAAGACTGTGAGTGGGTCAAAACCCGTCTAGAATAGTTGACACTGATTAATGAAAAGCGAATGTTTGCGGTCTGTCATGGGAAGTTGTACCAACAAAGTATGACCCGTGCTTACAACAAGAAAGTGCGTCCCAGAAATTTCAAAGTGGGTCAACTCTGTTAAGGCGCATTCTCCGCCATCATCAGGAAGCGAAAGGATAATTCGCTCCTTATTGGAAAGGCTCGTATATCATCCAAAAGATATTGCCAAGAGAGGTGTTATACTTGGGAGATGTCAAAAGGAATGATCCTAAAGCAGTTGTGAATAAGGATGCCGTGAAGAGGTACTATGTTTAGGCTTTCTGCATCAACAAAATTATCTGATTGGGATGAGGAAGGCTTTTATTCCTGCTACGCAAACACTATCAACCTTTTGCAAACCCTTTGAGCCAGTTGCTCTTCTTTTATTGCCCTCTTTGGAACCCGAAAGTGTTATTTAAAAAACATAAAAGAAAAAGAAAGAAAAGAAAAAGGAAAAAAGAAAAATGAAAAGAAAGAAGGAAAAAAAAAGAAAGAAAATGAGAAGAAAAAAAGCAAAACATAAACAGAAAAAACAAAAGAAAACAAAAACCAAATGTTTTTCCTGAACTATGTTTGACTTGATTCCGAAAAGATACGTAGGTAGCCTCTCTCTGGGGTTTAGTCACAACAAAATAAAAATCCAATTTTCCCCAAAAAGCAAAACTGGGGCAGATAATATAATGATTCGGCGATGATCCCGCTTGAAAGATTCCAAAGTTGTAATTCGATCCAATTCTTTTTACCCAAACTGTGTCCAAGTCCTTCCGATCAATCAGCAAAATGTTTCGAAATTATAGAACACAGTTGCTTGGATCCGATGTAATAAAAATGAGAGTGTCTTGTTGGTGAAAACCTACAGGCACCATAAGGCGATAGTGAGCAAAGAAATTGAAAATGAGTGAGTCTGGCTAGTGAAAACTCGTAAAGAGGCACTATCACGCAACGATGATAAGAGAAATGAGAGAGGCTGATTGGCGAAAACCCGCAAAGGGCATCGTCGATCGAAAAGAAGACACCCCTCACCACCATTAGAGTCCTGGCAAGGTTTCTCGATTTGGAAATGTGGCTCACAATGAGTCTACGAGAAGTTGGTAAAGTTGTACCTGTCGAGCATCCAGTCTAAGAAGTATGTCATGTCTATTGAAGTCTGCATGCACCCCAAATAAGTCCTTCCTTCCTTCCCGAATGGGACACTTCTCTTTAAATTCATTTTCTTGCCTCATGTTCACTTTTCCTTGAACCCTTTTCGGTCTAACTTTGTTGCTGAAACTAATATATACAAAAGGTGGCAAGATTCGTTTTATAGGGTTCTGCTAAACAAAAGGCAACCTAAAGAAATACCCAGCCTCAGCGGGCGCATCAAGTCGATCCCGACTGGCCATGTTGGCTAATGCTCTAAACTCAAAGATATTGAAAAGAAAAGGTATCCAAAGGCAAAAACTCTAAAGGCGGAATAAAGTAAAAGGGTCAAAGTTCTACACAGGCGAGCCATCATGAAATCTTGAAAAGTTGAGTCCCTCTGTTTGAAAGAGAGATCAATCTTCAGAAAAACCAGCAAGCAGCGGAGGTTCTCAACAAAGGGTCGGGCCGAGATCGAGTGATCGAGACAATCAAGGCCACAAAAGCAACCACCGCTTCAAACTAACAATTGTTCTTTGTTTAAAAAGTTGAAACAGGTGCATCCCAAAGCAACCATGCAAAAGCAGGTGCAACCAAAAGGAAAAGCTGTGCAAAGGTTAGAAACAACTACACTGTAACAACCAACCCAAAAAGGAAGTTTTCCTCCAAAACATATTCTTGTTTTTTATTGAAATAAAATAAAAAGAAAAAAAAAAGAGAGAAAGAAAAAAAAATTCAAAACAAAAAGCATGATAGCTTAGGATTCAAAACCTCAATCTTTTACATTTTTTACCAACATTAGGGCTCCAATCCCTGAGTTGAGCTTTTAGACATAGGGCCTCCATTCCCTAGTCGCCTTTTTACGAACAATAGGGATCCAATCCCTGAGTTGAGATTATTAGGCATAGGTCCTCCATTGACCTAGTCGCCTTTTTACCAACATTAGGGCTCCAATCACTGAGTTGAGATTTTTAGACATAGGGCCCCCTAGCCGCCTTTTCGCCAACATTAGGGCTCCAATCCGTGAGTTGAACTTTTAGACATAGGGCCTATATTCCTTAGTCGCCTTTTAGCTACATTAGGGCTCCAATCCCTGAGTTGAGTATTTGGACATAGGGCCTCCATTCCCTAGTCGTCTTTTTACCAACATTAGGAGTCCAATCCCTGAGTTGAGTTTTAAGACATAGGGCCTCCATTCCCTAGTCGCCTTTTCACCAATATTAGGGCTCCAATCCCTAAGTAAAGTTTTATACATAGGGAATCCATTCCCAAGTCGCGTTTTACCAATATTAGGGTTCCAATCTATGAGTTGAATTTTAGACATAGGGCGTCCATTCCCTAGTTACCTTTTGCCAATGTTAGGGCTCCAATCCCTGAGTTGAAGTTATTAGACTTAGGGCCTCCTTCCCTAGTCGCTTTTTTACAAACATTAAGTCTCCAATCCTTGAGTTGAGATTTTTAGACACAGGGCCTCCATTCCCTAGTTCCTTTCACCAACATTAGGGCTCCAATCCATGAGTTGAGTTTTTAGACATAGGGCATCCACTCCCTAGTCGCATTTTACCTAGATTAGGGCTCCAATCGCTAAGTTAAGTTTTTAGACTTTGGGCCTCCTTCCCTAGTCGCCTTTTTACCAACATTATGGCTCCAATCCTTGAGTTGAGATTTTTAAACATAGGGCGTCCATTCTTGAGTCGCCTTTTACCAACATTAGGGCTCCATTCTCTGAGTTAAGTTTTTAGACATAGGGCCTCCATTTCCTAGTCGCCTTTTACCAACATTAGGGCTCCAATCCCTGAGTTGTGTTTTTAGACATAGGTCCTTTTTTCCTTAGTCGCCTTTTCACCAACATTAGGGCTCCATCCCTGTGTTGAGTTTTTGGACAAAAGGCATCCATTCCGTAGTCGCATTTCACCAACATTAGGGTTCCAATCCCGGACTTGAGTTTTTAGACATAGGGCCTCCATTACCTAGTCGTCTTTTGTAAACGTTAGGGCTCCAATCCCTGATTTAAGATTATTAGGCATAGGTTCTCCATTCCTTAGTCACTTTTTTACATACATTCGGGCTCCAATCCCTAAGTTGAGATATATAGACATAAGGCCCCCATTTCCTAGCCTCCTTCTCACCAACATTAGGGCTTCAATCCCTGAGTTGAATTTTAAGATATAGGGCCTCCATTCCCTAGTCACCTTTTATAATTAATAGGGCACCAATCCCTCAATTGAGTTTTTAGACATAGGACCTCCATTCCTTAGTCGCCTTTTTACCAACATTAGGGCTCCAATCCCTGAGTTGAATTTTTAGACATATGGCCTCCATTCACTAGTTGCCTTTTTACCAACATTAGGACTCCAATCCCTGAGTTGAGGTTTTAGACATACGGCCTCGATTCCCTAGTCGCCTTTTCACCAACATTAGGGCTCCAATTCCTGAGTTGACTTATTAGACATAGGGCATCCATTTCCTAGTCGCATTTTATCAACATTAGGGTTTCAATCCCTGAGTTTAGTTTTAGACATAGGGCCTCTATTCCCTAGTCGCCTTTTGCCAATGTTAGGGATCCAATCCCTAAGTTGATATTTTTAGACATAGGTCCTCCATTGCCCTAGCCTTTTTACCAACATTAGGGCTCCAATCCCTGAGTTGAGATTTTTAGACATATGGCCTCCTTTTCACCAACATTATGGCTCCAATCCATGAGTTGAGTTGTTAAACATAGGGTCTCCATTCCCTAGTCGCCTTTTACCTAGATTAGGGCTCCAATCGCTGAGTTGAGTTTTTAGACCTAGGGCCTCCTTCCATAGTTGCCTTTTTACCAACATTAAGGCTTCAATCCTTGAGTTGAGATTTTTAGAAATAGGGTCTCCATTCCCTAGTCCCTTTCACAAACATTAGGGCTCCAATCCCTGAATTGAGATTTTAAGCATAGGGCCTCAATTCTTGAGTCGCCTATTACCAATATTAGGGCTCCAATCTCTGAGTTGAGTTTTTAGACAAAGGGCCTCCATTTCCTAGTCGCCTTTTACCAACATTGGGCTCCAATCTCTGAGTTGAGTTTTTAGACATAGGGCTTTCTTTCCTTAGTCGCCTTTTCACCAACATTAGGGCTTCAATCCCTGAGTTGAGTTGTTGGACATAGGGCCTCCATTCCCTAGTCGTCTTTTGCAAACGTAAGGGCTCCAATCTCTGAGTTGATAATTTTAGGCATAGGTTCTCCATTCCCTAGTCACCTTTTTACCAACATTAGGGCTCCAATCCCTAAGTTGAGATTTTTAGACATAAGGCCTCCGTTTCCTAGCCTCCTTTTCACCAACATTAGGGCTCGAATCCCTGAGTTGAATTTTTAGATATAAGGCCTCCATTCCCAAGTCACCTTTTACCAATATTAGGGCACCAATCCCTGAATTGAGTGTTTAGACATAAGACCTCCATTCCTTAGTCCCCTGTTTACCAACATTAGGGCTCTAATCCATGAGTTGAGTTTTGAGACATATGGCCTCCATTCCCTAGTTACTTTTTACCAACATTAGGACTCCAATCCCTGAGTTGAGTATTTAGACATAGGGCCTCCATTACCTAATCGCCTTTTTACCAACATTAGGGCTCCAATCCTTGAGTTGAGTTTATATACATAGGGCATCCATTCCCTAGTCGCCTTTTACCAACATTAGTGTTTCAATCCCTGAGTTGAGTATTAGACATAGGGACTCTATTCCCTAGTCGCCTTTTGCCAATGTTAGGGATCCAATCCCTAAGTTGAGATTGTTTGGCATAGGTCCTCCATTGCCCTAGCCTTTTTACCAACATTAGGGCTCCAATCCCTGATTGAGATTTTTAGACATAGGGCCCCCTAGCTGCATTTTCACCAACATTAGGGCTCCAATCCATGAGTTTCGTTTTTAGACATAGGGCCTCCATTACCTAGTCGCCTTTTACCTAGATTAGGGCTCCAATTGCTGAGTTGAGTTTTTAAACCTAGGGCCTCCTTCCCTAGTTGCCTTTTTAACAACATTAAGGCTCCAATCCTTGAGTTGAGATTTTTAGAAATAGGGCCTCCATTCCCTAGTCCCTTTCACCAACATTAGGGCTCCAATCCCTGAGTTGAGATTTTAAACATAGGGCCTCCATTCTTGAGTCTCCTTTTACCAACATTAGGGCTCCAATCTTTGAGTTGAGTTTATAGACAAAGGGCCTCAATTTCCTAGTCGCCCTTTACCAACATTAGGGCTCCGATCCCTTATTTGAGTTTTTAGAGATAGGGCCTTCTTTCCTTAGTCGCCTTTTCACCAACATTAGGGCTCCAATCCCTAAGTTGAGTATTTATACATAAGGCATCCATTCCCTAGTCGCATTTTACCAACATTTGGGTTCCAATCCCTGAGTTGAGTTTATATACATAGGGCCTCCATTCCCCAGTCGGCTTTTGAAAACATTAGGGCTCCAATCCCTTAGTTGAGGATTTTAGGCATAGGTTCTCCATACCCTAGTCACCTTTTTCCAACATTTGGGCTCCAATCCCTAAGTTGAGATTTTTAGACATAAGGCCTCCATTTCCTAGCCTCATTTTCACCAACATTAGGGCTCCAATTCCTGAGTTGAATTTTTAGATATAAGGCCTCCATTCCTGAGTCACCTTTTACCAATATTAGGGCACCAATCCCTGAATTAAGTTTTTAGACATAGGACCTTCATTCCTTAGTCGTCTTTTTTCCAACATTAGGGCTCCAATTTATGTTTTGAGTTTTTAGACATATGGCCTCCATTCCCTAGTTGCCTTTTTACCAACAATAGGACTCAAATCCTTGAGTTGAGTTTATAGACATAGGGCCTCCATTCCCTAGTCGCCTTTTCACCTTAGGGCTCCAATCCCTGAGTTGAGTTTATATACATAGGGCATCCATTTCCTAGTTGCCTTTTACCAACATTAGGGTTTCAATCCCTGAGATGGGTTTTAGACATAGGGCCTCCATTCCCTAGTCGTTGTTTGCCAATGTTAGGGATCCAATCCCTAAGATGAGATTTTTAGGCATAGGTCATCCATTGCCCTAGCCTTTATACCAACATTAGGGCTCCAATCCCTGAGTTGAGATTTTTAGACATAGGTCCCCCTTGCTTCCTTTTCACTAACATTAGGGCTCCAATCCATAAGTTGAGTTTTTAGACATAGGGCCTCTATTTCTTAGTCGCCTTATAGCTACATTAGGGCTCCAATCCTTGAGTTGAGTTTTTAGACATAGGGCCTCCATTCCCTAGTCACCTTTTTACCAACATTAAGGCTCCAATCCTTGAGTTGAGATTTTTAGACATAGGGCCTCCATTCCCTAGTTCCTTTCACCAACATTAGGGCTACAATCCCTGAGTTGAGTTTTTAGACATAGGTCCTCCATTGTTGAGTCGCCTTTTACCAACATTAGGACTCCAATCCCTTAGTTGAGTTTTTAGACATAGGGCCTCAATTCCCTAGTCACATTTTACCAACATTAGGGCTCCAATCCCTGAGTTGAGGTTTTAGACATAGGGCCTCCATTCCCTAGTTGCTTTTTCTTCAATATTAGGGTTCCAATCCCTAATTTTAGTTTTTAGACATAGGGCCTTCATTCCCTAGTTGCCTTTTTACCAACATTAGGGCTCCAATCCATGAGTTAACATTTTACATATAAGGCTCCATTCCCTAGCCTTTTTCCCTTCTAATCACAAATAACTCACAAAATTTAACTAGTGAAAACTATGGCAGAAAAATTTTGTTCCTTTGTTTTTTTCAGCATCTAAGAAGGTTTGACTTCGAGGCACAAGATTCGAAATATCTGAAAGACTGAGCCTCAGTCAAAAATAAAGAAAAAAAGGAAAAAGAACAAAATAAGTGAATTCAAAGTGCTAAAGCGGATAGGGACGTGGATTGCTCATGATATGATTGAAGTCACAAGCTTCGTGTTTCCTCTCTTGATCCAATTCTAAAGAAAGAATCAGCACCTGCAGCTGACGAGCATCAAGATTCAGATCGGAGTCCAGAGCAAAAACCAGCTAAGACTCGAGATCAATCTTCAAGAGATTTATAGATAGGAGTCTTATAACTCGTAGCTGATAGGCCTATCTAGCTTAGCTTTTGATTTTCCTTTTTGGTGTAATAAGGAGGTCATCAAGTAGTAGCAGCAACAACAACAGTGAAATCACAGCTTCCCGATAGTCCCAGCTACCAAAACTTCATAAACTACACTGACCCGATTCCTTTATAGCCAAGAATATGTAGGCAACCTTTGAACCAAGGTTCGATCAGACGCTTTCCAAAAATGCTTCTCATGGAGTACTAAGCAGGAAAAAATCCCTCATAGTTGCTCATTTTATCTATGTCCGAAAATCCTTCGTGTCTCTGAGCAAAGAGGGGCAGCTGTGAGCATGTGATTTTTGCCTCACATGAATTCTCCTACAGAATTTCCAAAATGAGAATTTTCCTTTTCGAATTATTGGGTTTTTTATGAATTACTGCATAGTTTTCTTGTTTGCGCACATGTTAATTTTTTTTTAATTCATAAAAAATACAAAAAATATGTTTCATTTGCATTTACGATCCAAATATATATTTATAGGTTAATTAGTTAAATTATGTTACAAAAATGGAAGAAAATAACAAAAATAGTTCATTTTGTATTTTTAACTCTTTAATTTTTGAATTTGCGATAGTTTTTTAAATTTAGAAATTAATTAATTTTGTAATTACTAGGAGGAGCAATTAGTTTATTAATTTATTTTTTAGAATTAATTTAGATTTTATTTTAATTTGGAAATTCACAAGAAATCAGAAATTGAAAAAAAAGAGAAAAGGTTTTTAAATAAAAGAGCTGGATTTTGGGCCAAACCCACCTCCATACCCGTCCAACCCGATCCATACCCAGCCCAAACCCGTCAAAAACCCGATCCAGTGTCCTCTCTAATCAAATGACCCCGTTTTGGTTTAATGTGATCTGGGCCGTTGATTTTATCTCATCCAACAGACCAGAACTGGGGAATTAATAAATATATATATATATATATATATGTCCTAATACCCCCTACCCCCCCAAACCGTCTCTCACACAACCCTTCAGAGACCCTGTCAAACTCCGCCCTAAGCCGCCTTCTGTCACCCGCCGAAAATCGCCCACGGCAGCGGCCGGCGACCAATCACCACCAAATTAGTACCACAAGCCCCCCTTATCTCAAATATCCGGTCACCTCCCCTAAAATCCACCCAATATTGCTTGAATATTAGATCAGAAACTTGAAACCCTAACGTCGCCCTTGTTTTCTCTGGTGGCGACGCCACCACCAATCAACCTCAAACTAACACCAATCGACCACCTGACCTCCCTCATCCCAAATATATCATCCGCTTCGCTCGAATATCCCCGAGCTCATCGAATATCAATTTGAAGTTGAGATTTTTAAACATCAAGGTCCAGAGTCGGGTAGATTAGGACCAAAACGGACCTTGGTCATGTGTTTTCATCCGAGAACACATGATCGAGGCCCCTTTTGGTCAGAATCGAGAATTTGAAGGAGAACTTCAAGGTTTTCTTCCTTTTTAGTTATTTTTGTTCATTTTTTTTGGTGTTGCATGATTTCTTTTATCATTTTGATTTCATTTTTATTTCTTTGTTGTACTTGTTTATCTTCTCTTTTTATCAAAATTTCCTTTGCATGTGTTATTTTTATCCAGGCTAATCATGATTTGGTATTTCCTCTAATGTTGTTTTTAGTTTGTTTAATTTTCTTTCATTTTTAGCCTAATGGAAACCATTTGGTTCAAAAGCCTGTTTGATTTCCAGAGCGCTTTGTTTATTATATGTTCTACCTTTAGATTTTTCTTTTCTTTTGTTTTGAATTGGATTTGGGTTCAGCCCAGGCTTGGTTATTGGAGAACATTGGGTCCTTTTGACCCATACCCATTTGAGTTCACTTTTAAAAAAATAAAAGTTTTTAACTAAGTCATTTGGGCTTTAGGATTTTCAGGCCCACTTTTAAGAGAAATTCGCTCGTTTTTACTTAGCTTTGGGTCAGAATTGATCCATGTGGTCTGTCAAGGATAATTTCAGGATAACTAAGGGGTAATATAGATAGTTAACTTAAGGAATCTCTCAATAACATACATAGGAAGCTTCTTAGAAGGTGAAAAACAGGCTTACTTGGCCAATAAGTCAGAAGTTTAAGGACCAAGTAGCAAAATTAAAAATTTAAAAGGATTAAAGGGAAAAAATTGAACTATTTCTGATGCCCTAATAGTTTTCCTATAAAGGCATTGCTAAGTGAAGCTCAATTCAAAGGGGAGAGCCGGATTTCAGAGATTTTTTCTGGAAAAAAAAAGATTTTGGAAGAAGAAATTTAGAGATTTTAGAGAAAAATAGAGAAAAACTCTGAAAATATAAAAATAGCTAGGAAATTTCAGAAAAATTATTGTTCCATTGCATTTTCTGCTATAATTCTAAAAGTTGTCAATTTTGTGAAGCAATTTTCGATTTATCTGGGGTAAAATGGACTGAACTTGGGCATTGAAAAGAGTTGGTTTGGTTTTGCTGATGGTTTGTACTATTCCATTGATTCTTCTGGCTGGATTTATCATTGTTTGATTGATCAAATCTGGGTTGTTTGCTGCTGTTTTTGCTGGTTTCTTGCTCAAGTTTGGTGTCCCATTCTCTTTTGATTTTTCTTGACCTTTATTTGGTCATTCCTCCGCCATACTTTTCAGTTCAATGTATGTAATATGTTCATGTTGAATTGAATAAACTTTGAGATTAGAAATCTGTACTTTGGAGCTTATTTGGGTAGATGATCCTTGATGTTTACCTAAGAGTCATAGTTGTTTCAATTTGAAGTCAACTGAACCATGTGTTAGTTTGAATGCTTGTTGAATTTGATCACGAAATCTGTGATGCATACACATATGTTTGACTGCTGAACTAGTGTATACCCCCATGAAAACTATGTCCAAAAATTACTCTCTTATAGCAGCACAAAAACAAAGTGAATCTGATCCCTTAAATGGTCATATTCATCCCTTAATAATGCATAATATTTTTGATTTCTTCAATATGTGCTTAAGTTATTTTCTATTCCCTCCTTTGTCCTTTACTGAAATTAGAATCATGGACTAAATCATGGTTTGGGGATCTTTGCATGTCTATAGAGCTGACCTTAAACATGGTTAAACCTACTGACAGCATTATCATTCCTTTAATCATTTTGGCATTAGGATTCACTTGGTAACATTGTAGGTCCCTTTCCTGAAGACGTTTTTTGTGAATCTGACCCTTTTTATATGGTCAAATTCATAAATATTTCGGTGCATTCAGAGCTGGAGCAGTAGTAGCTTAGGAATTTTCCCTTTTTATTTTGTTGTAATTTAGTTTATGACACTAGCGTAGTTCATATTTTGTACATCATTCAGTTCTAGACTATGTAATAAATTAGACTGTACGTTACAAATTTACATAGTAGTTAATGCAGTCCCAGCAGTTTATGTAGCTATATTTTAAGGGTGTATTAGTATGATATGTTTGAAAAAGGGGCAAAGTTTGGCTATTGAGTTTGGTTTAGCAACTCAATTCTAGAAATTTCACAGGCCCGTTCATTTATTTTCAAAAATATAGTTTTAAGTTTAGGACTCAAAGTCTGACTCTGTGAAACGCTTGATAATCAAATCATATGTAGTATGATTGACACTCAGATTTGTAGATATGAATCTGAATTTCCTTTGTGTCTAAACGAAAGTTCATTTGCTGCTCATGATTTATGTGTATATCTTATTTAAGAATGCAAAAGGGTGGATAGGCCCAGCTGGTGGAAATTCACAACTGGGCTCGCGTAGAGCTAAGCCCAATATGGGCTGCCTGTTCCGAATTCAGCAATGACACCTTGAGGCCTTTAATTTCTGGGCCAGATCGTATGCAGCTTTCAAGATGGTTCGTTCACTAAGCCACTGCTGGCCTTGTTCAAAAAATGATTAAAGGGGGCAATGAATATTGTAAACATGTAATTTTTTACTCTCCCTAAATTTACACATCTTAGTGCTTATATATTTCTTTTTTGTCTAATTTATTACTTTTACTAGTTTTGGCTCTTTTGCTTTGTCTTATTTCAAACATAAAAAACTAAAAAAAATATCTTTTCCTTCATTTTATCTAGTTAATATTTTGTCTAGTTAATTTTACGCTTGAAAAAAATATAAAATAGCTTTGACATTTTTTTTCCCAAAAGATGAGAAGAAATTTCCAAAAAATTTATTCACTTAGTTTAGTTTTAAAGTTACACGCTTTTAATAAGTATTGAGTTGTATTAAAATTTCTTTAATTTGGTTATTACATTTTTATTTTTTGTTATTTCCTATTATTAAGATAACTAGTATTTTTTGGTTTAACTTTAGGAAAAAAGAAAAGAAAGAAAAGAAACAAAAAACAAAAGAAGTAAGAACGCGAATAATGAAATGCAAAAGCAAAAGTTGAAAATGGAAATTCAAACTTTTTTTTCTTTTTCCACTTTATCACGTGCCCTTTCCTCTAAATCTTATATGTTTATTAAAATTTTTGATTATTTCTTTACAATAAAATATTGCCACCTCACCTCCTTATAACAAACTTTATCAACAAAGATTCTTTAATGTACACACTTACTAACAACATATTCTTTAAATAATAATGATTTAGAGAGAGAAGCTCCTCCTTCTCTCTACCTTTCTTCCCCAACCCTACTGTTCATCGCCTTTCCTCCATTGCAATTGCTAAGGTGAGTTAACCTAGCAGACTGAGTCATGGCAAAGAGAAGAGGTCGCCCAAGAAAAGAGTTAGTTCCAATTTATGCGAGTGATTTAGTCTTCCAAAAAACAGTTAACACTGTTCCATCGGTTGGCATCACTGTTCCATCGATTTCATCTGTGAATACTGTTCCATTGGCTCAACCAGTCTCAGATTCACAAGGCACAATGTTACAAGCAACTACTGTTCCATTGGCTCAACCAGCTCCAGATCCACAACCACCTAATGTCCCTATGTTACAAACAGCTCCTGCGAGAAGTATTATACATCCAGTCATACCTATGGAAGGCCCAAAGGAGAAGGAAAATGGGGAAAAGACGTGCATGCAACAACCAACTACTGCAGATTCTACTAAGGCTGCAGCAGAGGAAATCTCAAATCCACCTAAACAGTGGAATAGCCTCTTCCAAAGCAACAGATTGGCTGCACATGGTATGTCATTAGAATATATTCCTCCTATACTAGTCAATGGGAAACCAGTTGGTCAATTGGTAAAGGAAGAAGTAGAGGAGGAAGAAGGGAAATGGAAAAGTGCTCTGGTGGTGTTTGTGTTAGGCAATAGCCCTGGGTTCAATGGAATGAAGATTTATTAATCTCCATTGGTCGCATGTGTCTGATCCTGAATTGTTTTATCATGAGAAGGGGTATTATATTGTCAAATTCAATTGCATTGAAGATGCAAAAGAAATATTGTGTGGAGGACCATATACGATTGCTAATAGACCAATGATTTTGAAACAATGGTCTGCAGATTTTGATTTTAAAGCAGCTTTTCCTACTGAGATTCCTTTATGGATAAAATTCCCTAACTTACCAATGTCTTGTTGGGGTAGCAAGTCCTTGAGTAGGATAGCTAGTGTTCTTGGGAAACCAATATATGCTGATGAATGTACTACTAAACAGACTAGAATCTCTTATGCTAGAATGCTCATTGAGGTAAATGTATCAAAACAGATGCCTTGTGAAATAGAGATTCTAGACCCAAATGGAAGGAGTTTCATACAGGATGTACTCTATGAGTGGAAACCTCTATACTGTGAGAAATGCTTGGAGGTTGGACACAATTGTCTAACCAAAATTTCACAGCCTATGCAAAAAGCCAAGGTAACCCAAGAATGGAGAGTAAAGCACCAATTACAACAAGCCAAAGCTGCCAGGAGCTTCACACCCAGAGTCAAGTGGCAAGTAAGGAGATCATTCAACCTCCTACTGTGATTGAGGAAAAACAGAAGCAAGTTGTCCATGACTCTCCAGTTTTCAATATAACCAACTTCCCTCCATTGTCCCCTCTTGTTTTGTCCAATAGGTATGAAATTGGGTCAGTTAGATGGTCTGATCATCCCCAAGATGAAGGGGGAACAAGTAAAACCCAATGAAGTGGATCTTTTGGAATATTAGAGGTGTAAATAAAAGGTTCAAACAAAAAGAAGCTCAGAATTATCTTAGGAATAATAAGTTTGACCTGGTTGGACTAGTTGAGACCAAGGTTAAACAACACAATGCAAATAGAATAGCTAGTTTTCTATTACCTAACTGGAGTATGCTCACTAATTACAACAGTGCAGTAAATGGTAGAATTTGGATCTTGTGGGATCCTTCAAAACTTGTGGTGTCTGGTCATATAGAGGAGGCTCAGATCATTCATTGTAAAGTCCAACACATCACTGGGGAGATTATCTGCTGGCTCTCAGTAATCTATGGTTTCAATGACTGTGATCAAAGGAAGCTACTATGGAGTTCTATTGTGAATCTATCATCTGGTATTACTGATCCTTGGCTCATTGCAGGGGACTTCAATGCAATTCTATCCACTAAGGAGAGGCAATCCAACCAACAAGTGAAGCAAAGGGAATTGGTGGACTTTAATAACTGCATACAGCAATCAGGGCTTATTGAACTACCTTGAAAGGGGAACTTTTTCACCTGGTCTAATCAACAAAGTGGTAATGATAGAGTATGCAGTAGATTGGATAGAGTGTTTAGCAATTTTGAGTGGCAGATGAAGTGGAATCATGTACATACTGTATATGGTCAGCCACTTATATCTGATCACAACCCTGTGCTACTAACTCTTGCAACTGATACAGCAGTAAGGAAAACTCCATTCAGATTCTTCAATGCTTGGATCCAGCATAAAGAATATCATGGTATTCTCTCAAGGTATTGGAGCAGCAAGGAGAAACACAACCTTCAAGGAGTATGGAATAATCTTAAAGCACTTAAACAGCCTTTAAAATCTCTTAATGTTAGAGACTTTAAAAACATTTCCCAAATGATTGAAAGCAGCAGGAAAGAATTGATAGATATGCAGCATCAACTGGATCTTTCTTTCAGACAATCTCCAACAAAAAGCAAAGGAAATGGTGCAGCAACTGGAGAAATGGTCACTTGTAGAAGAGTCATCCTTACAACAAAAATCAAGAGCTAAGTGGATCAAGCTAGGGGATTCCAACAATAAATATTTCTCAGCAGTTATGAAGGAGAGGAGCCAATATAAAAAGATCATTGAACTATCCACAGAAGGAGGTCAGAAGATAAATGATTCTGAAGAATTGAAGAAGGAGATCAGGGATTTTTATCAAGCTCTGATGGGAACAGCAGCCAACACACTTCCAGCAGTAAATAAGCTATATATGAGGAATGGACCAAAACTATCTCAAACTCAAAGGAAGGAGCTTATAGCTGATATATCTGAGAGGGAGATAGTTGATAGCTTGAAGGCTATTGGAAATGATAAAGCTCCAGGTATAGATGGTTTCAATGCCATGTTCTTCAAGCAGTCTTGGCATATCATTGGGAGGCAGGTGATGTTAGCAGTTACAAATTTTTTTCAAACTTCCAAAATGTACAGTCCAGTCAATTGTGCAACAATTACTTTGTTACCCAAGGTTCCCAATCCCCAAACTGTGAAGGAGTTTAGGCCAATAGCTTGTTGTTCAGTCTTGTATAAGATCATATCCAAGCTGTTGGCTAATAGACTCCAAAAAGTGATGAGTAGTATTATATGCAACTCCCAGGCAGGTTTTATACCAGGAAGAAGAGTAGCAGATAATGTGATATTAGCTCATGAGCTAATAAAACAGTACTCCAGACAACACATCTCTCCCAGATGCATGATCAAGATTGATCTCCAAAAAGCCTATGACTCTGTGGAATGGAGCAGTCTACAACAGATTATGGAAGAACTTGATTTCCCTAGCAGGTTTATTAAATGGATCATGGAATGTGTTCAAACTGTTAGCTACACTGTTGTAGTTAATGGTGAAACAACAAAGCCCTTTCAAGCTGCTAAAGGATTGAGACAAGGAGATCCAATATCTCCCTTCTTCTTTGCTATCATTATGGAATATCTTAGTAGAGCTCTGGCACAATTGCAGCATACTAAGAACTTCACATATCATCCAGGATGTAAGAAGCTGGGAATCACTCATTTGAGCTTTGCAGATGATTTGTTATTATTTGTCAAAGGGGAAACTCAATCAGTAAGTGCTATGTTTCATTTCTTCTCTCAATTTCTAGCTGCTACTGGGCTGAAGGCTAACCTAAACAAAAGTGCAGTGTATTTTGGGGGGGTTGCAATTGAAAATCAACATCATATCCTCAATCTTCTTGGTTATGTTAAAGGTGATCTTCCTTTCAAATACTTGGGAGTCCCATTAACTACCAAGAAACTATCAGTTACTCAATGGCAACCTTTGGTTGATAAGATCACAGCAAAGATAACATCCTGGACAGCAAGATATCTATCCTATGCAGGCAAGTGTCAACTGGTTCAATCTGTTATTCTTGGAGTCCAAGCTTATTGGGCTCAGCTATTCATTATGCCTTCTAAAGTTGTCAAGCTATTGGAATCTATCTGCAGAACCTACATTTGGTCAGGGTCTGTGACCATCAACAAGAAAGCATATGTAGCCTGGGAGAAAATGTGTATGCCAAAATCTGTTGGGGGACTTAACTTAACTAACATCTCATTGTGGAACAAAGCTGCAATAGCTAAGCTAGGATGGGATTTAGCTCACAAGAAAGACTTGCTATGGGTCAAATGGATTCACAGTGTGTATGTTAAACAACAACAACTGGACAGCCTCACTATTCCAAATAATGCTAGCTGGATGGTAAGGAAGATAGTGGAAGGAGTAAAGCTACTGCAACTTCATAATTTGCTCAATGAAACTGCCTGCACTATAAGGAAGGTGTACTTGCAGCTGCTTGGAGATTCAGCCAGAGTTCCATGGAAGAATTTGGTTATGCAAAATGCAGCTAGACCAAAGGCTATCTTTAGCGTATGGTTACTGCTGCAGGATCGACTGCCTACCAAAAATAGACTGCTGCAATGGAAATTGAATATCTCAGGGATGTGTGTTATGTGCCAGCAAGAAGAGGAAACTAGAGATCATGTCTTCCTACATTGTCTCTATGCTACACAACTGAGACACAAAGTACTACAATGGCTGAATATGGATGACTTCAATGGACATAACTGGATGCAATTCTGCAATTGGATCATTCTACAATCCAAAGGGAAATCTGTCCGAGCTCTCACATTCAAGATGACTATCACAGAAATGTTCTATAGTATATGGTTGGAAAGAAATGCAAGAATCTTTGAAAACACTTACTGTAATTGTGACAAACTCCTAAGTAGTATAGCCTATATTTGTAATGTTCGAGCTCATCCTAGGCTTAGTATACATATTCAGCAGTTCATGTATGAATACTGAATATTAGAGTAGCATAGATTTCGTGTTTTTACTAGATAGGCAGTTGAGTTTAAAACTGTCTTTGATATGTAAAGACCTTTTGGTGATTAATAAAAATTTTAATTACCAAAAAAATGTACACACTTACTCCCTGAACACATACAATTTAGACTGTATTTTTTATTTTTTTATTTTTATTTTTATTTTAAGTGGGGCCCATTCGTTTTGGCTTTATCTGCTCTTTCAAATTGAGACCCCATTCTTCCCCATTCGTTTTGGCTTTATCTGCTCTTTCAAATTGAGACCCCATTCTTCTTAAGATCGATATACAAGACATTCATATATAGAGGGAGAGGAATGAGGGGGCTGGAAAAAAAATTTCAGAAAACACACACATTCAGCTTCTCCAAAAAACCATCAAAAATCAGTAAAAAAACGTCCCCTCCTCTTAAAGACCAGCGTTGTTCGTCTTCGACCTAATGGAACCAACCTAAAACTCCTCTGTCATCAGTCCCATCATCTCCGGCCACCCCAACTTTCTTCAAAACCAGTTCAAAACAGCGGAAACTTTAACTAATATCCCCACCAAATAGCCATGGAAGCTGGCTGCAAAAGCTCCATAGAATTGCAAAAAATAACAGTTTAAACAGCTCCAACCCGACCAAAACGACGCTGCCGGAAACCAAATGAAATAATGCCTCTTAACAACAAAAAATCTTCCACAAACCCAGTAGAAAACCGCTGCCCAAAGATGTAGTCGAACGAGGTCGTTGAGGTCGCCGAACAGCTCTTGCGTGAGGTCCAAATGAGGTTTTTCCATTCGCAATTCTAGTCTTAAATTGATTTTAGGCCTAGGCTCTGTCGTCGGATCTCTAGCTTGAGTCATAAGTGGTCGCTGTATGAGTTTTGTCGGAGGCCTGGTTCAATAAAAATCATTGTTTCAGTTGAGATTCATTCTTTTTACTGTTTCGCTCCTAACACCTTTTTATTGTCAGTTACTTCTGATTCTTGCTGCTTTGTCCTGTTAATTGTTGTGTTAGTATTTTGTTAAATTTTGTACTGATTTCTTTGTTCTGAAATTTCAACCCGCTGGTTTTATTCCATTTTTGTGATTTGTTTGGGTTGTAATTGTATGGTTTAGAAGATAAAATTGTTCTATTAAGTGGGTTGTGATTTTACGTAATCACAAAAAATGGAACAAACCAATTACATAGTTGTTTTCTGACATTTGCTTGATTTGTTGTTCTAGAGCATTTGCTGATTTACTCATTTGGACATTGGTCATCTGTTTAATCCTATAGAACTTAGCAAATTCAATTGGATTGGATTAGACTTTACAGTTGTTACTCTACGTACTAATTTGAATGTGCAACTAATAATAACATAATTTGGATTGATTTGCTTTTCCTTGTATTTAATTAGTTTTATTAGTGCCTAATTGAATAAAATTCTTCTGAACCTTAGCATTTAATGAACCTCGAATTCTTGTTGCTGGAAAACAATTTTGTTTTAATTTTTTTTTCTAATCAAATAACTTAATCATATTAAATGGCCGTAACCATTATTGAATTTAGTAGTTGCTTTAGGTGTGTAATTTAAATTACTTTCCAAAATTCGCATATGCATTTATTTGATTCAAATTCAAATCTCAATAACGTTAGGTAAAATGTGTCGTGGACTGCAGGTGCATTTATGTGACGTGGTTCAAGACGTGTTTTAGATGACGTTGAATATTTCGTAAAAATAACTAAACAAAAGCGGTTATAAAGTTAAAATTGAAAAATAGGTTAAAACATGTATTAAAATCAGATAGTAAGTCAATAATAACAGTTGAGTGACCGTGCTAGAACTACGAAACTCAGAAATGCCTAACACCTTCTCCCGGGTTAACAGAATTCCATACCCGGATCTTATTCGTGAACTGTAAAACGGAGTCAATCTTTTCCTCGATTCGGGATTTGAACCGGTGACTTTGGACACCAATAATTACCCCAAGTGGCGAGTCTTAATTTTTTAGATAAATAATCATGTATCGATTGTCACTTCAATTTGGAAATTACTCCCTTACACTTCCTTCCGGGGATGTAGTGAAAAAAGAGGCGCGACAGTTCTGGCAACTCTACTGGGGATCGAACTCAGAATCTCTGATTCATGACTCAAGAATTTAAGCTTAGAATAATTGTTATATTAATAATTATGTTATGAAATAATATAAGAACAAGTAGAATAATGCAAGAACAAGAACAATATAGAGAGAATAGAGAGAGAGGAGTATTCTCATTGATACTTAGAGATTGTTGGGGGTGTATTACAATGGTAGAAGACCCCTTTATTTATAGGGAGTGGGATGATTTAGCTACCAATAATAGGACTCTAGAATCTCTCTAATTAAAGACATTCACCTTAAATAGAAGTGTAAAATCTCTCTATTTATAACACTCCCCCTTGAATGTCTATTCAACAATGTGCCTCGTTAAAACCTTAAAACCAAAACCCAATGGGAAAAATTAAAGAAAGGAAAAAGAGTACACATGTTTGAATATTCGCCTATTGGTTGCCTCGTTAAAAACCTCGCAAGGAAAACCCAGTGGGACGAAACCTTGTAAAGGAAAAAGAGTGCAACGCGCATTAACTCCCCCTAATAAGAACATCAATTTATATCCTTGAGCATTTGCAATCCAATCTTGTGCATCATCTTCAAAACGATCTTTGGTAGACGTTTGACAAATCAACCATATTGACTTGAATAAATATTCCGCACCTTGAAATCATCATTCTTGATAGATATGAACATCTTCATATAATGTCGTGAAATGACTCTTCAATATCTCCATAGATGCATTCTCAATGCCATCATGCTTATAGTTATAGCAAGATATATATGTACACAAACTGTACTAAGGATGTGGTACTTCAGGACCAAGAATTGCATATGCTTCAAGCAACTTAAATCTTTCAAGTTAAGTCATGTAAGTCACATAATAGACTTTAGATGCATATCAAGTTTTCCATGTCATGCTAAACAAATAAGATATCGAAAACTGATTATACATACCTTTGACTTTATACTTTCAAGCATTTGAACTATAGGTTCAAAACTACATGTCTTTCATATGGAATCAATTCTTCTTGAATTGTATCTCTTCCATTTAGTTACTTTCTTTGAGTCAACAAATGCGTATAGCATGCTTTGCAATATGTTGCAATTGAATTATCCCTTTTATGAACTTCAGGTTCATATCATGATATTCGGGGATATACATATACAAATGATAATTCATCCCATGTAACCTTTTCTCAAGTGTTTATCATGTCTCCCCCTCATGTTAGAAAAGCTAACTTGTTTCCTCAACTTTGGGAAATCATCTTTGTGCATTATCATGTCAATATACACGGCACATTAATAATAAGATGAAATTATTTGGTTCCTGACCCTGAACCACTTGTGAAGGGAGAATATAATATACTCTCGTATACAACGTATATCAAACTGATATATATATATATAACTTTGTTCTCATAAGAAGCAGTTTAGCTATTAAGTGGAAGCACTCAATAATTATCTTGCTAAACCAACTTTGATATAAACCAACTTATCAAGATGAACTATCTTGAGTAGAAAATCTGGAAATTATGCTCGAAGTTAGATTACTGAGCAATTTACCTCGCAAGCACCGGCCAGGCTGCGGGTTAATAACAATTGCGCATGTAACCATATCATAGATGCATCATATGTGGTATACATGGCAGGTGAATGGGCCCATATTCACCTTTGATATTTTCAGAATTTATGGGCTTCAACCCGAACTCTTTAGTTGGTCAGTTCATTAATGAGAACAAGTGATACAAGAGAATTCGTAAAGAACTTTCTAGTTCTTTGATATTCACCTGTGTGAATTTGCACATCATACTTAAAATGAGATGGCTAATACGAATGCTAACTGAACAAATTATCAATATTGGTAAACTTCAAATTTACACCATGACATGTGCACTTATCAATAAACTTCAGGTTTATTATGACATGGGTTTTTATACCAATAGATATCCACTTTATTGTGGCATTCTTTCTTTTGTGTAGTACAAACTGGAGAACAAAGCGGGTAGCTTTTCATATGCAAATTACCCCGCTACAAGTTGTAGTAATAGGAGATATCAAAGCCTTCCTTTATTTATAGTCTCAATATAATCAATCGCTTTCGCGTGTACTTTGGAAACTGAATAAGTTTCTTTGAGACTTACTACAGCACAACACTCAATTGTGTTTCTCCAACATAGTAATAATTGGCTCTTCTAGAGCTCTCAATTAATTTTGTACTACCACAGATTCATCAACATCCATGTGGTGAATATCTTTCTTAAAGAGAAAGTTATACCATTATGGTCATGTCAAACTTATATGCAAGATATGTTTCTTGCATTATCGTTGTCCTTTAATAGTCATATTTCCAAAATACTTTGGCGTACAATAGGTACGTGACCAACGATCATTCATGCCATATATCATCTCAAACCTCCTTCTAGGGGTGAGTGTGGTATCATCTCAAACCTCCTTCTAGGGGTGAGTGTGGTATATTTAATACCAATTTCATGTTCATATTCTTCCAATAATGAATATGTATTCGTGAATCAGATGTTGTCACATTCACTTCGGGGATATGTGATTTTGTTATCCTTTTCAAATCTATAAATGCGTCAGGCATTTGATTTGCTATTCTTTGCAAATGGATAATCTTTTGTGCCTCTTTCATAAATAGAGGTATGTGGATCAAGATGAGATAATGATGCATTTTTCCACAAAATTTCCCGTTTGGTTTCACCAACTTCTCCCCCTAATTTTGGGAAAAGTGTCTCATCAAATTGACAGTCTGCAAATCGTGCAGTGAACAAATCTCCTGTCAATGTTTCGAGGTAGCGAATAATGGAGGGCGATTCAACCTCAACATATATTCCTAACCTTCTTTGCAGACCCATTTTGGTGCGGGATGGCGGTGCTACAGGCACATATACTGCGCATCCAAAGATTCTTAAATGGGATATATTGGGTCCATGACCCAAAACCAATTGCAACGGGGAATATTTGTGTCAATTCGTCAGTCAGAGACGAACTAGCATTGCTGTATGAAAAATGGCGTGTCCCCAAACCGAAGTGGGCAGCCGACGAACTAGTATTACTGCATGCAAAATGGCGTGACCCCAAACCAAAGTGGGCAGCCGACGAACTAGCATTGCTGCATGCAAAATGGCGTGACCCCAAACCGAAGTGGGCAGCCGACGAACTAGTATTGCTGCATGCAAAATGGCGTGAACCCAAACCGAAATGGGCAGCCTCATTTTCGTGAAGAATTCAAGATTATTCTCATCTATTGTCTCAATATGATATCCATTTTGAATGATATCTTTAAAACTCAACAAGTTCCTTTTAGACTTGGAAGAGAACATTGCGATTGATATCATTAAAACTCAACAAGTTCTTCTTAGACTTGGAGGAGAATATTGCATTCTCTAAGATAAACGTCGTGCCTTTGGGCAGAGTTACAGTTGCTCTTCCGGAGCCTTCAATCAATTTACTTCCCATGGTTTGGCATACAAAAGGAATACACAAACATAAGAATAAACGAGTTCAAGTCGTTTGTGTCACATAATATTTTCAAAATCTGCTGAGGTCAGTTGACTAACTAAATCAGATAGTTGTTTTCCATAATCGATTACTATGCAGTTTGAAAATTTCAGTTTAAGCATTTTCATAAAACAATCGATTGTTAAACATAGACAATCGATTGTTAAACATAGACAATCGATTGTTAAACATAGACAATCGATTGTTGGCCATTTTTGAAAAATTCCAGATCACACTGTTTTAAGACAATCGATTGTTAAACATAGACAATCGATTGTTGACTATTTTTGAAAAATTCCAGATCACTGTTTTAAGACAATCGATTGTTAAACATAGACAATCGAATGTTGACTATTTTTGAAAAATTCCAGATCACACTGTTTTAAGACAATCGATTGTTAAACATAGACAATCGATTGTTGACTGTTTTTGAAAAATTCCAGATCACACTATTTTAAAGACAATCGATTGTTGATCATTGACAATCGATTGTTTTGCAGTTTTTATGCGAAATATGAGATAACCGACTAGTTTTTCAGGTTAGTCGATTACCTCTACTGGAAAGTAAAAATATAATTGATATTTGAGCATATTGATACATTCTAAAGAACTAATACTAACATTATATCATGAACTAACTAATACGAGCTAATACTAATGGCTATTAGTTTATTCATTAACTAATAGAAACAAGTAAAATAAAATCAAACAGCTCCATCTTCTTTCATCACGGATCCATCACCGATTAGGTGGTCTATCTTCCCCCCGGGTTGCTCAAAGAAGTCTGCCACATCCAAGTGGGTGATGTCAAAGTTGTCGTCAGAGACAAAATTCGTTTCAGGGCGTTTACTCTTTCGAGATGCTTGATAAAGGTCAACCAAATGTCATGGTATACGGCAAGCCTTTGACCAGTGCCCGTTTCCACCGCAACGATAATGTATAGTTTATAAACTATTTGCTTTCGGATTCTTATCGTATCGTGCTTGTGGCAGAGTGACCAACTTCAGGTTGTCATATCTCTTCTTTAAGCCATCTCACAAGATAGGTGGATCTTTGACTGTGATATATTCAATTTTCAAACCTTCATCAAGGTGATGGTGCAAGAAAATCAAGGCCTTAGCATAGTTTCAAACCTTCATCAAGGTGATGGCGCAAGAAAATCAAGGCCTTAACATAGTTTTGGGTGGATGCATTATTTCTGTCTTTAATGGCGTCTCCAAGACCCATAGCATCTAAGTGGATTTCAGCATCCAACACCCATGTCATATAGTTCTTGCCCGAAATTTCAAGGGCAACGAACTTTCTTTTCATAATGTCAGACATAAAATAAATTTACATCAAGAGCGTGTTCATACTTACGGGCTCTATGACAATTATCACATTCACTTCAAGGAATGGATCATAATCATGTGCTTTACACAATCTCATGTCAAATATTACTTTCATAAAGTGAAAGATTATTTTGAGAATCTTTATTATTCTCATTATCACAATAATGACGATTATAATTTCGTCTATTGCCACGTCCACATCCATTGATACCTTTACGGTAATAATTTTGTCTTCTTTCAGACTTATCACATACTGCTTCCACATTCTCTAAAGGGAATGGAGCAAATTCAATGGGACGGATTTTCAATTCTTTGCCCACAATCATACATGAATTTAATCATGGCAGGACATAGAGATTTTACCACTTCATGTGGTTACAATTTCTTACAAACTCCATTAGAGTTATAATCAAACTTTGTTGTCTTTGTTTGTATATCAAATCGTAGAATTTCAAGAATTTGGAAGGGAAAAGTAAAGTACTTACCTTTAAGGTATACCAATCAATGTTGTGATATCAAATATACCTCTTGAGTTTCCATCCCATGACAACAAATTCCGGCAACTTTGGTCGACTCCCACGGCCAATTTGATGCCGGAGAACGCGACATATTTTCCGTATAGAAATTCAAGATTGCCATTGGACCTCCAAACTATCAGCAAACTTTAAAAATCCAAAAACCCATAGTTTTTATAATTGAACAGAAACGTTCCACTATACAACTAAATTAAACCAGTCATCAATTCAATTGTAACAAAGAAAGGAATAGCGGAAGTAAATAGCTAGGATCACTTGTATGTAATATAGACAACACATAATTATAGATTTTAATCAAACATAAAATCGATACTTATCTCTTGAAGCGTGACCCGGATAATGCCCGGAATTAGCGAAATTCGTGTGGGCGAATTACTCCTTAATCTTCTCAAAGTGCTTCTTGAGACGGTAGAGTCTCGTGCTGATAACGTATTATGAAATAATATAAGAACAAGTAGAATAATGCAAGAACAAGAACAATATAGAGAGAATAGAGAGAGAGGAGTATTCTCATTGATACTTAGAGATTGTTAGGGGTGTATTACAATGGTAGAAGACCCCTTTATTTATAGGGAGTGGGATGATTTAGCTACCAATAATAGGACTCTAGAATCTCTCTAATTAAAGACATTCACCTTAAATAGAAGTGTAAAATCTCTCTATTTATAACAATTTATTTATTATCTGGTTTTAATTATATGTTTGAGCCTAATGTGCTAAATGTCACTTTTTACCGCTTTGATATTATTTAAATTGTATATAAACTGTTACGAAACCCTTCTCTTCTCATCTTTGGGGATGTGCACGTTGGCGTGGCTCCCTATTCTGTTAGTATCATACCTTGAAATAAGAAAGAGGCTGGGACAAGTTACAAAGTCGGATGGCCTTTTGGTTCTCGGTACGTAGCCTCCTTCTCGGCTCAAGTTGTCCGCTCGGGTGCACAAGTCTAGAACAGTATACCCAGGTTTTATACTTAGAATAACTCAGTCTCATGCTGATTTCTAGTAGGAACGTTTGTTTGCATCATGTGCATTTGACTTTGGGGACTCAACACAGGGGTTGGGTCCATCTAGAACAGGTGTATCCAAATTAAAAGATCATCCTGACGCATCTTACGTGCTCTACTTGTATATCTGTCTATTCAGGCTTGCATGTTGAGTAGAATAGGGAAAGAAAAATGAAAGAAAAAAATCAACAAAAAAAAGAAAGAAGAAAAGAAAAGGCTGAGACGTAGGTATTTGAAATACCTAAAACTCAACCCAAATTTTGAAAAATAGAAATAAAAAGTCATTTAAAAAATAAGTCATGTTTTTTCGGTTCCGTCAGATCGCACAGAACTAGGCGGGTCTGATTCTCATCATATGTAAGTTACGTAGGCAAACCTCATCGATTTCAGCCCCCAATTTTCAAAAATCCAAAAAATTTCTTTTACTTTCGTGTTTAGAAAAGTTTTTCTTTGAGAACCAAATTTTTAAAAATACAAAAAAAAAAATCTTTTAGTTGCTTCTCAAAATAAAAATACAAAATATTTTCAGTCTTCTTTCGAAAACTAAAAAGAAAATTCAAGATTCAAAAATACTTTCTTTAGAAGTAATTCTTTCCTAACTTCAAAATAAAAATCAATAAATGCAAAAATATTTTACTTTCTTCTTTAGAAATTTTTCTATCGAAATTCCAAAAAAAACAATAAAGTCGAAATTCAAAAAAAAGGAAAAAAATCTTGTTTCTTTAGAAGTCTTCTTTGCAAAAATGCTGAAGAAAAATCAAAATCCAAAAATATTCTCTTTCTTCTTTATAAGTTTTATTTCCTTTATTCCTAATCTTCCCGAACTATGCAAGATCTGATTCATGCAGCGTCATAATACGTAGGCAACCCACATCAGGTTTTTGATCAACCATAGAAAAGGAAAATGAGAAAAAAAGAATGAAAAAAGAAGAAGAAGAAGAAGAAGAAGAAGAAGAAGAAGAAGAAGAAGAAGAAGAAGAAGAAGAAGAAGAAGAAGAAGAAGAAGATGAAGAAGAAGAAGAAGAAGAAGAAGAAGAAGAAAAACAAAAGTGACAAAATGTTTATAATAATAAGGACTGACTGAGTCCATTCTAACATGTCTTTAGTTTTAAATTGAGAAGAAAGTTTGAGGTGGTCGATTTAAGCAGACAGCACAAGATTCAAGGAAAAATGATATCTGACGTCGAAGCTGTTAGAAGTTCTCAGAGGCTCAGGTTCAGAGGGTTCGACAAGAGTCTACTGTGGATGAGGAAAATAGAATACTAAAACAACAAATAACCAAAATGTGTCTAGCATGAGCCAATGGCCAAGGAGAACCTTGTCACGAGTCAGAATTTGCTACATAGCAAGAGCAGTACCACTCTCCTGAATACACTCGTACTCGTTTAATCTTCCTGCAAACATCGAGAAGCATGCCCGAATGATGGCACTAGAAGAAATGACCCAAAGTGAAAAGCTTAGAACAACGGTTGAAAAACATGCAAGGATTAGCAGGTCAAAAGAGTGTTGCCTTCAAAGACCTATGTATGTTCCCCGATGTCTACTTGCCGCCTGGTTTCAAGACTCCCAAATTTGAAAAGTCTGATGGACATGGAGACCCCATAGCCCGCCTGAAAAGGTATTGCAATCAACTGAGAGGGCGGAACTTAAGCCGCTTCTGCAGTTTCTAACAAAAGTCCAAAGTTTCGCATCTGCAGTTCCCTTTTTCGCAGATGCGAGGCCGCTCCTGCGAAATTTCCCCCGCATCTGCGGTACCTAAAAAATCTGCCCAAATCCGCTCCTGCGATGGAATGACCACTTATGCGGCTTCGCTTCTACCGTTCCAAAGTTGCAGAAGCAAACATACCAGAAGAGAAGAATCAGCTGCTGCAACACTTCAAAATTTTCTCCGTTAACCACCCGAAATCATCCCGAGGCCCACGAGGCTTCAACCAAGAGCACCAATAACACCCAATACCCTATTCAAACTTGTACCAAATCTTCAAACCACTTAAAACAATGTCGAAAACTCGAATTAAACAAGGATTTGAGCCTAAGAACTTTAATTTTCATCAAAACATGCTTTCGATAAAAAACCTAGCCAAGCACGTCTGAATGACATGAAATTTTGTGCACACATCCCAAATGATACGACAGAGCAACTACAACTTCCGAAATTCCAATTTGACCCTCGGATCGAAAAATCACTATCGGACCGGAAACTTCAAAAATTCACACTTCGGCATTTCAAGCCTAATTGAGTTACGGACTTCAAAAATACATTCCAAACATGTTCCCGACCCCAAAATCACCTAACAGAGCTAACAGAACCATGGAATTTCTATTCCGTGGTCGTCTTCACACTATTTCGACTACGGACCACTTTTCAACATTAAGCTCTCATTTAGGGACTAAGTGTCCCAAAACTCTAAGAAACCCAATACCAAATGTCCGACAAACTAAAATAGCATAAATGAACTTAGGGGAAGCATTTAATGGGGGATCGGGGTGTAAATTCCAAAAACGACCGACTGGGTAGTTACATCCTCCTAAACTTAAACATTCGTTTGTCCTCAAATGAGCATAGAGATCATACCTGAAGTAGTGAAAAGATGATCGGCTGTGCATATCCCGTTCGGTCTCCCAAGTCGCCTCCTCGGCCGGCTGACCCTAGCACTGAACCATTATGGAAGCAATGTTCTTTGACCTCAACTTTCTGACCTGCCTATCCAATATAGCCACAGGCTGTTCAACATAGGATAGATCATTGTCCAACTAGACTGAGCTGAAATCCAACACGTGCGACGGGTCACCGTGATATCTCCGGAGCATCGAAACACGAAATACCGGATGAACCCCGGCCAAACTGAGAGGTAAGGCAAGCTCATAAGCAACCTCCCTACTAGCCTCAAAATATCAAAAGGGCCAATAAATCTCGGACTCAACTTCCTTTCTCCCCAAATCTCATAACACCTTTTATAGTCGAGACCCGAAGCAGAACCCTCTCATCAACCATATGGGAAACATCACAAACCTTCCGATCCGCGTAACTCTTGTGTCTAGACTGGGCTGTATGGAGTTAACCTTCTCCACCACATCCTGGACCAAATCAGTGCCCAATATCCTGGCCTCACCTGGCTCAAACCAACCCACTGGGGGTCTGCATCTCCTACCATATTAAGCCTCATACCGCGCCATCTGAATGCTGGACTGATAACTGTTGTTGTACGCAAACTCCGCCAGTGGCAAGTGTCACACCTCCTTTTTAACGCTACAGCCCCAACAAATGGCGTAGAAAGGGAGTTTTTCCAATTAAAGGACAATCGAAACAAGATTCATTTATTTAAGATATTTTCACAATCACCGCTTGGGATAATTAATAGTGTCCCAAGTCACCGGTATAAATCCCGAATCGAGGAATGTTTAACTCTGTATACAGTCTGCGAGCTAGAAATCCAGGTAAGAAATTCTGTTAACCCAAGAGAAGGTGTTATGAACTCCCAAATTTCGTGGTTCTAGCACGGTCGCGTGACTGCCATAGTTGGCTTGATTATCCGATTTTAAACAATTATGAACCTATGTGCAGTTTTAAAATTTCTTACCGCTTTTAATTGAATTTTTTAGGAAGATTGCAATAGTATTAAAATGCGTCTCAGACCGTGTAACATAAATGCACCCGTGATTTTGACATACTTTAACACCGTTGAGATTTGGATTTGGGTCACATAAATGTGCATCCGAGTTTAAGAAAGTAGCTTTATTAAATGTTCGCCTAAAACGACTGGCACATTAATAACTTTGCGATAGGCCATGAAAATTTTCTAAATGACACGTCCTGATTTCTAAGTAGTTTAACGTAAGTATTTAAAGAGGGCCACGCAATTTATGAATTTTACTTGGCATGGCGCATCCCGTTTTATTTTAAAGGCCATCCTAAAAGGGCTATTATTATCTATTAAAGATTGTTTCTAAAGACCTAATTAATTAGCACTTGTTAATTGACTGTTATTAGAAATGTTCAAACAAAATCGGCCCTCAAGATCAAGTCCAAATTCAAACAAGAGGACCTTTATTTATTGAAGGCTTCTTAATTCAAATTTGCTACTTAACTTGGAAGGCCTAAGCGTGCATTATCAAATTAAATTGAAATATTTAAAAGAAATCAAGTCCTTAACACTTTTGGGCCTTGATATCAGCCCAGGAAAAATGCAAATACAATCGGTTTGGAAGCAGCTCCACAATTAATTCAAATCAGACACCAACTCTTAGCCAATAAATCATTCAAATCATTCAATTCATTTAACATGTTTATACATGGATAACTGCTTAACTGACCTGGAACTTAACAGCTATTTAATCCCGACTAATACACCTTAAACAAGCTTATCATAGGCTGGAAGTTAGACATAACCACTAATATTCATTTCTTATGTTTCAGCAAGCAAACATGATAAGCTCTATTTTGATAGATGAGTATATCCATTGCTTTTGAATTCAAATCAGGATAATGTATTCTAACACTACTAATAAGACTAAAACTAACATTACAAAACAAAACTCATGTTCTAAACTTTAAGTTTCAGGAAATAAAATCTAACACCATTAACAGTACACATATACTGCTACAAAATTCAAGCAGTCTGATACAGTCCAAATAGTCCCATTAATACAATTGTTCAAATAGCACTACTACGCTAAGCAACTAAGCTAAATAAAATCAGAAAATCCATGTAAAACAAATGATTATCCAACATTTCTCTTCAAATGTGTTCATACATATTGACTCAACCTTCACATAGCACTTGAGGTTAAAAGGTACCTAGAAGTTTGCACAAAATGAAGTGAAATTTAAGTCAGCTAGGCAGCAACAAGTAAACAACAGTCAATAGACAACTTGAGATCAAGTTTCAACCCAGAAATGGTATCAAAACAGCTTTGAATGAACAACAAACTTGAATGACCTAATTTGAACTTGAAATCGACCAAAGAACTTCTCAAACTTCAACTACCAAAACAGCCAAAATATTTAAGCCATTTTAAACCTTATAAGCTGGAGTTTTAATTTGGAACTGAGAGCTTTCAAACTGCCCTAAAAATTTCATCCGAATAGTTATTTTTTGGAGTTTTTGTTGCCTAGAGTTGCAGAAACATTTCAGTATTTTTTTTACCTTCTTTTTAAAATCTCCCTGAAACTTCTAATACAAGGCAAAGGATATGCCTTTTATAGGCAAAATTAGGGCAACCTTCAGATTTTTATTTACACCCTAGGTCCCTCTTTTTAATTTTAGATTTTAGCTAGATAGTCCTTTACTTATTGGCTTGTTGGCCAAGTGACACTACCAACTTCCTGAATTTCAAATTATGACCTCATCTAGAATGTTTTAGTGATTTCCAATTTCAGTTACTTGAAGGATTTCTTATTTAAAAATACCTAAACTACCCTTGAATTGGTCCTACAATTACTAATCTATATCAAACTAAACCCTAACCCCTTAATCTTGGTCAGAACTGACCATGGTTAAATAAACCAATGCTGAACCATTCAGCTATATGCAAACAGTTCCTAAGAATTGAACTAATAAATCAACCTAATTAACCTAAACTTGGAAATTAATTCTAACTATGACCTAAGACTAAATTTATCATCGAACCACGGCTAAACAGCTCAACTATACCAACTAAGAAAAATGTAAAGAACACACGGAACTATACTGTAAATTATAAAAAAATAAACGAAACCAGAAAGCAACAGCATGCATGGAATTATACGACTAGAAATCCAATAGACAGTCCAACAAAATATCAAAACAAGATTAAAATTGGTAATCAGAAACCTAAAGAAAAATAACTAACTCGAAGACAACAAAATAAAACTAGATCATAAAGAAATAATACATGGATTAATCAGAAAACTAATTTTAAAATAAATGAGTTCAAATAAAAGAAGAAAGGAAAATAAACTTATCTATGCAGGGGTTGAAACATGTACGGGACTTTGATTCGAGTCCCAAAATGATGCTAGACGTTTGTTCTTAGTTAAGAACAAACCGTAGCATTGTTTTGTGACTCAAATCAGCTGTTAGATTCAAGAATTTGGGGAGGACATCACAAGCCACGAGCTTCTAGAGTTCTGCTTGTCTTCGATTTGAAATTCAAAGATTTTGGGCAAGATTCGAAGGAGACCCGTTAGAGGTTTGGGAAGAGGTTGGTGAGGAGATTCCGGGGTGTTAGTTTGAGGTCGTTTGGCGTCGGCACCGTTGTACACGCAGAGCATCCACCACTTCAAGCAAATATTCGACGAGCTTGACTGATATTCGAGGGACACCAGTGGCAGATCTGGAAATACGGGGTCGAGGAGGTGGGGTGGTGTAAGTTTGGGGGTCATCGAAACATCGCCGCCAGCGGAGGTGATTTCCGGCCGGTGGCGAACGGCGCAGGGCCGGTGGCGTTAGGGTTAGACAAGACAAGGTATAAATATATACCTAAACGACCATAACTCTTGACCGTTTGATCAAATTAAATCGATGGTTGGGACTGATTATGGGTTAAATGGAATCGTTTTGGGGGCTGGGGGAACTGGACCGAGTTAAGGGACTTGGGCTTGGTTTGGGTCTATGGGGTTTGGTTGATTTGGGCGAATTTTGGGCCTAATTTAGGCATCAAATTTTTAGATTTTATTTTCCTTTCTCTCTTTTTGTTTTTCATTTTCAAAATTAAATTAAAAAACTTAAATTAAAACAAAATAAATGCACAATTGACCTATAAGAGATGCTAATTAATCATAAATAATAATTATCATAATTAGTTAAAGTAAAATTAAAAGAAAAAAATCACCAAAATATCAAAATTAGAATTAAAGCGCAGATTAAACTATTTTTGAATTTCCTTTTTTATAAAATGAACCAATTACCACTTAATTCCTAAAATGCAAGATTGAAACCTAAATGCACATGCCACATATTTTTGTATTTTTCATTAATAAGGATAAAATAAATATGCACAAACAAGTACAAACCATTGATAGAAAATGCTACGAAAATCAAAATTGCAAACAAACATAAGAAATTATTTTGTTTTGAATTTACGGGAATAATTCATATAGGGAAAAAATCATATACTCACAGCAAGAACTGATCCGAAGACCCCTCAAACTCAATCACACACGCACAGAGCAAATCCTCAAGAATCTGAATGGTGTGCTTGGACTGTCCATCCGTCTGGGGGTGAAATGTTGTGCTCATCGTCACCTAAGTACCCAACTCCTGCTGAACGGCTCTCCAGAACCGTGATGTGAGCTGAGTATCCCTGTCCGAAATAATAGAAACTGGGATGTCATGCAGATGAACAATCTCCCTGATATAAATCTCTATCAACCACTACGATGAATAACTAGTACACACAGGAATGAAGTGCGCGGACTTGGTGAGCCGGTCCACAATCACCCAAATGGCATCAAATTTCTTCGCAGTCCGAAGGAGTCCAACTACAAAATCCATGGTGATCCTCTCCCATTTCCACTTTGGAATCTCTATTTGCTGAAGCAACCCACCTGGTCTCTGGTGCTCATACTTCACCTGCTGATAGTTGAGGCATCTACCTACGTATCCAACTATATCCTTCTTCATCCGCCTCCACCAATAGCGTTGTCTCAAGTCATATTACATATTTGCGGCACCTGCATGGATGGAATACCGCAAACTATGAGCCTCTGCTAAAATCAACTCCTAAAGCCAATCAACATTGAGCACACAAATTAGGCCATGCATCCCCATCATCTCCAATGGTCACCTCTCTGGCGTCGCTGTGCTGAATTGTGTCCCTACGGACAAGTAAATTAGGGTCATCATACTACCACTCCATGATACGATCGAATAATGAAGACCGAGAACCACGTAGGCTAGAACCCGACTGGCTGCGAAAGATCCAATCTCACAAACTGACTGGCTAAGGCCTCAACATCCATCGCCATGGGTCTCTCTGAAGCTGGTAAGTATGCAAAACTCCCCAAACTCTCCGCCCGGCGACTCAGTAGTCGCTACCACATTGGCATTGCCCGGGTGATACAGAATAGTGATATCATAGTCCTTTAGCAACTCTAACCACCTACTCTGGCGCAAATTTAGATCCTTCTGCTTGAACAAATGCTGCAAACTCCTATCATCAGTATAAATCTCATAAGGCACACCGTACAAATAATGACGCTAGATCATCAATGCATGAACAATAGCAGCTAACTCAAGTTCATGGATGGGGTAATTCTTCTCATGTACCTTCAACTGTCTGGACACGTAGTCAATCACCCTACCGTCCTACATTAATATCACTCCAAGGCCAACTCGTGAGGCATCACAATAAACTGTATAAGATCCCGAACCAGTAGGCAATATTAGAATATGGGATGTAGTCAAGGCTGCCTTGAACTTCTGAAAGCTCGCCTCGCACTCCTCTGTCCACTGAAATGGAGCACCCTTCTGGGTCAACTTAGTCATAGGGGCTGCAATCGATGAAAACCCCTCCACAAAATGACGATAATAACCTGCCAAGCCAAGGAAACTGCGAATCTCTGTGGTTGAGGATGGCCTGGGCCAACCCTGCACGGCCTATATCTTCCTCGGATCTACCCGAATGCCCTCACTCGATACCACACGACCTAAGAATGAATCCAACCAAAACTCACATTTGGAGAACTTCGCATATATCTTCTTCTCCCTCAGGGTCTGAAGCACGGCCTTCAGGTGCTGCTCATGATCTTCCCAACTCCCGGAATACACCATAATATCATCAATAAAAACAATAATGAATGTGTGTGAGCACGTAATTTTTTCCCTACATAAGAATAACTCCTAAAACAAATAGACCAAAAATAATTTTTATTAATTTTAGGAATCTTTCTTTGTTTATTTGCATTTCATGCATTTTAACATTTTTAAATCGTCGAAAAATTCTAAAAATGGTCATATTACATATTTATTAAAACAATAAATAAAGAAGTTTTAATTTCTACAAAACATAGATTAGTTTACAATTTTAAATTTATATGATTGTTAATTAAAAAATATATAAAAAGAAAACAGAATAAGGATTTAATTGCAATTGGATTTTAATTTAAGCAATTGGCCCATTTTTAAAACCAAATAGCCCAAACCATAATTTTCCTACCCAAACTCACATAACCCAAGCCTATTCCCTAGCCCATAATCCATAGGCCCATACCCTTACCATAATCCCTACCCTATGTAATACTATCTACACAAAAACACAAAGGGAACACACACAAAAAAAATTGAAAAGTTGTGCTTCACTACTTCTTCATGATGTCAGCTGTATAGCTACAAACGCTCGCCATCGCTGCTCCCTCTTGTAGTAAGGGACGAGAGAATAACAAATAGCCAATAAAACAAAAAAGGAGCAGGATCTTTCAATTCCAAAAAATTTCAAAGACCTTACCCCCTTTTGAAACCTATCTCCTTCACACAGCCCCTTCATCAAACACGCCGGAAACCAGCCCCCAAACGATATCATCTCCACCTTAGCCCTAAGCTCTCCTTCTTCATGGGAACCTAACAAAGCAGCCTTAGAGAGCATAGTTACAGCAGCATAAACAAAAAAAAATTATCCCCACCCCATCTCCGGCGAGCTTCACATTCACACACATACACCATGAATCACACATCATGTCATTGCTGCCTCTTCACTCTTGAAAGCACGCAGCAACAATCGATGATGTCACTTAAGGGTGAAAATGGGCCGGGCCTAAAGGGGGATCAGACCGGGACAACGGTCCTGGCGGGCCGATCTTGGCAGTTCCGGTCCTACCGGTCCATTAAGCCCGTGACGGGCCAGTCCATTTGCTTCGAACTGCCAGGCTCGAGATAGCCAGGCCCGGGACCGCCAGGAGGGTCTAGGGCGGGCCCAAGCAGGCCGAGGCGAGCCCAACGACAATTTTTTTAAAATTTATTTTTTTACATAAATCAGTAATGGCTCTTTTCAAAAATAGCCGTTTGGAACTTTGTAAAATAGCCATTTGGCCCCAAACTTTAATTTAACCTCAAACTTTATATAATTACACTTTTTCCCATTTCTCAACTATAAATACCCCCTCATTCTTTCATTTTTATTCACCAATTCATCAATATCTCTCAATCTCTCTTTCAATCTTTCTACTACAATTGCTTAATTTATTGTTGAAAATCGTGAAAAATTGTGAAGTTGTTGAATTGAAGTTTTCAAGTGTTCAACGATTTTCAATTTTCAAGAAGTTGTTCGGCAATCCGGTAAACTCGTTTCAACTCTTAAGTTTTAATAATATATTTTTGTGTTGTTTAGTTTGCATAATTCTAATTAGAATGTCATTTTCTTTGAAAAAAATGTTCGGTAAAGGAAAACGTAAAAGCGGTGAAAGTAGTGGCCATAATACTACCCTTCCCCCCCCCCCCCTCTCCGACCTCCAAAAGATAAGCAAGTTGAAAGTAGTCGCCAACCTAGACGTCCTACTCCGCCTCCCGTAATGCTTGATAGTGATCACCCTTGTTTTCAATTTGCCGATAGTGAATTTCTACACGATGTTGCAGTAAGTGATAGAATAGATGATGAAATTATGAATGCTCTTTATCCTAATGAACCTATCTTAGAGGAAAATGAGGATGATAATGATGATGATGAAACCCAAGCACCAGATTTAGAAGATACACCTACTAGTCCTGTTCATAACTCAAGTAATGCACCGACACACCCACATGTAGAAACTCCAACTTTTAGTACACAACCTGCTAAACGTGCAGAAACATCATTAGTTTGGCATTTTTTTACTCAAGTAAGAGAACAAAATAAGGCTAAGTGTAAAACTTGTGGGAAATTACTTGTTCATAAATTTACTAGAGACCGTAGCGGCATAGGTAGTTTGGTTAGGCACATAAAATTACACCCTACAGATAGTGCTAGATTTTTTCAAATGCAAGAGCAGCAAGAGGGGACAAGTGTAGATTCTGCGGTTAACCCTAGAACAGGTTCAAATCTAGTTCAACCAGGAATTAACACTGTCACCACATATTACGATCCAAATAGAGATCGTGAAGAATTAGCAAAGATGATTACTGTTATGTGCTTATCTTATACTTTTGCTTCTAATCCTAATTGGGTTCATTATATTAGAAGAGTTTTATAAAGGTTGGCCTCGCGCAACAGTTAAGGCCGATATTTATAAATTCAAACATGAATATGAACAATATTTGCGCTATTTATTTACTCATATATCAAATCGGTTTTCTATTACAACTGATATTGGTAGAAGTAATAATGACTGTGATTATCTAACTGTTACAAGTCATTGGATAGATGAGGACTGGACAATGCAAAAATGTATACTTGCATATAGAATAATTAATTCACGTCACACGGGTAGGTTTATAGCTAACATTGTTTCAGATATTTGTAGATATTTTTGCTTAGCGATAAAATAATAACAATTTCCATGGATAATGCTTCTAGTAACACTAGTGCAATAGGCATGCTTACAAAAACCCTAAATCCTGCATTTAGTAATATTTTCCATGTTAGATGTATTTGTCATATTTACCATTTAATTGTTGGTGATGGTATGTGAATTTTAAACATAGAAATCGAAAAGGTTCGAATGGCTCTTAATTGGCTTTTTATTCAAACCGTAGAACTAGACTTAGAGAGTCTTTTAAAAAAAGTGATGAATATAGCCTTAGAGAAAGAAAGGTTTCTAAACCTTGCCCGACTAGGTGGAATTGTATGTACGAAAGTTTAGTTGTTGCGTATGAATATAGAAACCCAATTAATGCAACGTTTAATTCTCGGGTAGGTGGTGGGGATGATGATGAAATGCTTACTACCCAAGATTGAACGAATGTTATAATTCTTTTAGATTTTTTAGAACATTTTCAAGTTGCTACAAATGCATTTTCTGGGCAATATTATCCTACTATTTCAAACTATTTAGTTTATATTGCCGCACTAGCTGATTTATTTGTTTAATTTGGCGAGGGTGAGGATATTTATGAACTTGCTATAAATGAAATGAAATAAAAATTTAAAAAAATATTTTTTCCCTATCCCTCATATTTTTGGTGTAGCTGCAATGTTAAATCCTACAATGAAATTGGGAGGTCCTCATTTTTGGTATTCTAATATTTATAAGGCTTTAGATCTTTCAGAAGAGGAAATTGCTACACTTGCTGATGAAAAATATCAACTAAAATTAATGCTCAAACTGTTTATAATGCTTATAAACAGGCGTTAGAGCATGCTAGGCCAAATATTCCAACCCCTACTTCGTCTAGCTCACAATCATCTAAAAGAGCTGCGAGCTTAACAGCTCTTAAATCTTGGACGGATTCCGGGGTTCTCAAGGTGACAATTATGATAAAATTTCACATCTAAATCAGCTTCAAGTTTACTTGTCTCAGGGACTTGAAAAGGAGAATCCAGACGGCTCTTTCGATCTTTTGGAATGGTAGAAGTCAAGGAAAAAATATTTTTCGGTTCTTGCAAGGATGGCTCGGGATGATTTATCAATGCAAGATTCAACTGTTGCATCGGAAAGCATTTTCAGTCAAGCAAGACTACAAATCGATGATCATAGAGCGGCGATGAGGGAGAGCTTGAAAAAATCGGTGCTTTTTAGAGATTGGATCCGCGTGGAAAGAAGAAACTTTGGAATTGCAGAATCACAACCGGCGATAGATGAAGCATATGAAGAAATGATAGCGGAACTTTCGGAGGATTCGGCTTCGCCCGGAAGTGGTGATGAACAAGCTTTGTTTCCACCACCACCAACACAACCTTCCCCAACCTTGACGAATTTATGAGATTTGTTAGAGATACAATGTAGATTATGATGTAACTTGTACATTGGCACATCTTCTTTTAGTTTTTTTTCCTTTTTAATGGTGGTATTAGTACCTTTTTGTGCTCATTCCATTGGGGGAAGGAAGACTAAGAAAGATATGCCATTTTGGTCAATAAATATTATAAGGCATATCCTTGAATATCTTTTTCTCAATATTTCTTTGTCTTTACTTCGATATCAATCCTTGAATATAATATATAACATACAATATATACTACAATAAAATATATACGAGAATATATATACATAACGTACAACCTAAACTACAAGAAAATATATAAGTAATAACATATATACATAAGATACAATATATATAAGAGAATATATATACATTATACATAAGAGATATAATATATATACAATATATACTAATTAGTACAACACAATACTAATTACTACAACACAATATATACATTATATACAATATATACTAATTACTACAACACAATATATACATAATATATATCAATATATACATAATATACAATATATACAAATTACTACAACACAATATATAAATAATATATATCAATATATACATAATATACAATATATACTAATTACTACAACACACTATATACATAATATAGAATATATATTAATTACTACAACACAATATATACATAATATACAATATATACTAATTACTACAACACAATATACAATAAAATATATATTATATATACTATACTAATAACTTAGCACACCATATAAAATATATTCTACACTATACTAATAACTACTATACAAGATATTGCTTTAAAAAAACCATCATGCCCTCCAGGCCCATGATCACTGTGGGCTTAGGCCCATCACGGGCCAGTCTCAACCACCAGGACCGCCAGACCCATCAGGCCCGGCACACAAAGCCCGGGACCGTGAATCCCGGCCCGTCAGGCCCGTTTAGGCCCGGGGCTGGGCCAGAATACACTCCTAGTGTCACTTCCATCAGCCAAGAAACAATTTCAGATTAGGAGCTATTGTTATGGAGCTGGTCTAGTTTGTTTTCTGACGTAGTCTGAGCTTTCCGGCGAGCGTTGAGGTCGTTGTTAGTCATTGGTCTCCGCCAGTTCTGTCCGTGGTCGCCGGTCTGGGATATATTTTATTGAGGTCTCCGGTCCGCGAGTTTGGGGTGGAACGTCGCAGCTTTGTTTCCGTTTCCATAACTGAAATCCTTGTTTTCTCTGTACGCAACAAAGGTTAGAGATCTATCAATGAGGGATTCATTCTTTTAATATTCTAATTATTTCTTACAATGCTTCTGTGTTTTCTTATTGTTATGTTTTAGATCAATTTAAATTTCGTTACCTTTTTCTTCTTTAGTTTGTTTCTATCTGTTTGATCGGGATTAATTTTAGAAGTAATTAAAATGTAAAGTTTTTCCATCTATGTCTTTAGGCTAATATTATTTGACAAGTCTATGTTTATAACGTAAATGGGTCAAATAACGTGTGTGTTAACATTCCATTCTTTATTTGATATATGTTGCTAGAATGTTTCATGAAAGAACATTAGTGTTAAGTTTAAAATTATTTTAGTAATTTTATAAAAGCTTAAAATGGAGTCATAAAAAATAAATAAAATTTTAAAATACATGGCCCTAGCTCAATTAATGTGTAAATTCTCAGTAATCGAGTGCGCCATTTAGCAAATTTCATGGCCCTCGCAAAGTTTGATTGAGGCACGAATTTTTATAATATTATCTTCTTGAACTCGGGTGCACAATTTGTGACCCAAATCCAAAATCTCAACGATGTTAAAATATGTCAAAAACCGCAAGTGCATTTATGTGACGTGGTTCGAGATGTATTTTAATAGGGTTGCAATATTCTTAAAAATGTTAGAAGCGGTAAAAAGGACTTAAAACTACACTATAGGATGAACATTCGTAAAATCATAATTTTAGCCAACTATAGTAGTTTTAGAGACTGTGCTAGAACCACGGGATCCGGGGATGCCTAACACCTTCCCTCGGGTCAACAGAATTCCTTACTTAGAATTTCTGGTTCGCAGACTCCATTTGGGTAGTCAAAAATTTCCTCGATTTGGGATTCTATATAAACCGGTAACTTGGGACACAAAAAGAAAACAAACCTATTCCACGTGGCGACTCTAAAAAAATAATAAATAAATAATTTCATTTCGAATAATGTCACTTTAGTTGGAAAAACTCCATTATACGTGTTATCCTTCGGGATAGCCGTGTAAAAAGGAGGTATGACAGCTCTGGCGACTCTGCTGGGGATATGTGAACCCAGAATCTCTGGTTCAGGGTTCAAGAATTCGAGCTTAAATTAATTGTTGTATTTGGCTTTGTTTATTATATGATTTTATTACATGTTGACTTAATGTGCAAGATAATGCTTTTACCGCTTTGATATTATCTGAACTGTACATATAAATTGCTACGAAACCCTTCACTTCTCACATTCGGGGATGTGCTTACTGGTTGAGACTCCCTATTTTGTTACTGTCATACCTGAAAATAAGAAAGAGGCTAGACAAATTACTAAGCCGGATGGCCTTTTGGTTCCCGGTACGTAGCCCCCTCCTCGACTCGAGTTGTCCGCTCGGGTGCACAGTCTAGGCCCTATACCAAGGTTTTTAACTTAGAATAACTTAACCTCATGCCGGATCCCTAGTAGGAACGTTTGTTTGCATCACGTGCATTTGACTTAGGGGACTCAATACAGGGATTGGGTTCGTCTAGGACAGGTGACCCGAAATGAAAAGACCATCCTAATGCATCTTACGTGCTACTTGTGCATTTATTTGCTTTAGATTTTCATGTTGACCGGCTTGCACATAAGGAAAGAAAATTGAGAAAAATAGTGGTGTTAGGACTAAATGAGGATAACCACTTGTTTCGAAAAACTAATGCCCGAATAATACCGAAATGCTGCTGAATTTTTGAAAAATAAAAGCAAAACAAAAGAGCAAAAAAAAAACAAGAGACTTCATAACAAAATTTTGGATTTTCACAAAATATTTTCCGGAACTACGCAGGTCTGATTCTCATCGGATGTGAGATATGTAGGCAAATCTCATCGGTTCCGATCCCAATTTTCAAAAATCCAAAAAAAAATTCATTTAACTCATTCTTTAGAAATCTTTCCTTAGAATTGTTTTAAAAAAAAAAGAGAGATAATAAAATGCTTTTGTTTAGAAGTACTTTTATAAATAAGTAAGAAAGAATATATATATATATATATATATTGAAATTCAAGATATTTTCTTAAAAGTCCCCATTTCGAAATTAAGAGGCGACTTTCAAAAATCCAAAATATTATTTCTTTCTTATTTAGAAAAAGATGAAACGAATGAAGATTCAAACAAAATATTTTCAAATTCAAATCAAAAGCAAATGAATTTTTTTTAGAAGCTTCTCTTTCAAAAATAAAACGAACATCAAAATAAAAAAACATAAAAAAAATATTTATTTCTTCTTTTGAAGCATTTTCTTCTAAAATTAAAAAAAAGAGTTTGTATATTTACTCCATATAAAAAAAAAACAAAACCAAAATCAAAATCCAAAAATATTTTCTTTTATTTCTTTAGAATTTTTTTTAAGAACCCAATTTTTCAAAAATTCAAGAACAAAATTTGCCACAATATTTTCTTCTAATTTCATAAGAAAATTCAAGATTCAAAAACTATCTCCCCTTTTATTTATAAGTATTTCTTTCAAAAATTCAAAAAACAAATTCAAAATCGAAAAATGTTTTTCTTTCTTCTTTAGAAGTTCTTCTTTCAAAATTTCAAAAAATATTTCTATCTTCTTTCAAAAAATTTAAAAGAAAATTCATATTTCTTTTATAAATTCAAAATAAAATCCCAATTTTCAAAGTAATCCAAAAATATTTTTATTAACTTGTTTTAATAAAAAAGGGGATCTTTCTTTATGACCCATTTAAAAAAAAAAACAAAACCAAAACAAAAAATCTACTAATATTTTCATTTACTTCTTTAAAAAAATTTTATGACCCCAATTTTCAAAATATTTTTATTCTTCTTTCGAAAATTGAAAAAAGAAATCAAGATTCAAAATACTTTTTTTTTCTTTAGAAGTACTTCTTTCCTAACTTCAGAATAAAAAATTATAAATGCAAAACTATTTTTCTTTCTTCTTTAGAATTGTTTCTTTCCAAATTCCAAAAAAAAAACCACAAACTGTCGAAATTCAATTTTTTTTTCTTTAGAAGTGTTTCTTTGCAAAAATGCTGAAGAAAAATCAAATTCTAAAAATATTCTCTTTCTTCTTTATAAGTCTTTCTTTTGAAAAAATAGAGAAAATTCGAAATCCAGAAAAATATAAATTTAGTTTATTTCCTATATTCCTAATCTTCCCGAACTACGCAAGATCTGATTCATGCAGCGTCATGATACGTAGGCAACCCACATTAGGCTCGATCAACCATGGAAAAGGAAAACGAGAAAAATGAAAAAAAATGAAGAACAAGGAAGAAAAAGAAAAACAAGACTGAAAAATGTTCTTAATAATAAATATTGACTGAGTCCATTCTAACATGTCTTTTATTTTGAATTGTGAAAAAAGTGTAGGTGGTTGGTTTGTTGTAAGCAGACAGCACAGGAGTCGAGGAAAAATGAAAACCGACAGCGAAGATGTTACAAGTGCTCAAGAGACCCAGGGTCAGAGGGTTCGACAAGAGTCCACTCTGGCTGAGGAAAATAGAATACTGAAACAGCAAATGACCAAAATGTGTCAAGCATGGGCTAATGGCCAAGGAGAACCTTGTCATGAGTCACAATTTGTTACACAGCAAGAGCAATCCCACTCTCCTGAATACTACTCGTACTTATTTGATCTTCCTGCAAAGATTGAGAAGCCCGCCCAAAAGATGGTACCGGAAGAAATAACCCAAAGGGTAAAAAGCTTAGAACAACGGTTGAAAAGCACGTAAAGGTTGGCAGGTCAAAAGACAAATATCTATGCATGTTCCCCGATGTCCACGTGCCGCTTGGTTTCAAGATTCCCATATTTGAAAAGTATAATGGATATGGAGACCCCATAGTCCACCTGAAAAGGTATTGCAATCAGCTGAGAGATGTGGGAAGAAATGAAGAATTGTTAATAGCTTATATTGGGGAAAGCCTCACGGGAATAGCACCCGAATGGTTTTTGGATCAAGACACTTCTCGCTGGTATGTCTGAGTTGATATGGCACAGGACTTTTTCAAACAGTTCCAATACAACATTGAGATTGCCCCAGACCGCAATTCCCTTTCAAACCTGAATAAGAAACCAAGTGAAAGTTTCAGGGAATACGCCACTAGATGGAGGGAGCAAGCAGCTAGGGTTAAGCCACCCATGGACGACCACGAGCTAATCATTGTCTTCCTTCAAGCGCAAGAGCCATATTAATTTCAAAACATTCCGCCTGCAGTGGGAAAATCCTTTTCGGAAGTAATCAAAATGGGAGAAATGGTAGAGAATGGTCTCAATACATGCAAAAGTTTAAGTCAAGCAGTTCTCAAAGCTGCAACTCAGGTTGTCCCGGTTGAATCTGATAATTTTAGTGACATAAATGAGAAGGATGAAGAAATCATGATGACAACAGGGTCGGGAAGAGATCCTAGGAGAACACCTCGAAGGTATGCACAGCCTTATCAGATTTTCCATAACTCCCTGAGCATTACTATCCACCTCAGAACGATACTATGTTGATCCACCCCAGTATGTGGTTTAGCCACCAAATCACCCAAGAGGCTAGCACGAGTATCACAGAATTTCCACCAGCCTCCACGAAATTTTCAAGTTCCTTATAACCCATATCCAAGCCAGGTTTACAAAGGGGAACAAAAGTTGAAAGATAATTTTACACTAATATGAGAGTCATATAGAAGCTTGTTTGAGAAGTTAAAGTATTATGGCATGATTGCACCTATTCCTCCAAATCATGTGGACCCGCGAGCAAGAAGCTATGACCCTTCCAAAAGGTATGAATAACATTCCAATGCTCCGGGGCATGATATTGAAAGTTATCAAGATTTGAAAAGATAAATAGAAAGGATGATTCGAGGAAAACTGATTGATCTCCAAGACTGGCAACATTCATAATATCTCGCAGAATCCTTTACCTGCACATGATGATGCACACTTTGTAGGGACGATGCCTCGTGACATGGAGTATGAGAATCCTCTCGGGAACTCGCCGACTGAAACTAGAGAAGGCTCTGTTGATTCTGATGAGCATATTTGTGGCTAAATGTCAAGCCTAGCAATTGAAAAGTCATTCCCTCCTCACTAGAAAGGAATCTTGGTAGCTTGTTTTGATGTTTTTTCTATTATCTAGGTTATTTCAGGGTTGTGATCTAGATTTTATTTGTTCAACCCCTTCTATCTTGAACCATTCCATCCTTATTCAATAAAATTCAGTTTGTCCTTTTGTGTCAATTTGTTCTTAGTTCTTTTAGTGCTTGTTTTAATAACATGACATGCATGCGGAAATTTTGGCCAGATCTTAGAAATTTATTTAACCTGGAATTGGATAAATGAAAAAAATACACTTTTGAGGATGAATAAAGAGTCGAGATGCTTGGGAATTAGGGTCGAGTAAAATTCACCTTCAAACCATTGTGAAGATCGGGATTGAGGATGCTTAATCAACTGAAGTATGTTGGATAGCTTGACAGAAAAGAATGAAAAGTGTCTTGTGACCACGACACACCAAGAAGACAGGCATGTTCATCAACGTCGTGATTGCAAAAGTATACTATGTTTCGCGTTCTCGAGGTTGAGAGGCCCTTTTTCTGCTACCCAAACACTTTATACCCTTTGTTACCCTTTTGAGCATGTGTTATTTTCTTTGACCACCCTCTTTTGGAATCAAGTTTGGAGTCAAGAGTCGAAAAAAAAAGAAAAAAAATAGAAAGTCCATGTCCCAAGAGTATAAACTAGGGCAGCTTTTAGAAAGTTCTAAGTGAAAAAAAAAAGAATTGTCAAAGGTTCATGCCCTCAAAAAATAGAAGATGGGGCAAACAAAAAAAAAGCAACAAAAAACAAATTTAAAAAAATGAAAAGAGAAACAGAAAGAAAGATGAAAAATAGTTTAGATTAGATGCTTGAACTTCGTTAGACCTGATTCCTTTAAAAAAAGGATACGCAGGCAATCTCACGGTTCTATCCAACCAAATAAGAAAACAAGCGAAATAAATCCTCAATGGTTGAAACTGGGGCAAAGGTTTTATTTCACTTTTGAAAGAGTCGATTCCAAAAGATGTAAGTCTACAACCCTTCATTTTAAGTCCACTTTGAGCCTTCATGCCGACCCTTCTGTTCGACCCTATCCAAAAACCTTCCAAATAAAGACCTCCTGATATGCCTTCAAGAATGCCAAGAAAAGTAGGCAATGAGCAACGGTTGTCACACGACATAGAACAATGTCAAGTTGCTCGCAAGAAAATAAAGGGGAAAGAAAAAGAAAAGGCAAAAGCAAAAGATAAAGAAAAATAGAAAAAAAAAGAGTCTTATTAGTGAAAACCCTCACGGGCGCTGTAAGACAATGGTAAGAAGAGATAAATAAATGAGAGAGACTTGCTGGTGAAAACCCCTCGGGCACCACTAGTCGAAAGTGAGGCATGAAGCTGATGCATAGGATTGGCATGAACAAGCCCGACTTCAAAGGTCATAAAAAGTGTAAAAGAGAAGATTGGATTAGTTTTGATAGATCAGGCCGTTGAATCAAAAATGCATGTCATGACTATTAAGACTAGTTATTAAAACATGATGAAAAACTGTAAAAAGAAACTCTTCCTTCTGTCCTTCCAACAGGGGAAATTTCTTGTTAATATTTGTGTATTTGCATCATAGTGTCCTTCACTTTGAGTCCATCCTTGTCAAAACAAGCAAGAAAAGATTTCAAAATCTGCTACCAATTTTTCAGTTGCACAAAGTAAATTTGGCCAGCGCACTCAGGTGGTACTGTCAGCATGCCTTGAGAATTCATGCAAAGGCTTTCCCAAAAGACTTTTGTCAATCTGCTTGGCGCAAGCAAAGATAACTTATGGTTCTCTCTAACAAACAAATTGCTCAAAAAATAGAAAGTTATTGAAAACATCATAAAAGGTCATCTGAGCCAAGATATCCAATCGGGACAAGGCCGATTGAGCCAAAAAAACAAATGATACTAATGTGAAGTAATAAAAGTGGGTGCAGAACAAAAGTTTCTTGAGACCCATTCAAGATGATCGAGCAAAAGCCAAGTTGCTCAACACTCAAGGCCACAAAGCGACCACTACTTTTAAAACTGACAAAGTTTTCTTTGTTTGAAACAGGAACAAAGCAATGCAACAAAAGTGGTTTAATAAAAAAAAAGAGAAACAAAATATGGAGAAGAAGAAGAAATGAAAAGAAGAGCCCACAAAGGGAAGTTTCTCAAAACCTTGCCTTTATTTGTCTACATGTGCATAAATTTTGCCATTGCTTTTCACATTTTCCTCCTAGGATAAAATGTCCTAGTCTGATGAATTTTCCTCCCAATCAAAATCTTAGTCTGATGACTCTTTCTCCTAAGATAGAAGACCTAGTCTGATGAACTTTTTCCTAGGATCAAAATTTTAGTCTGATGAATTTTTCTCCTAAGATAGAAGACCTAGTCTGATGAACTTTCTCCTAGGATCAAAATCTTAACTTTCTCCTAGGATCAAAATCTTACTCTGATGAATTTTGCTCCTAAGATACCAAAAAAAAGTGACCTAGTCTGATGAGCTTTCTCCTAGGATCAAAATCTTAGTCAGATGAATCTTTCTCCTAAGATAGAAAACCTAGTCTGATGAATTTTCTCCTAGGATCTAAATCTTAGTCTGATGAATCTTTCTCCTAAGATAATAAATTAAAAAGACCTAGTCTGATAAATTTTCTCCTAGGGTCAAAATCTTAGTCTGATGAATCTTTCTCCTAAGATACCAAAAAAGAAACATAGTCTGATGAATTTTCTCCTAGGGTCAAAATCTTAGTCTGATGAATTTTTCTCCTAAGATAGAAGACCTAGTCTGATGAACTTTCTCCTTGGATCAAAATCTTAGTCTGATGAATCTTTCTCCTAAGAGAAAACCTAGTCTGACGAATTTTCTCCTAGGATAATTCAACAAAAAAGAAAAAAGTCCAAAATCATGGTAGCGTAGGACTTTTCCCTTTTATCCCGGCATAACCCAAGGATCCTCTTTCCTTTTTCTCCCCAGTATAACCCGCTGGTCTTTTCTTTTCCTCCCCAGCATAACCTGAGGGTCTTTTTCTGCCCCCACCCCCCGCATAACTCGAGAGTCATTTTCTTTTTATCCCCAGCATAACCTGGGGGTCTTTTTCTTTTCTTCCCCGACATAACCCGATGATCATCTTCTTTCTATCCCCAGTAGAACCCTTTTCCTCCTATCCCGGCATAACCCGCGGATCCCCCTGGTATAACCCAGGAGCCTTCTTCTCCCGGCATAACCCGTGGACCCCTTGGCATAACCTAGGAATATTTTTTATTCATTCCGGCATAACCCACGGATCTCCCTGGCATACCCAAAATCATTTTTGATTTTATCCCGGCATAACCCGTGGCCTTTTCCTTTCATCCCCAGCAGGGACCCTTTATTCTCATCCGGGCATAACACGTGCATCCTCTTCTTACCCCCAGCAGGGACCCTTTCTTCTTCCCAGCATAACTTGGCAATCTTTTCAAAGGATACAAAATTCCGACTTTTATTATTTTCAATAAAGAAGTAGCTTAGATTTGTGTTGCAAATAACTCACGAAATTTTCCCAATGAAAATTGGGGCAGAAAATTTCGTTCGTTTGTTTGTTTTGGTGTCCGAGCAGGTTTCACCTCAAGGTACAGGATTCAAGATGACGGAAAATGTGAGTCTCAATCCAGAATAAAGGAAAATAAGAAGAGAACAAAAAGAAGCGTACTCAGAATGTTCAAAGAAGAAAAGGATGCGGACTGCTCAAATTTTAATTCAAAATCACAAGTTTCGCATGTCCCTCTTTGATCCAAAGTTGAAGAAGAGCCAGCACCTACAACTAACAAGCATCAAGATTCAGATCGAAGTCTGCAGCAGGACCTTGCCAATACTCAAGATCAAGCTTCAAAGATTTATAGATAGGAATCTTGTAACTCGTAACTCATAGGCTTAGTTAGTCTTTTTAGTTTTGATTTTGATGTAATAAACGAGACCGCGAACCAGAACCTCGACGGCACCTCGACTGGATCTTCACCTCGGCATACTCCTTCATCTCACTCACTTCCCGAACTACACTGACCTGATTCCATTATAGCCAAGGATATGTAGGCAACCTCAAAAGCAGAGTGCGGTCACTTCTTTTAAAAAATTCTTCTCATAGAGTATTCAAACGGGCAAAAATTGCTCGTATATGCTCACTTTATCTTTGCATGAAAACTTTTCGTGTTTCTGAGCAAAGAGGGCAGCTGTGAGCATATAATTTTTGTCCTACATGAGAATAACTCCTAAAAAAATAGACCAAAAATAATTTTTATTAATTTTAGTAATCTTTCTTTGTTTATTTGCATTTCATGCATTTTTAACATTTTTAAATCATAGAAAAATTTTAAAAACTGTCGTTTTTACATATTTATTAAAACAATAAATAAAGAAGTTTTAATTTCTACAAAATATAGATTAATTTAGAATTTTTAATTTCTATGATTGTTAATTAAAAAATATAAAAAGAAAAGAGAATAAGGATTTAATTGTAATGAGATTTTAATTTAAGCAATTGACCCATTTTCGCTCGTGATCGCTTAGAGCCCCCCTTCCATCAATAGGTACTCCCAAGCCATCGACCATTTTTAATACCAAACTAGAACAAACCATAATTTTCCTACACAAACCCTCATAACCCAAGCCTATTCCCTAGCCCATAATCTATTGGCATATGCCCCCACCGTAATCCCCACCCTATATAATAGTATCTACACAAACACCCAAAGGAGACACAAAAAAAAAAAACTGAAAAGGTGCGCTTTACTGCTTCTTCATGAAGTCAGCTGTATAGCTACAAAGGCTCCCAATCACTGCTCCCTCTTGTAGTAAGGGACGAGAGATACAAAGGCTAACAAATAGCCAAGAAAACGAAAAAGGAGCAGGATCTGTCGATTCCAAAAAATTTCAAAGACCTTACCCCCTTTTGAAATCCATCTCCTTCACACCACCCCCTCGTCAAACACGCCGGAAACTAGCCCCCAAACGAGACCGTCTCCACCTTAGCCCTAACCTTTCCTTCTTCATAGGAACCTAACAAAGCAGCCTTAGCGAGCACAGTTACAGCAGCGTAAACAAAAAAATGATCCCCACCCCATCTCTGGCGAGCTTCACACACACACACATACACCACGATGCACACATCATGTAGCTGTTGCCTCTTCACTCTTGAACGCACGCAGCAACAACCGATGGTGTCACTTCCATCAGCCAAGAAACAATTTTAGACTAGGAGCTACTGTTATGGAGCTGGTCCGGTTAGTTTTATGACGTAGTCTGAGCTTTCCGGCGATCGTTGAGGTCGTTGTTAGTCATTGGTCTCCTCCGGTTCTGTCCGTGGTCGCCGGTTTTGGGATATATTTTATTGAGGTCTCCGGTCTGCGAGGTTGGGGTGGAACGTCGTAGCTTGGTTTCCGTTTCCATAACTGAAATCCTTGTTTTCTCTGTACGCAACAAAGGTTAGAGATCTATCACCGAGGGATTCATTCTTTTAATCTTCTAATTATTTCTTACAATGCTTCTGCGTTTTTTTTGGTTATGTTTTAGATCAATTTAAATTTCGTTACCTTTTTCTTCTTTAGTTTGTTTCTATCTGTTTGATCGGGGTTAATTTTAGAAGTAATTTAAAATGTAAGGTTTTTCCATCTATGTCTTTAGGCTAATATTATTTGACAAGTCTATGTTTATAACGTAAATGGGTCAAATAACGTGTGTGTTAACATTCCATTCTTTATTTGATATATGTTGCCAGCTTTCCATTGTTCTGATATCTTGTTTCATGAAAGAACATTAGTTTTAAGTTTAAAATTATTTTAGTAATTTTATAAAAGCTTAAAATGGAGTCTTAAAATAAATAAAATCTTAAAACACATGGCCCTAGCTCAATTAATGTGTAAATTCTTAGAAATCGAGGTGCGTCATTTAGCAATTTCCACGGCCCTTACAAAGTGCAAACTCGTAGTTGCTTTAGGCACGTATTTTAATAATATTACTTTCAACTCGGGTGCATATTTATGTGATCCAAATCAAAAATCTCAGCAATGTTAAAATATGTAAAATCAGAATTTTAGCCAATTATAGTAGTTTTAGCGACCGTGCTAGAACCACGGGATCCGGGGGTGCCTAACACCTTCCCTCGGGTCAACAGAATTCCTTACTTAGAATTTCTGATTCGCAAACTCCATTTGGGTAGTCAAAAATTTCATCGATTTGGGATTCTAAATAAACCGGTGACTTGGGACACCTGAAAAACCAAACCTATCTCAAGTTGCGACTCTAAATAAATAAATAAATAATTTCATTTCGAATAATGTCACTAATTGGAAAAACTCCATTATACGTGTCATCCTTCGGGGTAGCCGTGTAAAAAGGAGGTGTGACAATGAGTCGAGATGTGACCTGAATACATTGTGCACCAAATGCATAAAAGCTACTGGGGCATTGGTCAGCTCAAATGACATATAATGAACTCGTAATGACCATACCGAATCTTGAAGGCAGTCTTCAGGATATCTAGCTCCCGAATATTCAACTGATGGTAACCTGAGTACAAGTCAATCTTAGAAAACACATGTGCACCCTGAAGCTGGTCAAACAGATCATCAATACGAGGCAAAGGAAAACAGTTCTTCATGATAACCTTGTTCAACATGCAATCATCAATACACATACGCTTGAACCATCCTTCTTCTTCACAAACAAGACAGGAGCACCCCACGGTGAAACACTGGGTCGAATAAAACCCTTACCAAGCAATTCCTCTAACTGATCCTTAAACTCCTTCAACTCAGGAGGCGCCATACAATAACGGAGGAATGGAAATGGGCTCAGTGCCCGGCAATAGATCAATGCCAAAATCAATGTCCCTATTAGGCGGCATACCCAGAAGATCAGCTGGAAACACATCGGGAAAATCTCGTACCACTGGAACAGAATCAACAGAAAGGGTATCCATACTACATCTCTCACATAGGCTAAATACATTGCACATCCCTTTTCAACCATACGCTGAGCTTTAAGGAAAGAGATAACTCTACTAGGAGTGTGATCTAAAGTGTCACTCCACAAAATACGCGGAGTACCTGCCATAGCCAACGTCATGGTCTTGACGTGACAATCAAGAATAGCATAATGGGGCGACAACAAGCCCATGCCCAAGATAATATCAAAATCAACCATGTCGAGTAACAATAAATCTGCCCTGGTCTCAAAACTACGTTTAGTAACCAAACATGACCGATAAACGCGGTCCACAACAAAGGTATCTCCTGCAGGAGTAGAAACATAAACGGGGGCACTCAAAGAATCCTGAGGCACACCCAAATACGGAGAAAAGTAAGAAGACACATAAGAATAAGTAGAGGCCGGATCGAACAAAACTGATGCCTTTCTATGGCACACCAATATAATACATGTTATAACAGAATCGGAGGCAACAGCCTCAGCACGAGCAGGAAGGGCATAATATCTGGCATGGCCTCCCCCTAGAGGGCGACCTCTACCTTCCAGCCTCTACCGCTATCTGGATGATCGGGTGGGGAGGCAACTGGGGCTGTAACTATAGCCTTAGAGCTCTAAGGGACATGTTGTGGCTGAGCAGTCTGTGAAGATGCACCCCTACCAAGTCCGGGGTAGTCCCTAACCACATGGCATGTATCACCACACTCGAAACAAGCTCTGGGAGGACGCGGTAGCTGTGACTGATCAGGGCTAGGTATGTTGGACTGACCTTTGGAAACATCCCACGCATGAGGCGTGCTAGAAATCGGAGGTGCATAGTAAGGCTCTTGAGATACAGGCGGAGCTGGAGCACTGATGACTGCTACAAGAGCTGAATGAACGGGGAGACCCCCAAAATCCCTACCATGTCACCTACTGCTAGGGTATGGGCACCAGAATAGTGGACCGACTCTCACGACCTCTTAGCCTCTCTCTCCTCTCGCCCCCTAGCGTGCATACTCTCGATCCTCCTAGAAATTCTCACCACCTGCTGATAAGGAATCTCCATCTCCAACTCTCGAGCCATGCTAGATCTGATAGGTGGGATAAGACCCTCAATGAACTTGCAAACCCTCTCGCATACTCTAGCAACCAAAGGCGGTGCATGCCTGGCCAATCTGGTATAACGGATAGCATACTCCGAAATGGTCATGGCACCCTGGCGCAAATGCTCAAACTCGGCGTGCCATCATCCCTGAAACTCTGGGGGACAAACTCTCTCACAAACATCTCCGAGAACTGGGTCTAAGTCAGTGAAGCAGACTCGACTGGACTATCTATCTTATAAGTGCGCCACCAATCATAGGCGGCTCCCCGAAGTTGAGAAGCAGTGAAGGAAACCCCGTTGGACTCTACTATGCCCATAGTGTGAAGAATATGGTGGCACTCCTCTATAAATCCCAAGGCATCATCTGTCTTTAATCCACTAAAAACCGGCAGATCATACTTCTTGAACCTCTCCAATCATCGATGCTCGACTTAAGAAGCAGCTGCCCCCATCCATGGGCTGAACTGGCACTACAGGCGGAATAGGAATGATCTATGGGACCTGGTCAACATGCACTCGCTGCTCAGGAGTGCGGACGGCGGGAGTCTGTGCTCCTCCCCCAGCCTGGGATGTGGCCGCAGCGAGGGGAAGCAACCATGCCTGAGCTAAGGTGGTGTACATAGACATGAACTGAGCAAACGTCTCTTAAAGGGCTGGAGTAGTAGTGGCAGCAGTACGTGTGCCAGGTGCCTGGGCTTTGGCTGGATCTCTTGGCGGTACCTTAGTGGCAGCTCGTGCAGGTGCTCTGGCTGCACCACGTGGTGTCCTCGACCTCTGCCTCGGCCCCAGCCCCAGCCTCTGACGGCTGCAATAGGGGGCGTGGGCACCTAATCATCCTGAATAGTGTGTGTCCTCACCATCTATGAGAGAATAGAAGACACAAGTTTAGATCTGATGTCAAAAATATCGCACGATAAGGAAATCAATAAAGTGAAGATTTTTCCTAAACAGTTACATAGCATCTCGTAGATAAGTACAGACGTCTCCGTATGGATCAGTGAAACTCTAATAAACTGGCATGTGTTCCGTGACTCCTATGAACCTAGAGTTGTAATACCAACTTGCCACGATCCCAGTTCACCCTCCATGAACATGTCATGATGGCACCTAGTTCCTACAACTAGGTAAGCCTAACAATGCGGAAACTTAATATAATTTGCAGAAACATTTAATTAAAATAAGCAAAAACTAGAAGAAAAATGGTATATAAGTGCCACTTGGCATATACAACTTAAAATAAATGTGGAAGTCTCCAACTCAATAGTTTATCAAAATCAGTTAAGAGTTTTTATATTTTTTAGGTATTTAAATTGAATTTTTTTAACCTTTTCATAGCCCAATTTTGTAGAATTATTTTTAGCCAAATTATGTTCTTGCAAGACGCCCAAATTAAACAACCCAAGCCCAATACCCACTAACCCTACCCTCTCCTTCTTTAACATACACAAGACTAAAACCCCTAGTCTCTTCTTCAACCCTGGAACATAAGAACAAGAACCTTGAACCTAAGACAACAATGAAGAAAAAACCCTAGCTAGAAGGACTAGACAAAGAACAACACCTCCTCTCCGAAACTAGCCGCACACCCACCTCCTCTCCAAAAAACAACACCAGCAGCAATCCTATACACCACCATGCAGCGGTTGCGCGACCATGTGCCAGCAACCTTCCGCCGCCACCTTCCCCTTCACTCTATCTGAACGGACTGCATTTTTGAACCATTGAGCCATCACACCAGACCCAGCGGAAAACCACCTCCCTAAACAAAACTCAGCTGCAAGACCTATCTTCTCCAAGAGGGGACAACCATTTTTGGACGGAGAAAAGAAAACATTCAGCACTTCAGCTTCCTCATTCAAAGAAAAACTCTAGACCAAAATCTAACGCCCTAAGCCACTAGCACCCATCTCCTCACTGCCGACACCATTTGTGAGACACACACATTGCAACAGACCCCCTCCGTCCCTCGCAGCATCATTCTGTTCGAAATAACAAAGCTGAAATATTGACTCGATCCCTCCTTGTCCGATTTTTTTGTTGGTTTTAGATTCAAAAAATAAGAAAATACGAAAAGTAAGAACTCTATCTTGCGTCATTTTCAATTTCAAACATTGGTTGATTATGGAGTTGGTTTGAGCTTGAGGTAAGTCTGATTGCTCTAGTGTGGTCATCGTCGTTTGAGTAGTCTTGCTGGTTCGTGGTACCAATTCGATTTCTGTTGCTACTATATTTTTGTGATTGGATTTGGTAGATCGGAGGTGTTGTTCTTGCATTCTGTTGATTAATTGAAAAGTTTTGCACGAGGTTCTATACTTCAATTCATTACTCATTCTGATGCTAACTATTTGCTTGGTGATTCAAATTTGCGACTCCTTATCTATGATGTGGAATGTGCCTGCTCGTATGTTTGCTTGAATTGATTGCGAATGAATTGAAATCACGCGTTTAGTTATTTGAATTGTATGCTTAATTAGAATCGAAAAACATGACTGTCTATTGTTGGATTTAAAAGAGGAGTTTGGGAAGATGTAATTTGAAATAACAATTGGATCTAAAAGTTATGGAATGAGGTGAAACGTAAGTTGTTTAATGTTCTGAATTTCTTATTTAGGTAGATCTATTACCAAATTAACATTAGGAGCATTTATTAGGCCGACTACACATAGGTAGGCAAATTTTAGGATTTTTATTGATTTGCGGCAAAATTTCGTTTCCGTAGTTAAATTTATATGGGGGATACCCCGTGAAGTTGGTATATATTATTATCCGGAGTATCCCTTTCTCGCAGATGCGGGGATGCTCCTACGAAATTTCCTCCGCTTCTACGGTACTTGAAAACTCTGCCCAAATCCACTCCTGCAATGGAATGGCTGCTTATGCGGCTCTACTTCTGCGGTTCCCAAGCTGCAGAAGTGGAAATATTAGAAGACAAGAATTGGCTGCTACAACACTTCAAAATTTTCTCTGTTAACCACCCGAAATCATTCCATTGCCTTCGGGACTTCAACCAACAGAATCAATAACACCAAATACCCTATTTGAACTTGTACCAAATCTTCAAACCACCTAAAACAACACCTGAAACTCGAATTAAACAAGAATTTGAGCATAAGAACTTCAATTTTTATCAAAACACGCTTTCGATCATAAACCTAACGAAGACACGCCCGAATGACCTTAAATTTTGCACACATGACATGATGGAGTTACCGCAACTTCCAAAATCCCAATCCGACCCTCGAATCAAAAACTCACTATCGGACTGGAAACTTCAAAAATTCACACTTCGAAATTTTAAGCCTAAATGAGCTACAAACTTCCAAAATAAATTCCAAACACGCTCCCAACCTCGAAATCACCTAACGAAGCTAACAGAACCATCAAATTTTTATTCCAAGGTCGTCTTCACACTGTTCTAACAACGGATCACTTTTAAACACATAAGCCCTCATTTAGGGATTATGTGTTCCAAAACTCTCCAAAATCCAATACCGAATGTCCCAGCAAACCAAAGTAGCAGAAATGAACTTAGGGGAAGCAGTTAAGTGGGGATCGGGGCTTAAATTCCAAAAACGATCGGCCGGGTTGTTTCATCTTCTTTATTTAATTCACGTATTAGGTTTTTTTAGGAGGATATATTATTTTTAACTAATTTTTATTTTAATATAATACTTAAAAATGCCAAATATAGTTTTAACTTTAATTTTTAGTTTTATTTTTAATGTTAATAGTTTATCATAATCAATTAAGATTTTTCTATATTTTTATAGGTATTTAAATTGAATTTTTTTAACCTTTTCTTAGCCCAATTTTGTAGAACTTATTTTAGCCCAATTATATTCTTGCAAGAGGCCCAAATTAAACAACCCAAGCCCAATACCCACTAACCCTACCCTCTCCTTCTTTAACATACACAAGACTAAAACCCCTAGTCTCTTCTTCAACCTTGGAACATAAGAACAAGAACCTTGAACCTAAGACAACAATGAAGAAAAAACCCTAGCTAGAAGGACTAGATAAGACTTAACAAATAGAACCCTTCTGCACCTAATACTAGTCGCACACCCACCTCTCTCCAAAAAACAACACCAGCAGCAATCCTTTACACCACCACGCAGCCGCTGCGTGACCATATGCCAGCAACCTACCGCCGCCGCCTTCCCCTTCACTCAATCTGAATGGACCGCATTTTTGAACCATTGAGCCATCACCCCAGACCCACCGGAAAACCACCGGCCTAAACAAAACTCAGCTGCAAGACCTATATTCTCCAAGAGGGGACAACTATTTTTGGACGGAGAAAAAGAAAACTTTCAGCACTTCAGCTTCCTCATTCAAAGAAAAACTAGACCAACAAATCTAACTCCCTAAGACGCTAGCGCCCATCTCCTCACTGTCCATACCATTTGTGAGACACAGACAGTACAAAAGACCCCATCCGTCTCTCACAGCATCATTCGGTTGAAATCACAAAGCTGAAATATTGACTCGATTCCTCCTTGTCCGATTTTTCTGTAGTTTTGAATTCAAAAAATTAAAAAATACGAAAAACAAGAATTCTATCTTGCATCATTTTCAATTTCGAACTTTGGTTGATTAGGGAGTTGGTTTGAGTTTGAGGTGAGTTGATTGGTCTAGTGTGGTCATCGTCGTTTAAGTATTGTTGCTGGTTCGCGGTACCAATTCGATTTCTGTTGCTACTATATTTTTGTGATTGGATTAGGTAGATCGGAGGTGTTGATCTTGCTTCTCTCGATTAATTGAGAAGTTCTGTACGAGGTTCAACACTTCAATTCTTTACTCATTCTTATGCTATCTATTTGCTTGGTGATTCAATTTTGCGACTCGTTATCTATGATGTGGAATGTTCATGCTCGTATGTTTGCTTGAATTGATTGCGAATGAATTGAAATCACGCGTTTAGTTATTTGAATTGTTGCTTAATTAGAATCGAAAAACGTGATTGTCTGTTGTTGGATTTAAAAGAGGGTTTGGGAAGATGTAATTTAAAATAACAATTGGATCTAAAAGTTGTGGAATGAGGTGAAACGTAAGTTTTTTAATGTTCTAAATTTCTCATTTAGGTAGATCTATTACCAATTTAACGTTAGGAGCATGCTTTAGGCCGACCACACATAGGTAGGCAAATTTTAGGATTTTTATTAATTTGAGGCGAGAGGCCGTTTCCGTAGTTAAATTTATATGGGGGATGCCCCGTGAAGTTTGTATATATTATTATGCGGAGTATCCCTTTCGCACAGATGTGAGGCTGCTCCTACGAAATTTCCTCCGTATCTATGGTACTTGAAAACTCTGCCCAAATCCACTCCTGCAGTGGAACGGCTGCTTATGCGGCTCTGCTTCTACGGTTCCCGAGCTGCAGAAGTGAAAATACTAGAAGAGAAGAATTAGCTACTACAACACTTCAATATTTTCTCCGTTAACCACCCGAAATCATCCCAATGCCTCTAGGACTTCAACCAATAGAATCAATAACACCAAATACCCTATTTGAACTTGTACCAAATCTTTAAACTATCTAAACCAACACCGGAAACTCGAATTAAACAAGGATTTGAGCCTAAGAACTTCAATTTTTATCAAAACACGCTTTCGATCAAAAACCTCACCAAGACACGCCCGAATGACCTGAAATTTAGAGCACACATCCCAAATGAAATGATGGAGTTACCGCAACTTCCAAAATTCCAATCCGACCCTCGAATCAAAAACTCTCTATCAGGCTGGAAACTTCAAAAATTCACACTTCAAAATTTCAAGCCTAAATGAGCTACGAACTTTCATAATAAATTTCGAACATACTCCCAACCCCAAAATCACCTAACGGAGCTAATAGAACCATCGAATTTTTATTCCAAGGTCGTCTTCACACTGTTCTAACGACGGATCACTTTTCAACACTTAAGCTCCCATTTAGGGACTATGTGTCCCAAAACTCTCCAAAACCCAATACTGAATGTCCCGGCAAGCCAAAGTAGCAGAAATAAACTTAGGGGAAGCAGTTAATTGGGGATCGGGGCGTAATTTTAAAAATTATCGGCCGGGTCGTTTCATCTTCTTCATTTGATTCACGTATTAGATTTTTTTAGGAGGATATATTATTTTTAACATATTTTTATTTTAATATAATCCTTAAAATGCCAAATATAATTTTAACTTTAATTTTTAGTTTTATTTTTAATATTAATAGTTTATCAAAATCAGTTAAGAGTTTTTATATTTTTTTAGGTATTTAAATTGAATTTTTTTAAACGTTTTCTTAGCCCAATTTTGTAGAATTTTTTATAGCCAAATTATGTTCTTGCAAGAGGCCCAAATTAAACAACCCAAGCCCAAATTAAACAACCCAAGCCCAATACCCACTAACCCTACCCTCTCCTTTTTTAACATATACAAGACTAAAACCCCTAGTCTCTTCTTCAACCCTGGAACATAAGAACAAGAACCTTGAACCTAAGACAACAATGAAGAAAAAACCCTAGGTAGAAGGGCTAGACAAGACTTAATTAAGAGTACCCTTCAGCACCTAAAACTAGCCGCACACCCACCTCTTCTCCAAAAAACAACGCCAACAGCAATCCTCTACACCACCACGCAGCCGTTGCGTGACCATATGCCAGCAACCTACCGCCGCCGCCTTCCCCTTCACTCAATCTGAACGGACCGCATTTTTGAACCCTTGAGCCATCACCCCAGATCCACCGGAAAACCACCGCCCTAAACAAACCTCAGCCGCAAGACCTATCTTCTCCAAGAGGGGAAAACCATATTTGGACGAAGAAAAAGAAAACTTCAGCACTTCAGCTTCCTCATTCAAAGAAAAACTCTAGACCAAAAAATCTAACGCCCTAAGCCGCTAGCGCCCATCTTCTCATTGTCGACACCATTTGTGAGACACGCACAGTGCAAAAGACCACCTCCGTCCCTCGCAGCATCATTCTGTCGAAATAACAAAGCTGAAATATTGACCTGATTCCTCCTTGTCCGATTTTTCTGTTGGTTTTGGATTCAAAAAATCAGAAAATACGAAAAATAAGAATTCTATCTTGCGTCATTTTCAATTTCGAACTTTGTTTGATTATGGAGCTGGTTTGATTTTGATGTGAGTCTGATTACACTAGTGTGCTCATCGTCGTTTGAGTATTGTTGCTGGTTCGTGGTACCAATTCGATTTCTGTTGCTACTATATATTAGTGATTGGATTCGGTAGATCTGAGGTTTTGTTCTTGCATTCTCTCGATTAATTGAAAAGTTTTGGGCGAGGTTCAATACTTCAATTCTTTACTCATTCTTATGCTAACTATTTGCTTGGTGATTCAATTTTGTGACTCGTTATCTATGATGTGGAATATGCCTGCTCGTATGTTTGCTTGAATTGATTACGAATGAATTGAAATCATGCGTTTAGTTATTTGAATTGTATGCTTAATTAGAATCGAAAAACGTGATTGTCTATTGTTGGATTTAAAAGAGGAGTTTGGGAAGATGTAATTTAAAATAACAATTGGATCTAAAAGTTGTGGAATGAGGTGAAATGTATGTTGTTTAATGTTTTGAATTTCTCATTTAGGTAGACATATTACCAATTTAACGTTAGGAGCGTGCTTTAGGCCGACCATACCTAGGTAGGCAAATTTTAGGATTTTTATTAATTTGAGGCGATAGGTCGTTTCCGCAGTTAAATTTATATGGGGGATGCCCCATGAAGTTTCTTTATATTATTATCCGGAGTATCCCTTTCTTGCAGATGCGAGGCTGCTCCTACGAAATTTCCTCTGTATCTACGGTACTTGAAAAATCTACCCAAATCCGCTCCTGCAATGTAATGGCTACTTATGCGGCTCTGCTTCTGCGGTTCCCAAGCTGCAGAAGTGAAAATACTAGAAGAGAAGAATCAGTTGCTACAACACTTCAAAATTTTCTCCGTTAACCACCCGAAATCATCCCAATGCCTCCAGGATTTCAACCAAGAGAGTCAATAACACCAAATACCATATTTGAACTTGTACCAAATCTTCAAACATCCTAAAACAACACCAGAAACTCGAATTAAATAAGGATTTGAGCCTAAGAACTTCAATTTTTATCAAAACACGCTTTTGATCAAAAAGCTAACCAAGACATGCCCGAATGACCTGAAATTTTGGGCGCACATCCCAAATTACATGATGGACTTACTGCAACTTCCAAAATTCCAATCCGACCCTCGAATCAAAAACTCACTATTAGACTGGAAACTTCAAAAATTCACACTTCGGAATTTCAAGCCTAAATGAGCTACGAACTTCCAAAATACATTCGAACACGCTCCCAACTCCGAAATCGCCTAACAGAGCTAACGGAACCATCGAATTTTTATTCCAAGGTCATCTTCACACTGTTCTAACTACAGACCACTTTTCAACACTTAAGCTCTCATTTAGGGACTATGTGTCCCAAAACTCTCCAAAACGCAATACCGAATGTCCCGGCAAACAAAAGTAGCAGAAATGAACTTAGGGGAAGCAGTTAATGGGGATCAGGGCGTAAATTCCAAAAATGACTGGCCGGATCGTTTCATCTTCTTTATTTATTCACGTATTAGATTTTTTAGGAGGATATATTATTTTTAGCCTATTTTTATTTTAATATAATCCTTAAAATTGCTAAATATAATTTTAACTTTAATATTTAGTTTTATTTTTAATATTAACAGTTTATCAAAATCAATTAAGAGTTTTTATATTTTTATAGGCATTTAAATTGAAATCACGCGTTTAGTTATTTGAATTGTATGCTTAATTAGAATCGAAAAACGTGGCTGTCTGTTGTTGGATTTAAAAGAGGAGTTTGGGAAGATGTAATTTAAAATAACAATTGGATCTAAAAGTTGTGGAATGAGGTTAAACGTAAGTTGTTTAATATTCTGAATTTCTCAATTAGGTAGATCTATTGCCAATTTAACGTTAGGAGCATGCTTTAGGCCAACCACACCTAGGTAGGCAAATTTTTCGGATTTTTATTAATTTGAGGCGAGAGATCGTTTTCGTAGTTAAATTTATATGGGGGATGCCCCGTGAAGTTTGTATATTATTATCCGGGGTATGCCCCAAAGAACTATGTAAATATTTTGGAGGGTTTGGCGAGCATGGTGGAGATGTCGTAGTATAGGTAAGTGTAGGATTTTTCTTTTCTTTTCCTTTTCATTTTCTTTCATTTAGGTGGGGACGACCTCGAGCCTCTTGTGTATTTATTTTATTTCTATGTGTTTTACCTCAATTAGAATGTTTTAAAAGCCAACTAGATCGAGTACGCAACCGTGACCTTCATGGGACTCGGGGAGTGCCTAACACCTTCTCCCCGAATCAAATGAACCCTTTACCCTTATCTCTGGTGCAGACTTAGTTTGGAGTCCAAAGTATTTTAAAAGGAAAATTATTTTAAAAAAATGGTGACCTGGCACACCAAAATTAATGCCAGATGGCGACTTTGAGTTATTCTCCTTTTGAATACAATTTTTGTCAATTTTAATTAAAAACCTTTTCCAGGTTTTATTAAATCCTTTTATTACTTTTAAATAAGTAGAATTTAGTTAAAAAAGGGAGTGTGACATATTGTATGAAAGTTGATTAACATAATGAATTTCTCCAAATTCACCCAAATTCACAATGGTTTACCAATTTATATTATCTCTGATTTGTTACTTTGTCTTTCTATTTGCTTTCAATTAACTTATTTTCTCCTCCTCAAGTTGAGTAGCTGTACTATGTGAGATTTCTCCTCCCATTAAAAACATTTCAATTTTTATAATTCACAATAGGTCTGAGAACCGTGCTAGTTTGGTCATTGGTGATTGGAGGACCCCCAACTTGAACCGCACTAACTTCTTGTGCAAAAAAAAAAAAAAGGACTACGTAGCAATTAGGAAAACTAAGTTTGTTAGTTTACATATTTTTAATAAATTAAAAACAATTAGAATAACCGTACACATGCCCACCAAAAATATAGTTCATTTTCAAATATGCAACACCGCAACAAATACATGTTAGATATGTTTTTTTTTATAAGTTGTTTTAGACTTTTTTTGGGGGGTGATTGTCATATACAAATTTGGTGATTGCCAGGGAATCAATAAGTTTATATAAATGTATTTATGACCTTACAACTATTTTCTTCTTCCCTTCCCGTATGATTATTGATGAAACTCAAGTCGAAGTAAAAGGCACAACGTCTAAATAGGCTTATATAGCCATTGTGAGGGTTCGAATTTAACGACAATACTAAAATATCAGCAAAAACGATGAAATTGTTATAAATACACTTCTATTTAAGGTGAATGTCTTTAATTAGAGAGATTCTAGAGTTCTATTCTTGGTAGATAAATCATCCTCCTCCCTATAAATAGAGGTGTCCTCTACCATTGTAAATCACTCCTAACATTCTCTAAGTATCAATAAGAAGAACTCTCTCTACTCTTCTCTCTATTTGCTCTTGTTCTTGAGTTATTGTTCTTGTCTTTTATATTATTTCATAACACGTTATCAGCACGAGACTCTACCGTCTCAAGAACCATTCTCGAGAAATCTAAGGTATTTCCCTCTTCCTAATTTAATTTTCGATTATGTCTGACATTACGAAAAGAAAGTTCGTTGCCCTTGAAATTTCGGGCAAGAACTATATGACATGGGTGTTGGATGCTGAAATCCACTTAGATGCTATGGGTCTCGGAGACACCATCAAAGATAGAGAAAAAGCATCCACCCAAGAATGTGCAAAGGCCTTGATTTTCTTGCGCCACCACCTTGATGAAGGTTTGAAGATTGAATATCTCACCGTCAAGGATCCACTCGTCTTGTGGAACGGCTTAAAGGAGAGATATGACAACATGAAGTTGGTCACTCTGCCACAAGCACGATATGATTGGGCTCATCTGAGGCTCCAGGACTTTAAGTCCGTTTCTGAATATAATTCTGCTATGTTCAGAATTACTTCTAAATTGAAGCTATGCGGGGATAATATCTCCGATTATGATATGCTTGAGAAAACGTTTACAACGTTTCATGCCTCCAATATAGTACTGCAACAACAGTACAGAGAGAAAGGCTTTACAAAGTACTCTGAACTGATTTCTCTTCTACTTGTGGCTGAGCGAAATAATGACCTGCTCATGAGAAATCATGAAAATCGACCCACTGGGTCTACACCACTGCCTGAAGCAGATAAGGTGCACTCTCATTATGCCAAACATGAAAAGGGCCATGGTCATGGTCGTAAACGGGGTCATAGCCAGGGACGTAGACAAGGGAGAAATTCCAATGAAGTCCGTCAACCCCCAAGGAGAGATAACCGCCGAAAGCAGAAACGGGGTCATGAAGATCCTAAGGCAAATGGTTCAGAAACTATATGTTATCGTTGCGGTGGGAAAGGGCACTGGTCAAAGACTTGCCGTATACCAAGACACTTGGTTGACCTTTATCAAGCATCTCGAAAGAGAAAAGGCCCTGAAACAAATTTCGTCTATGACGACGATGAAGACATCACCCACCTGGATGTGGCAGACTTCTTTGAGCAACCCGACGGGAAAATAGACCACCTAATCGGCGATGGGTCCGTGATGAAAGAAGATGGAGTTATTTGATTTTATTCTACTTATTTGTATTAGTTAGTGAATAAATTAATAGTCATTAGTATTAGCTCGTATTAGTTAGTTCATGATGCAATGTTAGCAGTAGTTCTTTAGAATATCTTCAATATGCTCAAATATCAATAATATTTTTATTTTCAGAAGGGGTAATCGACTAGCCTGAAAAACTAGTCGATTATCTACTATTTTCGCATTAAAGCTGAAAAACAATTGATCAACAATCGATTGTCTTTGACTAACAATCGATTGTCATTAAGACAGTGTAATCTGGAATTTTTCAAAAATCATCCACAATCGATTGTCTTTGTCTAACAATCGATTGTCGTTAAGACAGTGTAATCTGGAATTTTTCAAAATAGCCAACAATCGATTGTCCATGCATAACAATCGATTGTCTTGAAACAGTGAGGTCTGAAATTTTTCAAAATAGCCAACAATCGATTGTCTATGCATAACAATCGATTGTCTTAAGACAGTACGATCTGAAGTTTTTCAAAATAGCAAATAATCGATTGTGTGTGTTTAACAATCGATTGTCAATGTTCAACAATCGATTGTTTGTAAGTAACAATCGATTGTTTGAAGAAAACGTTTAAACTGAAATTTTCAAACTGCAAAGTAATGGATAACATATCTGATTTTGTTAGTCAACTGTTAGCAGCAGATTTTGAAAATATTATGTGACACAAAAGAATTGAACTTGTTTATTCTTATGTTCTTGTATCTCTTTTGTATGTCAAACTATGGGATAGCAAATATGGATATCTCACAAAGCGAACTTGGATCAACATCCAACTGTAAAAGTATTTGCCTAGTTGATTCATGTACTACACATACAATACTCAAAGAAAGGAAGTATTTCTCTCAACTAAATATGTGTAAGGCAAACGTTACAACAATCTCTGGAAGTAGTAAATTGATTGAAGGCTCCGGAAGAGCAATTGTAACTCTGCCCAAGGGCACGACGTTAATCATAGAGAATGCAATGTTCTCCTCCAAGTCTAAGAGAAACTTGTTGAATTTTAAAGATGTACGCCGGAATGGCTATCATATTGAGACAATGGATGAAGATAATCTTGAATATCTCGTCATCACAAAGAATGTCTCCGGCCAAAAGAGGGTTATTGAGAAATTCCCGTCTTTATCTTGTGGCCTGTATTGGACAAGAATTAGTGCAATTGAGGCACATTCAACAGCAAACCAAAGGGTTACTGATTCCAATACTTTTGTACTTTGGCATGATCGATTGGGACACCCAGGATCGGTCATGATGAGACGGATTATAGAAAGCTCATATGGGCATCCGTTAAAGAATTTCAAAATTCTTTCGAATAATGAATATCCTTGCACTTCGTGTTATCAAGGCAAGTTGATTATCAGGCCATCACCAACAAAGGTTGGGACTGAGTCACCCACGTTTCTGGAACGTATACAAGGGGACATTTGTGGACCTATTCACCCACCTAGTGGGTCGTTTAGGTATTTCATGGTCTTGATAGACGCATCCTGTAGATGGTTTCATGTGTGCCTGTTGTCATCACGCAACCTTGCGTTTGCGAAATTAATGGCACAAATAATTCGACTACGAGCACAATTTCCAGATAATCCAATCAAGTCCATTAGACTGGATAATGCTGCTGAGTTTACATCCCAAGCATTTAATGATTATTGCTTATCAATCGGGATAAAAGTTGAACATTCTGTAGCTCATGTTCACACTCAAAACGGTCTTGCAGAATCGTTAATTAAACGCCTGCAATTGATTGCAAGGCCATTACTTATGAGAACGAGGCTGCCCACTTCGGTATGGGGTCACGCCATCTTACATGCAACAATGCTAATTCGTCTCAGACCGACGAATTACCACAAGTATTCCCCGTTGCAATTGGTTTTGGGTCATGAACCCAATATATCCCATTTAAGGATTTTTGGATGCGCAGTATATGTGCCTATTGCACCGCCATCCCGCACCAAAATGGGTCCGCAAAGAAGGTTAGGAATATATGTTGGGTTTGAATCGCCCTCCATCATTCGCTACCTCGAAACATTGACAGGCGACTTGTTTACTGCACGATTTGCAGACTGTCGATTTGATGAGTCACTTTTCCCAAAATTAGGGGGAGAAGTTGGTGAAACCAAACGGGAAATTTTGTGGAAAAATGCATCATTATCTCATCTTGATCCACATACCTCTATTTGTGAAAGAGAGGTACAAAAGATTATCCATTTGCAAAGAATAGCAAATCAAATGCCTGACGCATTTACGGACTTGAAAAGGATAACGAAATCCCACATTCCCGCGGAAAATGTTCCAATCCGTATTGATGTCCCTGTTGGACAATCATCTAGTGTCATATCCAATGAGTCAAATGCACGCCTGAAGCGTGGCAGACCATTAGGTTCCAAAGATCGAAATCCTAGAAAGAGGAAAAAGAACGATCAAAATGACACCACGAAAGAATCTCATGATTTAACAAATTCTGAGATTCATGAAGAATCCATTGAGCCCGAGACTCTGGAAAATACGGAACTATCCCTAAATCCAATTAATATTGAGGCAAATATTAATCGAGTGGATATTGTGGTGGATAATGCCTTTGCTTATAATGTAGCATCTAGCATTATGCAAGAATGTGAGGATCTCGAACCTCAATCTGTTGAAGAATGTCGAAAAAGACAGGATTGGCCAAAGTGGCAAGAAGCAATTCAATCAGAATTGAATTCGCTGGCAAAACGTGAAGTTTTTGGCCCTATAGTTGAAACACCTAATGGTGTTAAGCCTGTCGGCTATAAATGGGTCTTTGTACGCAAAAGAAATGAGAAAAACGAGGTACAAAGATATAAGGCACGCCTTGTTGCACAAGGTTTTTCTCAAAGGCCTGGTGTCGATTATGAAGAGACATATTCGCCTGTAATGGATGCGATAACCTTTCGTTATCTCATAAGTTTTGCTGTCCATGAAAAGCTTGACATGCACTTAATGGATGTGGTTACTGCCTATCTTTATGGCTCACTTGATAATGAGATATACATGAAAATTCCCGATGGACTCAAGGTGCCAAACGCGCACAACTCAAAATCTCGGGAAATGTTCTCAATTAAATTGCAAAGATCCTTGTATGGTCTAAAGCAATCTGGACGAATGTGGTATAATCGTCTTAGTGAGTACTTGTTAAAAGAAGGCTATATAAATGACGCCATTTGCCCGTGTGTTTTTATAAAGAAGACAACATCGGAATTTGTTGTACTTGCCGTATATGTTGATGACATAAACCTTATTGGAACCCCTATAGAACTCCAAAAGGCAATTGATTATCTAAAGGATGAATTCGAGATGAAAGATCTCGGAAAGACTAAACTATGTCTTGGTTTGCAAATTGAATATTTGGCAAACGGAATTTTTGTTCATCAATCTACCTATACAGAAAAGGTACTGAAACGGTTTTACATGGATGAAGCACATCCTTTAAGTACACCGATGGTTGTTCGATCACTTGATGTGAACAAAGATCCATTCCGACCACAAGAAAGGAATGAAGAGCTACTTGGTCCTGAAGTACCATATCTTAGCGCAATTGGCGCACTAATGTATCTTGCAAATACTTCAAGACCTGACATATCCTTTTCAGTTAATGTCTTAGCAAGATTTAGCTCGGCTCCTACGAGGAGACATTGGAATGGGATCAAACACATATTGCGGTACCTAATGGGAACTACCGATATGGGCTTATTTTATGGCAAGAATTGCAGCCCGAATCTTGTTGGTTATGCTGATGCTGGATATTTGTCCGACCCACACAAGGCTCGATCTCAAACGGGTTATGTGTTTACCTGTGGAGAAACCGCCATATCTTGGCGATCGACTAAGCAATCAATTGTGGCTACTTCATCTAATCATGCCGAGATAATTGCTATTCATGAAGCAAGTCGGGAGTGTGTGTGGTTAAGGTCGATAATACATCATATCCAAGACAAATGTGGTTTGAAGTGTGATAAACTACCCACAACTTTGTATGAAGACAATGCAGCATGTATAGCTCAATTGAAGGGAGGATTCATAAAAGGAGATAGAACGAAGCATATTTCACCAAAGTTATTCTTCACACATGATCTTCAAAAGAATGGTGATATCAATGTTCAACAGATTCGTTCAAGCGACAATATGGCTGATTTGTTTACAAAATCTCTACCAAAGTCAACCTTCAAGAAGCTAGTTCACAAGATCGGGATGCGAAGACTTAAGGACATAAATTGATGTTCTTATCAGGGGGAGTTTAATGCGCGTTGCACTCTTTTTCCCTTATAAGGTTTTGTCCCACCGGGTTTTCCTTGCGAGGTTTTTAACGAGGCAACCAATAGGCGCATATTCAAACATGTGTACTCTTTTTCCTTACTTTAATTTTTCCCATTGGGTTTTGTTTTAAGGTTTTAACGAGGCACATCATTGAATAGACATTCAAGGGGGAGTGTTATAAATACACTTCTATTTAAGGTGAATGTCTTTAATTAGAGAGATTCTAGAGTTCTATTCTTGGTAGATAAATTATCCTCCTCCCTATAAATAGAGGTGCCCTCTACCATTGTAAATCACTCCTAACATTCTCTAAGTATCAATAAGAAGAACTCTCTCTACTCTTCTCTCTATTTGCTCTTGTTCTTGAGTTATTGTTCTTGTCTTTTATATTATTTCATAACAGAAATAGTGTAATTGTGAGATAGGAATTAATAGGAAGCAAAATTTGTATTTACAGTGACTTGGGTGATGCACCATAATTAGACTATCAGGACATAATTGCAACAGTCAAAGTACAAACTGAATAAAACTATTGAAGGATACATAATGGATTGAGAACCTTTTTGTATATATTTCATAAACAAAATTTGTTTGTATTTGATAATTAACTAAAAATGAACATTAAGTATATAATAAAATTTCAAATAATATATAAGAATTTCTTTTTATTTTATTTTTCCATTCAACCTTGGAAAGAAAGTGATTTTTTTTATAAAGAAACTTTGTCGACAATTAAATGAAGTTCTTTTATAAGAAAACTAATATTTTACTTTCTTCCACGTTTTTCCCTCTGACTTTCCATTCATGCATTACTCAAAAAAAAACCCAACTGTAGTGAATATCAAGATAGATGGCATTAGATCAACAACAACAATAATAACTACCCAGGATATTCTCACAAAGTGGGATCTGGGGAGAGTAATAGGTAGACGAGCCTTACCTCTACCTGAAAGGGCAGAGAGGCTGGTTCCAATCGATCCTCGGCTCAGTGAAGGAAAGGAAAAACAAAAACAAAAACAAAAGAGCATTAGTAACTCCAAGAGAAATAGCGTAAATAATTATCTAAACAAAAGAATTATAAATAAAATAGCATGCAATAATTAGACAGTAACTACCATAAATAACTACCATAAGAGAGACACAATCCAATACACAAATCATCTATGGATAGCCCTGCCAAGCCTCACCCAACCCCGGGAGAGGAGTACGAAAAACTCTAGGAGCCCCTATCATACAACCCTGATACTAGACCTCCAGACTTTCCTATCAAGGGCCATGTCCTCGGAAACCCGCATTCTAGCCATGTCATACCTAATCACCTCTCCCCAATACCTCTTAGGTCTCCCTCTGCCTCGCCGTGCGCCGACTATTGCTAGCCGCTCACAACTCCTCACCGGGGCATCAGGACTTCTCCTCCGCACATGCCCGAACCACCTCAGCCTCGCTTCTCGCATCTTCTCATCCACCGGGGCCACCCCCACCTTCTCTCGAATTACTTCATTCTTAATCTCATCTAACCTGGTGAGCCCGCACATCCACCTGAGCATCCTCATCTCTGAGACCTTCATTCTCTGAACATGAGAGTTCTTCGCTGGCCAGCACTCAGCCTCATACAACATGGCAGGTCTAACCACAGCTCTATAAAACTTCCCCTTGAGTTTCTGTGGAACTTTCTTGCCACACAGGACTCCTGATGCAAGCCTCCACTTTGACCACCCCGCTCCTATACAATGAGTGACGTCCCCGTCAATCTCTCTGTCCCCCTGGATCACCGACCCAAGATATCTGACAGTGTTCCCGCCAATCCACGATCTATAGATGGCATTAGATCGTCAATAAAAAACCGCTAGAACTAGACTTGAAGTACACAACATTTGTTTCCTATATCTGTCCTTTAAGTCATAATCATTTCTTTTTAATCCAAATTCACTCATATTTACAAGTTAGAAACGAGTTAATTTGTTTCTAATTCATATTGTCAATGAACGTGTTAAATACGATCCTATATTGGAGTATTAGGTCTATATTATTTGCTTCGTTGTTGTATAAACTCAAACAATTGCATATAGGATTTAACTTGTGTAAGTCTGACATTACAAATGATTTGTACACTATTACTATGTTATAACATGTTACTTATACCTTATGGTCTAGATCATCAAATTAATCAGTTTAGATCATCAAAGAATATCTATGGTAAAGATAAGCTTCATTAAAATGTGAGATTTGTGATCTTCAAAATTAATAAGATAGGTTACTATAAAATTGAGCTTACTATATATGAGAGTTACGTACCTACTGTTGCAAATCACCTTAATCTAATAACATATTTATATCATAACCTATCGGTGCACAAAAATTAAACTCCATATAGTATCATCCCATTTTACACGAGTATAACTTTTTTAATAATACAAGTACTATATCTATCGAATCACCAAGAGATAATTGTGATAGATATTGGCAATGGAGGTGGGACTATCTTACACATTTATTACAATGAGTGCCGGAGCACAATCAAAATCAATATTCAGAAGGAGGAGGAGCTGCAGCAGAAACTGGACCAGTAGCATAAACTGGAGCATTAGCAGCAGCACCAGAGCTAAGAGGTTGAGATGTTCCATGGTGTGCACGAGTTTTCTGCGTCAAACATAGTCCATGCAAAGATACTCCTGCAAGTATTTCATTTTTTAGGATAAGAAAAGTTAAGCCTTTTGGCTAGATTAATGTATCTTATAAAGTACCAATAAAAGAAAGAGACGAAGTGTAGTTTTGTTAAATTAGAGGAAAAGGAGAAACAATAACAACAACAATAGTATAACAACTCACTAAAATTCCACAAGTGGGATATATGAGAAGGGTAGAGTATATGTAAACCTTATACCCCTATCCCAGGGGATAGAGAGGTTGTGTTTCGGTAAACCCTCCGTTCAGGAAAACGAAAAGAAAAATAGAAAGCAAATTGTAAAATAAGTTTTACATCATCAATGTAATTTAATTAACCAGTTGTAGCAAGTTGTTGAGTTGTCCACATCGGAGGGATTTGAGGTCCTTGGTCTCCTTATATGGCTTGGGCAATCCTCACCTCATAAGCTAGCTTTTGGGGTTGAGTTAGGCCCAATGTCCATTCTTTTCATGGTATCAGAGCCAGGCCCATCCCAATTATTGTTACCGATGTTGGGTCCCCATTTATGTTGTCCACGCTCCAGAGATCTGGGCGTGAGGGGGGGGTGTTGAGTTGTCCCACAACGGAGGGATTTGAGGTCCTTGGTCTCCTTATATGGCTTGGACAATCCTCACCTCATAAACTAACTTTTGTGGTTGAGTTAGGCCAATGTCCATTCTTTTTCAGTGTCAGCTTTATTTTTCCATATGATTGGTTCCCGTAATTATGGACAATTATGTTTTAGACCATATGATAGTGTAAAGATTCTTTTACGTACATTCTTATCTGTGTACATAAGTTTATAAAAAATATTATCATTGATTTAACAAACACACGAAAAATGGACACAAGGGGTACAACTCTTTTTTTGGGGGGGGGGGGGGGGGGGGGGTGTTAAGGATCCTCACCTTCAGCAGAAGCCAAATTGGAGTAAAGATCAATAATGTTGGGACAATTGTTGTAACACTGTGCTGAGCAAATTTTGGCAATGAATTTAGGATCAAGAAGGGAGTCTGAAGACAAGCCAAGCGATTGCCTGTCAACACCACATGCACCAATGCATTCATCCGTCTCTATATATTCCTGCATTTTATTAGTTGCAAACACTTCTGAAGTCTGGCATTCCATTTCCAGATTTCCTTCGCCAGAAACGTGACTCTCCAGCAAACATCTCTTTCCACTGGATGCAATTGAGAACGAACACATTTCTTCTGGTAATTCCTCGCATATCAAATCACCTGAAAAACAAACAAAAAAGCTAAATTAAAAGAGGTTAATTACAACTTCAAACCCTGAAGTGATTATATATTAAGGATGTAGAGGAAAGCAAGGTCTCCATTTATTTTTGGTTTTGGAGGTTAATTACCAAGAACTCCTTGGAAGAAGAGACATAAAGCAAAGAAAAGAAAGATCTTCATACTGATGCCCAAATAAACGCTGCAAGATTATTGCTTGGAGATTTGATGAAGGAAGAGTGAATGTGTTTGCATGAGGGGAATTATATATGGAAAATGAGAGTTTATATAGAGAAGTATTAGTCAAATCTATTGGAAAGGTAGGAGTTCCAGGACAATTGTCTATGAAAATTATCTGGGCGGATGTCGGTCAAAATAAATCCTTTTTTTCCTTTGTTGGATCTATTAATCAATATGCACTTGTATGAGTTACAAGAATTAATATATTGATTTACACTAATCCTACACTTCGTCTCTGCAAATTGTTTGCCGTAATACGAGAAGAATTCTTAACCTGCTAAACTGCGAAGTGACACGTTTCAAGGTAACTAGTTCCTGTCATGTAATATGATATCACTAAGTTGTTCTGTTTGCAAAGTTCAGGTAGTGTGATATTAAAGCCTCGAATTTAAATTGTTTTTATTATTAAAACCTTGCATGAAGATTGTGGCACGATCCTTGCTGGTAGTTTGTCTTTGTCTATGCAAAGTACAAAGGGGAGCCAGATTACACGTTTGGTTCAAGATAAGCAAACTGTGGCACGATCCTTGCTGGCAGTTTGTTTTTGTCTAGGTGGATACAGGAGGCAGCTTACGTTTGCCTATATACACAAACAGACAAGTTCCCAGTTTTTCTCTTCTAATTTTAGCAAGTTTTTTCTCTTTTTTTGTTTATATTGCTGAAGATAATGAGCTGCTTTCGTCATTTCAAGTACTTCCAATATTTAGGTTGATGAGCGTTGTGCAGGGGAATTTGGTATTTTATGTGTGGTGGACTGTACGAATTCATTTCACATGTATTTTGTTTGGGTGAGGGTTAGGAAGAAATCATGACAAGCGAAATATTACGACTACAAGAGAGAAGCAAAACTCCATAGACAGCTAATTAGATGAATATTAGGAGGGGGGGGGGGGGGGGGGCGACAAATTAAATAGTAGGAGTTGTACTATATATGCACAGAGAACAAGTTTGAAATGTCAGATTACACTTAACAGGTTAAAACAAGATAAGAAAGAATATACATAACACAAAAACCAGAAATGACTAATACGATTTAGTGTCCTTAATATAAAGTTTTGTCATTTGTCGTGTCGTGATCTTCATTCTTCCAGTGATTCAGAAAGTTGCTTTAACCTTATCTACACTATCGAGCTTAGCACCAAATGAGGTATATACAAATGCATCATCTATACAACATTCCTCAAGTATGAAAAAAATGTAATATCTGATCCTGGACCTTATATGCATTTCAATTATGAATACAAGTGAAAATGTCAAAACTTAGGGGAATTAAGGGGCTAAGGGATAAGTCACATTTGTTGATCAAATTAGGAACGACTAGAAGTGCTTATGTGCATGGGCAGAAAGGGAAGAAAATTGCAAGTAATCGATGGAATTAAAATAGTTGATATACTTGGTTCTCTACCCCATCCAAAGAAGTCGGGTGTACGATAGGGTAATAATCTAATTATGTCATATATTAATAGTTTATTATGTTGGACTCTACCTTTTATTCTTCTCTAACTTGGCGGTACACGATGAAGGTTTGGGAGAGGGTGATTGAGGCGCGAATGAGGGGGGCGACGAATATATCGGGGAACCAGTTCGGTTTCATGCCGGGCCGCTCCACCACTGAGGCTATTCACCTAGTCAGGCGGCTGGCGGAACAATTCAGGGATAAGAAGAAGGACCTGCATATGGTGCTTATCGACTTGGAGAAGGCGTATGACAAGGTTCCGAGGGAGGTGCTATGGAGGTGCTTGGAGGCGAAGAGTGTGCTAGAAGCCTATTTCAGAGTTATCAAGGACATGTACGATGGGGCTAAGACTAGGGTGAGGACGGTGGGTGGCGATTCAGACCATTTTCCTGTGGTAATGGGGCTCCATCAAGGATCGGCGCTGAGTCCCATGTTGTTCGCCTTAGTGATAGATGGTCTAACCCGTCATATCCAGGGGGATGTGCCCTGGTGTATGCTCTTTGCTGATGATATAATATTGATAGACGAGACGAGGGCCGGTGTTAGTGAGAAGTTAGCGGTATGGAGACAGACCCTCGAGTCTAAAGGTTTCAAGATAAGCAGATCTAAGACAGAATATCTGGAGTGCAAGTTCAGTGACGAGCCGAGTGGGGTGGGCAGGGATGTGATGCTTGGTTCTCAGGCCATCGCCAAGAGGGACAGTGTCCGATATCTTGGGTCTGTGATTCAGGGGGACGGAGAGATTGACGGGGACGTCACACATCGGATAGGAGCAGGGTGGTCGAAGTGGAGGCTTGCTTCTGGGGTCCTGTGTGACAAGAAAATCCCACACAAACTCAAAGGGAAATTCTACAGAGCCGTGGTTAGACCTGCGATGTTGTACGGGGCAGAGTGCTGGCCCGTGAAGAACTCCCATGTCCAGAGAATGAAGGTTGCTGAGATGAGGATGCTTAGGTGGATGTGTGGGCACACCAGGCTGGATAAGATTAGGAATGAAGTTATTCGACAGAAGGTAGAGGTGGCCCCAGTGGACGAGAAGATGCGGGAAGCGAGGCTGAGGTGGTTCGGGCATGTACGGAGAAGGGGTCCCGATGCCCCGGTGAGGAGCTGCGAGCGGCTGGAGATTGCTGGTGGTCGGCGGGGTAGAGGGAGGCCTAAGAAGCATTGGGGAGAGGTGATTAGGCACGACATGACTAAAATGCAGGTTACCGAGGACATGACCCTCGATAGGGGAGTCTGGAGGTCTAGAATCAGGGTTGCAGGATAGGGGCTCTTAGAGTCCTTCGTTCGCCTCACCCGGGGTTGGGTGTGGGATAGTAGGGTTACCCATCGATGTCTAGTGTTTTAGCCTAGGTCCCCTCTTGGTTGCGACGGTATTTATGTTCCTTATGTTTACATAACCATTTACGTTATTTCTGCAGGATTACTTATGCTTTGTTTTGTTATTTTGTTTTGTCTTGCCTTGGTTACTAATTTTGTCTTTGTTTTCCAATGCAGCTTTTCATTTTGTCCTATGCGCCGAGGGTCGCATGGAAGCAGCCTCTCTGCTCTTTTGGGTAGGGGTAAGACTGCCTACATATTACCCTCCCCAGACCCCACCTGGTGGGAGTATACTGGGTAGTTGTTGTTGTTGTTGTTGTTAACTTGGCGGTACATTTCATGGAAGGTGCAGTAAGGGAAAAACAAAAAAAGTACTATTAATATCTGGTAATTAGAGTTACCGACTTGTCCTTTTTAAAATTTAATATACTAGCATCTAGTCTTTGTGTACTGATTTTATGACCTCTGTGGTCGAGATGTGCCAACTTAAGAATTTTTACATCATTTTATCTGATTTCAATTCACAATTTTATTAAGTGACTTCAATTGGGTCGAAAGTTATATAACTATGAGCTTCGGGTAGTTCAGAAAAGAAAAGTATACTCCTAGGAAAAAAACAAAATTGCCCGTCCTTAGCATGCTTACCAGAAATAAATGGAGACCACTAATGTTGGGCAATTGAGACAAATTAAAGCCCTTCTACAACTGGACAAACGACAAATGATATCTATCAGCATTCGAAAGATGGAAGTAACAGAAATATGTTTTAATCCTCTCTGAAATATCAAAGTCACTGATGTTTGCATTAGGGGTAAGTCTTACATCACACCCCCTTATAGTACAGTTTTTCCTCGGATCTTGCATAAACACGAAATGTTGTGTGCCAGACTGTCCTTTTGCCTCATTGAAATAGCAACTTGTATAGTTTTTGGCTTTGGAAGTTCAGAACTAGCATTTAATAAACAATCAGAAGAGAGAATGACGAACTCTAGCTGGCTGTCAGTTCTTTTATAGACGCAATGCATTTACTAGATGTCGGAAATGTCTACTATCCTTCCACATTAAGGTTGTATTGTGTTTCGGTTCTGAATTTATTTGGGTCTAGCGTTCCGATTCTGACGGTTTCGGATCTGGCGATTCCGATTCTGTCGGTTCTCATGGTGAAACCGGCCCGTGACAGTTCCAGGTACCATGCGGTTCCGGTTCTGGCGATTCTGGCGGGTCTCGCGGGTCTGAATTTTTTTTTTTAATTGTATAGTAGTCATTAGTATAGTGTAGAATATATTTTATATGGTGTACTAAGTTATTAGTATAGTATATATTGTGTTGTAGTAATTAATATATATTGTATATAATAAGGTATATTTTGTATATAATTAGTATATATTGTATGTAAGTAGTATATATTGTATATAAGTTGTGTATATTGTGTTGTAGTTAGTAATTAGTATAAATTGTATATAAGTAGTATATATTGATAAAAGAATGTTGTCATTAGTATATTGTGTTGTATGTTATATATTGTATGTTATATAAATATTCAAGGATTGATATCGAATTAAAGACAACGAAATATTGAGAAAAAAGATATTCAAGGATATGATAAAGAGCATAATTATTGACCAAATGGCATATCTTTCTTAGTCTTCCTTCCCCCAATGGAATGAGCACGACATGGTACTAATACCACCATTAAAAGAAAAAAACTAAAAGAAGACGTGCCAATGTACAAGTTACGTCATAATTTATGTTGTATTTCTAACAAATCTCATAAATCTGTCTAGGTTGGGAAGTGGTTGTGTTGGCGGTGGTGGAAATGAAGCTTGTTCATCACCACTTCCGGGTGAAGTCGCTTCCTCAGCAAGTTCTGCTATCATATCTTCATATGCCTCATCTATTGCCGGTTGTGATTCTGCTATGCCAAAGTTCCTTCGTTCTGCGCGGATCCAATCTCCGAAAAGCACTGATTTTTCCAAGCTCTCCCGCATCGACGCTCTGTGATCACCTATTTGCAGTCTTGCTTGACTGAAAGCGCTCTTCGATGCAACAGTTGACGCTTGAATTGACAGAACATCCCGAACCATCCTTGCAAGAACGGAAAAATGCTTTGCCCTTGACTTTCACCATTCCAAATGGTCGAAAGAGCCGTCTGGATTCTCATTTTCTAGTCCCTGCGACAAATAAACTTGAAGCTCATTTAGATGGGAAATATCATCAAAATTATCACCTTGAGTACCTCTAAACTCCGTCCACGATTTAAGAGTTGTTAAGCCAGCAGTTCTTTTAGACGATTGCGATATAGACGAAGTAGGGGTTGGAATATTTGGCCTAGCATGCTCTAAGGCCTGTTTATAAGCATTATAAACAGTTTGAGCATTAACTTTAATTGATGCTTTCGCATCAGCTAGTGTAGCAATTTCGTCTTCTGAAAGATCCAAAGCTGCATAAATATTAGAATACCAAAAGTGAGGACCTCCTAATTTCATTGTTTTAACATAGCAGCTACACCAAAAATAGGAGGGATAGGAAAAAAATATTCTTTTAACTTTTGTTTCATTTCATTTATTGCAAGTTCATAAATATCCCCACCCTCGCTAAAATCAACAAACAAATCAGCAAGGGCGCCAATATAAACTAAACAATTAGAAATAATCGGATAATATTGTCCAGAAAAAGCATTTGTAGCCACTTGAAAATGTTCTAAAAAATCTAAAAGAATTTTAACATTAGTCCAATCTTGGGTAGTTAGCATTTCATCATCATCATCACCACCTACCCGAGAATTAAATGTAGCATTAATTGGGTTTCTATATTCATACGCTACTACTAAACTTTCATACATGTAATTCCACCTAGTTGGGCAACTTTTAGGAACCTTTCTTTCTCTAAGGCCATATTCGTCACATTTTTTAAAATATTCTCTAAGTCTAGTTCTACGGTTTGAATAAAATAGCCAATTAAGAGCCATTCTCACCTTTTCAATTTCTATGTTTAATATTCGCATACCATCACCAACAATTAAATGATAAATATGACAAATACATCTAACATGGAAAATATTACTAAATGCAGGATTAAGTGTTTTTGTTAGCATGCCTATTGCACTAGTGTTGCTGGAAGCATTATCCATAGAAATTGCCATTATTTTATCACTAAAGCAAAAATATCTACATATATCTGAAACAATGTTAGCTATAAACCTACCCGTGTGCCGTGAATTAATTATTCTATATGCAATTATCCGTTTTTGCATTGTCCAGTCTTCATCTATCCAATGACTTGTTACAGTTAGATAATCACAGTCATTTCCACTTCTACCAATATCAGTTGTAATAGAAATACGATTACTTATATGAGTAAATAAATAGCGCAAATATTGTTCATATTCATTCTTGAATTTATAAATATCGGCCTTAACTGTTGCGCGAGGCCAACCTTTATAAGTAGGATTAAATACTTTTCTAATATATTGAATCCAATTAGGATTAGAAGCAAAACTATAAGGCAAGCACATAACAGTAATTATTTTCGCTAATTCTTCACGATCCTTATTTGGATCGTAATATAAAATACATCCGGTGACAGTGTTTATTCCTGGTTGAACTAGATTTGAACCAGTACTTGGGTTAACTTGAGAATCAATACTAGTCCCCCCCCCCCCCCTCTTGTTGCGCTTTCATTTGCAAAAATCTAGCCTTATCTCTTGGGTGTAATTTTATATGCTTAGTCAAACTACCCGTGCCAATACGATCTCCAGTATACCTATGAACAAGTAATTTCCCACATGTTTTACACTGAACCTTATTTTGTTCTCTTACTTGATTAAAAAATTGCCAAACTAATGATGTTTCTGTACGTTTAGGAGGTTGTCTAGTAAAAGCGGGAGTTTGTACATGTGGGTGTGCCGGTTCATCACCTAAGTTATGAGTAGGACTAGTAGGTGTATCATCTAAATCTGGTGCTTGGGTTTCATCATCATCATCATCATCCTCATTTCCCTCTAAGATAGGTTCATTAGGATAAAGAGCATTCATAATATCATCGTCTAATCTATCACCTACTGCTACATCATGTAGAAATTCAATATCGCTAAACTGAAAACAAGGGTGATCACTATCAAGGATTACGAAGGGTTGATTAGGTTGGCTACTACTTTCAACTTGCTTATCTTTTTTAGGTCGGGGAGCCGGGGAAAGGGGAGTATTTTGGCCACTACTTTCACCGGTTTTACCTTTTCCTTTACCGAATATTTTTTCAACGAAAATGACATACTAATCAGAATTAAGCAAACTAAAAACACAAAAAAATACTATTAGCACGTAAGAGTTGAAACGAGTTTACCGGATTGACGAACAATTTCTTAAAAATTGAAAATCGTTGAACTTGAACACTTGAAAACTTCAATTCAACAACTTCACAATTTTTCACGAATTTGCAACAATAAATTAAGCACTTGCACTAGAAAGATTGAAAGAGAGCTTGAGAGAGATTGATGAATTGGTGAATAAAAATAAAAGAATGAGGGGGTATTTATAGTTGAGAAATGGGAAATAGTGTAATTATATAAAATTTGGGGGCCAAATGGCTATTTTTTAAACTTCCAAACGGCTACTTTTTGCAAAGAGCCGTTACTGAAATTATTTTTAAAAAAATTTTTTTTTTTTTGAAAAATATCCGTTGGAACCGCCAGAACCGGTCCAGAACCGCCAGCCGGTTCCGGGTCTGGCGGGTCCGGTTCTAGCGGTTCCAACGGGTAGAACCGGCCCATGACGGTTCCCTGGAACCGGTAGAACCGGAACCGCCGGAACCGGGCCGCCGGAACGGGCAGAACCGGCAGGGCCACGGTTCCGGTCCGGTTCCGGTTCGGAACCACGACAACCAACAGCCTTATTCCACATGAGTGACATTGTCAGGAAAATTCTGAAATCAAGCAAGCAGGTGAAGAGGAAATTCAATTAAAGTCCCACGTGAAAGTACCTTTCTCACTATGAAAAGTCATAAGAGTTCTCCTCTGCCTCAACAGTTCAACCGGAAAGGCAGGCAGATTTAGCAGTAGTTTAAGATTCATCAATCAATTACATTTGGTAAAATATTAGGGGGAGCATTTGTACAGGTCGAATCATGCTTTATTATTAACCTATACAGTCCGGGCTCCTATGCTGAGACTAGTTCAGCTATGAAATTAGTTGAGCTGAAATTTGACCAGTTTGTATTAGTTGGTTTCCTCACAGAAGGTCAACAATGATCAGCTAAAACACTTTTGGATAATTTAATATTACAGTGTCTAGTTTAACCACACAAAAACTAAAAGCACAACGACATTTGACAGAATACAAAATGGTGAAACTAACAAAAATTTCAAAACTTATCCAAACTTCCACACTGGTAACTGCAGAAATAAGAAGAGCATGGTATTGAACTTCACCTGGAGGGTGGATACGATCAACATAGTCCTCACAAAAGGCAAAATGATGCAAGTTCTGAATACAATGAGATCACTGATTCTTGAAGATATGTTGCTACAAACAATTATCTGAACCAGGGGGAAACTTAGGCTAACATTTAGGCTTCAAATAATCAATCATAACTTGCATTCAGGAATTTGAGTAATTCATTTCGTTTACTCTCTGCTTCCTTGTCCTCCTTTGTCTTGTCTAGCTTCAAGAGAATCTACAAATAAGAGCATATAATCACTAAAATTCCACAGCTTTAAATCCCACCCATGTTTCAAGGCGATTAATATACAAGCTAAAGGCAGAAAATACTAGTAGCATAGTTTCCTGACAATCCAAGAAAGATGAACAGACCTTTTTGCCAGAGACAGCACTTTGACGGACGCCATCATCCTTATCACGCCCCAAAAACTGGAAATGGTAGATTATATATATGAAAAGAAAGAAAGAAAGCAGAACAACTCTAAAAGAGAGCTAAAATTAAGTATGAGAAAATAAAACCTTAGAAAGCTGCACAGGACCACTACTTTCCTCCTGCTGCTTCTGCATATGGCTCCCATTGCCACCATAACCCACAAGCAAGTAACAAAACCAGGCAAGCCATCAAGCACCAGCCACCATTGTCACAGACCACAGCTCCAAATTCGAAGAGCCATAAAAACAAACAGGCAGAAAAGTACTATCAGCATCTCATACATTAACAAACACAGTAACTCCCAACAGAAGAATTCTGACTGCATGGTCATGAGAACAAAAATCTACCTCTCCACTTTTATGCTTATGACGTTTTTGCCTGTGACTTTTCCCTCTCTCATTATCCTTCTTCTGAAAAGGAAACAATCTGGTAATGTCACTGCTCAAACAAAATATGTAATAGAAAATATAATAAACAATTCTTCTCAAGCAACCATCTTAGTGGCTCTATCTTTCTGTCTGTGTCTTTTTGAAATGTTGACTGCTTCACGTTCACTATCTGTAGAACTATCAGCAAAAGAGTTGTAACTAGATGGTTACAAGGGAAAAAAGAGGCACTCTAATTTAGAAATACTTGAGTCCTCCCAAGAACAGCAGGCTAGAATCTACGCACATTGTGGAGGAGAGGCATGCAACAGTTTTCTAAGAACAAACAACGCAGAGGCATGCAACAATCATGCTCGTCTTGAAGCCCCATGCTAGGATTTGAGATATTACAAAAGAAAATAGGACCTTTAAGAATTTGGATACAAAAGAATTCCTTTGTTCTGGAAAGAGAGAACTTTTAAAGCTTCCATTTCCTTTTTTTACTAACCCCTAGTTCCCAGTCTAAGTTCCCACAAGCTGGTGTGAACCCCCAATATACCATGTCGAAACTGTGACAAAACAATATTTATTTGCTTGCTCTGGACCAGTTCGGCAAAGATCCAACAGTAGGATCTATTGATAGCAATGTTTTCATCACCAAGCAACTAATAGAAAAAGTTCAAGATATTTTCTAACACTAAGTTACCCTAATAGAACACTGTTTTACCATATTAAAACATCTATTACTTCTCTGTCTCTTATCTTCTTAAGAGGATGCCTTGTCCTAGCGAAGGCTGAACTCCCCAGCTTTGATTAAACTTTCAGCAATTAACAGTGACCTAAAAGGTATAGCTAAGGCGCTAGGAAAACACCTCACCTTCTATTTATATTGATAAGGTGACAAACATCTTAAGCGACGAATAGTGCAGCAGTTTCCAATACTTCTTAGGCCTAAAAAACTTATTTCAACATAGAATAAACAAATAAAAGCAAACAATTCGAACAATCATTTGACAACAACTCATTGTCTACTAGCCTTAACACTTGGGATTAATTTACACAACTATTTAACCCTAGGTTCACAAAACTAGATCGTCAAATCCCCAACCATTCTCAATGAAAGCAAATTAATCTAAGTAGATAAACCTGTAATCTTCAGAGGAAGAGGAAGAAGAATAGCTGTCGGAGGATGAGTGACGGCTACGACGCGTTTGGTGTGAGAGCGGCTCTTCTTGCGGACCTTGAGAGCGTCCTTATCTTTGTCTTTGCGGTGGCGCCGAGGACGCTTTCGATCCCGGTGACCAGAAGACGATGAAGACTCCGACGCCGATGAGGACTATGAGGCGACCATCGGGATCGGCGGATGAGTTGGGAGCTTTTTCTTTCCTCTTGTCAAGAGACAAATTGCTGCAAATTGTAGTATCTGTTAGGCAACGCTACTTGGATTTTACTTTTTCCGAAAGGGTAATCTTGGATTTTACTTTTTATACAATGCAAGTACTACTGTTCCTGGATCTCTCTCTGTAACTCGATACGTAAGGAAACTTTGTCGTGCCTCAAGGCATTTGTGAGGGATTTGTATCGTCTCTTTGGAACGCTGCTTTCACCCAGACTCAGCTGCAATCTTGGTCCGCCTCATCTCCTTTCTACCGCGAGCTCCTTCCGATCTGTATCTCCCAGTGAAATTAATTTAGGTATACTAGCTCATTCCGCTCGAGGTTCGGATCTGTTCGTGACGAGGGAGTAGATTCGGGATCAACGCCCTGAGTCACTGCGCAACACAAGTTTACTTCAACGTTTCTTCGCATTTCTTGGGGAGGAATAGATCTGAAGCCTCGCAAGCCCCAAGTTCAATTCCCCACAAAAGATCCATCTCCTTCCTTTTTCTACTTCTCGTAAATTCATCATATCTGCGATCTCAACAGGTACGAATTTACGCAATTGCTTTTCTTATTCCGTTCTTAATTTCAGTTATACACACTTTGCATTCACACGATTCGGTGTGTCACATCGAATGCATTTATGATTCAGTTTTTGCTATATTTTGTTCGATTTTGATAGATCATAAAGTGTGAATTTTATGGATATTTAAGGTTAATTTTGAGCAAAAAAAGCTGTATTTTTTGTTTTTCCGATTTAATGATGAAAATGCTAGAGTTTGATTAGATTGAAAATCTCAATTTTGTCAACATCAGTTTCTAAATTTAAGCTAAACAGTTAGTGGGTTGGTTCTTGATTTTTTTGATTTGGTGTAATTTTCATTTCTGCTGATCTGTTACATTCTTGAACAAGGTTAGTGGGTTTTTTGTTTGTATCCTGCTGGAGATCTTATGTAATCTTTTGTGGGCCTTTTTTTGGTTTTGTATGCTCACTGAATCTGACTTTTCTTCTATTGGGAAAAATGGTTAAAGGAATTTAAGGTTTATTTGTTATCATTTCTTGATATTAAAGAACAGATTTTTATGCTTCTTATTGTAAAAAAGATCAACCTTTTGTGGGTGTAGATGCACCTCGTTTAGTTCATATCCACAAATTAGTTCTTCCGCAAATAAGGAGATTCTGTGTTTATCTTTTAAAACTGTGATTTTGATCTTAACAAGTACAGAGTTGTAATTTTTACTCTACATCTTAGTCTTCTGATTCTGAAGTGGTAGGGCTGTTAGTTTAGTTTATTGGGAATAACCCTTTTGGCTACTGTGGAGATCTGGGACTTATTTAATCTGTCAATTTCTACCATCATATTTTTACGTTCTGTATTCTCCGGCGATTTTTCCGGCGATCCTTGCTCTATTTTCTTTTTCCTCGCTTGCTTTTTTTCTTTTCCTTTTCTTCCGATTCTCTCTTCTGTTTTTTGTGGGTGTGTTCTGTTTTCTTGGACAAGTGCCTTATTTTTTCGGTGAGGATTTCCGGCAAGCTACAGTACTTCCGGCGACTCCCGTTCAGATTTTCGGCATGGCGCAGCAGAACTACCCGCTCCGATAAGCTTCAGGAAAACTTGCCCTAGGTACTAGTCGCGGCGGCGAGGCCGGTTTGCGGCGTTTGGGAGTGAAGAGCTAAGCAACACCGGTCGGGACGTGCAAGAGTTGGTAGCAGTTGACCTCGGGCGCATCAAAGCCTACTTTCAGATTTTTCCACCGGGAGTTGGTACCTCCTGCTCTTTTGTTTACTCTGTACACCTTTTTACGTACTCTAGCTAGCATTCCGTGTGAGGTTTACTCTGTTGCTATCTAGTTTGCATCTTTTTACGTATTCCGCTATAGTGCGTGTGTGCGTCACTACTCTCCATAGTCGGTTGGAGGGATAATGGCCGCGGCGAGGTGCACGGTGGCTTCGGTTTTGGGCATAGGAACAGAGGAGGCACGTCACTGCTTGATTTCGCCAGGGCTTCCGAGCTTCTGATTGCGAACTCGACATTTCAGAAGAGGGAGGAGCATTTGGTCACCTTCAAGAGTTCGGCGGCGAGGACTCAGATTGATTACCTCCTCCTCAGAAGGAGCGATAAGGGTATGTGGAAGTACTGCAAGGTTATTCTGGGAGAGTTCCTTTCGACTCTATAGGCTCCTAGTGATGGATGTCGGTCTCTGGGTGAAGAGGAAGAGGAGGGGTGCTCGGGGACAACCGCAGATTAGATGGGGTGTTTTGACTAAGGAGAAAGCACAAGAGTTGGAGAAAGCACAGGAGTTGGAGAGGAGGTTAGCTGAGGGCGGAGCTTGGAGAAGTTCTGGGGAAGCGGACGCTATGTGGTCAGAGACGGCGAACTTGGTTAGGGAGGTAGCACGGGATGTGCTCGGAGTAGCCAAGGGCTATTCAGGCAGACATCAGGGGTGACTGGTGGTGGAACGATGTAGTCGAAGGAAAAGTGGAGGTGAAGAAGGCGGCGTCTGCTAAGTTGGCAGGGAGCACAAGCAAGGAAGAACCAAGAGCGAACAGGGAGATCTACAAGGTGGCAAGGAAAGAAGCAAAGTTGGCGGTTACGGAAGCTAAAAGGGCGGCGTTTGGTCGCATGTACGAGGAATTAGGGGAGAAAGGCGGGGACAGGAAGTTATTCCGGTTAGCTAAAGCAAAGGAAAGGAAGGTGCGTGATCTTGACCAAGTTAGATGCATCAAGGGTGAGGATGGTAGAGTTCTAATGGGGGAGTCTCAAGTCAAGCAGAGGTGTCAGGCATACTTTCGAGACTTACTTAACGAGGTGGGGGATCGTAACATAGAGCTAGGGGAGTTGGGGCATTCAGAGCAACATAGAGACCTTGGGTACTGCAGGCGGGCGGAGGAGGTCATAGGGGCTTTGCGTATGATGAGTAGGGGACGAGCGACTGGGCCTGACGAGATCCCTGTGGAGTTCTGGAAATGCATGGGTAGGTCAGGAGTGGAGCGGCTCTCCAGATTGTTCAATGCGATCTTCAGGACCAAAAGAATGCCGGAGGAGTGGAGGTGGAGTATAGTGGTGCCCTTGTACAAGAACAAAGGGGACATCCAGTGTTGAAACAACTATAGGGGTATCAAATTAATAAGTCACGCTATGAAGGTCTGGGAACAGGTGATCGAGGCGAGGGTGAGGGAGATGACATCTAAATCTGTCAACCAAAGGAGACATATTGAAGAAATTGTAGATAAATTATAGATTATTTTTTGCAGAAGATTTTGTAGAAGTTTTAGTCGTTTTGGATTTGTGAAAACATAAAACAATGCATATACAATCAGAATACAAACAATCTACAATTTATCTACAAACTGGATACATTGAATTTTAATATCTCAATTGTCATCTCAATTGCAGCATAATTGGCATTTTCAACATAATTGAGTTTTTTGCATAAGATTAGTAGAAGTTTAGTAGTTTTTTATTGTGAAAACAGAAAACAAAGCACTTACAATTAGAATACAAATAATCTACAATTTATCTACAGAATATCTACAAACTGGGTACATTGAATTTTTATATCCCAATTCCCATCCAATTGTAGCATAATTGTGATTTTTGACATAATTACGTTTTTCAGAAGATTTGTAGAAGTTTACCCATTTTTTATTTGTGTAAACAGAAAATATAGCATCTACAATTAGAATACAAATAATCTACAATTTATCTACAATTTCTGCAATATGTCTTATTTTTCTTCTTCTTCTTCGAGTTTCAATATGAATTTCACTCAAAACCAAGTCTAATCTTTACCAAAAACCCCTCAAAATTGAGATATAAACTCCAAACCATATTTTCGATTATTTTCAACAACACCCAATCCAAACAAATAATGATTTTTGAAAATCCTAATTTGAATTCAAAGCTTTCAAGCTTTTTAATGGTTATCAATAGTGAAAAATATCTGGAAGAATATTTACTTCCATAATTGTAGCGCGCCTAAATAGGAAAGAATATGATTTGATCTGATTTACGCCAAATCTTTTTAGAATATTTTGTTCCTCAATTTTAGCTCGACAAATTAGGAAGATTGAGCTACTATTAATTAGTATTTAATAATTTGTATAATAACTGCAGAAAAAAATAGATATGGGGATAAATTAGAAACTATGCACATTTTTAGTAATAAGGTTTCATATATGGTATAGAAAAGAAAAAATCTCTTCCTAAAATCTATTATGCTACTTGTACTTAAACTAAGTTATTTCAAATATCTTTATTAGCAAGAGATAAAGTGTTCTAGTGATTATGAGTAACAAACTACAATGTATTGAATATGTTTCCTTTCGAATAATTCAAATTTATCTTTTTGAATATTTAATATAGACTTTTATTCTTGAGTCTCAGTTCGGTTAATATCTTTCCACTTGTGTGATTTATATTTTTTTCTTTTACTTGATTTTTTTATGTTGTTGTCGAATAGCTGATGGATCTATACTCTAACCATCTTTCGTGTTTTTTAAGAGAAATTTTTATAAAGCACTATCATTTAGTGGTAGTTAGCTATCTATATATATCATTTGCTATATTACGGATTATAGATATGTTTAATGTTGTTATAAGATGTATTTAAGTTAATTTATTCATGAATACAGTAACAAAAATAGGCGTGAATCATGGGAGTCCAGCTAATCATTTGTTGTATTCGATTGTATTCGACTGTATTAATGGCATGAAACATGGGATTGTGTACATGTTATTGTATTCGACTGTATTCACAGCGTAAAACAGGGGATTACACTGTTTTTAAACAGAAAGTGAATCAATTAACATAATAAACTCCTAGTATAACTCAACAAACTCAATAACACATAAATTATATTTTTCCAGTTATAAAAAAGCAACTAAAAAAATACCCAAAACAACATAGCAATCTTCTAAGAAATTTTACATATGAATACATAAATTATATTATTTAAAAAAATATGTGAATACATTCATGGCATATAGCGAGACAGTGAATACAATGAAATACATAAAATATAGCGAGATACATTGAAATAAAATGGAAAAAAAAGATAATGGATGCAATGAAAAATATGAAATACAACGATGATACATTGAATTACAATGAAAAAAAGACAATAAATACAATAAAATACAGCATGATAAGTTGAAAATACATTGAAATAAATCAAGTTGCTCAGCCCCAAACTCCGTCGTCTTTGTTCAAGAGCAGACCCTAATTTCCGGCGAAGCCGCCGTCGAGCAAAAATCCTGAATCTTCAAGTTGCTCAGCCTAAAACTCTGTTGCCTTTATTCAAAAACAACTCCAATATTGTCTCGTCGAGTGGGCTGCGATTCTGACTCAAAACGACCTCCAAATTTGTTTCCATAGACATGGCTTCACTAAATAGTCCAACTTTATCGGATCCTTGTAGCAAGAAAAGAACTCACAGAGAACACTCCTTCGTTGTTGGGCCTCCTTGTAATGCTATCTTTTGTTTCTACAAAGTGTTAAAAGAGAGATGAGGTGGAGAAAAGTTTTAAAGAACGAGAGAGAAAAATAATACAAAGCGTATTGTATGGCTTAAGGGTATGATGTGATCATAAATATATATTTGGCTATGAAAATTAAAAGGTAGCTATGGAATATTATTTTTTAAAAGGTTATTTATTTAAAATAAATAAGGTATCAACATTTATTATAGGAGGTAAAAATTCTTTTTTTTAATTCATCACCCTTTAAACAATAAAAATATCTAGAAGGTTTTGCTAAGTCCTATAAAGGAAAGTGTGTTCTTGCATTCTAATTCTATTAGTGCATTTTACATGACATTTACAAAAATATCAAAAATTTACCGAACCGTACCTACACCAAAATGAAACCAATATGATTGGGACGGTTTTGAAAAATCTAATTTTAATTATACATAATAGAATAACCGAAAAATTAATATAGTACAAATTTTATAAAATATCCAATCGAACCGAACCATTGACACCCCTAAATTAACCCCCAACCCCGTCCATTCTAAAGACCACTTGTTTGGTCAAACTTTTGTGAAGTCAAAATTACTTTTTTTTTTCTTTCAGAAAAGATCCCCTTTTACGTGAAATTTGGGGAGCTTGGTAAGGGAAGAATACTTTTAACTAAAAAAATGAGCAATAGCAGAATCATGTCGTGGGAGAGTAATTACTACATTACTGAATTACACTTGGCAAGGAGTTAATTATAAAACAAGAAAAAAAAAAAAACTGTAGAAATAGGGAGTGAGGTCGAAGCATGCTAATTTATAGAAATTTTTACCTAACTATACTAAATTATAAACTTAATTACCATTTTATTGAGGTTCCTTCTTAATTACATATCATATGTTTACCCATTTGTATACAAATCTATAATAACATAGCTCATTTTGCTCACGTTTGGATCTAACCTTCTATTTTCTTCAAATCTCTCTCTAAAATCATAAAAAAAATTCATTGCCGAGTTCTAAATCTTCTTATTTCACGCAATAATACGATCACTTTAAAAATTTCAATGAATTGCTAGATTGATTAGCTTATGAAAATGCAATTGCATAAATACACATTAATTAATTGAAGATGTTGGCGTGAATTAAAAGTTTTTAGCAATCATATGTTGTTTGTTCAATAATAATATTTATGTAACAATGATAAAGTTATAGATTTTATTGACAATTATTAAAAAACTTTGGCCAAATACATCGGGAGCCTCTTAAAATTTTCTCACTTTTCACCTTGACATTTTATTTTAGTTCAGTTCCATTTGAACACTCCAATCACATTTCAAATATGTTATTTAGACACAAAATTTATAAGCAGCCAAACTTAATAGATGTGTGGAATTCACATGCCAGAGTAACCAATAAGATGGAGACACATCTTTTTGGTAATTATATTAGTAATTAAAATAAATAAGAAAAAGAAAGAAATGTGAAAATATGGTCTTGTTTAAAAGACAATAATCTAGGCCAATTTTAATTAAAAACCAGCCCAAACACCCCAACTCTGACCCAAACCCGTCTCAAGAAACCCAACCCAAACCCCACCTCTCGCAAAACGATGTCGTCTGACTATGTAGATCACAGTCGTCCATTGCCCTTGATCCAACAGTAGTGAAGCTGGGGTGCAACACATATATAAGTGTTTCAACCCCTACCCCAGAACCAAACCTGGAACCATGTTTGAATGACCCAACCCTAATCCCACCACCCTCTCATATCCCCTGCCGGCCGAAAATTGTCGCCGCCAGCGGCGATGCTCCGATGACCGCCAAAATTACACCACCCCACCTCCTCGGCCTCCTCTTTCCATTTCTGCCATTGGTGTCCTCCAATAATAGCCAAACGCGTCGAATATTTATTTAAAGCTGAGGCTGCTCCGCCATGAGCGGCGGGGTTGATGCCAATCTTCACCAAATTGACACCCTAGACTCTTCTCACCTCCCTCTTCCCAAACCCCTAACTGGTTCCCTTCGAATGTCACCGGAGCTTCTCGAATTTCAAATCTTAGAGTGGCAGAACCCTAGAAGTGCAAGAGCTCTCGAGTTCTTCCCAATTTCCCGAGTTGAGAGTTCGACTCAGGCTACAAAATATGTGTTTGTTTGTTCTTGGTGAAGAACAAACGTTCACATCATTCGGGGGATCGAATCAGAGTTCAGCCTTGGTCAACCTTGCATGAGTAAGTTTTTCTTTCCTTTATTTGATTTCTCTATCATTGAAATTAATTTAAGCATAGTTTCTTTTTGTTTTGTTGTTGTTTCTCTGTTAATTTTAAGTTAGTTCAAACTCATAATTCAGTACTGTCGATTAATTTTTGCTTCTCTTAGATTTATGTTTAATCGATAATTACCACCGGTAGCTTTTAGTTCTGATTAGTAGTTAATTTAAGATCAAATTAGTTAATCAAAGTTAATTCAAGTTTAAAATTAGGTCAGTTGAATTCGAAGTTCAATTTTGGGTCTCGTTGTAATTGAATGTCGTATGGTTGTGGCTGAAAATTCAAATCCTTTGAAATTAACCATGGTCAGCATTGACCTAGGTTTAAGGGGCTGCTATAGTTGGACTTACTTTTGGTTTAGCCTAGGTTAGTAATTCAGACCTGGTTCAGGGGTAGTCTAGGTATTTGGGGTTGGGGAATCTTTCACAACTGACCTGGAGGCTTCTAGAAGGGATTTTTTTGTCAATTTTGGTTTTATAACTTGGTTAACAAGTTTATAAAAGATGGACTAAAGGTGTATAATAAAATCTGAAAGAAGCCCTAAGCTTTGCCTATAAAAAGGCATATTTCTGCCTTGTTTTGCAAGTTTTTGGAAGCCTGGAGTGAAAAAAAAGGAACAATCCAGAAATAAAGAAACTTCGAAATAGCTTGAGAGTTAGTCAATGATTTCATTTGGGTGTCGTGGTTATTAGAATTTGGTATTAGCTGTTCAGATTGCATTTCTTTGGGTTTTGAGCTGTTGAGCCTACTGTTCAATCGAATTCTGGAGTCATTTTCTATGATTTCATCATTGAATCTGGGTTGTTTGTTGCTAGTTCATTCCCTTCTGCACTCTAGTTGTTGATTCCCCTTTGACTCATTTTGTTTTATCATTTTAGGTACACTAACTGTAACCATGATGGATGTGAAATAGATTTAAAAATGAATTGAAATGGAGATGTTAAAGCATGAGATGTATTTCAGCTTTGTTGAAATGATTTGTTATAGTTTTCTTGTTCATTCATGTTTATAGTTGGCTTGTTGTTACTGCTTGAAATGATTTGTGTATCAACTCTTAGTTCACCCTCTCCTTGATTTCCTCAAAGTGTTGAATACTTGAAGTGTACTGAAGGATTGTGAATATTATAGCTTAGTCTGTAGCTCATGGGATTACTATCAAGTTCTGTCATTGCTCTAGTGTGTGCGAACCTGATGGTTTTCCAGTAGTTTGGTCAATTATGATACTGATTTCCTTCAAAATTTCAGAGTTTATTAGCATGTTTAAATATAGGTTTGAGCTTTGATTTTAGATGAATTGGATTAACATAAGAAGTTATTATAGAATCAATATGTTAGCTTGCATAAGTTTATGTCTTCTGTGTGCAGCAGGTATTTATAATAGTTAATTCAGGGCAATTAGAAATAGATCCAAAGCATGAAAGTGGTTTATAGTATGTATGTCTCGTGTAGATTTGATCCTTGGGATTATGTAAGTGTGATCATAGTTTGATTATCTTTGAAATTTAACATAAATCAAATTTTCAACCTTCAATAATAGTGTGTCTAATTGTTTGATTCCGCAATGGTTAATGTACTGGAGTATGGGCCTCTTGGGGTTTTCTTTACTTGTAGTCATTTTAAAGACCTTAATTTCCTTCTCTCATCGTAATTTGGTCACTTGGACCCCAGGCCCAATTCCTATAATTGGGGTCACAATGCCCCGATCATGGGCTCTCGCATTCCAGCTATTATGTTGTTTCATGTTTGGTTTGCTTGCGGCATTTATGCCGGGCCTTCAGAGGTCTAGCGTGTTAGGAATGGCTAGCATTGGACATTAAGCTAAAGGCTTTCCTGTTAATTGATTGTTATTTCAATTGGCTGGTTCGACTCTATTTAAACAAGTAGTAAATTCCATAATTTTCAATTAGGTTCTTCATATTAAACGGCCCTCATGGATTAGTTTAGAAACACCTTAATTAGAATAGATTCGAGATGTGCCATATCAACCGATTGAATAACTTGTGGCCCTCTAAGACATAGTTTGAATTTCCCTTTTAAAATTAGTTTGAGGTGCGCTACGCCAAACAAAATAACAAATTGTGTGGCCCTCATTATCATTTTCTACAAAATATTTAGAACTTGGGATGTGCCATTTAGTGAATTTCCATGGCCTCCCGCAAAGTTAATAAAACACGTAGTTGCTTGAGGTGCGTGTTTAAAATTACCTTCCTAAACACGTAGTTGCGCATTTATGTGACCCAAATCTAGATCCCAACGATATTAAAATATGTCAAAAATCACAGTTGCATTTATGCGACGTAGTTTGAGATTTGTTTTAATAACATTGTAATTTTCTTTAAAATAATAATAAAAGCGGCTAAAAGCCAAAATTGGCACATAGGTATAAATGGAATAAAATCAGATAATCAAGCAAAATAAAACAGTTGAGCAACCGTGCTAGAAGCACGGAACTCGAAAGTGCCTAACACCTTCTCCCGGGTTAACAGAATTCCTTACACGGCTTTCTGGCTCACAGACTATATACAGAGTCAAACTTTTCTCAATTCGGGATTTAAATCGGTGACATGGGACACTATTAAATATCCCAAGTGACGACTCTGAAAATGTCTTAAATAAATAAATCTCATTTCGATTGTCCTTTAATTGGAAAAACTCCCTTTATCTATGCCCTTCACCGAGGTTGTATATGCTAAAAAGGAGGTGTGACAGCTCTGTCGACTTTGCTAGGGATCGAACCCAGAATCTCTGGTTCAGGGTTCAAGAATTCGAGTTTAGAATAATTGTTGTATTTGGCTTTTTTTATTATATGATTTTATTACATGTTTGGGCCCAATGTGCTGAGTATTACTTTTTACCGCTTTAATATTATTTGGACTGTATATAAATTATCGTGAAACCCTTCTTTCTCATCTATGGGGATGCGCTCGCTGGTCGAGACTCCCTATTCTGTTAGTGTCATACCTTAAAATAAGAAAGAGGCTCGGACAAGTTACAAAGTCGGATGGCCTTTTGGTTCCCGGTACGTAGCCCCCTCCTCGACTCGAGTTGTCTGCTCGGGTACACAGTCTAGAACATATACCAAGGTTTTAAATGTAAAATAACTTAACCTCATGTCGGATCTCTAGTAGGAACGCTTCTTTGCATCATGAATTTGACTTAGAGGACTCAACACAAGGGTTGGGTCTGTCTAGGACAGGTGCACCCAAAATAATGGACCATCGTGATGCATTTTGCGTGCTACTTGTGCATTTATTCCGGATTTTGCATGCTCATCGGCTTGTGAATATCAAGGAAAAAAGTGGAGAAAAAGAGAAATAGCAGTATGAGGGTAAAGAGTGTTAATCTCCTGTTTTGAGAAAATCAATGTCCAAATACTGCCAAAATTCTACCGAATTTTTGAAAAAAAAAAGAAGAAAAAAACGAAAAAGCAAAAAGAGTCAATTTTGTTTGCCCAAGAAAAAGAGAAAATGTCTTGTTTTCAAATATAGTTTGTTTATTTATGAAATGAAAAAAGAAGAAAAAGAGTCTTGTTTTCAAAAGTAGTTTTATTTGTCCGAACTACGCCAATTTGATTCTCATATGGTGTGAGATACGTAGGAAAACCATCAGGCCCAACTTCATTTTTACAAAATATAACTAAAAAAACCAAATTTTGTTTGTGACTAGTAAATAAAGTAGTTTTTGTCAAAATTAGCCGCGTGTCCCTAAAGGGGTACCGGAAGGCTGTTTCTGCAAGAACAACTGCCTTGGATTATTTTCAATCTCTTGACGGTAGTAGGAACAATCTTAAAATCTTTCCATGAAAGTGCTAAATAGCCGTATTTAAAAGGTCGCGGTTTCATTTTTGAATTGAAAATTGTAAAATCCCTTGTTTTAAGTCCAATAAATCATGATTTTGTTTTAATTCCCTTAATAAATATGCAGAATGAGCACAAATAAAAATTGCCAATCTCAGTGATGAACTTACACATGTCGTGGAATGATCTAGGTGAATGGGGGAAAAACAGGGTCAACACGCACTTGGGCGTCAAGTAATGGAAGACCTCAACCACCTCCCAGGGGATTTAGCACGCAAGCCTGCAGTGAGACCGAATGATGTCCCCCGGGCCGCAGGAGCATTAGAGACTTTAAGGTATTCATGATTGTTCAAATATGTTGGTCTATTTGAGAGTTTATATTTTCTTTTATTCAAAGTTTATAATTGGTTGCCGAATCAGTCATTTTCATTTTAAGTCGGAGTTTGTTATTTCTAGTTGAGTCGGAGTTTGTTAATTTTTAGTAGTTGTGATCAAATGCTTTACTTTATGAAAATTGAAGAAAGTCTTCTTAAAATATTTCCTGTATTTATTTGCCAAAACTACGCTCGATCTGATTAATGCGGAGTCATGATACGTAGGCAATCTCCATAGGATTCGATCATAACCAAATAAAAAAGGAAGAAAAGGGGAGGAACATGAGAGAAATGGTGGTAAAATAAAGAAACGAGAGATGTAGGCAAAACAAATTGAGAGGACAGAAGAAAAAGAAAAGAAAAAACAAGAGTGAAAAGAGAGATGACACAGGATAAGAACCGGGATGACGCAAGCAATCACATCTGTGCATAATAGAAACGGATAGCTGCTTAGGTGCATTCATCCCCAAAAATATGGCCACCTATGTGTTGAAACCTAACCACTAACCAGTGTTGGTGTTGTCTCTCCTATATTCAGACATGTGGTTAGTTCTTTCGGCATTCTGGAAACCCACTCCTACAACACTCGGTCTATGAGCAAGCAGATCATGGCCAATCAAGAAATCGATGCTAGCATCATTGACCCCTCGAAAGAGGTAGAGGAATTGGACGTTTGTGGTTAGTTCTTGCGGCATTCTGGAAACCCACTCCTACAACACTCGGTCTAAGAGCAAGCAGATCATGGCCAATCAAGAAATCGATGCTAGCATCATTGACCCCTCGAAAGAGGTAGAGGAATTGGACGTTAATGCAATGAAGGAGGAAATGTACAAATTGAAATACCAAATGGCTGAAATGTATCAGGCATGGTGAGAGGGCAGCTACCACCAACCTATCCTGCTAGTCCGACCTTCATCCCACCGCTGGCCCAATCACATGATCATCCCACCACTGATTCACCCCCAAGTTTCCCCGTCTACCCGCAATACCAGGGTATGACCTCTCAAGCACCCCCAACTCCACTACCCAAAGTTGTTTCTCACCCCCTCCACCAATCGCTCCCATTTATGTGGCACCTCCTCCCCCCACACTCCACAGATCATCAAGTGAGCCTTTGCTTCAAGCTCACGACAATCAGTACTACCTACCAGAACCCGCTTACAAAGCCCATGAACCTTACTCCTATGCTCCCTGTTTTGAAATCCCAACGGAGGCTAAAAAACTAGTCAGAAATCCTGAGCAAGAGGAGGTGCTCAGGAAGGTCAGAAGTTTAGAATTATCGTTTCGAGATATGAGAGGGTTAGGTGGCCAAGTGAGTGTGGCATCCAAAGACCTTTGTTTATTCCCAGATGCGCAGTTGCCTCTAGGTTTTAAGATGTCTAAGTTTGACTTATATGATGGACATGGCAATCCAGTCGCACATCTAAGGGGTTTTTGTAGTAAAATGAGAGGAGCAGGGGGAAAGGACGTACTGCTAATGGCGTACTTCAGTCAAAGTTTAAGTGGGTCAGCATTGGAATGGTACACCCGGCAGGATCATGCTCGATGGTACACATGGGATGACCTGGCTGTCACTTTCAATATAATCTTTATATTTTCCCAGACCATGTATCTTTGACAAAACCAGAAAAGAAACACAATGAGAGCTTTAGAGAATACGGTTTCCGTTGGAGGGAATAGACGGCGAGGGTCGACCCTCCAATGAAGGAGAGTGAGATGGTAGATTATTTCTTGTAAGCTTTGTAGCCTACATATTTTGGTCATCTGGTGTCGGCAGTGGGTAAATCCTTCAATGAGGTAGTTAAAATGGGAAGTATGGTTGAGGAAAGACTCAAATACAACAAGATAGTTACTCTGCAATCAAAGCAACCACTCAGGCTATCCAAAGTGGGACCGGGGGGAGCATTTGGAAAGAAGAAGAAGGAGGAAGTAGCGGCAGTTGAGTCAGAGACTTGGTTCAGGCCCCGGGCTCCATCCCATTACAACCAACCCCGTCCTCACCACCAAACATACCCACACACTCCATATGGCCCACCGCAACATTACTATCCAATGTTAGAACCCTGTTTCTCAGTCCATTATGCACAAGCATATACCCAACCTCCCGCACACGCACAATGGCGTGCACTAGCTCCACAAAAATTTACTCAGCTCCCCCAAATAACTACCATCTAAGAGCTTACCAGCAACCCCCATGACCAGCTTTTCGGGCCAACTAAGCTTGAAAATGAGAGAATGCAGAAGAAGAAAACTTTCACGACATTGGGAGAATCATATACCAGCTTGTTCCACAGGTTGAGGCAATTGGATATGTTAAGGCCAATCAAAGCAAAATTGCCAAATCCTCCTCCAAGGAATCTGGATTACTCTGTCAGTTGTGAGTATTGTTCTAGTGCCCCGGGCATGATACCAAAAAGTGTTGGCACCTGAAGAAATCCATCCAGGAACTTATTGATTCACATCGGATTAAAGTGCAAGTTCCAGAAGTACCCAACATTAACCAAAACCCATTGCCGGCTTATCATGAGACAAATATGATTGAGATAGTGGATAAAGAAGGAGAGCCTAAAAAGCCCTCACAAACTGTAATGATGATCAAATCCAGTGAAGTCAAGCCAATTGAGAATGTGAGCGGTGAGAAGTCAGTGATCATGATAAAGAAATAGCAAACCTATTTTGGTGGTTCAGGCGGAGTCGTCAAGCATGGTTGCACTGAAGAAGGAAAAGGCAAAAGTGGTGGTGTACAGGGCAACTAAGGAACCCGTCATAGTTGTGGAAGGCGCTCGCACAGAGCATGTCATCGTATAACCAGTAATTCAGCCGCCAATCATCAACAACAAAGCCGTTCCTTGGAGATATGAACACGCAATAGTGATGTACAAAAGGAAGGAAGTTAGAGAAGAAGTTTGTGAAGCCCGAGGTTCGACCCGATCAAGGAGATACTTCGCCCCTGAGGAGTTAAGGAAAAGCAGGATCCCCAAAGATAACTCATAATCGGTAAAGAAAGTTGTATCAGAAGAAGAGGAGAAGAATTCCTGAAGAAAATGAAAATACAGGACTACTCCGTTATAGAGAAATTTAGGAAAACACCAGCTCAGATCTCCTTGCTCTCCTTGGTAATCCATTCAGATGAACACCGCCAGGCGTTGATGAAAATTTTGAACGAGGACCATGTTCCTGGCAAGATAACAATGAATCACTTAGAGAATATTGCAAACAAGATATTCAAGGTAAATCGGGTCACTTTCTCTAACGACGAGCTGCCCATGGAGGGCACTAAGCATAATCGGGCCCTTTATTTTTCCGTGAACTGTGAAGATGTTGCGGTCACCCGAGTTCTAGTGGACACTGGTTCCAGCCAACATTTGCCCGCTCTCCACCCTGAACAAGCTGTAGGTAGACGATGAAAGGATCCACAAGAAGAACATTTGCGTTAAAGATTTCGATGGCAGAGCCAAAGACTCGGTGGGAGATATAGTGCTGGAGCTGACAGTAGGTCCCGTTGAGTTCACTATGGAGTTTCAAGTGCTGGATGTGGTAGTTTTTTATAATCTATTGCTGGGTAGACCCTGGATTCATGCTACCAAGGCAGTTCCTTCTACCTTGCACCAGATGGTGAAATTTGAATGGGATCGACAAGAAATAGTGGTGCATGGCGAAGACCATCTACATGCTCACACTGATGCTATCGTGCCCTTCATTGAAGTAGATAAGGACAAAGGGCCCTGGGTGTATCAAGTTCATGACTCGGTAACAGTGGAGAAGGTCCCATAAGGGGAGCATGTTCCAACACCAAGGTTAGCTACTGCAACGGTTATGGTGGTGATTTAAATGCTAAAGAATGGGTTTGTTCCTGGAAAGAGTTTGGGGGCCTCACTTCAGGATATCATACGGCCGGTGTCTCTTCCCACCAACCTAGAAACTTTTGGTTTAGGGTTTAGGCCTACAAGTGCAGATATCAAGAGAGCCAGAATGATGAGAAAGAAGGCATGGGCCCTCCATAAGCTCGTGCCTCGCCTCTACTAACCTGACGCCAAGAAGTGTTTGACAAAAACGAGTGTCAATGATGCGGTTGACCCTGACAAAGAGTTACTCGAGAAGTTTGAAAATTTGTTTGAAAATGTGAACATGGTGGAGGCCGGGGAAGGATCGAGCAAGACAGATGTGCAGTTTGTGGGACCGTGCAAGAGTTAACAATTGGGAAGCTACTCCTCTTCCCACTCGGAGGGAGTCTTGGTAGTTGGCTTTGATTTTTCTTTCAGTTTAATCTCGACTATCTCTAGGTTTGTAATTCAGATGTTATATTCCATCCGTTTGTATGTGTAAACCCTGTTATCTTTCCAATTTCAGTGAAATACAATTTCCCTTTTCCTTAGTGCTAATAGCTTTCATTTTTGCTTTGCTTTTCTTTTCTCTCTTGTATAGTTATTTTAATGCTGGCTCAAATGATCTGCATGCATAAGGACTCTTTGGCCCAGTCTTAAAATTTGGTCTAATTCAGAAGTAATAATTCAAGAAATAGAATATGAGGACGAGTTGGAATATGATGAGGAAAGAGCATTGGATGAAGTTAGTAAAGAGTTGAGCCATTTTGAGGAAAATCCCAAGCCAAACCTAAGCGATACATAAGCAGTCAATTTAGGGGACCCAGATAACATTAAAGAAACCAAAATAAGTGTCCATCTGGAGCCACAGCTTAGAGAATAAATAATTGAAGTGTTGCTTGAATACAAAGATGATTTTGCATGGTCTTATGATGATATGCCAGGGTTGAGCACTGACTTGGTAGTTCACATATTGCCCACCGACCCAGCCTGCCCTCCTGTCAAACAAAAGTTGAGGAAGTTTAAAACTGATATGAGTATGAAAATCAAAGAGGAAGTTACCAAGCAATTTAAGGCCAAAGTCATCCGAGTCACGCGATACCCTACATGGCTAGCCAATGTCATGCCTGTGCCAAAGATGGATGGTAAAACCAGGGTATGCTTCGATTATTGTGACCTCAACAAAGCAAGCCCAAAGGACAATTTTTCACTGCCAAACATCTACATATTGATTGACAATTGTGCAAAGCATGAGATTGGGTCCTTCGTAGATTGTTACACAGGTTACCACCAGTTCTTGATGGATGAGGAGGATGCGGAGAAAACAACATTTATCACACCATGGGGAACGAACTGCTACAGGGTCATGCCCTTTGGTCTGAAGAACGCCGGGGCAACCTATATGATGGCGATGACAACCATCTTTCATGATATGATACATATGGATATTGAGGTCTATGTGCATGATGTAATTGTGAAATCCAGAAAGCAATCCAACCATGTTAGAGATCTGAGGAATTTTTTCCAAAGGCTCCGCAGGTATAATCTCAAACCTAATCCAGCGAAATGCGCATTTGGGATCCCACAAGGGAAGTTGCTAAAGTTTATAGTCAGTCGCCGAGGAATTGAACTAGATCCATCGAAAATCAAAGCCAATAGGAACTGCCGCTTCCGAGGAATAAAATAGAGGTTATGAGTCTGTTAGGGAGATTGAATTACATCAGTCGATTAATTTCGCAACTCACGACAACCTGTGAGCCCATCTTTATGTTTTTCAAAAAGGATACTGCGATTAAATGGACGGGAGAGTGCCAGGAGTCTTTTGATAAAATAAAAGAATACTTGTCGAACCCATCGGTATTGGTCCCACCGGAACCAGAAAGGTCTTTGATCCTATATCTAACATGCGTGTTTGGTCAGCACGAGTCACTGGGAGAAAAGAGTAGGCCATATACTACCTCAGAAAGAAGTTTACAACCTATGAGGTTAAGTATACTCATCTTGTAAGGACATGATGTGCCCTGACTTGGGTAGCCCAAAAGTTGAAACATTACTTGTCATCATATACCACTTACCTCATCTCACGTCTGGACCTGGTGAAGTATATTTTTCAGAAGCCCATGCCCACGGGGAGGTGTGCAAAATGACAAATCTTGCTCACAGAGTTCGACATTGTCAACGTGACTAGGATTGCAATGAAAGCTCAGGAATTAGCTGACCATTTAGCCGAGAATTCGATAGGTGAAGAATATGAACCTTTAAAGACATACTTCCCGGACGAGGAAGTAATGCATATTGATGAAATGGAACAGGGCGAGAAGACGAGATGGAAATTATCTTTCGATGGGGCCGCCAACATAAAAGGCATCGAGATAGGAGCAGTACTCATTTATGAAACAGGTCACCATTACCCAGTTATAGCTCAGTTCCGCTTTTATTGCACCAATAACATGGCAGAATATGAGGCATGTATTTTGGGATTGAGGTTAGCTGCAGACATCGGTGTCCAGAAAGTTTTGGTCTTGGGAGACTCGTACTTACTGGTACACCAAATTCAAGGGGAATGGGAAGCAAGAGATTTAAAGCTCATACTATGCCGGCAATGCTTGCATGATCTTTGTTAACGATTTCGTTCAATAGAGTTCCAGCACATCCCAAGAATTCACAATGAGGTTGCTGATTCCTTAGCTACTTTGGCGTCAATGTTACATCATCCGGATAAGGTATATGTGGACCCAATACATATCCAGGTCATGATCAACATGCTTACTGCAATATGGTGGAAGAAGAGCTTGATGGTGAACCATGGTTTCACGACATCAAAGAATATATCAGGACAGGTGTGTATCCAGTGCAGGACACAAGTGACCAGAAAAGGACGATCTGACATCTATCAAATGGGGGTTTCCTCAGTGGAGAGGTGTTATACAAAAGAACGTCAGATCTTGGGTTGTTGAGATGCGTAGATGCTGGGCAGAGGCTACAACCATCATGAACGAGGTACATTCTGGAGTCTGCAGGCCGCACATGAGCAGATATGTTATGGTAAAGAAGATTCTTCGGGCAAGGTATTATTTGCTCACCATGGGGCGAGATTGTATCAGTTTCGTACGCAAAGGCCATCAATGTCAGGTGCATGGAGACTTTATTCACTCCCCGCTATGTGAATTGCATATAATGTATGCACTATGGCCCTTCATTGCTTGGGGCATGGATGTCATCGAGCCCATCGAGCCAGCAGCTTCCAACGGACATAGGTTCATTCTGGTGGCTATTGATCATTTTACCAAGTGGGTTGAGGCTAAAACTTTCAAGGTAGTGACCAAGAAAGCCGTGGTCGACTTTGTACATGCAAATATCATTTGTCGATTTGGAATCCCGAAGACCCTCATCATTGTTAATGGAGCAAATCTTTATAGTCATTTGATGAAAGAGGTATGTCAACATTCAAAATTATACATTGCAATTCCACCCCGTACCGCCCCAAGGGAATGGAGCAGCCGAGGCCGCCAATAAGAATATAAAAAAGACATTTCGAAAAACGGTGGAAGGGTCCAGGCAATGGCATGAGAAGCTACCCTTTGTAGCAAGGGAATTACATATTTGTTAGTGTATGGCACAGAAGCAGTAATCCCTGAAGTTGAAACCCCGTCTCTTCGGATTGTCGCCGAAGTAGAAATTGATGATGAAGAATGGGTCAAAATCTGTCTGGAGAAATTGAGTTTGATTGATGAGAAAAGATTGGTAGCAGTATGTCACATCCAGTTGTATTAACAAAGAATGGCCAGAGCATATAACAAGAAAATGCATCCAAGAAGGTTTGAAGTGGGTCATCTAGTATTGAAATGCATCCTCCCTCACTAGGCAGAGGCAAAGGGCATGTTCGCCCCAAACTGGCAAGGGTCGTTTGTCGTGTCAAGAGTGTTGTCCAATGGGGCATTATATATAATAGATGCAGACGACAAGTGCATGGAAATGGCCATCAATTCAGATACAGTTCAGAGATACTATGTATGATTTCCTTTTGTTCAAATCAGTGTTTATACTTGGCATGTTTGTTTGTACTTGGCATGTTTTAGAGATTGAGATGACGAAGGAATTTTATTTGGCTATCTAAACACTTTACCCTTTGCTAACCCTTTTGAGCTTCAATTACTTTCTTTTCATATCCCTCTTTCGGAATTAGTAACAAAAGTCAGAAACGCAAGTGTGAGAAGGCAGTGAAAGGAAAGGAAAGGAAAGAATGCAAAAAAAAAAGAAAAAGAAAAGAAAAGAGAAAAGAGAAAAGAAAAAAAAGAGAAAGAAAGAAAAAGAAAACAAAACAAAGAAAAGAAAAGAAGAAAAGAAAAATAGAAAGAGAAAAAGAAAAAGAAAAAGGAAAACAAACAAACAACAACAAAAATAAGGAATCGACATGAACTACGTTTGACCTGATTCCTTTTAAGGATACGTAGGCAGCCTCACGGCTCGGTCATATTCGAATAATATTCAAAGGCCCCATGTAAGAAACTGGGGCATAAATTGTGTTTGTTATAATTTGGATTCTGAAAGTTGTAAATTCTGAACCCATAGGAATTATTTTGAGCCTTTTATACACATTTCTTTCTAACCTCATCCAAAAGCATGTATTGTGGTCCAAAGAAAGACCTTCTGATTAGTCTTTAATAAATTCCAAGTATTATCGGTGAAAACCGTCATGGGAACCATAAGGCGAAGGCAAGGCAAGAAGCAACAACTGGAAAAAAGGAAATTGGTGGAAATTTATTCAGAACACCGTAAGTCAAACAAAGTTAGGGTTTGGTTAAAGGAATTGTGTTAAAAATGGTCATAACAACAAAGCATGGCAACCTAAGCCCGATAATCTGGACGGACTGGGTCGACTAAGCCGAAGTGCATGTCATGATCATAAAAACCAGTTGTTCCTTCACAAATAAGTTTCTTTTCTTCTCATTTCCATAGTCGCTGAATTTGGAATTCTTTTATTATAAAATAGTTCAAAGTCATTACATTTCATTGTCTTTCGCGTCTCCAAAGTCATTTTTTAAGCAAGCAGGAGAGAAATTTCAGAGCTTACTACCAACTCCCCAATGGCAAAGACATTCCGGTAAAAAACGTAACAAAGGCAGCAAAGGTTGAAACAGCAATGGGAAGAATCCACGAAAACTTAGATAGTAAAACTGACTTGAGAGGCAAGAATTCTAGCATGAGGGTCAGAAGTGCAACACAAAGAATGGGGAGCAGAGTATGGCCACAAGGGTCAGGGGGTCAGCCGAGCATAGTACATTGACTTGGTAATATCAGGAAAGATGTAAGAATTCTGGCAAAAGGGCTAGGAGTGTAACATAATAAGGGGGAGCAAAGTAAGGCCATAATGGTTCAGGGGTCAGCTAAGCAACTCAGGCAACTCATCATCAGCACGGAAAATTAAACACAATGGAACACGGCAGTGGGAAGGCAGCTTTCAACAAGGATGCCGCAAGCTAACCACCATTTTTCAAACTGACAAGTTTTCTTCGATTGACGTAGGGGCAGAAAAATTTCGGAAGATTCTAAGAGAAGCCATCCACCTGGGAAGGCAGGCACATGACATGTATGATAAAAAATCTCAGGACCCACCTAGAAATGGGACCCAGTTAAAACTCAATAAGGAATATAATCTGACATAGATATTAGCAAGAATATAATGGGACGAAACTTTAGTTAGCAATCCCCAGCAGAGACAACCAAGAGTTAAAAAGGGCATGCAATTTGAAGTTCTCAAGACCCTCTTGGAAATGGGACTCAGTTTAAAACTCAAACGGGCACGAGTTACATGGGCGGACACAAACACCTTCCCAGTAAGAGTCATCGAGACCCTCCAAAAATGGGATTCAGTCTAAAACTCAAACAAGCATGGGTAACATAGGCAGGCACAAATATTTCCCCAACAAGAGTCGTCAGGACCCGCTTGGATATTGGATGTAGTTCTAAATACCAATCCCCAGCAGACATGATTTGTCACCTAATAAAAGTTGTCAGGACCCTCGGGGATAATGGGATGTAGCTTTAATTACTAGTCCTCAGTAGATCCCCTGCAGACATAGTTCAGATAACAAGACATAGTGGAAAATAAAACCTATTGAAAACACAACCTAATCTTAAAGTTGTCATGAGATTTGATTAAACACTCATAGATGCACCAAACTAGAGTAGAAAGAATTTATTTTGTTTTGTTTGTTTTGTTGTGATCAGGTACACATGCAACAATCTCAGGGAATATTTTTTAAGTTGCAAGTTTTGGTAATCACGCGCCCACCTGGAGAACAACGGAATATTTTTCAAATTGCAAGTTTTGGTAATCAGGCGCCCACATGGAGAACAAGTGAATATTTTTAAAATTTCAAGTTTTGGTAATCAGGCGCCCACCTGGAGAACAAGGGAATATTTTTCAAGTTGCAAGTTTTGGTAATCAGGCGCCCACCTGGAGAACAAGGGAATATTTTTCAAATTACAAGTTTTCGGTAATTAGGCGCCCACTTGTAGAACAAGGGAATACATTTCAAGTTTTCGGTAATCAGGCGCCCACCTGGAGAACAAGGGAATATATTTCAAATTTCAAGTTTTCGGTAATCAGGCGCCCACCTGGAGAACAAGGGAATATATTTCAAATTTCAAGTCTTGGTAATCAGGCTCTCACCTGCAGAACAAGGGAAAAAATTTTAAATTTTAAGTTTTTGGTAATCAGGCGCCCACCTGTAGAAAAAGGGAATACACTTCATGTTTCAAGTTTTGGGTAATTAGGTGCCCACCTGTAGAACAAGGGAATACATTTCAAATTTCAAGTTTTCGATAATTAGGCGCCCACCTGTGGAACAAGGGAATACATTTCAAATCTCAAGTGTTCAATAATCAGGCGCCCACCTAGAGAACAAGGGAATATATGTCAAATTTCGAGTTTTGGTAATCCGGCGTCCACCTATAGAATAAGGGAATACATTTCAAATTTCAAATTTTTGGTAATCAGGCACCACCTGCAAAACAAGGGAATACATTTCAAATTTTGAGTTTTGATAATCAGGCGCCCACTTGGAGAACAAGGGAATACATTTCAAATTTTGAGTTTTGGTAATCACGCATCCACTTGGAGAACAAGGGAATACATTTCAAGTTTCGAGTTTGGTAATCAGGCGCCCACCTGTAGAACAAGGGAATACATTTCAAGTTTCGAGTTTTGGTAATAAGGTGCCCACCTGCAGAACAAGGGAATACATTTCAAATTTCAAGTTTTGGTAATCAGGTGCCCACCTGCAGAACAAGGGAATACATTTCAAATCTCGAGTCTTGGTAATTAGGCGCCCTCCTGAAGAACAAAGGAATACTTTTTAAATTTCAAGTTTTGGTAATTAGGCGTCCACCTGCATAACAATGGAATACATTTCAAGTCCAACAATTCGGCATCAAACATAGAAGAAGAGAAAACAAGAAGTTTTATAGGAAGAAATACAAGTCAACAAGGCAACAAGAAGTTTACAGGAAGAAATACAAGGCAACAAAGCAACAAGGATCAAGAGCAAGTCTGATCCTTTGATTGGTTCTTTTGTATCTCATAGTTCATAACTTAGTCTAGCTTCTTTCTATTTTCACAAGGTGTAATAAGGGGGTCTAGCAGCAGCATCAACAACAACATCAGCAGTAAAAGCACAACTTCTCGGTAGTCCCAGCTACCAAACACTCCTGAAATATACTGACCTGATTCCTCTTTTACCGAGGATATGTAGGCAACCTCTGAAGCAGTATGCATTCAAGCTTTTCAAAACGCCTCTCATGGAGTGTCAAGCAGGCAAAAATCTCTCATGATTGCTCACATATCTTTGTCAGAAAATCCTCGTGTCTCCGAGCAAAGAGGAAAAACTGTGAGCATGTGATTTTTGCCTAGCTTAAATTACTTCTATATATTCTTAATATTAGGATTTTTCTTTATCTGTGTGACTTTTAGAATTTAATTGCATAATTGTATGTTTTCTTGCATGTTGGGTGCATTTTAATTCATAAAAATACAAAAAATAGAATTTTGCATTTAGGATACCATTTTGAAATATTTTTTAGGTTTAGTGATTAACTAATAGCACGGGAAAAAAAGAAAATAACAAAATTAGTTCTTTCGCATTTTTTCACCTTTTAATTTGTTTGATGTTTTCCTTAATTTCCTTTTATATTAGGATTAAGGTAATTTGGAATTTAATTAGCTTAATTGTAGATTTAAATCAGGTCTTTGCTATTTTAATTGGGTATTTAATAAAATCAAATTAGTAATTAAAAATAAATAAGAAAAAGAAAGAAATGTGAAATTGTGGTCTTATTTAAAATACCAAAATCTTGGCCAATTTTAATTAAAAACAGCCTAAACACCCAACTCTGACCCAAACCCATCTCAGGAAACCCAGCCCAAACCCGACCTCTCACAAAACGACGTCGTCTGGGCATGTAGATCGCCGCCATCCATTTCCCTTGATCAACGGTAGTAAAGCTGGGGTGTAACACATATATAAGTGTTTCAACCCCCTACCCCAGAACCAAACCTATTACCTTGTCTGAATGGCCCAACCCTATTCCCACCACCCTCCGCCATTCGCCGTCGGCCGAAAATCTTTGCCGTCAATGTCGATGCTCTGATGAACCCCAAAATTACACCACCCCACCTCCTCGACCTTCTCTTTCTATTTCTTCCATTGGTGTCCTTCGAATAATAACTAAACGCGTCGAATATTCGTTTGAAGCTGAGGCTGCTCCGAGCGGGATGCCGATGCCAATCCTCACCAAATTGACACCCTAGACTCTTCTCACCTCCCTCTTCCCAAACCCTAACTGGTTCCCTTCGAATGTCACCGGAGCTTTTTGAATTTAAAATCTTAGAGTGTCAGAACCCTAGAAGTGCGAGAGGTCTCGAGTTCTTCCCAATTCCCTAAGTCCAAAGTTAGATTCGGGCTATAAAATAATGTGTTCATTTGTTTTTAATGAAGAAAAAATGTTCACATCATTTCGGGGCTCGAATCAGAGTTCAGCCTTGGTCAACCTTGCATGATTAGGTTTTTTTTCCTTTATTTTATTTCTCTGTCATTGAAATTAATTTAAGCATAGTTTCTTCTTGTTTTCTTGTTGTTTCTTTGCTCGTTTTAAGTCAGTTCAAGCTCATGATTCAGTTCTGTCGATTAATTTTTGCTTATTCTCTTAGATTTATGTTTAATCGATAATTACCACAGGTAGCTTTTAGTTTTGATTAGTAGTTAATTTAAGATCAAATTAGTTAATCAAAGTTAATTCAAGTTTAAAATTAGGTCAGTTGAATTCACAGTTCAATTTTGGGGTCTGGTTGTAATTGAATGTCCTATGGTTGTGGCTGAAAATTCAAATCCTTTGAAATTAACCATGGTCAGCATTGAATTAGGTTAAAGGAGTTGGTATATTGGACTTAGTTTTGGTTTCGCCTAGGTTAGTAATTCAGACTTGGTTCAGGGGTAGTCTAGGTATTTGGGGTTGGGGAATCTTTCACAACTGACCTGGAAGCTTCTAGCAGGGATTTTTTTTGTCAATTTTGATTTTATAGCTTGGTTAAAAAGTTTATAAAAGAGGTACTAAAAGTGTAAAATAAAATTTGAAAGAAGCCCTAAGCTTTGCCTATAAAAAGGCATATTCCTGCCTTGTTTTACAAGTTTTTTGGAAGCCTGGAGAGAAAAAAACTGAAACAATCCAAAAATACAGAAACTTCGAAATAGATTGAGAGTTAGTCAATGATTTCATTTGAGTGTCCCAGTTATTAGAATTTGGTATCAGCTGTTCAGATTGCATTTCTTTGGGTTTTGAGCTGTTGAGTCTATTGTTCAATCAAATTTTTGAGTCATTTTCCGTGATTTCATCATTGAATCTGCGCTGTTTGGTGCTAGTTCATTCCCTGCTAAAGTCTAGTTGCTGATTCCCTTTTGTTCACTCATTTTTTTATCATTTCAGGTACACTTCCCTGTAACCATGATTGTTGTGACATAGATTGGCAAAATGAATTAAAATGTAAATGTTAAAGCATGAGATGTATTTCAGCTTTGTTGAAATGATTTGTTATAGTTTTCTCAATAATTCATGTTTATAGTTTGTCTTGTAGTTACTACTTGAAATGATTTGTGTATCAGCTCTTAGTTCACTCCTTTCCTTCATTTCCTCAAGTGTTGAATACTTAAGGTGTACTGAAGGATTGTGAATTTGATAGCTTAGTCTGTAGCTCATGGGAGTACTATCAAGTTCTATCATTGCTGTAGTGTGTGTAAACCTGATGGTTTTCCAGTAGTTTGGTCAATTATGGTACTGATTTCCTTCAAAATTTCAGAGTTTATTAGCGTGTTTAAATGTAGGTTTGAGCTTTGATTTTGGATGTATTGGATGAACATAAGAAATGATTATAGAATCAATCTGTTAGCTTGCATAAGTGTATATGTCTTCTGTGTGCAGCAGGTATTTAAAATAATTAATTCAGGGAAATTAGAAATAGATCCACAGCATGAAGGTGGTTAATAGTAGGTATGTCTCGTGTAGATTTGATCCTTGGGATTATGTAAGTGTGATCATAGTTTGATTATCTTTGAAGTTTAACATAAATCAAATTTTCAGCCTTCAATAATAGTGTGTGTAATTGTTTGATTCCGCAATGGTTAATGTACATCAGTACGGGCCTCTTTGGTTTTTCTTTGCTTGTTGTCATTTTAAAGTCCTTAATTTTTGTCTCTGATTGTAATGGGTTACTTGGACCCCAGACCTAATATTAGCCATTTGGTTCCTATGATCCGGCTCACAAGAACCCGATCCTGGGCTCTCGCATTCAAGTTGTTATGTTGTTTCAAGTTGGGTTTGCTAGCGGCATTTATGCCGAGCCTTCAGAGGTCCAGCATGTTATTTTTCTACGAATGTGATTTTGGGGTTTGGCATGAGGAATGAGCAGCATTGGACATTAAGCTAAAAGGCTTTCTTGTTAATTGATATCTACTTCGGTTGGTTGATTCAACTCTATTTGAACAAGTAGTAAATTACATAATTTTTAATTAGGTTCTTCATATTAAATGGCCCTCATGGATTAGTTTAGAGACACCTTAATTAGAATAGATTGGAGTTGTGCCATATCAACTGGTTGAATTATTTGTGGCCCTATAAGACATAGTTTGAATTTCCCTTTTAAAATTGGTTTGAGGTGCGCTACTCCAAACAAAATAACAAATTGTGTGGCCCTCATTAGTCATTTACTATAAAATATTTAGAACTCGGGATTTGCTATTTAGTAAATTTACATGGCCTCTCGCAAAGTTATCAAAACGCGTAGTTGCTTGAGGCGCGTGTTTAAAAATTACCTTCCTAAACTCGGGTGCGTATTTATGTGACCCAAGATCCCAACAATATTAAAATATATCAAAAATCACGGGTGCCTTTATGTGACGTGGTTCAAAGATGTGTTAATAACGTTGCAATTTTCTTTAAAAATAATAATAAAAGCAGCAAAAATTCAAAATTGGCACATAGTTACAAATTGACTAAAATCAGATAATCAAGCCATATAACAGTTGAGTGACCGTGCTATAACCACAGAACTCGGGAGTGCCTAACACCTTCTCCCGGGTTAACAGAATTCCTTACCTGGATTTCTGGCTCGCAGACTATATACAGAGTAAAACTTTCCTCGATTAGGGATTTAAATCGGTGACTTGGGACACTATTAGTTATCCCAAGTGGCGACTCTGAAAATCTCTTAAATAAATAAATCTCGATTCGATTGTCTTTAATTGGAAAAACTCCTTTTATCTATGCCCTTTGTCGGGGTTGTAGATGTTAAAAAGGAGGTGTGACACTTAGTGGTACATTCATCAGCAATGAGTGGCTTCCCAATAGAACTTGCTAGCTTTCTCAATGTCTTGTTACCCCACTAACTCATAGGCAAATTAGGAATAGTCATCCACAGAGGAATCTCTATCAAGAACTCTACCTTAATGTCGAAATCTGGAGTCCATTCTTTCAATATCATTGGCCTACCATTAATAGTATAATGCCCTCTAGAGAGTACATCCTTCAAATCCCCAATTGCATTATATTTTGCTATGCAGTATTCTTCAGCATGCAAAATACAAATCTGATATTCTCACTCTACTCCAGGTATGAGCTATATATTTCTCCATGAATTTGTACCTTGGTGTATCCTCAATTACATAGATAATTAGGAAAAACTCCCATTTTTATTCTGTTCCTCAATTTCTTCTTTATCTACTTTTACCACAATTTTGCCATCAACAATTTTCGGTGGAATATATGATAGTACCATACCGTTTTATGAAGATCTGTTGCCAGCGAACAAGTTTTCCCATGTTTTCTCCTTTTCCAGTGCTATGGCATGTGGTGTTAACTCATCCTTTTTCTCAGCTGTTACTGTTCCATTGACATTCAAGTCAGCTGCTGCTGCTTTCTCCTTTTCCTTTGTAAACTCCATAATTGTACTTGCTGGGGTGCCTTTACATAAAGATGAAGACATATTCATCTGCGCTGCACTGAGATCTATCTTTTTCGCTGGTGTGTTATTGCTACTGGGTGATCCTAATTTATAAGAATTAGGCTAAAATTGGTGTCCGATTGATGTTGTTACTTGCTGAGTGGATCCTTTAGCTAGAGTATCTTCAATTATTGTTGCACCGATGGCTTCACCAACCGTCACGATTAGTTCTCGTTTAGGTATTTCTCACTTTCTCGCCATGGTTACTTCTTAAACGGCGTATGTTAGCATAATGTGCACCGAGAGCTTAGAGAGAAAGTAGAAAAATAGATGGAGACACATTGATTTATTAAAAATTAAAAAAAGATTTTTGAGAAAAGAAAAACAAGAATCCGAACCCAACCCCTCCCCTCCGTCATCTTCCCTAGTGACCCCAACTCTACTTCCTTTCCATCTTCTTCCGTCAAACGAAAGAACAAGGCAAGTACTCACATAACCATGGTTTGGCTCGATTCTAGGCCAAAATGCAAATTCTAAAACGTGAAAATTATTCTCAACCTAAGATCTATCTTTTCCACAAATTTTGTGACATTTTCAGACAATTCCACCATCGAAAACATTGGCCCTAATATTTTGCAAAACTCCGACGAGCTTCAATTGCCGAAAATGGAGTTTTAGTGTTCCAAATCGAACAGAACGAAGCAAAATTCTTGGCTTTCACCAAAAATGGTGAAGACTTGGGTGAGATTGGTTCTTTTTGGGTCTATCAAAGCACGATGAAACACTTCTAGTTCTTTAATCGACAAACTTAGAAGAAATTGTAATTCTAGGTTCAAAATTTGGTAGGATTTGGTAGTAATCGTGTGAACAAATCTGAAAATTTAAAAAGAGAAGTTCACTAGAAAAAAATTTCGACATAAAATAAGCTCAAATTTTTTGACTGTCACATGCTTTTTTAGTATTCTCGTTATTCCTTTATTTACGTATCTGGAGCGTTTTTTATTTTTCCAGTTCCAGTGCAACAGGCAATCTCCGTTGGTAACCACGGTCTGGGAGGGAGGGAGAGAGAGAGAGGAATCTGATAATGTGTGAAAAAGTAGAAGGAAAAGAAAGAAAAAGAATTTTAAAAATAAAATTGATCTCTCATGCTCGGAAAAATAGTGTAACACACGCACTATGTCACATCACGAAGTTGTGTTTAATTGACACATTTGGGATGTGGTTGAAGTGTTCAAATGGAACAGACTTAAAATAGAGTGCGTAAGTAAAAAGCAAGGACAACTTTAAGGGGATCCCGATGTATTTGGCCAAAAACTTTAAAGCTTTGAATTCGAAATATGGGTTTTGCAAAATTATAATTTGTTTGGATTATGTGTTCTTAAAAGGATCGAAAACATCCTTTGGGGTTTATATCTCAACTTTGAAGGAGTTCAGTGAACATTAGAGTTGGTTTGTTGAAATTTCAGATGAAAACAAAGGAAGAAGAAAATAAACTATGCAATATATATACAAATGACTAATAAAACAAATACAATAACATAATATTTATGCAAGTTGTAAGAACATTATATGAAAATTATGTGATGTTGTATGATGCAAGACATGACGTTAACTGCGATGAACTCATGTTAAAAGATATATCAAAATTATATGAAAGTTGTATAATGAGTTGTATGAAAGTTTTATGATGTTGTTTGTATGAAGCACGACAACAAACATTAACTGATAATGAACACATCATGCCAGTGGCGGAGGTAGTGTCATGATTTGGGTTCGGTCGAATCTAGTGATTTTTTTTAAAATTTTGTATTTGTACTGAAAATATTATTAATTATTTAAAAATACTTAAATGCGCATCCAATATAACTAAAATGAGCTAGAATTCGGTGACAAGATCAGAACCCACAACTTTAAAATTCTGACTTCGCCTCTGCACCTTGCATATGCTTCTGTGTTATACCATAAATTCTTTGTTCCAGCTTGATAGGATTTGTATGCTGCTTTTGAATTTGTTTGTATTGCAATACTTTGAAACTATATCAGGTTGTCTTTGATGCTTACATCACATTAATTTTTTTAAAAATATATCTATGTTCGAATTTAAAATTTTGAGATGAACTTCAATAGCCTTTAATGACAGATTCTTTGTGAGAGATAACAACAATTTGTAGCTTGTTAATTATGTATATTAATGCCAAATACAATTTCTTTTAATGATAGTAATAAATTGTGGCTGAGTTTATTAATTTTTTAATGTTATATAGTTATCGTCAATGATAGATTTATAAAAAGTTATGAGTCGAAATCAATTGAGTGTTTCAAAACTCGATTGAAATTGACTTGAATATGTTAAATCAAAATTTGAAGCATTTCGAAGGAATATTGAACAAGTGTAGCAGAATTTATCGCTTTCTGATTCTATAAATTGATTGCCAATGGCAGATCTAATTAAGGAGAGAAATATGGAATACTCGGGGCAACTATTGCATTACTTCAATAAATTATAAATATACCAAGATACTTTTTATAAACTTGAAAATTAGGATAAATCGGGTAGATAATTTCTTAGTTTAATATATAAACAAAAAAATCCCGTATTTTATATGTATGGATAGGCCCAAAACATGTGTATTTTATTGACAATGTAGAACGTGTCATATTGACTTGGTAAACGGAGAATTTCCCGAGCTGTCTGAACATGAACAATTGCTTATAAGAATGTTCTTTGTTGGACATTATTGTTTGGCAAAAAAGTATAAAACTTTTTGTTAAACTAATTAAATAAAAAGATAAGAGGTGAATCACAGTTAATGATAATAACCTCGGATCTAAAACAAGCTCATGCGAATAACCTGGGGACCATATTAAAACAGATTTAATATAATACACATTAGATGTTACGGTTACTAATGGAATGAGGATAATGATAAGCAGTAAATATAATAAGTGACACTAAATATAAATAAGGAGGAAGATTCACCCCATATTGAATGAGGTAAATGATTCCTTCTTTTAACAATAATGAATGACAAAAATATGAGGGAATATTGAGTACTTTAATGGATCTAGTGGGAATAACAATGGATAATATAAAAAAATTAAATCTCTTCAGAAAGTTGTTCTTTATATTTATCTAGAGAGCTTACTTTTCAAAAATGTTGTTATCATATGGAATATTAGATGCCTTTTACCTATCTTTCCTCCTATTTATATGGTGTATTCCCAAAGAACCCTAAAAGGTACAAATAGAGGGAATATTTCATTTGTTAGTTTAAATCTATACTAGTCGTTACTTCTGTCCATGCTACTTGACCTCGGCTTTGATGAACCACTTAGCGGCTACTTCTTTTGACCACTGATTGACCTCGGTCAAACTAACCGTATTAATTTGTAGCTCACTTATGAGAATCATCTTCGCGTTCTCTAGTTCGATTTTGACCCGTATAATTAGTCTTTCCGCTTCTCGAGGCCATCTTTTGGTCGACCTGATGAGCGGACTTCATTAGTCTTAATTTGAGAAATTCGATGGAGAGGTCGAGTAGAGAGGATCGTGGCCTAGATGGTGACGTGGAATTTTGAGAACCACACTCAACTTTTACGTCAGTTTAGAATGATATCATAACGTCATGCGTCATTATTACTGTCATGGGCTGCTTTCCAGACATGCCCCATGACCCCTTGGTCGCCCCCATGGAGGCCTAGCAAGGCTCCCAATTTCTAGCACCATGGTCAGCCCCGTGATTTTGGCTGTGCCAACTGACAAGCACGTATGCACCTTTGTCACCTCACTAATGCCTCTCGCCAGCGCCCAGCGGCTGGCCAATGACAACAGTGTCGTGCGCACTGAAAATGCGCACGCGCAGATCATGATGCCTCGCCAGCGCCTAGCTGCAGACCCATTCTAGCAGTGCCTCATGCACAGACCCTGATGCCAAGCACCAGCACCCAGCCTCAGGAAAACACAACAAGTGTCTCGCGTGCCAACATCACCGCGCGCGCAGACCCTTACCCACAAGACAAAGTTGCTGCCATCGTACTTGTTTCTATATTGTAATAAAGTAAGTCCTTTCCATTGTAATTCTAGGCTAGTTTTACTTTATTTTCATCTAGTGTGCTCCTACAGCTTTATTAGGGCAACTAATGTAACTTCGGTTTTTATTTTTTTAACATTATTAGGGGGGACCAAGCAATCAAACATTTTCAAGAAAGTATTTTTTGTACTGGTCTCTCTCCCCCTCGATACCACATCTATTGTAATCAGTTTTCATTCATCAATAAAATCATCATCATTATTCAAAACCCAATTCTCTCCCAGCTTCCGCTATTGCTCGTGATATTGGTATTCCCGCACGGCAGTGACACTCTAGTCTAGCATGCGGAGGAGACCTCATTAGTGGACAACAACTGCACTGTCATCAGTTGCTTAGCCTTACATTTCCCTTCCAAGGAACATCAGGAAGGTATTGCGTAACAGTTGGTATCATAGCCTAGGCTCGACATCAGACAAGGGAACACATTTGCCATCACCACCATTTCTATCAATGGTGAATCACGGGGAGCATCTAACATCCCTATAGGAGATGGTTGACCTATTACGACCCATCGTAGATACGGTGCATGATCTAAGAACCAACCTAGTGCAAAGGTTGGACAACTTAGACGGTCGAATGCGGCAGGCGGAAAGTGACATCGCAAACATCAGTTGAGACATTGAGGATGACCAACAAACGGCAACCATTGAAACTGCCAATATCATAGAAAATTTGAGGACCTCCAACAGGAGCGTGGCAACGATTTAGCCCACCGGGAACAAGGGGCAGACATACTAACTGCCATGCAACAAACCAAAGACGACTTGACATGCCAGCTCAGTATTGTCAATGCTACCCTCTAGATCTTGCTTCGAGGAGGAGACAATCACATCAGGGGTACAACAAACCCCAACTTCATTCCACATAAGCTTGAGATACCGAAACCAAAGCCCTATGACTGATCCTGGGATGCTAAAGAAGTGGAAAACTTCATCTTCGACATCGAACAATACTTTGATACCGTGGGCCATTTGGAAGAATCCAAAAAGGTAGCAAATGCTTCCATATATCTTCAGGGCGATGCCAAACTTTAGTGGGGGGTCAAATACGAAGCAATCAGGGCCGGTGAAGATACTCTCCAAATATAGGATCAATTGAAGGCAGCCATACGCCTACAGTTCTTCCCCGAAAATATGGGATACAATGCAAGGAAAAAGCTATGGGAGCTCCGCCACACCAGGTCAGTGCAGGAGTACATGCGTAAATTCTCCGCACTCATGCTAATCATACGCGACATGGGGAACAAAGAAAAACTCTTCACATTCATAGAAGGTTTGAAAACTCATGCCCGCATGGAACTACAGAGACAATGGGTAGATACCCTGCCCAAGGCAATTCAAGTTTTAGAATGCCTGGCGATTGTCATTTGGGAACTCAAACAAACAGGGCCCAACCTCCTTTCCGAGGGGGATTTACGGGAACCATCCCAGCATTGGTGGCCCAAGCAAAAGTTGGGGAGATCGGAGTGCATCCAAAACAAAGACTCCTCCCTCTAGCAGCAACAACACTGCATCCATCAACAATAATCAGGGAGAAAGCCTCCCTCAGAATGTCGTAATTGCGGTGAGGCACATTGGAACAATGAATTCCCAACCATCAAGATCAATGCTCATCAAAATGTCGAGGATGAGTCAGATTCATCAGACACATCAGAAGAAGACCAGGTAGGATCCTTCAATGCAATTGTTGGCTCTATCCCTCATGCCTTAGTGGGAACCAGTGCATGTTCTCCTAAGAAATTCTCAGGCCCAATCACCAAGAAAGGGAAGTAAAAGATGGACGAGAGGCCTCCTAAACAAGCGAGGACCCTAATGTTCATCGAATTGAAAGTGAACGGCAAGTCCCTTCGCGCACTGATAGACACGGTGCTACCCACAACTACTTGGCTTCAACTCAAGTAGAGCGCCTGGGCCTAGTTGTCCAAAAGAGTAAAGGCCGCATCAAGGCTATCAAATAGCCACCCCAGACATTGGGTGGAATAACTACAGATGTCATAGTGAAACTTGGCCTATACAAAGGAAGTATCGACCTGCACATCGCAATCATAGATGACTTTGAAATAATAATGGGTTTGGAGTTCATGAGGTAGATCAACACCGTACCAGTACCACATGCCAACATGCTCCTGATGATAGGAGAAAACGGGGCCAAGACCTGCACCATACCATGCATTCCCATAAAGATGGCCACTAGAAACATCTCGACCATGCAGTTGGAGAAGGTATCCAACAGACATGAACCCCTGATTTCAGCTACCCTTCGCAACAACAATCATCCATCATGTCATCGGCCTCAAAAGACTGGTGATGCTTCTCAACATTTGAAGACTTGTCTAGCAATTTCAAAAGGGCAAGTCAGTTTAGTCATCACATACGTGACCATTACAGCCATCACATGTCCTAGAGAAGGGATGGGAGAGTGTCTCTCTCAGATTCATCTCGGGATTGCCCCAAGTCGGTAATCTTGCATCTATTTTAGTTGCCATATATCGGTTTTAAAACTATGCAACTTTCATAGTAGCCCCACAAAACATCTCAGCAGAAAATATAGTTCAACTCTTCTTCTCGCTCATTGTCAAACATTAGGGCCTGCCCAAAGACATCGTTAGTAGGCGCAACTCACACTTCACCAGAAACTTTTGGACCCATCTCTTCAAGTGCTTTGGGTTGAGATTGAGTCACAACTATGACATCCATCCACCTTCGCACAAAAAAATAGACCAGTTCAATGACATGCTGGAGGAATATCTCCGCAACTTTTCAACTGGATCACAGAAGCATTGGGTGGAGCTCTTGGATGCTGCTCAACTGTGTTTCAGTTCTCAAAAGAGCTACCATACAAACAAAATCCCTTTTGAAATTATTACCACACAACAACCGCTTCTCCCAAAAACAGTGAATGCATCAACCATGCCAAAATCTTCTCGAGCTGCCAACTTCTCAAGCGAATGGCAGCGCAACATGGGGATAGTGTGGAGCTATCTCGTCAAAGACCAAGAGCGGGCAAAAAGGTTCACCGAATAAAATCTTTGCTTTGCCCAACATCAAGAAAGGGACAAAGTAATGCTATGCATACCAAAGAAATACTTGTTTGCAGAGAGGACCCATAACTCTCGCTAGCAACAAAAATACATCAAGCCCCTGCTCATAGAAAAACACATTGGGAAGTTCACTTATCAGGTGAAAACTCCATCCTGGTGGAAGATCCATCCAGTCTTCTATGTCAGCCGCATGAAATCATTGAATCGCTATACCAAAAAGCTCAAAGAACAGAGGGGCACAGACCTCCCAGCTAACAACCACCAGAATCATCCTCCTCCTCCTCCTCCTCATCATCATCATAAGGCTCTGAGGACGTTGCCAACTCAGGTGAGGGAGAATGTCATGGGCTGCTTTCCATACACGCCCAATAGCCACTTGGTCGTGCCCTATGGCGGCATAGCAAGCCTCCCAATGCCTAGTGACATGGTCAGCCCGTGGTCTTGGATGCGCCAAGTGACAAGCGTGCATGCGCCTCTGTTGCCCCACCGATGCCTTATTTCCAGTGCCCAACAGCTAGCCAATGACAACAGCGCCGCGCGTACTGACAATGCTGTGTGTGCAGATCCTGATGCCTCGCTATCCCTAGCTGCAGGCCCATTCCAGCAACACCTCGCACACAGACCTTGATGCCAAGCACCAGCGCCGAGCCTCAAGAAAACACGAGTGTCGCACACGCCAACAACACCGCGCGTGCAAACCCTGACCCGCAAGACAAAGTTGCTACCATCATACTTGTTTCTACATTATAATAAAATAAGTCCTTTTTATTGGAATTCTAGGCTAGTTTTACTTCATTTTCATTCAGTGTTCTCCTACAACTTTATTAGGGCAACTCATGTAACTTTGGTATTTATTTTTTGAGTATTATTCGGGGGACCAAGCAATCAAACATTTTCAAGAAAGTATTTTCTGTACTAGTGTCTCTCCCCCTCAATTCCGCATCTTTTTTACTTAGTTTTTATTCATCAATAAAATCATGATAATCATTCAAAACCCAATTCTCTCTCAGCTTCCGTAATTGCTCGTGACATTGATTTTCCTGCACGACACTGACACTCTAGTCTAGCATGCGGAGGGGACCTCATTGGCAGACAACAATCGCACTAACATTGGTTGCTTAGCCTTACGTTTCCTTTTCAAAGAACATCAGGAAGGCGTTGCATAACATTACACATGTTCCCGATATGTTACACTATTTCCCGTGCCCCTGTCATTTCAAAATTAATGTAGGGACGGTATGTATCCTCGACTAGGGTGCTTGCATTCTTATAAATAGGGATGAGAACCTTTCATTGGGTTTGCTGCATTTTCAAGCATTCTAACCTCCAACCTTTTCTTTCTTCTTCTATATAAAAAAAAGAAAGTAGTAAAGCTGGGTTGTCCCTGACAAGCACCTAATTTAACATTGCGATACGACGTGACAACTTTTTTCTCCATTTCGAACTTATGAATTGTACCCCTAACATGCCATCTAGTTTATGGATATGCTCCTTTGGTGGGGATACAAAAATAAATAGGCCCAGTAATAAAATTTACACTCCATACTTCTCGGTCTTTATATGAGGAATGTAATATTTTCTCTCTGGCATAAAAAATCCAAGAATATAAGTAGTACGTTCCTCTTCCATTGGCTCCTCCAAAGGCTCAAATGACTCAATTTCCATATCATCATCCAATCACAATGTTGAAAAATATTTAGAATGAGGACCAACACGCCCCAACTGTAGAATTGTATCACCATTTACATCATTATATGTTCACACACTAGAGTCTTCAAATATAATATTATCTACTTCCTCACGTGATTCTTGAACACTCTTCTCAACATGGACATCCTCAACAAAAATATGGTCTAATACTTGGTATTCTCGTTTTGGCTCCTCAATTTGGACTAGAAGATTTTTTTCAATTTCATACAACTCACATTAAATTGTTTGACATTGAGTGCATCAAGATTCGCACTCAAATATGCATCCAAGTTGTGCAAAGCCAAGCCAAACTTGTCAATTTCTTGTGCAAGACTAACTCTCTCCTTCGACCAATCATTCACCAATTTTGTTAAAAGAGAACGTTGTTTCGCATATTTCCTTAATCATGAATATTTGTCCAAATACCAACCCTTACTCCCATGTTCAAATTTAGACCTCAAAGGGTGCAGGTCATGACAAGCCCAAAAGGACGGGTCGTAAAAGTCTTCCGTCGACCAAGCGTCTTCATCTTACCTCCGAATATTTCATCTCCAGATGTCATGTTGAGGGAACTACAAACACACTAAGAGAAAAAATAAATTATTATAAAAATAAAAATATTTACAAAAAAAAACTATAAAGATAAGAGTAACAGTCTAATCTAGAAAAATAACTAAACAAGAAAATTTAAAACTTGAACAGAAATCAATTAAAAGCTTAACTTAGATAAACAATCTATAACTATGTCCCCAACAACAACGCTAAAAAGTATTGAGACCAAATACATGCGCAAGCATACTTGGCTGTCAAGTAATAAAGTGACTCAAAAGTCGGATGTGGAACCCACATAGACTTAGAGTAATTGTTAACTAAGCAAACTAAAATTTATTTAATATCCAAGATGATCAAAAGTTTAACTTTTCTAGTACAATTACTATTGCAAAATTTAAATACATAACCAAGGGAGACATAGATTCCAGGATTTTGGTCGGCTTATCAGTCCTATTGAGGTCGTAATTATACTTGTTAATCTAAATTATCTATGATTGCTAGTTGACCTGATCGTCAATATAAATAGCATATTCCCATAATAATATTCGTCTATCCATAATATATCAACCTTGTATTCTTATGGTCTTGAATCTATCATGAGCAAATATAATACGGTATTCAACTAAGCAAGATTGTTAGGTATATTCCTATCCTGACCGATTTTTCCTGAACCACAGGTTCAGAAATAAGTACTCTCTAATTCTACTCTAATCTAAACATGGCTTTCCCAAGCATAGCATAGATAGCAATTAGAACTCAACTAGTGGTCAACTAATTAAACAACTGTGCAAAGAATTAGAGAAACAACCAACGACGATAACTCGAATTAACAGTGATGTAATTAATAAAATTCAATATTCACGACAATCACAAACCTAGATTGTAAAGTTTAGCTCCACATAGACATGGTAAAAAAATAATAAATCATCAGAAAAAGTAAAGATTACTAAGTTTTATGGAAGAAAGATAGAATCAGATGAATTTCAGCCTTCATGACGGCTCCGTGCTCTCTCTTGGTCTAAAATCAAGTCTCCTCCATAAAATATATGTTTAAGGACTATTTATAGGTGTAAAATAAAAACCTAGGCGAAATAACCAAATTCAAAATAAAAAAGAAAGTAAAATAGGCCTGAAGCCCGAGACACCCCCGCGACAGACCGCGCCTAGCTAACTCTCTGCAGCCCTGGTGATGCAAGCTGAAACGCGAGAAAGTTTGCTTGCACGCGAGAAAGTTTGCTTGCGTTGCCTGCTTCTTTGCTTTGTTTCGTTACAATCTGCTTTGCATTGCATAACTTTCCAAGTCACATTTTGGTCTTCTTTTTCAATTGATTTTGCATTATTTTTTTTTTTCTTTTCAACTCTTAATTCTCTTTTATTATTTCAATCATCATCTCATAATTATGTCTTTAATCATCAGATAATGACATCATAATATTTTTCATCATCAAATAATTACGAGTAATTCTTGTAGTGCATAAAATACACATAAAATCTCTACTTTGCTCCCAATATCATCTTCATAGTACCTACACATAAAATAAATTCAACTAAGCATAAAATAATATAATTTAGCATTAAATTATCATAAAAAGAAGGTAAGATGCACTTAAGATATTTAAATAGCCAAATATCAAGAATAGTCAATAGTTTTGCATAACACCCACTCTACATGAAAATACTAAAGTAATTTTTAGTATATTTTAACTTTTCACTTTATTTAAAACGAATATCTTATGGTCAATTTTGCAGCGGTAACGTATGCGAAGGATATATGGACTCTTCAGGGTCTCGTCATTATTATGATGTTGTTCTAAAGTTAATGTAGTCTACATATATACATTGTCGTTATCCCCATTTAGGATGTGCCTTTAGTCTTGATGTCAGATATGAATTTATCAATCTAGTAAGTAAGTATTTTACTTTATCAATAATAAATAATAATTATACGAATAAAAATTATATGGTTAAAGAATTATATATATATAATAAGCTATATATATATATATATATATATATATATATATATATATATATATCTAAATTTATTGATTTATCATACAACATAAGAGTAAGTTAAAACTAGAATAATATTCTTTATTTTCTCAATGGATCTAATACTAAGGTTCTAATATTATTTGATACCAAAGCTCTGATACCAAGGGGACTGGAATTTTTTTCCCCATTCCTTCGTTACTATTCGATAGTAATCGAAGTCTTCACTAGATTAGGGAAAGTAATACCAGGATCTTAAAAAATATAATCAAATAAAACTAGGTTCTCTTTAGGTGTATTAATTTAATTTTCTTATTAATAGTTATATCCACAACCGTTTCAAAAAATCCGAGAAAAAAATATAAAGCAAAATAAAATTAAGAGAGAAGTATACCGAGGTAAAATTTGAAAAATTCCATTACTGATATGTTAAAATCAACTTTCAGACCCCCTAGAATGAGAGAGTTCATAAAATATGAATCTTAGGAATAACATCGGAGAACAGTCAATAGTTCGACACAATACCCACTGTACATGGAAATAGTGAAGTAAAATTTTTTAGTACATTTTCAATTTTTTAACTTTTTTATTTTTCGATCAAATTTGCAGCGGTAACGTGTGCAGTGAAGATGCATGAACTCTTCAGTTTCTTGCCATTATTATTTTGATGTTCAAAAGTCAATGTAGTCTTTACATATATCGAGATGAAAGCATTGGAGCCGATTTTGGAGGGGGTTAATCACGATCCAACTTCCACCATAGGCTGTGATTATGCCAAACATCATTGTTAGGCAAGCCAATGTCGAACCATCAACTTAATTATCCATTTTTATGCTTTTGAAATCATGAGTTTCATTAAGTAAAGTATTAATAAAACATGAAGTGAAATGATTATAATATCAGGTACAACCATCATCTACTAGAAACTATCTAAAATTTGGTAACACCAGTGCACAAACATTCTAGTAGAATATACAAACCACTATAGCTATTGGTTGGAATAAAATAGATGGAAATGAAAATTATAATAGGAAAGAGGCTCCATGTGCTACAGATTGGAGCATGGAGAGCGGCTCAACACTAAGCATTCAGATAGTGCGTATGCGCGCCCATATGACCACTTGAAGTATCTGTCTCAGTACCTACAAGTCGTTAACTAGCTATTGGTGATTCGCTATGGAGAATTCAATGTATAATTGCCATTACGTTCGCAGGCCTCAGAGTCACCTTCTGAAGCTTTACTTTATTATTATTTACTTTCATTCCAAACAGTGATGTACTTGATAATCTTAGTTACTTTCAGTAGATCTTATGATTCTGTACTAGTGGTTTTAGGGTTGTCCAATAATTGTTCGATTTAGCTACATTATTTTATTTATCATTTTAATCCTTATATAGCTAAGCTGGTTAATTTTGTTATATCTCAAAAGACAAGGTGCCATCATGATTTCTAAGGTTTGATGTGTGGTCGTGACAAGTTGGTATTAGAGCTCTAGGTTTATGGGTGCTACAATTCATAAGTTTAGTAGAGGTTTGTGGATCGGTACACAGACATCATGTCATGAACCAATTTCTATTATAGGTCATGATTGCGCCCAATACCATTGTCAGGAAAGCCAAGGCAGAAAATCAATAAGTGTTCATTTTACTCTACCAAAATAAGTAACACAATTTCTAAACTTGAAGTTAAACACAAGTGATAATTAATAATGAACCAAAATAATTATACAACTCCCAAAATAAAGTGTACTAATATGCGTGCCATGACCTAGTGTCACAAGTTGTGGGCAACTATTAGAATATAAGAAAGAATAAATCTATCCTACTGTCTAAAATAGAATAGAAAGTCAAAAAAATAAAATATGGGATAGACTTCATCAAGCTGCTAATCGACACAGAAAGGAAGCAGCTCACCATGGAAGTCTTGGACTATGATCAGGGATGCACACCAGACTGACAGCCAGATGTACCTACCTCAGATCATGTGCAATTAAGAATAGAAGTATAGTATGGGTATATAAATAATACATACCCAGTAAGTATCCCGTCTAATCTCGAAGAAGTAGAGACGAGAGATCGACTTACTTACTAGGGTCAAATAATATAATAAAGTGTTATGCTAAGCATGAATGTCACAAGTAATTAACAGTTTTAAGCAAAAAGTAATAAGTCACATCCTAAATAGTATCATAGCTAGCCATTTATATTTCAAAACATTTAACAAAGCAAGTCATGAATAATATTTCACATAGATATCATGGGCACATTATGCCGAGGCCGACAGCCCGATCCAATTGAAAAAAGATTGTGCACTTCCAGAGGGCGGAATGTCGCTAATCATAGATGCATCTATTTCTACCGAGGTAATTGGCCCGATCCACAAATATCAATTATTATCAGAAAAACACATGAAGGTGTATTTATATTCAAATAAATTCATACAAGTGTTCAACAAGTGCATACGTTCACTTATGTTCATTTCCAAGTCTCTAGAATATCATAAGTGATCACATTAGCAAGAAAAACATATAAACATTCGCAAATATGGCATGATACAATTTCTAAATTACCCGTAGAATTAACATAATAGTAGCTACGCATGGACTCTCATTACCTAGTGCGTACGTAGCCCCTGCATTTACTGGCAAATTATTCAATTATTACACTTATAGGTACAATTCCCTCTTACAAGATTAGAAATGAGTCTTAACTCGCTCCAAAGTGTACTTCCAATACCAAGAACAGCTCAAACTCTCAATTTAGAGCCGAACGATCCAAAACTAGTTAAACAAGGTAGGAACTAGTTAATACAAGCTCACAAGATCGCTTTCTAACTATTAAACCAATTTCCCAACCTTAAACACAAATTTCCTAAAATCCGACCTGATGCCCATGTGCCCGGATTACAAAATTTCTTGAAGAAAATTGTTCTTTATAACCTGAGGATCAATATTATATGATTTCTAATGCATTTCATAAAACATTTTGTGGTTAAATCTAACTTTTATCAAGACCATAGCTCTTGATCTAGTCCCATGTTTTTACCTTAATCATTATATGTCAATCTACCTAGGACTCAAGTAACTTACCTCAAAATACTAGGTGAAAGTCCTCTCTTAAGAGCTCCAAAATCGCCCAAAGGGTGAGTGAAAAATGGCCGAAATGGCTTAGAGCCCATATTAAATGAAGCTCACTGCTTCAGTGATTTTCGCATTTTTCGGTCCCGCTTTGCGAGAGGAAGGCTGCATCTACGAACTTGGCCAAGAGATCCGAGGCCGCTTCTACGCAGCTGCTTATGTGTCTCTAGTTTGGCCTGCCTTGTTTGCATCTGCAAGAGGACGACCGCTTCTGTGGTCTCGCACCTGCGATTGATTAGTTGCAAGTGTGATTATGATAGCAACCCCGACTTTATGAGCTCTAACCTTTGCCACGACATTAGTGGCTTAGTTCTTCGCGCTTCCGGCAGGATTTTTTATAGAGAGAGAGAGAGTAGGGGGAAGGGGGGGGCAAAGAAGATTGGTCCTCTCCAAAAAGATAAGTTTTCGATTTGTGCCCCCTATGTGGTCGGCCCATAGGAGCCGTAGAAAGCGAATCTTCATAGGAAAATTATCACTGCTTATGGACACGAACCTGGGTGATGTATCCATAACCCCGATGAAGCTTGGGTGAAACTAAGTAGAGGTCTAAGCGACTGATGCTGAAGAATTAATAGGTGAGTTGTGGTTAGGGGTGAAATGCCACTCGCACCAACAACTAGCTGGTTCTCCCCGAAATGCATTGAGGCAGCCTGAAGCTTCAGCTCTTCCCAGAATATATGGATAAGTTTGAAATCATGAAACACACTCACTCAAACAGTCGAAATGCCCGAAACAATGCTAAATCTAAGAATCACCCCTAAAACCAATTGAATCAAACATATGAACTTCAACTTCGACAATTTATTCCTAACACGCCAAAACATGCTTATATTACTCGGATTGACAGCAAATTTTGCGGCAAGCCTTAAATGTTACATTGAACCTGCGCTCGGCTTCAGAACAAACATACAGGCCCGATACCAATATGATCAATCATTAGTTAATTTCTAAATCCTTAGAAATATCAGTTTAACAATTTATAACAAAAATTTACTACTCGAGCTAGGGACTCCGGGATTCGATTCCGGGCATACGCCCAAATCCCATATTTTTCTCCGGACTCTCTAGGACCGTCAGAACACAAATCTGGGTCTGTTTACTAAAAATATTAACCAAATTCAAACTTAGCCTTTTGAGAAAATCTTAAGGAATCAAGTGAGCCTATTTCAAACCAAACTCTTCCAAATTCCAAACCAACCATCCCCGCAGGTCGTAAATTAGTCAAAGAAAGCGTGAGAAGTTTTATTTAAGGGGACGAGATTCTAAAAAGCAAAATGACCAGACGTGTCATTACATTCTCCACCTCTTAAACAAACGTTCGTCCTCGGACGGACATAGAAAAGTGCCTGAGGTGCCGAATAAATGTGGATATCTGCTCTGCATATCCTCCTTGGACTCCCAGGTCGCCCATCGACTGGTTTTCCCCTCCATTGGACCTTCATCACTAAAATCCTCTTGGATTATTATTGGCGATCCTGTCTATCAACAATGGCAATTATCCCATCCTTATAACCCAAGCTCTTATCCAGCTGAATAGTACTAAAATCTAACACATGGGACAAGTCGGCATGGTACCTCAGAAGCATGGACACGTGGAAAACTGGATGAACTCCTGATAAGCTGGGGGGGAGGGGCACCTAAAATAGACCAAAAAACCTTGGGCTCAACTTGCCCTTCTTCCCGAACCTCATAATGCCTTTCATTGGCGAGACTTTAAAGAAGACCTTCTAACTAATCATGAATGATACATCACACACCTTCTGATCCGCGTAACTCTTCTACCTGGACTGAGCTGTGCGAAGACCTTTCTAGAATGAACTTCACCTTATCCAAGGCATATTTCACCAAGTCTATGCCGTACAACTTAGCCACACCAAGTTCAAATCATCTGATAAGAGAACGACATCGCCACCTAAATAAAGCCTCAAATAGAGCCATCTCGATGCTTGACTGGTAGTTGTTGTTATAATCAAACTACCAAAGGCAAGAACTGATCCCACTGTCCTCCAAAGTCAATCATATATGCTCTAAGCATGTCCTCCAAGATCTAGAATGTCCTCTCCAACTGCTCATCTGTATGTGGATGAAACGATGTGCTAAGCTCCACGCGGGTCCCCAGTTCACTCTAAACAACTCTCCAGAAACAGGAAGTGAACTAAGGGCCTCTATCTTATATGATGGAAACGGGCACACCGTGCAACCGAACTATCTCCCGAATGTAAATCCGATCCAATTTATCTGAAGTGTAAGTAGTCACAACCAGGATAAAGTGTGCCAACTTGGTCAACCTATCAACAATGACCCACACTGCGTCAAACTTACGCAAGGTCTGGGGCAACCCAACTATGAAATCCATTGTAATGCACTCCCACTTCCACTCTGGTATAGGCATTTGCTGAATTAGTCCACTTGGCCTCTGGTGCTCATACTTAACCTGCTGGGAATTCAAACACATAGCCACATACTCTACTATGTCTTTCTTCATCCTCTACTACCAATAATGCTGCCTCAAGTCACGATACATCTTCGTCGCACCCGGATGAATATAATACCACGAACTGTGTGCCCCATCTAGCATCTTCTCCTTCAGACCATCAACATTAGGAACACATAGGCGACATTGGAGTCGTAAAATACAATCCTTGCTAATAAAAACCTCCTAGGCACCTCCCTGTAGCATTCTCTCTGAGAGCTACCAAATATGGATCATCAAACTGTTAGGCCTTGACTAACCCAATAATGAAGACTGAGCAACCACACACGCAAGAACTCGACTGCGCTCTAAAATATCCAACATCAAAAGTCTGTTAGCCAAGGACTGAATGTCCAAATCTAGTGCCCTCTCCCTTGCTGGAATGAATGCCAAGCTACCCATACTCTCTGCTTTCCTGCTTAAGGCATCCGCGACTATATTTGCCTTGTCCGGATGATAAAGAATGGTGATGTCATAAACCTTCAATAACTCAAGCCATCTACGCTGCCTTAAATTAAGATCCCTCTACTTGAACAAATACTGCAAGCTGCGATGATCAGCGTAAACCTCACATGAAACATCATACAGATAATGCGTCCATATCTTAAGAGAATGAACAATCGCGGTCCACTCTAAATCATTCACAAGATAAATCTTCTCATGAATCTTTAGCTGGCACAAAGCATAGGCAATAACTCACCCATGCTGCATCAATACACATCCCAATCCAACACGTGAAGCGTCATAATATATCGTATATATCCCCGAACAAGAAGGCAATTCAAGAACTAGTGTTGTAGTCAAAAACTGTCTTGAGCTTCTGAAAACTCGCCTCACAATCATCAGACCAATGAAAATGAGCACCATTCTGGATCAATATAGTTAGAGGTGATGCAATAAATGAGAAGCCCTAGATGAATCATCTATAATAGCTTGCTAACCCCAGGAAACTCCTGATCTCGGTCACTGAAGTAGGACGTGCCCAACTCTAAACTGCCTCAATCTTCTTGGTATCCACTTTAATACCCTTCCCTAACACAACATGGCACAAAAATGCCACTGACTCTAGCCAAAACTTACACTTGGAGAACTTAGTATTTAGGTTTTGCTCTCGCAAGGTCTGAAGCACTACTCTCAAATGCTGCTCGTGCTCCTCCATAACACGTGAGTATATTAATATGTCGTCAATGAAGACAATGATAAATGAGTAAATATAAGTTCCGAGCACCATATTCATCAAGTCTATAAATGTTTTTGGAGCATTAGTCAAGCCAAAGGTCTTCACCAAAAACTCATAATGATATCTAGTCCTGAATGCAGTCTTTGGAACGTTCGAGTCCCGAATCTTCAACTGATGGTACCCTGACCTTAAGTCGATATTAGAGAACACCCTAGCACCCTACAACTAGTCAAATAAGTCGTCAATATGAGGCAACATATACTTCTTCTTGATGGTGACTTTGTTCAACTGGCAGCAATCAATGCACATCCGCATAGTCCCATTCATTTTCTTCACAAATAACACTGGTGCAACCCAAGGTGATACACTAAGTCTAACAAACCCCTTTGCTAACAAATCCTCATGTTGCTCCTTCAACTCCTTCAACTCTTTCGGAGCCATACAGTCCGGTGGAATAGATATATACTAGGTTCAACGAGCCAAATAAATACAAAAATCAATATTACGATCCGGTGGCATGCCAAGGAGATCAGAAGGAAACACATCGGCGAACTCCCAAACTATTGGGACTGAATCAATCGTCGGAGACTCTGGGTGGTGTCTTGAAAATAAGCCAGATAATCCAAAAACCCCTTCTCGATCATATGCCAAACCTTCAGGAAAGAGATAACCCAACTAGATTTATTAATTATGGAACCTTTCCATTCCACCCCTGGAAACAAACCTCCGTACCTTCTCTACCTCAGTAGGAAGTATCATCATTGCATGACGGATAACTTAGAAAACCTCGCTCATAATCGGTCAGATGTTAAACATTTGACCCTGCTCAAGCTTCTCAAACTGATACTGCAGTTCTTCCCTCTCAGAGGGTGGAATATACCCGTCCAAAAATAACTGCTGAACTAACCTCAAGTGATAGGAGGAGAACCTGCGGGTCTACCAAGAACATAAGACTGCCACCATCTACGAGCCCTGCCCTCTAGCTAAAATGTAGTGAAGTCAACCCCGTGCAACTCTAATATCCTCATGTTGTACAATCTGTCTCTGCACCTATCAATGAAATCCTTAGCATCCTCATGGTGCTCACCCCTGAAGACAGGAGGGTGAAGTCTAGTCTTTCTGTCCAACAGCTTCTGCGGGTCACAATTCGCAGCTGGTTTGGGCTCGGACACCACTACAGCAACTAGATAAGCCCCATCCACGAGTAGTGAACCCGGAGTCTGATACACTACAGCTGCATGACCATAAGCTTGAGCAGTAGGGTCTCTACTCTCCATCCTACATGTGATATAGCTGGATCTGCTGGAAATGAACCAGCCTGAGTCATGGTGTCCATGAATCGCATCATACGACCCATGACCTCTTGAAAACCCGATGTTGTCATAAAGTCAGCCGGGGTAGGCTCAGTTGTAGGCACCTCACACTGCTCCTCAATAATAGGATCTACCGTAGGATCTGCTGGCGGTGCTACTAGAACAGCTCTGGGACATCCTCGTCCCCTACCTCGGGCCGGTGCCCTCCCCCGGCCTCTAACAACGAGGGGAGCAGCCCCTCCCGGGTCTGGAACATCTATTATGCGTTCTATCACCATCTGTGGGAGAATAGAAGAGAGAAATTTGGTATACCATCCATTGCACGATAGGAAATGAATAAAGAGTAGTTTCCTAACACCTTATAGTCTATCGAAGATAAAAATTGACGTCTTTGTACCGATCCACAAGACTCTATTAGGTTTGCCCATGACTTCTGAGACCTATGTGAACCTAGTGCTCTGATACCATATTGTCACGACCCAATTTCTATTATAGGTTGTGATGGCGCCCAACACCATTGCCAGGCAAGACAACGAGCAAAAACTAATAAGTGTTCATTTTACTCTACCAAAATAAGTACCACAATTTTTAAATTTGAAGTTAAAAACAAGTGATAATCACTAATGTACCAAAATAATTATACGATTCCCAAAAGAAAAGTCTACTAATATGTGTGCCAAGTCCTTGTGTCACATATGTGGGCAACTAGTAGAATATACGAAAGAATAAATCTATCACACTCTCTGAAATAGAATAGACAGTCAAAAAAATAAGAGAGAGACTCAATCAAGCTGCTGATCGACACAAGAAGGGAGCAACTCATTGTGGAAGTCTCGGACTATGATCAGGGATGCATACCAAACTGATATCCAGATGTACTTACCTTAGATCCTTACAACTAAGTACAGAAGCATAGTATGAATACATAAATAATATGTACCCAGTAAGTATCTCGTCTAATCTCGAAGAAGTAGAGACGAGAGTACGACTTGATACTTACTAGGGTTAAATAATATAATATTATTATGCTAAGCATGGAAGTCACAAGTAATTAATAGTTTGTAGCAAGAAGTAATAAGCCATGTACTTAATAGTATCACAGCCACCCATTTTCATTTCAAAACATTTAACAAAGCAAGTCATGAATAAGATTTTACATAGATATCATGCGCACGTTATGTCGAGGTCGATGGCCCGATCCATCAGAAAAGAAACTGTGCACTGCCAGAGGGTCGAACAGCGCGAACCATAAATGCATCTATTTCTACGAGGCGATCGGCCCAATGCATAAATATCAATTATTATCAGATTAACATACGAAGGCACCTTTATATTCAAATAAATTCATACAAGTGTTCAACAAGTACATACGTCCACATATATTTATTTTCTAGTCTCTAGCATATCCTAAATGATCACATTAGCAAGAAAACATAAACATTCGCAAATATGACATGATACAGGTCCTAAACTACACATATAATTAATATAATAGTAGCTACGTACAGACTCTCATCACCTAGTGCATTTGTAAGCCCCACATTTAGTGGCAAATTATTCAATTATTACACCTATGGGGATAATTCCCTCTTACAAGGTTAGGAAGGAGACTTACCTCACTCCAAAATGTACTTCCAATACCAACAACGAGCTCAAACTCTGAATTTGGAGCTGAACGATCCAAAACTAGGTAAACGAGGTAGGAACTAGTCAATACAAGCTCACAAGATTGCGTTCTAACTATTAAAGCAATTTTTCAACCTTAAACACAAGTTTCCTAAAATCCGACCCCAGGCTCACGTGATCGAATTTCGAAATTTCTTGAAGAAAGTTGTTCTTTATACCCTAAGGATCAATATTATATGATTTCTAATGCATTTCATAACAAATTTCGTAGTTAAGTCTAACTTTTATCAAAACTTTAGGTCTTGATCTAACCCAATGATTTACCTTAATCTTTGTGTGTTAATCTACCTAGGACTCAATTATTAAACTAGAAATATGTAGGATAAACTTACCTCAAGATGGTAAGTGAAAGTCCTCTTTCAAGAGCTCCGACATTGCCCAAAGGGTGAGTGAAAAATGGCCAAAATGGCTTAGATCTCATGTTAAATGAAGCTCATTGCTTCATTAATTTCTACAACTGCGGTCCCGCTTCTGCTAGATGAAGGCCGCATTTGCAAAATTGGCCAAGCAAGCTAGGATCGCATCTGCGGTTTTAAAAGCCACTTCTGCAGTTAAGGAGCCACTTCTGCGGCTCTGACTTGGCATGCCTTGTCCGCATCTATGAGAGGACGATCGCGTTTGTGGTCTGGCACCTACGGCTAATCAATCGCAAGTATGGTTATGATAGCAACCTGAACCTTCAGCTCTTCTCAAATTTTCTAACTTCACTCGTGCCTCGTCTGATTGACACGAGGGCTCACGCGCCCCGCCCAAGCATACTAACAAGTTTGAAATCATGAAACAGACTCGCTCGAACCTTCGGAATGCCCAATACAACACTAAATCTAAGAATCACCCTTTAAAATCAAGTGAATCAAACTTCTGAACTTCAAGTTCTTCAATTCACTCCTGACGCGACGAAGCATGCTTACATTATTCGGATTGACACCAAATTTTGCGGGCAAGTCTTAAATATTGTATTGGACCTGTACCGAGTTTTGGAACTAATATACAAGCCCGATACCAACATGATCAATCATCAGTTAATTTCTTTAAATCCTTAGAAATTTCAGTTTAACAATTTCTAACAAAAATTTACTACTTGGGCTAGGGACCTCAAAATTTAATTTCGGGCATATGTTCATGTGTCATATTTTCTACGTACCCTCCGGGACAGTCAAAACAAAAATCCGGGTCCGTTTGCCAAAAATATTGACCAAAGTCAAACTTAGCCTTTTGAAAAAATCTTAAGGAATCAAGTGAGCCTATTTCAACCCAAACTCTTCCAAATTCCGAACCAACCATCCCCACCAGTCGTAAATTAGTCAAAGCAAGCGCGAGAAGTTTTATTTAGGAGGATGAGATTCTAAAAAGCAAAACGACCAATCGGGTCGCTACACGTCTGTACTTACTTTGACAGGCTACAAAACTATTAGAAGATTTCACTTCTTTCCTTCCTTTTTGAGCGACTTTGATTCAGTTTGAAGCGTGTTCTTACATTCCTTTACATTCACTCGTATATGATGTTGCACATTCAGTATCAGCTATGCGTCGACTGTTTATGATACTGTGGATGGGCTACGAGGGGGCTATGAATGCTCGATCACTGTCTCAATGCGTTGTCCAGACCGAGAATGCGGATGTATTGGTAGATCTTTCCGTAGCCCACGTATGGGATTCAGTGGGTTCTGTTAGGGTATGTGGATTGATTGGGCGTTGGTAAACACAAATTTGAGAGAAAAACAACCTCTATTACTCACAAGAATAGATTACACGAGTATTTACAAAACTCATAAAAAAACTCTCAAAACTCACAAACGAGGATCACTCTCTAGGATCACTCTTGTTCTCACTCTTTTTGGTGATGAACACTCTAATTTTGTGATGATTTACAATGAAGGCAAGCACCTCTATTTATAGCAAAAATGGTGAGGGTTTTTTGTTGAAATTACCGTGTGAATAAGGAAGCTTCCCATGGCGGCTATGGTTGGCTTGTTCAACAATTGTGGGCTGCCCGTGTGAATAAGGAAGCTTCCCATGGCGGCTATGGTTTGAACATCTAGAAGTACGGCTGGAAGTCATCAATTCTCCCCCTCCAGCCGTATCAGAAATAAACATCCCGGCTATGTCTCTGCATAACTCTAGGTTTTCTCGAGTTACTACCTTTGTTAACATATCAGCTGGATTCTCTTTCGTATGGATCTTCACAAGTCTCAACAGTTGTCGATCCATCACCTCGCGTATCCAATGATAGTGAATATCAATATGTTTTGTACGGGAATGGTACATGGAGTTCTTGCTCAAATCCAAAGCACTCTGACTGTCGCAATGTACCTTGTACTCTTTTTGTTTGATTCCAAACTCTTGGAGATAACGCTTTAGCCACAACATCTCTTTTCCAGTTTCAGCGGCAGCAATGTATTCTGCTTCGGTTGTGGATAAAGCAACATACTTCTGTAGCCTAGACTGCCATGAAACAGCTCCCCCTGCAAAAGTGTAAATGAATCCTGAAGTAGATTTTCTACTATCAAGATATCCGGCCATATCTGCATCTGTATAGCCTTCCAAGATTGGATCAGCTCCCCCGTAACAAAGACATAATTTCATTGTACCCTTAAGATACCTAAGAATCCACTTTACTGCCTCCCAATGCTCTTTCCCGGGGTTGGAGAAAAAATGACTCACCGTTCCCACTGCGTGAGCAATATCGGGCCTCGTACACACCATAGCATACATCAAACTTCCAACTGCTGAAGAATATGGTACTGACAACATCTCCCCAATCTCTTCCTTGGATGAGGGATAGGAACTCTTGCTCAGCTTGAAATGGTTGGCTAATGGAATGCTAACTGGTTTGGCATTGTTCATATTGAACCGTGCAAGCACTCGTTCAATATACTTCTCCTGTGATAGCCATAACCTCAGGTTCTTCCTGTCTCGGGTGATCTGCATTCCCAATATTTGTTGAGCCGGTCCTAAGTCTTTCATGTCAAAAAACTTAGAGAGTTCATTCTTCAGCTGGTTGATCTTCGTTGCGTCTTTACCCACAATCAAAATGTCGTCTACATATAGTAGAAGAGCAATGAAATTCCCGTCTGAAAATTTCTGAATGTAAACACATTCATCTACGGCAGTTTTCTTGTACTCTTGACTCACCATGCACGAGTCAAACTTCTTGTACCACTGTCTTGGTGCCTGCTTTAAACCGTACAAACTCTTCTTTAGCTTGCACACGAGGTTATCTCCTGAAACCTCAAAACCTTCGGGCTGCTGCATATAGATTTCTTCTTTTAAATCTCCATGAAGAAATGTTGTCTTCACATCCATCTGTTCAAGCTCCAAGTTCATACTTGCGACCAATCCAAGTATGGCTATGATTGAAGTCATCTTGACTACGGGTGAAAAAATCTCATCAAAGTCGATTCCCTTCTTCTGCTGGAATCCTTTGACTACCAACCGTGCTTTGTATTTGACCACTTTTCCACTGCTATCTTTCTTCAGCTTGAACACCCATTTATTTTTTAGTGCCTTCTTCCCTTTTGGAAGTTCTACGATCTCATAAGTCTGATTTTTCTGCAGAGATTCCATCTTGTCCTGCATTGCGAGCAACCACTGTTCTTTGTCCTTATGAGATACTGCTTCATGGAAACTCTATGGTTCTCCATCTTCAGTAAGTAGAAGATATTCGGATTCTTGATATCTTCTCGATGGAATCCGACCTCGTTCAGATCTATGAACTTCTGGAATATGAGGAGATCCACCATCATCTGAGTCTTGTGATGGTTCTAGAACATCTGGCAGAGCGGGTTGTGGCTCCCCCTGCTCAACACCGTCTTCTTCCTCATTGTCTTCTACTTCTGGAATATCTTCTGGCACTGTATCTTCATTTCTCATGAATAATGCTGCTATTGCCTCTGGCACCTGAGGAGCAAGATTTGGCTTCTAACATATTGTGGGCTTTTCAATATCTTCTATTGTCTGGTTTTCATGGAACACTACGTCCCTACTTCTGATCACCTTTTTCTCCTTTGGATCCCATAATCTGTATCCAAATTCTTCATCTCCATAGCCTATGAATATGCATGGAGAGGTCCTTGCATCTAGCTTCTGCCTGAGCTCCTTGGATACGTGTACATACGCCAAACATCCAAATATTCTCAAGTGAGAATATGATGGATCCTTTCCAAACCAAAGTTTCTCCGGAACTTCAAAATTCAATGGTACTGATGGAGATCGGTTGATCAAGTAACAGGCGGCTCTGACTGCATCTCCCCAGAATGGCTTTGGCAGCTTAGCCATACTGAGCATGCTCCGAACGCGTTCCATGATTGTTCGGTTCATTCTTTCAACTACACCGTTGTGTTGAGGGGTGTGTGGGACCGTCTTCTCATGTCGAATGCCATATGATCTGCAATAGGCATTGAACTGCCTGGAAGAGTATTCACCTCCATTGTCGGATTGAAGACACTTCAACTTCTTTCCTGTCTCACGTTCTACCATGACATGGAACAGTTTGAAGTAATCGAACACCTGGTCCTTCGTCCGTAGGAAATACACCCACACCTTTCGAGAAGCATCATCAATGAACATTAGAAAGTATCGATTTCCGCCAAGTGATTCAACCTCTAACGGACCGCAAACATCAGAGTGTACCAGATTGAGTAACTCTGATCTTCTCGTTGAAGAGGAACTAAACGAGACTCTATGCTGCTTACCAAACAGACAATTATTGCAAGGAATTAGTACATCATCCTTGTCCACATTGATGAACTCCTTTTTTATTAGGGTAGACAACCCTTTCTCACTCATGTGGCCGAGTCTCTGGTGCCATAAATTTTGAGAAGCCTCCTTTTCTGCAACGTTGAGGCTGTCTGTGCATATCTTCACATGAGTCTTGTATAGCGTGCCACAAATATGTCATCGGGCAACTATCATAGCGCCTCTTGTTAACTTCCATGTGCCTTTACTGAAGTGACTATCATAGCCCTGTTTGTCAAGAGCTATTCCTGACAATAGATTTAGCCGAAGATCTGGCACATGGCGGACATCCTTCAAAGTGATTGTGCTCCAGGAACTTGTCTTTATCTGGACATCACCAATTCCGACAATCTCAGCGGAACTGGAATTTCCCATTTTCACAGCTCCAAAGTCACCGGCTTTGTATGTTGTGAAGTATTCCTTGTATGGAGTCACGTGGCAGGATGCTGCAGTATCTACCACCCATTCCGTGTCTTCTCATGAGACGTGAAGGCATGTCTCATCTTGGGTTGAACAATAAGATACATCACCAGAGATAGTAACTAACGTTTCTCCACCCTTGTTCTTCGGCTGCGAACTGCTCTGGCCTTGCTCCTCTTTCCATTTGTAGCAGTTCTTCTTCATATGTCCCTCTATTCCACAATGATGGCACTTATATGTTGGTTTTCTGCCATCAGTGGACCTGCCCCTGCTCTTGCTTCTGCCTCTCCATTTGCTTTTGCTACTCTTTTGTTGCCTCCCTCGGTTCTCTGTGACAAAGGCATGGGTCTGATCTGTGCCCATCTCCTTTCTCCTTGCCTCTTCACAGAATAGGGCATCCTTGACCATTGACATGGTAAGTTTGCCATTAGGGGCTGAGTTGCTGAGTGATACGAACAGCGTTTCCCAATTATCGGGAAGGGAACTGAGTGGTAACAGCGCCTGAACTTCATCGCTAAGTGGCATCTCTACAGACGACAACTGGTTGACCAGGTTTTGGAACTCACTGGTATGCTCGGCTACTGAAGTTTCATTTTTTAGCTTCCTGTTGACTAAGCGCCTCATCAATAGGGCCTTATTCCGAGCGGTCTTGGACTGGTACATGTCTTCCAACTTCTTCCAGAGGGTATATGCGTCTGTTTCTTGTGCAACATGGTGGAAGACACTATGATCAATCCATTGACGGATTTGACCAATAGTTTTTCGATTTGATTTCTTCCACTCTAACTCCTTGGCGGGATCAGGATTTTCACCCATCAATTCTATGGGATCAAACAAATCTTTACAGCTTAGGAGATCTTCGATCCGAGGTCTCCATAGCGTGTAATTTGTGTCAATAAGCGTAATCATGGCTCCGAAAGATGATGTTGACTCTTCTGTGGTCATTATCATCTTACAAAATAATTTTTCAACACGCTCGTGGTTGAATCTTTAAACACGGAGTTCACCGTTGCGTCCGGAACGATTTTCGGTGGAATTGACACTTCGTGGCTGAAATTCCACTATAAAGGAAAAACTGTAATTTTTTGAAAGTTGAGGGACCAATCTGCAATTTCAGAGAGTTGACTGGTTCGCTACAGTTGACAGTCGTCTTCTTCGGCGAGTTCTCGGCGAACCTCCAGCAAAGTTGACCAAACTTTGACCGCGGTTTCTGGGCTCGTTTGAACTCCGATTAGGTCGCTGTTTGGTGCGTTGGACTCCGTTCGACGTGACGAATCCAATGGTGCCGTCAGAATTGGATTTCGAGCAAAGATCCGAACAAAAAATATTTGGCCCGTCACCTAAAAACTCGACCAACGCCTCTAACCTGGCTCTGATACCACTTGTTAGGGTATGTGGATCGATTGGGCGTTGGTAAAGACTAATTTGAGAGAAAAACAACCTCTATTACTCACAAGAATAGATTACACGAGTATTTACAAAACTCATTAAAAAAACTCTCAAAACTCACAAACGAGGATCACTCTCTAGGATCACTCTTGTTCTCACTCTTCTTGGTGATGAACACTCTAATTTTGTGATGATTTACAATGAAGGCAAGCACCTCTATTTATAGCAAAAATAAAGAGGGTTTTTTGTGGAAATTCCCGTGTGAATAAGGAAGCTTCCCATGGCGGCTATGGTTGACTTGTTCAACCATTGTGGGCTGCCCGTGTGAATGAGGAAGCTTCCCATGGCGGCTATGGTTTGAACATCTAGAAGTACGGCTGGAAGTCATCAGGTTCTAGTATCTGGGTGGTGAGTACGAGCTTATGAGGATTAAATTGATCGCCTAGTTTTTGTGATCGTGGTAGAGTCGTGGAGAAAGGTTGATTTGATGCTAGTCCGTTTTGTATGGGACTATTCAGTGGAAGGTCAAAACCTTTGTAGGGGAAGGAAAATAGCAACTCTGTACAACTGCCGCTCCGGATAGTTACCCCTTTGTATGAGTGATGAACTAAAAATATTTTGTTATATTTCGACTTTATATTTTGTATGTAAATTATCATGGCAATGTAGCTATATGTTTCTTTAGTTGAATGTAGCTATGTTAACTGGCTAACTACCAAATTTTCTGGCATAATTTGGGCCAATAATATATATATATATATATATATATATATATATATATATATATATATATATATATATATATATATATATATATATATATATTAGTTTTCGATTCAATGTGTTGAACTGTTTTAGTGTTGGGTCCGTGCTTAACATTGTCATCCTCTTGCTAGTATAAAATAAATTATAACCTTTATATATGAAAAATCAACTTGAAAAAACGAACTAATTTAACGTAGCAAAATATCAACAAGATTTAGAAAAAAATACACACAATAGGAAACTCAAAAAGTATTTTTCTATTTTCATCTAATTGAAAATATTCAGCCATTTGTCATAGTAATCCTACTCTTCAAAGAAAATAAAAACTTAGAAGACAGAATAAAAAGAAAAGGAATATAATTACAAGTTAGATTATGACATGTGAAATATTGCAAAATTCATTTTTTTCGACAAAAGAACTGTTTTTTTTTCTTTTTTTTTCCTTCCCTATACACATTTTTTTTAAATGTTCGAGCTTTTATTGGCTTGTATATCTCCAAATAGTAGCAAAAATTGTTGATTAGGCGGTGAAGCAAGCATATTGAATCATGCACATAATGAACGAATTTCCCAATCAAGAAGATGAGAGCCATATGATTTTTCTCAAGCTCCCTGAGTTAAAAAAAAAGCGTATAAACAAGGCCCCAATAGCTTTCTTGTTATTAGGAGCTGCCGTCACTCTCATCACTAGTGTTAAGCCATACTTCTCCGGTCGGAGATTTCGCTGGGCTTGGGTCTTGTGTGTCTGTCTGATGTTCTTCTGAATCTGCTGCCGGAGATTCTGCCGGAGATTCCTTTGGGGATTCTGTTGGAGAATCTACTGGCGATTCTGACTGTGGAGCTTCTACCACTACTATTTCTGTCGTCGGAGCTTCTACAGAAGATTCTGTCGGAGATTCTGCGGGAGATGCCACCGGAGCTGACACTGGAGCTGCAACTGGATCCACTGTTGGAGTAATATTCACAAAGTTATGCTTTTATTTTTTTTTATTATTCAAAACGTAAAATTAGTATTTACATCTTGTAATATTCTTACACTATTCTTATTTAAGGTTTCAATTAATAGTTTAATATATGTTTTTGAAGGATATTTCTGACTAACATACAGTAATAATAAGAACAATAATAACAACAATTACGCCTCAAATATTTTTATTAATGATCAATAGTTTCTAGTTTTGTGTACATGTGTGTGTATGTATGCATGCACACATATAGATATATATCCACCCAAACAATGTTTCAAGAAAATCTAAATATTGAATTTTTTATAAAGTTCTTTTAGAAATCTTTTAAGAATCTTTTTTGAATTATTTTTTCTAAAACCGTCTAAATCATAGGTTCATAAGAAGATTTGTTTTTACCACTTCCCAAGTCTTTGTATTCTTCGTCATCCACAGGGGAGTATTCGACAGAATCATCATGTTGTGGTGGTGATAAGAAGAATCCAGGTGTATAAGGGATACCAGTAGATGGTATCCATGCATCTCCATCTAGGAATTGTGATGCTGTGAATCGTTGAACACGATTTATCTGTAGTTCCTTCACGCCTTGCCATTTTACACGTTCTTTTTTGGATGAACCAGACCCTCTATTATTGAATTCTGTATAGAATAGTGTGTTCAGAGCGAATGTTTTATTCCATTCCACCCATCCTTCTGGCTGAATCAGATCATCAATAGAAGATTCATTATAATAGTTCTTGAGTACTCTTTCCATGGACGACCAAGATATGTTTTCACTTCCCCCTTGACCTCACTGTAAGAAGAATCAGCCACAATGCTGCAGTTTTGAAAGACAAGACCTGTCGGCTGGCGTGCATCTGTCCGTCCTTGTGCTGTGACAATGCAATGCTGTTCTTTCAGAGGTTTTCTTACTGCGAGAGTGTAGTTCTGGAATACAGCAGCACCATCGCCGAAAACAAAGTCTATGGTGCCTCTGATCACACAATCTCGATAAAATTGTCGATAGGTGTGGACACAGAGCGTGTCTTGGTAGCCATCGATATGGCAGTTGTAGAAAATTGATCTATCTGCTGCCACCCTCAAAGCTACTGCCTGGTGTTTTTCTGGTCCAGCAGAGTTCTCGAACCCGATGTCCTTAGCAATGAAATAATCTCCCATGACAGCTACAATAGTCACATTTATTCTTATAATATTAAAATAACAAACAAAGAAGAAAATAAAGTAAATGCAATATTTTGAATGAATCAGATACTGTCATCCCCTTTAATAATTCCTTCATTTCATGACATTGTTTGACTGGCACGAAGTTAAGGAAACAAAGAAAAGCTTTTCGCACATACGAAAAATGCCCTTAAAACTTGTAGTCTTAAGCGTCCCATTATATATATATTGCTTGAATGTAAAGTTAAAGAGTTTCGAAATATAAGAAGGTATCACTCTTTTTGAAATTAAGAACGTCAATAAAGTGAAACAAAGGGAGCATGTGTTATGAAATACTAACTGGTATTTACAATAATAATGTATATTTATTGTGCCAAAACTTACCTGCAGTTGCGGTGAGATAGGTGGGAGTGCCATCTTTGAAGTTTAGATTCCCCGTAATTCTTGTCTTTGTTGGACCATCTCCAATGACCATCAAATTAGTCATGGAGCTAGTAAACTCTACTTTCTCATTATAAACACCCTGTTTGATGTACAGAACATAAGTCTGGTTTTTATTATTGGGGATGTTTCTGAGAGCCTCGTCAATAGTCTTATATTTGCCTGATCCATCCTTAGCAACAACAATATCAGGTTTAGTTTCCTTAGTAGCAAGAAGTCTCCGCCTTCTCATATCAACCTAATCAGGCAACAACTCATTTCCATGACCTAAGACAGGGGCCTCGTCGAAAAGGAGACGGCAACGACGACTGGAGCTGCCAGCATTTAGGCTTGTGAAGACAGATGAAATCTCGGTAATCATGTAAAGGGCATTGCTAGTTAGCTCCATCGAAGAATTTAATGCTCTTTTCATTTTCTCCTCTGTCTCTCCTGTGGTTTTCTCAAAGCCATCCAAACAAGTTTCTTGATATGTAATGGCACCACTTAACCAAATCTTCAAATCAGCAATCCAATGACTAAGATCATTGAACTCAAAACTCTCGAATTTGATGTGTGTGCTATTGAGATCATTCACGGCTTGCCACGCCAGCTTCTGACAATTCTCCAGGGCAAGTTTCGCTCTTGGATCTTTCTCGAGTTTTTGCAACATAGTTGAATTATCAATTGCTTCTTTAATTTTCTTCATTGTCACCTGAAATGACTTTTGGATAAGTTCTTTGGGATCTGAGGAGCCTTCAGCTGAGGATTCCAGGCTCTCAACACATGTTTGTTGATAACGTGTTGTTTGGCAAATGGATTCAATAGCTTTTTGCGAAGTCGTGACATCTTGAACATTATTATCTGAGTCCTTTCCCTTCATGGTTATGGCTACTGCGACTACCATAGCCACCAAGATTAAGGAACATACACCGATAATCGCGACATTCCTCTTACGATTATTTCCCGTCATTCTTGATCTCTAATGGGAAATTTAACCCTGGTTGAATTAGATACTAAAAGAAATGGAAATATTGTTGCTTAGCATTCTTTTACTAAAGTGTGACGGAGAAGGGCCTGGAGGATTGCTCTTGACCCTCTCCTCAAATGGTTGAAAAAAAGAACGAATAAGAGAAAAGAAGCTACAGCATTTTCCCAAATTTTGTTCTGTTCTGGATCAGAAGCTTAGAGGGAAACAAACATATTGACGGAGGATAAAAGTGAAAGTTGTTAATTTATGTGTTATTATTGTTTCCAAAAAGCTAGGAGATTTTTATCACCATCCACAAACTCCGATTTTTTTGACTGATCAATTTCAAATCCTAAAGTTATGGGGGATAAAACAGTGATATTTAACCGTAGACCCCATGGGTACATTTTAACCATACTTTATACACGGCTTAATCACAGTAATAGTTAACAGTAAGCATACAAATGATATGAACACGTTGTTTTACACGTTCCTCCAAACAAATTTCTACTTTTAACAGGAGAAGCGTACTGCTGTTAATCCCCTATGATAATATGTGTTCTTGCAAAACAGCCAAATGCAATGTTAATTAATGGAAGGCTAAAATTTGTACACGTAATCATAATAACGACAGTATCTTATAGACCTTATATGACATCTTTTCTTGAATTAATGAAGTTATATAATAATTCAAGAACCAAACTAGAAAACAAACAAATAAAGAGGATACAGTAATCACTTGGAATTAATTGTAAACATGGTGAATCGGAGATGAAGTAGAGATAGAGAGAAAGAGAAAAGGAGAAGAAACCTTCTATGATTTTTGATTAATGAAAAAATGAAAACCAACCGCCTATTCTAGAAGCATCTAACCCATATAACAAATATGGGTCAGAGTATACAATTCGGACTGGGCCAAAATCTAAACAGGCCCAAAATAAAATACTAGCCCAATGTGTAGTATACATACAATATACAATAATGATACAATAAAAATACAACAATTATGAATGTATGTGTTTAGGCTTAGAAGCTAAGTAATCTTTTAGCTCAACATCCCCCCCTCAAGTTGGAGGGGGAGACCACCTTCAACTTGGACAGAAGACGATGATGAGCAGTGCCAGGCAGGGGCTTGGTGAGCAAATCAGCCAGGTAGTGAGAAGTTGAAACATGAGAAAGGGAAATCAGACCATCAGTGAGTTTGGTACGAACAAAATGACAATCGACCTCAATGTGCTTGGTCCGCTCATGAAAAACTGGATTCTTAGCAATATGGAGAGCAACGTGATTGTCACAGTAAACAGACAAAGGAAAAGAAACAGAAACACCAAGATCAGTGAGTAAACAAGAAATCAAGATAATTCAGCAATCACTTTAGTGAGGGCCCTGTATTCAGCCTCCGCAGAGGACAGAGAGACCACAGGCTGTTTCTTGGACTTCCAACTGACTAAACTATCACCCAATAGCACACAAAAGCTAGTGACAGATCTGCGAGTGTTAGGGCAAGCAGCCCAGTCACTGTCCGAAAATGCAGTGACTGAAAAATTAGGACTATCAGAGTAGAAGAGCCCCAAATCCATAGAACCCTTAGACATGTGAGGAATTCTGGGAGCCTTCAAAAATTGACTCAAATGTTGAACAGCAAGACAGATGTCAGGTCTGGTATGTGTCAAGAAGAGAAGCTTGCCAATCAAGCTCCTGTAATGATCAGGAGAAGGGAAGAGATCACTAGAGTCGGCATGCAATTTGGTATTGAGGTCCAAAGGACACACAACAGGGGAGACAGACACATAGTCAAACTGATGCAGCAAGTCGGAAATAAACTTGTGCTGATTAAGGAGCACACCACCAGCAACAGAGGACAAATCAATGCCCAGAAAATAGTGCAGAGACCCAAGATCTTTGATTCTGAATTGTTCATCCAGGAAGACCTTGAGGGCAGAAAGTTTTGCAATAGCATCCCAGTGATAATAATGTTATCTACATACACAGCCAGAACCACAAGACATACAGGCTGACCCTTGACAAATAAAGAGTAGTCATTTATTGAATGAACATCCTCTGGAGTAAAGAGCCTGAGACAACTTGGCATACCATTGCCTGGAAGCCTGTCTCCGTCCATAAAGAGACTTCTGTAACTTGCACACAAGAGGTGCAGAAACAGAGGGATCAGAAGGGGCAGAAACACACAAACCTAGAGGAAGCTTCATATATACCTCATCAAGGTCACCATGCAAGAAGGCATTATTAACATCAAGTTGAAAAAGACCCCAATGTTTCTTAGCAGCCACAACAATCAAGCACTTAACAGTAGACATCTTGACCACAGGAGAAAAAGTTTCAGTGAAGTCAACACCCTCAATTTGAGTATCACCCCTAATGACAAGCCTAGCTTTGTATCTTTCAATACTACCATCAGCCTTATATTTAATCTTACAGACCCACTTGCAGCCTATGGGCTTCTTTCCAGAAGGAAGTGGAACAATATCCCAAGTATGGTTGGCATCCAAAGCCTCAAACTCCTTGCTCATGGCATCCTGCCAAGCTGGGACTGATGCAGCTTGAGAATAATAGAGGGGTTCAGATTCCAAAGGAGAAGAAGAGGAGGAAGAGCCAGAAAAAGAAGGTAAGTGACACACATAATCAGTAAGATAAGAGGGATGATTATGTGGTTTGCCAGATCTTCTGTGTCCAGTAGGGACAACAGAGGAAGGAATAGTAGGAGGAGAAGGAGCCGGGTGGGGAAGGGGAGGGGAAGGAGGAGAAGTAATAGCAGAGAGAGGAATAGAAGGAGAAGAAAGGGAGGAAGGAAGTGATGAAGAAACAAGACTGGAGTCAGAAGGAAAAGAAGTAGGAGGAGAAGGACAGAGGGGAACAGGAAAAACAAACTCAGAACAGGGAGGACAGGGGAAGGAACAGGAGGAGGAGGAAAAGCAGAAGAACCAGAGGTAACAGCAGAAGCAGACTCAAAAGGAAAGCAGGTTTCATGAAAGACAACATCCCTGGACACAAAATACTTCTTAGTGGTGAGGTTATATAGCCTGTAACCCTTTTTGGCAAAGGGATATCCCAGAAATACACAGGAAAGAGCTCTAGGTTTCAGCTTATCTCTCTGTGGAATGGGTACAGTGGCATAGGCAAGACAGCCAAATGCCCTTAAATGGGAATAAGTAGGGGCTTTTCCATGCAGTATTTCATAAGGAGATTTGTTGTGAAGAATTCTGGATGGAATCCTATTTAGCAAATAGGTGGCAGTCAATAAACAGTCCTCCCAAAAATGAATAGGTAATTTGGATTGAAAAAGTAAAGCTCTACATGCTTCAAGGAGGGTCCTATGTTTTCCTTCTACAACACCATTTTTTGTTGAGGAGTGTGGGGACACGTAGTTTGATGAATAATCCCTGTTGGTTGAAGAAAGAAACACTAGCAAGACTAGACCCCAATTCCAAAGCATTATCATTTATGATAGTTTGTACAGTAGCATTAAATTGAGTTTTGACCATACACAAAAAGGACTTAAGAAGGCTGAAAGCATTACTTTTACACCCCAGTAAATGTGTCCAGGTTGCGTTAGAAAAATCATCAACTATGGTAAGAAAATACCTAGAGCCAGAAGAGGTGGGTGTGTGATAAGGGCCCCAAGTGTCTAGATGAATAAGTTGGAAAGGTCTATAGGTACTGATTGAACTGCCAGGAAAAGGAAGTCTAGTTTGCCTAGCCATGGGACAAACAGAATAGGTAAATGGTTGTTTGGAAGCAAAAGGAAAAGATAAAGCAGAAATGTGTTTCATGCTTGCAAATGGAATGTGAGCCAGTCTTAAATGCCAAATGTAGTTCATGTCATTAGCATCAGTTTTATTATGACAAATGGAACTATTTACATTGGAATGTAAAGCAACAGAATTAAGGTCAGAAGAACAAATATGAGTACAAGAATCTTTAATGGAGCATACAGAAGTGGAGGAACAACAATTAACAGAAGAAGATGAAGGGGGCACCCAAGCAAATTTGTACAGACCAGCCTCCTCTTTACCAAGATCCAGAGGCATCTTCAGAGAAGGGGCCTGTAACATGTGAAGGAAACAAGAAGTTGCAGTAAACAGGACAATACAGTGCAAATGTTTCACTAGCTTGTGGACACAAATTAAATTGTGTTTGAAAGAAGGAACAAATAGTACATTATGAAGAGTGATGGAGGGAGTTAAAGCAAAAGATCCAGTTGAAGTCACTTTTACTTTGTATCAATTAGGAAGAGTTACAACACAAGGCACAAGTAAAGGTGTGATATTAATGAGTAAGTTCTTATTAGATGTCATGTGATCAGAAGCCCCTGAATCTATTATCCAGGAAACAGAAGCAATATGAGTAAGTAGACAGAGTTTGGAATCAGAAACAGGACTCTCAGTAAGCATAGTACCAGCAAAGTTGGCAGCACGTATAGTAGGAGAGGTCTGAGCAGGAGTAGTGGAGTCACCCAATTTGGACTATTGCAGCAGATTCATCAATTGATCACAATGTTGCCTGCTCAATCCAGGAATTATATAACCATGTCCATCTACATGTTGGACAAATGAATGAACCTCAATGTGATTTCCAGAAGTATGGGAACTGTGTCCATCAGAAAAGGAAAGGAGGTGAAATCAATACCAGTGGTTACATGGGCAGCAGTAGGTCTCTTCCCTTTGTTAAACCTGATGCTTTGAGGAAATCCATGAAGTTTGTAACACTTATCAATTAAGTGCCCAGACTTCTTGCAATATCTACAGAAGAGAGGTCCTCTGGATTGATCAAAAGTAACTCTCTGGGCATACTGTCTGAGAGGAGAAGAGTTGGGCAATGCAGCTTGACTGAAAGAAGGTGTAGGTGTAGAAGTTTTATGTGTGTTGACACTAAAGGACATAGAGTCAGGATTGAACTGGGAAACAGACTGAACTTGTCTTTGTTTTTCATCATTGAGGAGAATGTTATAGACAATGTCAAGACTAGGAGGATGTTGCATCATCAGCAAGTTGCTCGTCACCCCCATTTATGTTTCATTAAGGCCCATGAGGAATTGAAACATCTTATTCTCCTCATCCTCCTTTATAATGCCAGGTTTGGCAGCACAAATACATCTCTGTCCATGATTTGGGCATACTGTTCCTAACTCATCCCATAACCCTTTGAGTTTGTTAAAATAGGATGCTATATCAAGAGGTCCTTGAGAAGAATGAGAGAGTTCTCTATTAAGTTCAAAAATTTTGGTCCTATTGGTTGTGCCATATCTGGCTTCAAGTTATGCCCATATACTCTGTGCAGTCTGAGAGTATTGAACACTCTCGGCTATTTGAAGAGATAGAGAAGCAGTCAACCAGGAAATTACCATATTATTGCATCTGTCCCATAATTTCTGTTCAGCCAAGTTAGTAGTTGGTCTAGGACATGTACCATCAACAAAACCAATTTTGTTCTTAGTGGACAAGGCAACTATCATCTTCCTCTTCCAACCCCCATAGCCACTACCCGAGAAAGGAATAGAATCAAGGGAAACACAAGGGACATCAGAAGAGTAAACAAAGAGAGGACTTGTAGGGTCAATAGGTGGAGGATTAATAGGGTTCATATTTGCCATCTGAAACAGAACAACAATGATGAGAGGAAATTGATTCAATATCTATAAACCACACGATACAACAAATATTCCAGCAACAAAAACACATGCAAGCTCTAATCAAGAGTGAGAATAGGGTTACCAGTCTTCTACGCTACCGGAGAAGAAACGGCCTTCAAAGGTACAGAGAAAACCCTAGCTTGCAGAGAAAACCCTAGCTTCGTTCATGGAAAACCCTAGCTTTCAGAGAAGCCGGCGGAATCAAGCACAAGAGGTGTCGAAAGCTCACCCTAACACCACGCTTGAAGAATCAACAACAAACCATCTCAGATTTCACCAACAGATAAAAATAAATCCAGAATCATCACCAACAACTTGAAAAATCCAGAAATTACCACCGATAATACAATAAACCCAAACCGGAAGAACCGAGAGGATAACGGATACATCCAAGAGGGAGATTCAGGCTCTGATATCATGTAAACATGGTGAACCGGAGATGAAGTAGAGATAGAGAGAGAAAGAGAAACGAAGAAGAACCCTTCTCTGATTTTTGATTAATGAAAAAATGAAAACCAACCACCTATTCTAGAAGCCTCTGACCCTTATAACAAATATGGGTCAGAGTATACAATTCGGACTGGGCCAAAATCTAAACAGGCCCAAAATAAAATACTAGCCCAATGTGTAGTATACATACAATATACAATAATAATACAATAAAATACAATGAAAATACAACAATTATGAATGTATGTGTTTAGGTTTAGAAGCTAAGCAATCTTTTAGCTCAACATTAACTGGAGCACAACCAAATAAAATAAAAGAACAAGAACAAATTCTTACTTATAAATATAAACCACCAGTGTAAGGGACTCCAGTCCAAGGTAGCCAATAATTCCCCAATATGAAATTGGAGACAGTGAAATAAGATGCATCCAAGAAGTTAATCTCACCACAGTAACCAGGCCATGCAACTCTGTTACTGTATCCGATCCTGGACCCGTGTTCTTATATTCAACATAATACAATGTACTTAATGTAAAATCTTCTGTCCAAATCGACCAACCATCAGAATGAATAAAATTGTCCATAAATGATTGCATATAAACAGTTCGCGAATACTCTTTCCATGGCCTGCCTAAATATGTCCGTACTGGAGTACTGCCATTATACGAGGCTAAGTCAGAAGCGGGAGTAATGGTACATTTATGTATTGATATGCCTGTGTTCTGGTTAATGTCTGTTCTGCCCTGTGCTGTAATTGCATTAAACTGGCCGCGCAATGGAAGGCGTGGATATATGTTACAGTTTTGGAAAACAAATGCTGCATTTCCGAATATGAAATCTATTGTCCCATAGATATTAGTCTTTGTAGAATTGTCTCAGGGAATGTGTGTACAGAGTGTCTTGATACCCTTCAAAGCTGCAGGAGTAGAATGCCGATAGATCAGCACTGTTCCTAACGGCTACTGCTTGGAATTTTGCTGCTCCTGCTGTGTTCTTAAAGATAATGTTTACTGCCACAAATCCTTGCCCATCTACAGCTGCATGAGTATCAAAGATCACTTAGAACCATTAAACAAATAGTTTGTCTCGTATAAACGGGCATGACAATTTATGTGGCATCGCTCGAATTCAAGTGTGTGCATGACCATGTGTACATGAGAGTCAAACAAAATTTTCTTCGTGACTTTTCATATGTTTTTTAAGTATTTTAAATTGTTAGTGTTTATTATGACTTATAGTAACTTTTATATAGATTCCAAATATGTAAATTTAATTTCAAAAAATTTAAAGATGTCAAAATTCATGATCAAAATTAAGAAGTTTGACTTTTGAAATTCGATCGATACCATAAAAAGACTAATTATAGATTTTTTGATAAAATAGTTACTTGTAAGTAATCTGATGTAACATGTTAAACTAAGTTTATGTTAAATCTTAAAAAGAAAAGTGGTGCCTTGTTCCTTCCCAATAATTGCAGAATACTTATTAGCTACATCTATCTCCCTTCTCCCCAACCAACTTCAAATCCTTTTTCGTCGGTATCTCGGTGATGATATAATAGTATAGTAATTCTATTTATACAACTGGCTTTATAGTGAAGAATCCTTGGAGATTTAGATGACAAGCATGTAGTTATTTAAGAAGCTTAAACAAGATACGACTTCAATATATGGAATATATAATCCATTAGCGAAGAACATGGGTAACTGCATGCATGGCATTAATTTTGTCTTCCTTAGAATTATAATATTATATAAAAAAAATGATGTGTGTAGATATGCACCAAAAAATTTAATATGTTAGCAGTCTGATATATTTAATAAACCCTAAAAGAGACAAAAAGATTTGGCTTTCCAGTTCTACATATTGACTGAAGATGGATTAATAATTTTATTCTCCGATCCATATTTGTAAGAACTTACTAAAAATGGCAGAATTGAAAGTTGTCCATCCATCAGGTACATTTCTATTCTCAGTGATTATAGTCTTGTCTATGTCACCACCAACCATCATCAAATACTTCTTGTGTTTAGCAATAGAAACATACTCATGGTATACACCAGCAACCACATATATCTGGTAATAGCCTTCATCTGCTGGGCTATTGTCCGGGACAGCTGCGATTGCATCATTGATAGTAGTATAATTCCCAGTTCCATCAGGATTCAATATTACCTTTTGGCTAATTTTCAACATACTCCAACTAATTACCTTTCCTAAAACAGAATCAGGATTCCACCCATTCTTAAAGAGCGCGAATGACACACTACACGTCATGCTTCCTGTTGAGACATACTAACATTTTAAACTTTTAGATCATGTGAGCACGTAATGGAACATGATATTAAAGAAGACAAGAGGTCCTAGGATCAAATCTTACCGCCCCCCAAAAAGCAAAAAAAATATTTCCATGGTGTTTGATTAATGAAAACAATGATCAAGCCCACATGTGAGGAGACGTGTTGAGATATAAAATAATTAAGTAAACTACACGTGTGCACTATTAACAACGTAATTATTTAAATAAGATTGTTACAGGTTTTAACATTACGTACCTTTAGAAATTAAGGGTGTAATCAACTTAGAAACCTGTAAAATTGAAGGTGCAACTAGAAGACCATCCAAACAAGTTTGTTTATTGGTTATAGTTGCACTAAGCCAGGATACTACATCATTTGCTTCTGTATTCTCATGGAAATCTTTCGTTTTCTTAGTAACAGCATCAACATTCGATAACAAATCGACGTTAAGGCCAAGGAGGAACTGGCAATCTTGGAGAGCAGACCTGGTGCATTTAGGCAGTAATAATTAATCGGATTGAGAAAATCATTCATTGATTTAAGAATCTGACCAGTTGTTGAAAGGGAAAGCTGGATGGAGAGCCTTCCTGAGTCATAAATATCAATAGAAATATTTTGAGGGAATAAAGATTTGTATAAGCTAGGAAAAGGGGTGTTGCTGCGAATTTCATCAGAAGAGGGAGATGCATGAGAAGAAGAGAAGAAGAATTGAAGTATGAAGCATACAAGGAGAGAATGTGTGAATGCCATGGCAATAAGTGATTAGGTTTTTTGGTATGAATACTACTTATCTGAAACATGCATTTATATAGCAATAAGTTTCATAAAAGAATTGTTCATTTCGTAAACAATATAGCTGTGTCGATCATGGTAACTTGCATGCCATGCTGTTGAAAAGAGGTGCTATTTTATTACGGTAATATCTTCTTGATATTAATTCTCCGTGGTTGCAATTTATTCTTATTATGCAAAATATAAACATCCATCTGCAAGCAAAGTCAAGCTGTACTTAGTGAACTTTGAAACTTTCAACCTTAATATTTAAATTCCATTTGCAATTAGGAAGGGTTCTCCATCAAGATTAAAAGGGAAAAAATAAAGGCCCATTCTGTAAATGGAAGGAGAATGATTCTGAAATATATAATACTCCCTTTGTTTCATATTAAATGAGCTACTTTCCTTTTTAGTCTGTTCCAAAATAAATGACACATTTCTAAATTTGGAAATAATTCAAATTTAAACTCTTCATTTTACCCTTTTCGCCCGTAATGAGAAGCTTTTATAGCCACACAAATGGTATGGTCCCACAAACTTTTTACCCCGTAAACTTTTAAGATCACAAGTTTCAAAAGTCTTCTTCTTTTTTCTTAAACTCTATGCCGAGTCAAACTAGTTCAAACAATATGAAATGGAGGGAGTACCACTTAAGCACATAACCAATAATACTAGAACTCTTCCATAATAGCTGGCCTGCTTCTCTGACCATTGGATATTTAGATCTAGTTGAGATAATGTTTCCCCGTAAAACGCTACAGTTGAATATATAGTGCAGTTTATACACAAGCGAATTGATTTGATCCCAAAATGATTGATAAATTAAAAAAAATTCAAAACTTAACGTTCAAATCATGATAAACTAGCAGACAACTAGGTTCCGGGAACAAAGCTTCCGAAGACAACAATAAGAATATCGTTACACAGAAAAGAAAGTATTGTTTAGCTTGGAATAATGTGTACCATAAGTTTGTCATAACTTTTGTCCCTAACAATGGTTGTTGAAGCCATTATTTAATTATAGCTATACCTAGGGAATAAGGTCCTAGGATCAAGCCCCTCTTAAAAAAGGATAATATGGGCCATTGATGAAAATATAACGATATTTTATGAATGCCAAAATTCTCTATAACGGATGTGTATTTAATACCGAGGAATATTCTTCATTGAATGTCATCTCGTGGCAAATATCTGTTTTCTCTTGTTGATAATGCTTTATTTGGGGCCAATCCAATGTCAACCGAAGTTGTTATCTTTGGCCTTGGTTTCTACTTGTTTCATCTTTCGTCTATTCCCGGTTCCACGTGTCATTCTATCATTTGATTATTTAATGAAAATTGATTTTACCCTATATAGATAATCCCCATGATTTCTAGTCGCACATCTTTGTGTCACCAGGAAGTCGGTGAAGATTCCTTTCTTGGTGGAAAGTTTTCTGAACCCTTACGAAAAGTTTCTAACGCTTTATAAGATGCACACCTATTTGCATTTAATATCCCTAACACGTGTTACCCCACGGTTTAGCAATATTTTTGCCGATTCTCAAGGTAACACAATTTTAGCCGCATATTCCTTTATTTGTACGCCTCATTCTTCTTATTTTACACTTAAAAATTTTACAAAATCTCTCAGTTTCTTTGCATCAACTTTTGCTGCTTTCATCTTTCTTTAGTCTTCTTCAAGGAACTCTCATCAACTTCTTTTAATAACTCTCCCAAGAACTCCGGTCTTCTCTTCGGTGGGGGCCCGAAGAAGAGCAAAAATAAAGAAATTGATGTTGATGTTGATCCTCCCACAGTGAGCATCATCCTGTAATTCAAACCCCTCTTGTAAAATAAGAACAACCCCCACGTTCAACCCCCTAAATAGGAAGAGGGCCCTTAAAAGAAAGACGGAAGGTCTTAGAAATGGAGCCCGGGTGAGTTTCCCCCGCCCCCAATACCGGCTGATCAACCCAGTTGCAATCCTCCCCGCCAACGCGTGGTCGACCTCTCCTTCTATAACTGAGCTCACCACTGTGAACTCCCCTAGATGAGAACCCTCATTGTCACTGGAAGGCACCTTGGACCTAAGGAGTGGACTGTCACTGAATTCCATCAAAATCCAATGAGCAACCCGCCGAGGTTACAACAATCAGTTAGACTAAGATGAGCCTTGGGTTCCAGTCCCTTGGACAGGCCGTCCAGAGTCCAGACCGATGCCGCCTCATTAGACAGCAGCGAAACATACAACTCGATGATAATCAAAGTGAAGTTTGTACACTCCACAGCTCGAAAGGGTATGACCCTCTCAGCCATCGGGATTTCTCCCATGATGTCCAATAAGAGCACCTGCTTTCCTAGCCTTTTTCGATAAAGTTTATCCATCCTTTTTCAAGATGACGTGGAAAGGCTTGACTGAATGGATTGAATGGACTGCTATCGTGCTACTGGCTTGAGACTTCCTGTTCTATTGGAAGAGAGATGAGATTCCTTCGGGACAGACTCCATTCCGAATGCCAATAAGACCACTTCCTCAATCCTGAGCATCATTTACCTCAAGAGCCTTGCGGCACTCCCACTTCTACTAGATATCAATCTATACACTTAATGGAGCGCGAGCTTTCTAACTATTTTATGTGAGATGGGTGCCTTCACCTCTGTAAGAACCTTTATCTCGAAAGAGATTAAGTAAGGCAAGTTTCTGACAATTAATTCTATAACAAAGGAGCGTAGTGGCAGGCTCGCATAGCTAAAGCCTTCAAGTCGTATTATTGGAGAGGAACTTTTTCCATTATTTATCCTATTTTCAATCGGACCTTGCCCTTTCCAATTCCTTTTCTATCCCTATATTAGAATTAGTCCGACTTGCCATTAGAGTGTTCTTTCAGATGCTGAGGGGAAGGGACCCGCAGACACACAATCAGAGCTAGATTTAGCTTAGGATCGGTCAATTGCCCCAACCCCATCATCGAATGAGGTTAAGTGCGCCTTTCGGAGACTTTGATAAAGAATCGTTTCCTTCGGCGAACAGCTAGACACTTCTATAGTGGGATCTCTTGAACCTATGAAACTCGTGAAAGTGGGTGAACCCCTTGCCCCTTCCCTGGCTCTCCTTGCACGTATCCCAAGTCGCAAGGTGAAAGTGAAAGTGGAAATAGAATTCCATATCCGTTGTGGTGCTTTGCTCCCTCCGATTTGTTGATCTGTGGGCATACAGGTCTTTTCCAAAAATAAAGGATTGCTACCCTTGTCCCTCACAACACCACCCTTGAAGCTGAACCAAATTCTTGTGGCGCAAGTGACAACCGTTTTGGTACCTTACTATATGTTTGGCCTCCATTTCCTCTTCTCTAGTATCTGTCCATCTTTATGATGGCGAAGGAAGAAATTATGACAATAATTGTGATAATGGAAACGAAGCATGCGGCAAGGCCTCCCAATCCAAGAACCTAATTAGGAATCTTCGTTCCTCTTTTATGATGATGAATGGAACTGCTGTCCTGCGTAAGCCTTTGGAAGCAAACAATCGTAAAAAGGAAAAATCGACAAGTAGTCTAAGTAGAGCTAAGGTAAAAAAACATGGACAATCTTGTGTATTCGATCTAGTGCTCTCACTTGCCCCCAAGGGGCCGGAAGAAGATACCCAATGTTCAGGGTAGAAAGCCAGGGTTTGGTACTTTGATGAGCTGGCCACCGAGAGAGCACTGAGACGAAGAACCTAGCTAGGAATTTCCATGCCCCTGTCTACTTCTTGAAAACCTAAACGGGCAAGGTAAGCGTATCAAGAGAAAATGAGCAAAGCAAGGGGAGAGTTTATGCCCGGCTAATTGAATGGAGTTCCCGGCTTTAAAGAATCAAGTTCAAGTATCGAGGAGATTGATTTGAAGAGCTTTGGTGAGGTGTGCTAAGCAAGATAGCTCATTTCTTGGATAAGGGCTCTATATAGCATTAGAATGCCGTCTTCTGGTCCTCAAGTGGATGATTCCCCATATGAGAAGTGAAAGGTTTGTTTATCAGTTTGAAGATCGTTGCTGTGGGATCTAGCGGCTCCAGCCGCATTGACGATAGTCCTTCATTGCGACTTAGATTGCACGATCAAGATCAAAATTTCCGTCCGTTCGGTAAGTCAGCTAGTCGTCATCTTATCTTGCACGAGCATCGTCGTCCCCATCACTTCCTCATCCTCAACCTCTAGAGGAGTGGAAAAGACTTCTTTGTCCTTCTTGTTTTGACTTTTGCTCTAACTTCTTCTCATCTAAGCATTTGCTTCGGCCTACAAAAGCTCGGACGAGCGGGGAATATCATAAACTCAAAGAAGACCAGGGTCAACCGACCTAGAAGAAAACACAAATAGAGAGAGGTCAACTGATTAAGGTATACTTGTCAAGCGACACAGACACAGGTACATAAGGAATCACATCATCACCTCATTCTTGCTCTTTGGCTTTATTAGCGTCAGGTGAGGCCTCTCTTTGATCATTCCTGTGTTCGGTGCTTGCCCTTTCTTTTATGAATAAAGATCTTCATCGATCTCCACTACGGCTGTCACTCCTACAGGATCGGGATACTTTTTTTACGTATTACGAGAAGGTCGTTGAAGTAGGATCGCTAGTGGGATAGTCCAGCGGTACTCCTTGCCTCTGTTGACACAATTAACCAACGGGGACCAACAGACAACTTGCTTAGTAAAGTCTTTTATCTTCCATTCAGGGGTCATGAATGATTAACAGAAACGAAGGGTGAGTGCAACGAACTAGAATTTTGGACCAGTCTTGTAGCGAATAAAGGAAAAAGGTCCCGGTAGGGGTCAGCAGCGTCGGGAGGTGGAGGTGAACAACGAGGACTCTCTTTCGTAGCCGATATCCCGCCCTTCTTGCGTAAGGATGGATTCGAGCTTAAGCCAACTCGACCAAGGGGGGAATGATTTTGAGGAGGATAACTCCTTTTCAATAATAGGAGCGTAACCTACTACTACTGTATGTAGACCAAGGACTTTCCATTTCAACGGGATTCTCGTCTCAAGGGCATTCCGCCAATCACTTCAACAGTGCCAAAATGCCCTATTCCTTGAGTCACTGGAACCGCTGACCCAACTTACAAGAATCTCCGTACTTCTTATGAGCCGAGATCGATCATATTCGTATTTCCACTATGTTTCAGCCCCGAGCAGCCATCGAAAGCAAAGCGATCAGGTCGTTATATTCTACCAAATAGATGTCGATGCTCCCGAACTGCTATAGGAGTCTAATTATCATTCCCTTCTCGCATCACTAGATCACTAAAAAGATGAAGCGATCGAGGAGCGAAGTTATGAGCTGACATTAGTGGAATCGAAGCAACTAGTCTTGTCCAAAGAGTCCCAACCCAGGTAAAGTCCTTTGTCAGGGGCAACAGCCGGCTCAACAAAGGACTTTTTTCAAGGGATCGTCGACAAGAACTACTCATGAAGACCCAAAACCTCAGTATGTGGAAAATTCTTCCAATCCGGGTTGGAAAGAAGGGTGGCGCCTTAGGTCATGGGTGTAAAAACTTTTGGTCATGTGGTATCTGCTTGTCCAAAAGGCCAAGCTAATGTAGCTGGAAAGGAAGAGTTTGATCCTGTCTCAGTAGTAGGACCAGTTCCCCCCTCAACTACTTATTGATCAGTTGGTAAACCCCCTTCCTTTCGGTCTAGTAGCTGGTTACCTCCTTTCCTTCGAAGTCTTTGTCGAGCTTATCCCCATTTCCAGCTAGAGCTGTTTGTATATAGTTCAACTGCAACCCTTGTTAGCCGAGCTATTTTCTTCCGCCTAAAACCTCTCCTTATTCGGTTGAGAAATCTGCTTCTTCTTTCTCTTCCTCGCTAAAAGAGAAGAAATCTTTCTTGCTACTTGTACTTTCCCTCTTATTCTACAATATTATTTAATATTCTTAAAGGTGATTACTTTTCATTTTATATAGCTGAAAAAGCTTCCTTTTTCTTTCACAAGCAAATGTACTTGGTGCTTCCGTATGTAGAGAATGCTTTTAGCTCATTGAACGACTCTGCTCCTATCTCATCCGCTGCTCTAGCTAATTGACCCCCCTTTCCAAGTGTGATTTCTATCTTATCTATGGCTGTGCCTAAGGGCATATCGGTTGAAGTAGATTCTTATTTTGATCAATTCCCAAACTCTTTTCGAGCTCACTAAGGCAAGCGGTGCCCCATTTGTATCTGTCTGCAATCGTGCCTAGCTAGGCAGTTCATCAGGAGCTGCTATCTGGGACCAAGCACTAAGCACTCTTGATTTTCTTTTTCAATTGATTTCTAAGAGGATTGGCAAATCTCACTGTGCCTAACACATCTAATTGGACGTGAAATGAAGATAATGCGCTTTACTCTTTCATTTGTAGCTGGATTACATAGCTCCTTGATTACTTATCAAATAAAATGAACATTCTTTAAGAACTTTTTCTCCCGATCTTATTAGCTCAGTAGCATGGAAGTCACAATAGTTCTAGCAGAGTAAGCTAGAAGATGACCAATCCCGCCTTATTGGTGTCGAATCCGTTGTGAGAGGCGCTTATAAGGCCGTTAAGGCATTAGACTCAGGGTGAACCCACAGGGGAGGGGAGAGGTTGCTTCCTAAAAAGAACTGGGGTTGGCTCCTTGCCTTTGATTCCTTACCCATAGCATAAGATAAAGAAAGGGTGCGTGCTTCAACATTTTAGTTTCACACAACGAACCTCCTGCTCTTAAGGATAAACTACGATATTTGATGGACTGGCAGGTCAGCCACGTAATTTATCCCTCAAGCTGAACGAACTTGACCTCCTCCTTTAGTTTAGGGCTATAGAGTTTACTTGCTTCTCACTAACGGCAAAATCATGAGCTTCATCACTCGACTCTAAACCAAATTAAAAACACTCGGCTGTAGGATGACAATCCTTCACTCCAGAAGGGTAGGTTCCATACCCACAAGACCTCCTATCCCAGAATCCGCTCATTTCACACCAACTAAGCGGCTTAATCACCAAGGTAGAGTTGTATAAAGCCCTAATGTAAGTGAACGAAGTGGAAAACCCGTAATACGAGAGCAAAAACCTTTTCTGTCTAAGAAGAAAAGCAACATCGAGTAAGGTAGGATGTAGATCGAGCGCAATAAGCTAGAGGAGTGATTATTTCGCTTTGGAAGGAAAAAAACATCTCAAATAAGGTCTTCACTCAGCTCTCAGGCTGTCTGGGAATAGCTCCACTAGACATAGAAGAAAGGAGTGTAGGATTGGTAAGCTTTGCCGGAAGGAAGCTAGTCGACTAATTCAGGAGGCTACTACCGGCGAAGCCTGCTATTGCGTGAAGCGGAAAGGGACAGCGGAATCTAAGGCCACACCAGACAGGGAAAAGGAGGATTAGATATTTCGTCAACCACCACTTGAGCGCGATTCGCTTATCTGTTGAAAAGTACCATCCATACAGTAAACCTTTAGGGCATGTGACTAGTAAGGTAAATCAACCTATCGTATCGACGAAATGCAAGAAGAAGAAAATTAGCAGACTATGAAAGAAAAAGAATTTCTTCTCATCTACCTTTGTCTCAATCATGGACGATTGAAGCGAATACAACAAAAGAATGCAAGGAAGGGTTCCCCCAGCAAAGGCATCTCGACTGCTTCCAAAATCAGGTCATCGACTAGTAATGCAACTTGTAGAAGACTCCCTACCTGTACCTAGCGGAGTTGGCATTAAACTAATAAGGAGAGAAGAAAGCAACTAGCTGCCATCAGGAGATCCACGAATTTAAGATTAAGATCCGCTTATTCTTTGAGATGACAAAGCTCCCACTAGACGTAAATTGCCGAATCAACACCAGGCAGAATAGGAGTCCTTTCTTTGATCGGCTTCCTCAGACCACAACTGAAAGAACATACCAGCCCCCTATGGATTATTGGGCATTCCTTCATGTCGGGAGGAGGTAGTGGTTGGAGGAGAACATAAGGACAATTTTTTTTTTCCATTCCACTCTTTCTCCAATCCCAATAGGATAAATAGAGCTAGCACTTGCTATAAGGGCTTCTGACTCGCCTGTAACTAGCTGCAAGGAAACTAAAAAAGCTTTCTTTCTTTCAATATAAAAGAAATATGCGCTCCTCCCCTCTTCTCTGTTGAGTTCATCTCGTAGAGGGGAGCTGTAGTTCAATAGCATGGGTATTTATCCTTAGAAGAGGGAGGGCGTGCTAAAGCCATAGGGGTAAGCTCCCACAAGGATTGATAATAAGCATAAATCAGGCCTTCTGCGGAGATAAAAGGAAGATTCTTTATAGAAGATTCTCTTTATTCCCACCTCAAGCTCGGTAATTGGCTGTCCTCCTCAATCGATTAGACTATGGCGAATCACTTGTGTATTGGTCTTTGGGGAAGTGTAAGACGCTATTGCTCGCAACTGGGTCTTGAGTGTCGGTCTAACAAAAAAGTCAACTCTAGTTGCTTCTCTTGTCCGATCGAAAACTGGTCTTCTTTTTATGGTGTAAGGGTCGGCAACAGCTCCCTTTGGAAGGAATCGATCGTCAACGTCTTTGGTTCTCTCCACCCGCCGCCTTCGGTCAATTAAAACAACTGGCCAGGAAGGACATTGTTGAAGGCTCACTGAGTGCTTCTAGGTTAAATGGAAGCACTAGACTCACTCCACGGGAACTAGCTTTTCGGTTTGCTTCAGATTTTGCATTCATTCCTCCTCCCCTTCATGGATTTCGCATTATTGTTTGCTATGCTAGCCTAGGATGAAGGCCTTTCGTTTTGGCTCTGTAGGGCTACCCTATGGTATGGGCTGTTATCTCTAGGGCCTGGTTAGGCTCTTCTTGTTTGAGTATCCTCGCTCAGAGGCTAAAATGAATTGAATTCTCTCTTTTCTTTTGGGCGTGCCTGAAGAGACCTGCTTACTGGAAGGTACCATTCTTTTAGAATGGTGAAAAGGTTACCTACCCTATGATCCTCCTTATCTTACATAGGTTTACTACGAGCCATACCTAGCGGGATACATATTGCCCAAATGGAACCTAAAAGATGGGATGGTGATCCATAAGATCATTTGGCGAGGTTCATCTCTCAGCGTGGGGATCTTTCTGGAAATAAAAACTTGTTTTGTTGAGGCAATTTCCCTCGTCGCTTACCCGCATTTCTCTAGGTATGCCCACCTGTTTGCCTTCTAATTCCGTAAAGTCCTTGGAGCATGTGCGATTTATTCAGGATCCTTGTCAAGAAAGAAGTCAGTCCCTTATTCTTTATTTTATGTTAAAAGGTCAGGACTCGAAGAGGAAGTCGATTCACGTACTTCACCATTTCCTAAGTCGTTATCGCCTTTCCCCGGTTAAGGGTATGGTTTCTCTATTCAGAAAGTCCCGGTGTGAACTCCCCTACTGATCTGACTCCAGCGGATTCTCGAGAAGCCAATTCTCTCTCTCGATCTAGATCTACTTTACTGATAAGAGCTCTTAATGAATGAGCAATGAGTTTTATTCTAACTATTCAAAGTAGAGGAAATAGAATATTATATAGCCTATAGCTATAGGGCTAGGCTCCGCTCCTCGCTCGAGCTACCAGCTTTCTTATATTTCATTCCTGTTGACTAATCCGAGTCCTTGAGAGCTTAGACGTCAGCGGGGAAGAACTCCGAAAGAATTTCATCGGCTCCTTCTCTCTTGCCCTCTTGATTGTATCCAGTTGAAATGGTTGCTGGATTGCCCCTAGTTCAAGCTCTAAGTCAAGAATTCAGGCGCCAAAGACCTCTGACTACGCTCCTCAGCTTAGGAAAGCAAACTCCCATTTGCCTAATACGTACTACTGTGTAGCAGATGCTTTAGCTGCCGTTATTCCTCCACCAGCTTCTTCTTGGCATCAAGCCAGCCCTTATTCCTTGCGTCAACAGGCAATCCCGCATAAAAGAAAGGCTACTGACTTGGCTGATTCAACAAGGGAAAAAGGCATCCTTTCAAACTTCTCCCATTCCTATGTTGACACCAAGAGAAACAAACCCTGGAGCCTTCCTCTCTATCCATTCCTTTTTCATAATCATAAAGGTTGGAAATGCTTAGCTTACTAAACCAGCAACAATGGAGTAAGCTCCTATTTTCGTGAAGGACTGCTTTCCAGCAGAGGAAAACTTCTCGTTGCTGAGCTTGCCGTTAAAGAGTAAGATGCTGATTCTATTGCAGCTCTGATTCCTTCACCGAGAACGAGAAGGAAGTCTTATAGAACGAACAAGTGCAAAAGAAGGGGGTGGGATCTCTCCTAAAAGAAAGAATTGACCTCGAGCCTGTCCTACTCATTCTCCTTTTCCCGTTACTGACCCCGAGTGTGGAGGGGTTAGCCTTGAGCCAGGTCTTGATTTTTTATTCCATTTTGTCAATTTAAGTACTGGAATGGGAGTTACGGATATTCATTCCTAAACTATGTCACTGATTGGTGACCTAATCCCGCTAAGCAAGAACTGCTACCGACACCGCTAAGTCTAGTTGACAAGTTTCCTTTTTTCACACTGTAAACAAAACAAGCCCTTAGTCAAGAGGTTAGTTACCCTCTTTGGTATCGGCAGAGAAAGTAGAGAAGGACAGTGACACAATAGCTCTAACATAAGCAAGCTGTCAAGAGGGAGTCAATAGCTGCCTATCTGCGGCGCTTATTCCCATAGCAGACTCAATAGCTGCGGTTGCGGATGCTATTGCTAAGAGGGCATTCGATTTGAGCCAACTATACGATAGTGAAGTTCCTCGTTGGAAAGACTCTTACTATACATGGGGATGCAGATATGTCAGAAGGACCGGATTCGAATATCCCCATTCTGCAAATCAAACATGGTAAAAAAGATATGATGATTAGTGGGTTTAATTATGAGTAATGAGTATTTTGCCTTTTATTTCGATCCCTAGAGTAAGATTCGTGTCATGGAAATTATGAGAGGAATGAGTTTCCTAGCATGCGCTTAGGGCGAAGACATCAAGGTCTCTTTTAATTTCCCCATACTTTTTTCCCATGAGCATGGTTTTGGGCTAAGTTACCAACCTCAAGAGGAGGATTCCTTTTTATTTGAGAAATGGTTTCATTCGCGCTAAAGCAGCACCATACTTTCAAGGCTGAAGGAAGATCTTTCGACCCCAGGAAGCCATACAGACCCAATATTCCATGGCTACTTCCTCAAATAAGGTGATGATTTAGCCTTCTCATTCAAAAATGGACTCGGTTGCGCTCTATCTGGTATATCTTTTCTTATCCGATGAGGGTTTTAAGTGGTCTCCTTACTTTAGAGCTAACGTAGAATCATCAATAGTTCCAGTCTGGATTTCTCTACAAGTTGATCGCTGAGGAAAAATATCATAGCCCCCTTGAGTCAATAAGAATAACAGAATTCCGCTTTAAAAAACCTTACCTTAAATGTGTCGAAATTGAAGTTATCTCATTAGCGGTAATGATACTGTTAATGAAATATGCATACAATAGCGGATTTCGTTCTATCAAATTCACTATCCATTATGGTCTGATACATACAAATAACGAACGAGCCGACTTTACAGCAGGAAATGCAATTTTAGTAATGGACGATAACACAGAAGTACCCCCGCTTCGTGTATATAATGAAATCTTGAAACAAGTCTGTGAAAAGGCTGAGAAATAAAATACGAAGAGGGGCAGCTAGACCGAGTAGGGGTTCGAATCTATCTCTTCGAAAGGGTTGAACACCGTGAAGTCCACCCTTTTAGCCTAGAGGAAATTTTTAAGCAACTTTGTGATGAATTAACGGATGGCGAGACAATGAGTGATGAACCTATACAAGTGGCAGCTATGGGTAAGAAGAGTCGTTGTCCCGATCATATACCCGCACTGAAAGCAATTAAGAAAATAAAAAGGAGCCCATTCATTGTTGCCGATATAGAGGCTTCTCTCCACGACGATGTTCATGTTCCTTGAGCAGTGGGGTTCTTAGTGGTTAAGACGGGCGAAGATCTTGCTTCCAGGTCTGAATACTATATTGAAACATATTTCAGTGAAGATAACGATTTCTCGATATCAGATTTCAAAAAACGAAGTGAACGTATGATGCTCGACTTTATAGAGCATTTAGCGGCTGTGGTATCAGATGAAAAAGAAATTCGAACGGTCTATTTCCATAACTTTTCACGTGGCATTATAGTAACGAGAGCTTTTACTTCTCAGATCGGCAAGTACTCCTTCCAAATGGTGATGAGGAAGCATAAAATGTACGAGTTAAATGTCTATCGTGGAAATGAAAAAAAGAAATTACTGTTCCGTCTAAGGGATTCTTACCTTCTCCTTCCCGCTGCGCTAATTAACTTGGCCCAGGATTTATGCCCGAAATTAGGTTCTAAAGGCACCATTCCCTATGAGAAATTACGACTTGAGTATCTTCCGGAGATAGGTAAACAATTGTTGGCTTATATGAAACAAGATATTCGTGTCTTAGGTGGCGTTATGCTGAAGGCACAAGAGATTTATTGGAATCTGTACAAAATAGACATCGTTGATACAACAACGTTGTCATCGCTAGCTCTATCAATCTTTCGTATGCAGTATTACGACCCAAAGAGTTGGCCAATCCATATACCAACTCGAAACCATGAACGCTTCATTCGGCGTGGTTATTAGGAGGACATGCCGATGTCTATAAGCCCTATGGTTAAAATTTAGACTATTACGATGTGAACTCCTTATATCCATTTATAATGAAATTTTTTCCGATGCCAGGCGAATGGGGCTCCCAGGCCGGGACGTCTGGCATAATAATTTAGAAAAGGCGGAACTAGATAACTTCTTTAGCTTTATTGAGGCTTTTGTAGTGTGTCCTCTCTACAATAGAGAAAGCCTTCTTACCCTATAAGGATAGACATAGTGCTTTAACCTTCCCAACAGGTAAATTTGTAGGCGTCTATTTTAGCGAAGAATTTTTGGTGCCCGAAACTTGGGTTATAGAATTTTCCCGCTAAGAGGCTACCTGTATGAGAAAAAGAAGAGTCCTTTCGAAGGCTTTGTATCAGACATCTTCGCTAGAAGACAAGAAGCAAAGATAAAGGATGATGCAGCTATGGTATATATCTACAAGATACTAATGAACTCTCTCTACGGTCGATTTGGTATAAACCTAGAAGTTATTAATACCGAGATATGCATAGAAGAAAGATATCATGAGTTGTATAAAAAGGAAACTTTTTACAGTGCGTGGGTCTTGTCCCTTGGACGACTTGAGTAATGGGAGAATGGAAATTGGGCCCTGCAGTGGTAGAACCTTGTGAACCGGGCATACTATTGAAGAACCTTCTGTGAAGTTTTCTTCTCTTAAGAAATTTCTACTCAACTTGAAAAGAAAAGAAGCCTCAAGCCGATAAGTCATCATGTTCGATAATTTCGAAATAAGAGCTGAGGGCTGATCTACGACCACCCTCTCACTCACGGCACACATGCTATATGTGTGATGCCGAAACCATCTAGGGATCCACTCCAGACTATTTACCTTATTTATGATCTTCTTACGGCCATCACGCTATTCTATAATTAACCATGCTATTTATGCTAAAGATAGCCCTTCATAGATCTCTACGACCTACCTCTACGAACAGCCTTAGACTGGCGTACTGATAGTAGCTGCTACCCATACTGCTGATGGTCGCTTACCCAGATCTATCTATGTGTATACGCTTAGAGCTCACCTCCTCACCAGTACGACTCTCGATAGTAGAAGAGAAAAGGAACATATCCAATAAGTCTGATTGCGATGGTATAAGATATAAGCTTAAAGGAATAGATAGGCGCAAGGTAAACGACAGAACCATGTACTAACCAGACTGAAGGAAGAGGTCTCCTGTACAATCTTTGGCCCAAGAATCTGTCTCTCCCCTACTTCATCCCAGCATAGGGGAGTTCTGCACTTGCGTCCATAGAGTGCCTCAAAAGGTGGCATGCCTATACTCTCCTGAGAACTCTTATTGTAGGCAAACGTAACCAAGGGTAGATGTCTGTCCCAACAACCTCGAAAATCAAGGTATTACCTCCGTATAGCCACCAATGTCTGGATGGTCCTCTTAGACTAGCCATAGGTCTGAGGATGGGAGGCTGTGCTAAGACTCACTCTGCTACCCAAAGCCTTCTGTAGGCTCTGCCACAAGGCTGAAGTGAACCGTGGATCTCTGTCCAATACTATGGATGATGGTATCCCGTGTAGGCGCACTATCTCATCAATATATATCTGGGCTAGCTTGCCCGTAGAGTAAGTCATACTGATCAATAGGAAGTGAGCTGACTTGGTCAGCCGATCAATAATCACCCAAATGGCGTCATTTGCCTCGTAGTCTTCGGCAATCCAGAGACAAAGTCCATGACTATCTCGTCCAACTTCCAGTGTGGTATCTGAACTGGCTGTAAGGGTCCTGCTGGTCTCTAGTGCTCAACCTTAACCAGCTGGCACACTAAGCATTTAGCCACATACTCAGCGACATACCTTTACATACCTTTCCACCAATAGTGTGGGCGGATCGTCCTGTACATCTTCGTGCTCCGTGGGTGCAGGAAAAAAGGTGAGCTATGCGCCTCTTCCAAGATATCGTGGCACATGTCACTGTCCTGAGGAACACATACTCGTCCCTGGAATAGACGTGTGCCATCCTGGCGAAGGTTCAACTCCTTCTGTGTCATCAGGTACCTCAAGCTCTTATGATCCGTAAAGATCTGGAACTTCCCCCATACAAGTTATGTCACCATATCTGAAAAGCGAAGATAGTGGCTGCAAGCTCTAGGAAAGAAAGTGGTCGTGAGGTTACAAAGGTCTTGACTGAGTCTTGGTTGATTAATTTGCCTTTTCTTGGTCTGGTATAGCTAACAGGCGACAGAATGATGACGACTTTTTATTGGGAACGTAGCGTAGAAAAGGGTTCTTTCGCAGTGAAGCAAATGATCTAGCGAATTATTCTTCTACCGATTATCCAAGTTCGGTATTCTGTAAGTTCCCAGGTCATATCGAAATGACTCCATTGAGAGTAAGATCTGTTCGATATGTAAGTGGTATAGTCACTACCTGTAAGGCAAGCCCCATAGACACCTTACTACTTTCTAAGCTTTCTCTCTTGTCTCGCCAATCTAGTATTGCCATATAAGAGAACTGCCTTTATGGGTAGAATATCTTTGAAAGATATCTTTCCCTTCTTTCACTACGCCCTTTCACTCTTGAACTACTTGAACAAGGAGGGCAGGGGGTGCTATCGTATATAATAAAAACTGCTGCATTTTGGCAGCGGTTAGCTCTCTCTCTAACTAGAAATTTGATAAGAGAAGTGCGAAAGGATTGCAGGCTAGATTCAAGGTATGCCAGTTGTCCACAGAACTTTCAAGATTGGTTGAGTCATAAGTGTACTTTAGTAAGAGTATGAAAGATCTAGTGGCCATAATTATCTGTCCACTCAAGGCATTGCAAGCAAATGGTTTTTGGAAAGCGTTAGAAATCGTGGTCAACATTTTTCCAGTGCTTCAACGGGCTTTGGCCTTTTTTTGTTATAGGTATTTAACCGGTTCGGAAGGTAAACTATCAGTCAATGACGTTGCCAAGGTAGATGTTTTTCTTTTCCTTTCAAGATATTGCGTATAAAGAGAAATATAGCCATTACTCTTGGGTGGTCGAGAGTGTTATGTAAAAAGGACCAAGGAGGATCCTATCCTAAAGGAGAAGGAGGAGGAGTAGGAGCTAGCTTTAGGGGCGGAATCGAAGCGAAGAAATTAGTTCATGCCACGACGATCTATATGGAAGGGAAGTTTTGTTGATGCATTCCTCTTGAGAATGAAGAAGAAGAGAGATCCTCTTTTTAACAGGAATTTGGTCACGTAGATCTTCTACTTCGCCGGAATTCGTTGATTGCTCCGTACGAATTTACAATGGAAAAGCTCCTGTTCGTTGTAAGATTACTGAAGGAAAGGTTGGTCATAAATTTGGAGAGTTTGCTTCTACACCGAAACGAAGACCTTCGAGAACAAATATTGGACCGGGAATAAAAAAGGGAAAAAAGTAAAGCCTAAGCGCATATAGCACGAAAAGGAAATCCTATTTCGGTAAGACTTGATCTGAATCGTAGTTCAGATTTAAGTTGGCTTAGTGAGGGTGACCGCTAAAGTCACAGAATGGGTCAGTCTTTTAGTTATCCCAGATTAGAATATCAAAGGAGGATGTTGCAGATGCCCGGGGTGGACAGGACTTTTTCTAAGGCTAGAAGACCACTGGAAGACACCAAGGACTATAACATGTCGTGAAAGAAGAACATTGGACGGGCGTGCTTCGACCGTGTCTCCGGGGCACAGTTGAATGTAGATACCATGAACGCGAGTTGCAGGATACCAGGCCGAGAAACCCGGGCCACCATTCCCCTATGTGCCAATCGCTAGCGCATCCAGGGCCCGGCGCCCAGCTCAGCTGGAGAGGCCTAGCCTGATCTGAGAAGTGCTAATTCGGTTCGGATAGACTCTATTCAAGAATGCCACCACCCTGGAAATCAATAAGAAAACAAGTGTTAAGTTTGAGATCAGTGAAAAGAAGAGACCTTTCTCGCTCAGCGCCCAAAGCGCATTATGCTTCGCTTCAGCAAACGAGAGTTTTCGGTGGAACCGGTGAACCACGCGAGCTGGTTAGATGCGTGGGACAGAGGGCTCGTTGTACCTGGCTACGCAGTGGAAGGGAAGGAGCCTAAATCCACCCCCATCTTTTTTCTTTGAAAAAAGCAGTAAGGAGTAAGGAGATTAAACTCTTGGATGAGACTAAGCAGCTACCGACCGTTCCGACGCGCCCTTGACCTATTTTGATTAAGACAAAAAACCTACCTCTAAAGTGGAGCCTATTTTAAGCTGTCAAACGAGTGATGATTGAATGAACAAAAAACCACTAGTAGGGATATGGATGGAGTCTCGCTCAGTAAAGAGAGTTGTAGGATTTGTAAAACAAGAGAAGAGCCTTTACTTTCAGATGACAACTGCTTCTTCTTACTGCGAGGGCCTTGAAACCAACCCCCCCCCCCACCCGATCAAGTACCTGTTGCTTCGCTGGTAGGCCTAGTTAGGTTAGGGTTTCCAAACCTAAGTTCTTGCCAACCTCCGGTGTGTAATCTACATCTTTCTAGCTAGAACTCGGTCGAATAAGAATCATTGATTCCCTCTGCTGTCAATTTCTTATTCATTCAATGCGTTCGGCCGGTGCTCCTTTCTCATCTCAAACCATAACTACTCTGAGCGTTAGGAAAGATAAGGGAAGACCGCCTGAGCGAAGCGACCAAAGGAACTTGACTTTTCGAACTGAACTATAGCAGCTTAAAGCATTGCCTATCACGAGCAGCCTCGCTCCTTGATCAGCGAGGAGGAGCATCTCAAAGTATGGGGCAAAGGATGTTGCGTTTTGACTTTGTCTCCCGGGATCCACCACAGGTTGGGTTTGAGAGCCGTGTGATAGGTGACTATCCAGCACGGTTCGAAGAGCACTTTTGGTCTGTGCTGGTGAATGGAAGCCCCCCCTATCAAGCAAGAAGGAAGTGGCTCTTCCCATGGCAGACTCACCATTGACTCTATTTATTATTATGGTAAATCAATGTATCAAGATGTCAATCTGAGACCTTATTTCGGTTCGATACGTCCACCTATGAGACTCACCTTTGGCTTTCATCTCGGTAGGTGTATTTTTATACATTTTCCCAAAAGAACATTCATTCATTTCCTTCTTGTCAAAAATCCAGACCCGTAAAGGAGAAGGGCCCGTGGGGAGCATTTGGGAAAGTCGGGTCGATCGGGTGTCTTCATTCAAGCGACTGTACAGAAGAGGAACGAAACTAAGTGAGAGGCCGGGGGGCAGGGAAAAGAGTCGAGTCGATCATGCTCGACGATCAGGAGAAGCAAAACGAAATCAGGATTTGGCCGAAAAAGAAGCAAGGCTATGGATACCATGACCGATCACCATCGATAAAGAAGAATCTTTCTAAATCACTTCGTGTCAGCGGGGCTTTCAAGCATCCAAAATATGCCGGGATTGGAAATGACATAGCATTCCTGAAAATGACGACTCCTTTAGAAAAACAAACTTATTCAAGTTCTTTTTTTTAAGAAGTCCCGCTCCGACCGCCCGACGAGTCATCCACTTAAAAGGACCCTCCACGCAGTCCGCCCTTCCTTGTATTATTTGGTCATGCAATACTTATTGAATTCAAAGAACAAAATTCACTTCGACACCGTCGTAGTTCTCAATCATTTCATAGAACCGAGCGTGGCTGAACCATCTACGATGGGGGGAGCTAATGCACACGGAAGAAGCTTAGATAAAAGAATACGTTCTTGCATCGCTTTTTGTAGAAAGCTCGACCAGCGAGAATAAGTGTTTGGCCGAAGCCAAAAAGAGGGTGACCCACTTTATTCGCCAAGCGAATGATCTTCGCTTCGCGGGAACAACAAAAACCACCATCTCGCTCTTTCCTTTCTTCACTGCTACCTTTTTTTCTCCAAGGGATGGGGTTGGGGTGTATAATAACCTTTTTTTGGGGGATGCCCGGGAACAACTCCTAGGTCAATTAAGGATAAAATGTTGGAACCTCATGGGTAAGGATAAGGTAATGGAATTGATAGAGAAATTCATAGACCTAAATAGGATAGGAGAATTGATAAGGGGAATAGAGATGATGATAGCGATCGTACTGAGAAACAGAAGAATTCCGTATGGGTACAACTATTATTTGAACTAAGTGAAAAAAATGCGATCTTTGTTGTATTATAGAACAAACACTAATACCTTAATTGAATCGGTCAAGATCAAATCTGTTTATCAAAGTGCTTCTCTGATTGCTCAAGACATCTCTTTTCAACCGAGGAACAAAACAAGATCATTTTGTTCCATTTTTAGTAAAATAGTGAAGGATATTCCATTAGTAATGAAAAAAGGGGTGGAGGGGATCCATATATGTTGTTCAGGTCGATTAGAAGGTGTAGAAATAGCTAGAACTGAATGAGAAAAGTATGGAAAAACATCTCGTAATGTATTTACTAGAAAATAGATTATGCTCCTGCGGAAGTATCTACTCGTTACGGAATCTCAGGTGTCAAAGTGTGGATTTCCTATAGTAAAAAAAAGGGACGTGCTATATCCGAAACGTACGAAATATAGTAAATATCGTAAAGGCAGATGTAGTAGGGGTTGCAAACCGGACGGTACACAACTTGGTTTTGGAAGATATGGCACTAAAAGTTGTAGAGCTGGTCGTCTTTCTTATCGAGCCATTGAAGCACCGCGTCGTGCTATTATCGGACACTTCCATCATGCTATGAGCAGACAATTCCGAAGAAATGGTAAGATATGGGTAAGAGTTCTCGTAGATATCCCTATTACCGGGAAACCTACAGAAGTAAGAATGAGAAGATGAAAGGGAAATCCTACGGGTTGGATTGCTCGTGTGTCCAGGGGACAAATCCTATTTGAAATGGATGGTGTAAGTTTGTTAAATGCTCGACAAGCCGCTACATCAGCGGCGCATAAACTATGTTCGTCAACCAAGTTTGTTCAGTGTTCGTAAGCTTATAAATCTTACCCAAATTCTCCATTTTGGTACACGCCAAAGCATTCCATTTCGGCGGATTGAAAGAGCCATCAATCACTATGATCTCTTTCTTAGAAAAGAAATTGCGTAAATTCTTTCTTTTTTTCTCCCATGCTTTCCGTTGGTCATCAACCAACTAAAGTGCTCTATACTTCTTCACTACTCGAACAGGGAAGGTGGAAGAAATGAAGTCTCTCATTTTTTTGGGGGGAGCAGAGCAGTCAAAGAATGAACCAAACCAAATGATTGTTCTAGAATGGCTATTCCTCACAATTGCTCCTTGTGATGCAGCGGAACCATGGCAATTAGGATCTCACGACTGCAACACCTATAATGCAAGGAATAACAGACTTACATCACGCTTTCTTTTTCTTCGTTATTCTAATTTTTTTTTCGTATCATGGATCTTGGGTCGCGCTTTATGGCATTTCCACTATAAAAAAAATCCAATCTCGCAAAGGATTGTTCATGGAACTACTATTGAGATTCTTCGGACCATATTTCCTAGTATCATCCCTATGTTCATTGCTATACCATCATTTGCTCTGTTATACTCAATGGACGAGGTAGTAGTATATCCATCCATTATTATTAAAGCTATTGGACATCAATGGTATCAGAGTGCGCCTCTTAACGAGGGTGATTAAAGTGTAACGAAATGCCTTAAAGTTTAATATGGTTCGCGAAGCATTTGGCTTACCGGTAATTTCCCATTCCCGCCATCGAGAGACTTTAATAATTATAGCATGCCAGAAATGGGGAGTTGAGGTGGTTAGACCTATACCCCGAAATGCTCCCAGCATAGGAGCCTATGGTTCCATTCTTGTTGTTGCTGGAGGTACACATCCTCTTCTCGGTGTGGAACATATACGATAAATAGATGCTCAGCCTGCAATGTTCGATAATGGCGCTGAAGTAGTGAATCTATCGGCACCATAGCAGTGGTATACAACTTTGGACCTAACGGCCGGCCTAGTAACCTTTCGGAATGGGGGATCCCCGTTTGCAACAACCAGGCTAGTAGTTGCGGAACTACTGGGCCGGGAGAGGACAACTTCTTGTTCCTGCTCCTCTTTCTTTGCTTCGGGGGACGGAGGTCCTACGGTAGGTAACAACAGGCACAAGCAAGTTGACCGAAGGGAACCAGCGCTTCTACTCCTCCACCGAGGAGCCGTTCTTGCGAGAAGCAAGGGATGTCGTGAACGGTGGGAGGTCACAGAGAATTGACCTATTCATAGAGTGATCCTATGATCTATACAGGATATAGACTATCTCATTCTTTATTCTATTCTATTTCTGAAAGAAAAAAAAGGGTGACTCAACTTCTCAGCTAGAGTTAGTGGTGGGACATGTTGGCATAATGCACGCTGGAACGTGGGAATTCGAGGTCTCATGAACTACTACTAAAAACCTAGTTTGTTTTTGTTTTGTTTGTGGACAAACGATATCCGGTCAGGCCTATGGCTGGATCCTTTTAGATCTATGGGCCGGCCGGCCCCGACAATTTACATCAGCATAGGGAATCTATACTCGAGCGTTCCACTGGGCCCCTGACAGGATAGGTGAGGAATCACTCTGGATCTTCTTTTTTTGGGCTACAACTTCGCCGAGCCGACTAGCATCCCTTTCCACTGTGCATTTTTCGAACAAAGAAGACGACTATAGGATCGAATTCACTCTTCAAGAAACTTCTCGTCCCATACCTTCTGCCTGTATCATATGTGTGGAACCTGGTCTTTTTCGGTTCCAGCCTCTCCCTCGAATACATAGGGTAGGTTGGGCTGAGTGAGAAATGGTTCCCTCTTTCCAATAAACTTTCCCCGACGTTCGATTAACCTTGCCCATAAAGGGTCTTACGGTTGGGAGAACTACCTAACTAAAGAAAATAGTGTTCTATCTAAGAGTAGGCGTGGAGAGCTTTTTGCGGGGAAACTTGCAAGTATAGTTTCGGGGGAGGCGGGCGTCGACCCTACCTTATGAGTATTCGGACTATAACAGTTCTGATGAACAGTCACTCACTTTTGACAGTTATACGATTCCAGAAGATGATCCAGAATTCAATCACGTTTATTAGAAGTCGACAATAGAGTGGTTGTACCAGCAAAAAGTTATATACGTTTTATTGTAACATCTGTTGATGTACCTCATAGTTGGGCTGTACCTTCCTTATGTGTCAAATGTGAGGCTGTACCTGGTCGTTTAAATCAGACCTCTATTTTGGTACAACGAGAAGGAGTTTACTATAGTCAGTGCTGTGAGATTGTGGAACTAATCATGCCTTTATGCCTATCATCGTAGAAGTTGTTCCTAAGAAAGATTATGGGTCTCGGGTATCCAATCAATTAATGCCTCAAACTGAGGAAGCTTAAGTGGAAATGAAAGAGGAGGGTGAGGGAAGCCACTAAATTGAGGGTTTCGCTCGCTCGCTGTAACGCTCGTTTAGTAGACAGCGAGTGGAGTGCATAAGCCCCTTTAGAGATATGGGTGAGTACTACAAGAGCTCGTAAGTAAAGTACGGAACGAGCCTTGTCTACGAAGCAGATGACCTCATGTCGCTTCTGGCGAAGCTTCTAGCTCTGAATAATTGGAATTCTGGTATGGCAGGAATACTGTCGACCACTACGAGCGATAGCGAGCCAAGCCGTATAAAGGCGAGCAGCCCTTATAGCAATAGCAAACGTCCTACTTATAGCCTATCAACAGGTCAGTTAATATCAATAGGGGTCCTCTTGCCTAACGAAGTGAGCCCAACATGGACAATGATAGGCAGACAAAAGATTTATGCAGTCGTTGCGTGCTTGCTTTGTGCACGGGCATTGCAGAATTCAAATCCGCTGGCTCAGATGAGTGGCTCTTGGCTTCTTAAGCATATCTATGTTGTTGCTTTTTCACTACCAATGTGTAGGAAGCTTTGGATGCTTATGGAGATATGGTCTTGGTAAAGATCCGCTTAGCGTGTGCTTTCTCAGGTGCTACTTAGAATAGAGATAGTCAGACTCTAACTTGAGAATGTTATTGCGCTGTGAAATAAGGACATTCTGATCGACCCGATTGGCTCTCGTTCTGGTTTGGCAGAAAGGTGAAAAGAACTAAATCTCTCTTCCTGGTTGGTGTACTAGGGCGAGGCGAATCTCAACCCCTTCGTTAGCTAGCTTAGCTTTCCCTCTTTTCAATCTATATCAGATCCTCCATTACTTCTTCGCCAATACCATTTAGCTTTCCTTTAGCTGCTACTTTTTCCCAGTCCACGCCCAATCAGAGTAGTCGGTGTGCCTGCTCCGTCCTTCTTTGACGAAATGGATGCTGTAGGAGAGGTTGGGAAGGAGGGACTTCGCTAAAGATGGTCTGTCTGTGTGCGAGGAAGGTCTTTTTCCTTTCTCCTTCCATTGCTTGACTAGGTTCACTTTGCAAGGAAGGGAAGGCATCCGTGCAGGTAGAAAAAGGCGGAGGTCAAGCTATGGGCACAAAGAGGTAAGGTATAGTAAGTTACTTCTTCATCTTTTGCTTGTCATTGGATTTGAAGCCGCATGCGATGCCTTCTTGCTTGTGTAGTTGGCCTTGCCTGCTTACTACGGAAGTGCGTAAAGTAGGCTCATTCTTTGGTTTATAAAGATCTTGTAGTAGCCGAAGGTAGTCCACTTGTTAGATTGAATTGAATCATATATAACAACCAGGGCCTTATTAATTAAGAGACTTTATCAATAGTATAAGTGGACCTCTCAAAGGTATAAGTAGACATTAGTCTTGCTGGTTCGGGCGGTAAGGCCCTGGGTAAGCTCGGGGCAGCCAGTCAGGGTGAATGCGAGTAGTGGATGTAGCTTTTCTTCTGAAGCGTCTTAGTTCGTAGCTGCCGAAGTGTAGCATTAAGGTGAGGAGCGCACTAGCTAGGTGCAGTCTCCTTTCGGAACTACTTCTTTTCCTTTGTCTCTCTGCTATCCCATCCACTAAACTGTCAGTATCGAGACAAGTTCGGAATGTTGGCTGAGCGTAGACTAGTCTGTTCAGGCAGTCATAGGCTTGCTAAAGCTAAAAATGGAACTTAGCTTCTCACTGACTACATCAGAAGCGAAATCCTCAACTTCAAATACAACGCGAGCTGGAACGGGGTTGCCTTAGCTACTGTGGTGTACATATGCCAGGAATCACACCATAGCCGGACTCGATCGAGTGAGGATAAACCTACCTACCTTGGGGAAGAGCCAGATCTTGATGTAGAAAGGAGCTTGTTGGAAACACGTTCTCAATGCAATATACTAAAACGTGTGTTCTTTTGTGTAGGTTTTGATGAATGACAAACGAAGCGAAAATTGATATATGACGAAGTTCAAGAAACAAGCGCACAATTGATATACAACAAAATTCAAGCTCAAGACAAAGTTTTATAGTTTAATTGAGTCATTCCTAATTGTGATCTTGATCCTACAACTTGACTCGTAACATGGCTTCTCTCATAAAATTATTTTCCAAAATCATGCATATTTAATTTAATGCTAAATGATTTTAAATCTTGCATATTTTCATTAGTCAAAATGATTTTTAAATGCCTCTGAAAACTGGACTAAGATAATCGATTATGTACTAATGATAATCGATTGTTTTAAGCCAAGACTGCATGACAATCGATTGTGAACTAATGACAATCGATTGTGTTAAGGCAGTGAACATCAGGTTTTTTCAAACCTGCATGACAATCGATTGTGAACCTTATGACAATCGATTGTGATGAAGCAGTGTCCATCAAAGTTTTTCAAAACTCAAAATAATCGATTGTGAAGCTAATGACAATCGATTGTGAAGAGACATTGTCCTTCAGATTTTTAAAAGTCACAAAATAATCGATTGTGAACTAATGACAATCGATTGTGTTGAGGCAGTGACTTCCATTGATTTTCAAATTTATTAAATAATCAATTGTGAGTATATAACAATCGATTGTCAAGAGGCAGTGTCTAAAATGTTTTTCAAAAACTGATAAGTAATCGATTGTTGACTTTGTGCAATCGATTGTGAAGCTGACCGTTGTCGTAAAGTTTTCAAATACCGTCAGGTAATCGAGTATTGATTCTGTATAATCGATTGTTTTGATTAAAATCCGAAAAATATTTTTTGAACGTTATTGGGTAATCGATTATTGATTTTGTATAATCGATTGTTTTGATTAAAATCCGGAAAAGATTTTTTGAACGTTGCTGAGTAATCGATTGTTGATTCTGGACAATCGATTGTTTGTGGTAAAATCTGGAAAGGATTTTTTGAACGTTGCCAGTAATCGATTATGGATTGTAAGTAATCGATTATCAAGCGTAAAATTTGGGATTGAATTTTGATCTGACTGGTAGACAATCGATTGTTGGGGTTTGACAATCGATTGTCAGTAAGTAAAATCAGCAACTCTTAATTGGCAATTAGGCAACGGTAATGCCAAGTTTTTCAACTATAAATACAGCTTCATTTTAGTGTTTTAAATACAACAACATACTACAACTGATCATTACATTGCTATAAGCTTGCATACTTTTGTTTATCATTTTATATTCAATTTCATAAAGCTTTTGAGAGCCATATTCTTGTCCAAAGTTGTTGTGATCCAGAGCTTATTTCTTTTACTCATATCTACTCATTAAGGAGTATTTTGTTTGAGTGTTTTAGTGTTGTATACACTTGTAAGAGAATTGTAATTCTCTTGTTGTAGGGAACTTGTGTTTCCTTGGTTGAAGTCTTGGAGTGTTGTAACTCCGAGCAAAGGTGTTGAGGCTTGCGTCCTCAAGTTGTAAAGGTTTGTTGAGCACCCGGAAGCTTGACACGTTAGTGGAAAATCTCGAGAGAGTCTCTCGGGGACTGGACTAGCCACACGTTGTGGTGAACCAGGATATATCTGTGTGTAAGTTATTATTTATCGCACTTATTTACTTCCTGCAAATTTTAATTTCTGCAAGTTTACGCTAAATTTTATTATAACGCTATTCACCCCCCCTCTAGCGTTAAGCATATTATCTAACAATTGGTATCAGAGCCCAACTCTCTGAAAACTTAACAGTTTGAGAGAACCATCCATGGCTTCTACTCGTGATTCTTTTGCAGGAATTGAAGAAGGACAGTGCTCCACACGACCACCTCTATTCAACGGTACAAATTACACGTACTGGAAGGAGAGGATGAAGATCTTCGTTCAGTCCAACAGCTTTCACCTTTGGAAGGTGATAATGAAGGGAAACCAAATTCCAACAAAGAAGGTGGAAAACGAATGGGTTCCCAAGTCCGAGGATGAGTATGACGCGGATGACATCCGAAAGGTTCAAAATAATGCTAAAGCAATAAATTTATTATATTGTGCTGTTAATGCTGACGATTACAGGAAAATATCGTGTTGTACAACGGCAAAGGAGATGTGGGACAAGCTAGAAGTCACGTACAAAGGTACGGACCAGGTAAGGGAAGCAAAAATTGATTTCCTAACCCATTCCTATGAATTATTTCACATGAAGGAAGGTGAAAAGGTGAACGAAATGTTTGAGCGATTTTCAATAATCGTAAATGACTTACATGCTCTCAAGAAAACATTCACGGATAGAGAGCTCGTTCGAAAAATTCTTAGAAGTCTCACACCGGCATGGAGATCAAAGGCCAATGCAATTCAAGAATCCATTGGCGTTTCAAACGTCACCATCGACGCACTAAGAGGTAACCTTAAAACCTATGAATCTACTATTCTTAACCCTTTTGTTGATGATCAAAGGAGGCAAAGAATAGCTCTAAAGGCTAGCACAAGCCAACCGCAAATTGATGAGGAAGGAGACAACGAGTTTGGACTCGTTATCAAAAGATTTCAAAAGTTCATGCCCAAGGCGTATGAACGCAAGGGCAAAAAGCAAGGCGAACAAATCAAGTGCTATGAATGTGGTGAAACCGGGCACATCAAATCAAATTGCCCAAACATCAAAAAGGAGAAGAAACCTTTTAAGAAGCAACGTGCATACATTTCTTGGGGAGGCGACTCCGGAGATGAGTCAAGCGAAGGAGAAGAAGACGAAGCAGCAAATCTTTGCCTTATGGCACAAGAAGACAACAAAGATGAGGTATGTCAAATTTCATCTAAAAATTTATTTACTCTTGAAGAAATGCGAATTGCTTTTGATGAATTATATGCTGAGTTTAATAAGACTTCAAAAACTGTTAAGGGCATAAAAGAAAATGCTTCATTAAAAGAAAAGGATTTTCAAAAACAGCTTTCTTTGAAAGAAAAGGATTTAGAAAAAGTGGTTTTAGAAAATGAGAAGCTGAAAGAGGAAAACAAGTTTTTTGGAAAAAGAAGTTCCGATAAGCCCGAAAGCTCTACTAGAAATTGCACTTCTTGTTTGCTTCTTAAGAATGAAGTAAGTAGGCTTAAAGGCACATTAGATAAGTTTAATTCTTCGCACAAAAACTTAAATGATGTTCTTGTTAACTTGAAATCAACCAAGCATGGAATAGGCTTTAAGAATGAAGAAAAGGTTGCAGCTAAACCCCAACAACCTAAAGCTCAACTTAGGATTAACAATAGAAAAGCTTATCCTAGAAACAACAACTCTAGAGCCAATATGCATGCTAGACAAAATGCTGAACATTTTAGAAGACCTAGGAATGACTTACCACCTAGAAATAGTCACCCTAGAAATGATGCATATTTTAGGCCAAATTTTGAACCCCTTAGAAGACCTAGCAATGGCCCTCAACCGAGAAACAATCACTCTAGAAATGCTGCCCATCCTAGAGCTCATAGTAGGAGAAATAATTCTCATGAAATGCGAAATAGTCATAGTGTTCAAAATAGAGTAAGAAATTTTCATCCGTCTAGTTACTATGAACCTAGAAGGATGCATAACCCAAATGTGACTTGTCATTATTGTAGACGTATTGGTCATATTGCTCCTGCATGCTTTACACGTCATAGACATGTTACTCAATCGCATCATTATAATATGCCTAACCCCCAAGGACCCAAGATGGCATGTGTACCTAAAGAACATTAATTTATTTTGTAGGTGTGCTTGAAGGGATCAAGTGTACTATGGTACCTCGATAGTGGATGCTCCAAGCATATGACGGGAGATGAATCCAAATTCCTTCAATTAGAGTACAAAGAAGGAGGAAGTGTTATCTTCGGTGATAACAATAAGGGAAAGTCATTGGCATCGGCTCGGTCGGTAAGGATGAAAAATCCTCTATTAAGCATATATTACTTGTGAAAGCTTTGAAGCATAATCTCTTGAGCATAAACCAATTATGTGACAAGGGAAATCTTGCTCTATTTGATTCGGATGAATGCCTAGTATTTAGACGTAGTGATTTCAAAATCATACTTCGTGATTTTTAGAGTTGATAATATTTATATGGTTGATCTTGCTAATTCCTCACCCGAATATGTTGATTGTCTAATGAGTAAAGAGGATGATACTTGGCTATGGCATCGTAGAGTAGCACATATCAATATGCATCTTTTGAACAAATTGATTTCTCAAAACTTAGTTGTTGGTCTTCCCAATTTAAAATTTGAAAATGACACTATTTGTGACTCGTGTCAAAAGGGGAAGCAAACAAAAGCATCTTTCAAATCTAAAAACATTGTTTCAACTTCTAGACCATTGCAATTGCTTCATATGGATTTATTTGGTCCCTCTCGCATTGAAAGTCTAGGAAGAAATAAATATGCTTTTGTGATTGTTGATTATTACTCGAGATTTACTTGGACTTTATTTCTTGCCAATAAAAGTGATGCTTTTCAAAATTTTTAAATATTTTCTTAAGCGTGTTCAAAATGAGAAAGAAACAACCGTCACTTCAATTAGAAGTGATCATGGGGGAGAGTTTGATCACAATCTCTTTGCGGACTATTGTGACGAACTCGGAATCGAGCATACCTTTTCCGCTCCACGTACACCACAACAAAATGGGGTGGTGGAAAGGAAAAATAGGTGTCTCGAAGAGATGGCTAGAACCATGCTCGACGAAGCTAAGATACCCAAACATTTTTGGGCGGACGCCGTGAGTACCGCTTGCTATGTTCTAAATAGAGTAGTAATTCGGCTGATACTCATGAAAACCCCCTATGAACTTTATAAGGGTAGAAAACCAAATATTTCCCATTTTAGAGTTTTTGGTTGCAAATGTTTTGTTCATAACAATGGCAAAGACCAATTGGGTAAATTTGATGCTAAGTCGGATGAAGGTATTTTCATTGGATATTCCTCACGTAGTAAAGCATATAGGGTCATTAATAAAAGAACCCAAATTGTGGAGGAATCCCCTCATGTTGTATTTTTTGAAAATAATGCTCGCTTAGCGAGAAAGGATTCCGGTTTTGATCTTGCAGGTATCTTAGATAGCTTGAAAGACAAAATACAAGACGAACCACCCAAGGAAAATAAAGATTAAAGTGAGGAACAACCAACGGAAGAAGCGCCACAATTGGAAAAAGAAATGAATATGCCTAACGAGTGGAGGACACTCAAAGATCACCCTCTCGAGCAGCTAATTGGCAACGTCGGAGGAAAGGTAAGTACCCGAAACTCTCTTAAGAACACTTTAGGACACACTTCTTAAGAGCTCACGTTCTCACTTGGCAACACTAGTTTAAGTTATTACTTCTTTACAAATTTCTAACTTGAGCGTCGGAGACGTCTAACGATTTTTGCAGGTATTGCCCCAAAGGATAGGGGGAATTATAAAGTTTTGGCACAAAACAATCGATTGTTCCAAGCAAATAATCGATTATTTTACTGTGCTGAAAATCGATTAGCAGTATCACTAATCGATTGTTTATGGTTTATGTTTATTATGCAGTTTCGTTAAATAATCGATTCTTTAAACTGCAAAATCGATTTCCGTCTCAATCATTCAGCAAGGCTTTTCCAAACAATCGATTGTTTCAAAATATAATCGATTATTTTCAAAATCAGAAAATTTCTGTGCTCACTGTAACATAATAATCGATTAACATATTTTCACAATCGATTATTTCATGTCAGAAATTTAAATTCTTGTTACCGTTTGGCTCCTCAATCGATTTGTGTCAGTTCCAAGTCAGGTCATAACTCTTCAACAATCGATTATTGCATCTCAACAATCGATTGTCTAACGGTCAGTGAATTTATTTTACCATTTCTGACTGATTTGGCTTTAAATCTCAGCAGATTTCTTCCATAAATGATAAGCCACTCTCCCCTCTATAAATAGGCTTCATATATGTTCATATTCATTCACTCAAGCATCAATCCTAGCTTTCAAAATATCAAATTCTCTCTAATCCTTTGCAAAATCCAGCAGCTTTCATTAAAAATGTCGGGCCGTCACTCAAAACGTTCCCGTTCTGCTAGGCACGGCGCATCCACCTCTGTTGCCCCTCCTCGTCCGAACTATCCCTATCAATATGGTTCCGTTCTATATTTTAATTCCGACATCGAGCTTACTCGATTCTTAACCAAATTTGAAAAGCGCGACATTCTTCCACCCCGCTTTTCAACCCACAAGTATCTTGAATCATTTGGGCCTGCTGCAAATATGCTAAAAAATTCTCAACTTCTTGACTTTTTACTCCTTACCCATCCTTACATCAATACTACATTGGTTCAAGCATTTTATTCCAACCTCCATGAGGATGATGATGGTGAGCTTGTCACCAACATTAATGGTGTTCAAATTCTTCTTTTCGATGAAAATCTTCATACCATTGCCCGTGTTCCTCATAACGGTGAAGACATTTTTCGGTACACCGGCGAGGCCGGAGCCCTTTTTGATGAAACAACCCTCTTACACCAAATCGGTCTTACTTCTTATGATCCAAATATCTCCTCCTGTCGTCCTACAATTACGGGAATGGATCCAAATTACCGATTAATTTTCTATTTCATCACCCGAGTCCTCAAGCCTCGTAAGCACAACCATACCACCATTTCCCAAGAGGACACCAAGCTCATGCATGCCATAGTTACCGGAGCTAACATCAATTGGTGTCGGCTTATCAAAATTCACATGTGTGACGCTATCGGAGATGATAGGCCTCTTCCTTATGCTCTCCTCATCATGAACTTTCTTGAAGCCACCGGATTCGTCACTGGAAACGGTCCTCTCAAAAAGAGTACCAAAAAGTGGGAAATTTCGGAATCCTCCTTTTATCATGACGGTGATCATGTAGCGCCTGCTCCTCCTCCAACCCGTCGTGCTCCTCTGCCTCAAGAGCCTTCTCTCCAATTCATTTCCGACCAAATTGCTTCATTGACCATTTCTTTCGGTCAATTAACTCACGAGATCCATGGATATTTTGACCACGTTCATTATCCATATGCGGGTCTTGTTCCATATGAAGCAGCGCCGGATGATGAGGCGGAAAAAGATGAATGAATAATTGTAGTTTTTTTTATGTTTGTTTTTACATGTTGTATTGTCTTCCCTGTTGCTGTAATTTTTTTTAATAAATAAACAAGTTTTATTTACATCTTTAGCATCTTACTATTATGTTATTTTTGCTAATGGCAAAAGGGGGAAGATAACGGGTATGCACTCTCAATATCTATAAGCTTAAATTAAGGGGGAATTCATATATTGAGGGGGAACAAATTGCATACTTGTTGCATGGATACACTTGTCTTGAATCGTCAATATAAATTGCTTGCATATCCTGCTTAATGTTTTCCATTATCAAAAAGGGGGAAATTGTTGGAAACACGTTCTCAATGCAATATACTAAAACGTGTGTTCTTTTGTGTAGGTTTTGATGAATGACAAACGAAGCGAAAATTAATATATGACGAAGTTCAAGAAACAAGCGCACTATTGATATACAACAAGATTTAAGCTCAAGACAAAGTTTTATAGTTTAATTGAGTCATTCTTAATTGTGATCTTGATCCTACAACTTGACTCGTAACATGGCTTCTCTCATAAAATTATTTTCCAAAATCATGCATATTTATTTTAATGCTAAATGATTTTAAATCATGCATATTTTCATTAGTCAAAATGATTTTTAAATGCCTCTGAAGACTGGACTAAGATAATCGATTATGTACTAATGATAATCGATTGTTTTAAGCCAAGACTGCATGACAATCGATTGTGAACTAATGACAATCGATTGTGTTAAGGCAGTGAACATCAGGTTTTTTCAAACCTGCATGACAATCGATTGTGAACCTTATGACAATCGATTGTGATGAGGCAGTGTCCATCAAGGTTTTTCAAAACTCAGAATAATCGATTGTGAAGCTAATGACAATCGATTATGAAGAGACAGTGTCCTTCAGATTTTTCAATGTCACAAAATAATCGATTGTGAACTAATGACAATCGATTGTGTTGAGGCAGTGACTTCTAGTGATTTTCAAATTTATTAAATAATCGATTGTGAGTATATAACAATCGATTGTCAAGAGGCAGTGTCTAAAATGTTTTTCAAAAACTGATAAGTAATCGATTGTTGACTTTGTGCAATCGATTGTGAAGCTGACCGTTGTCGTAAAGTTTTCAAATACCGTCAGGTAATCGATTATTGATTCTGTATAATCGATTGTTTTGATTAAAATCCGGAAAAGATTTTTTGAACGTTATTGGGTAATCGATTATTGATTTTGTATAATCGATTGTTTTGATTAAAATCCGGAAAAGATTTTTTGAACGTTGCTGAGTAATCGATTGTTGATTCTGGACAATCGATTGTTTTGTGGTAAAATCTGGAAAGGATTTTTTGAACGTTGCCAGTAATCGATTATGGATTGTATGTAATTTATTATCAAGCGTAAAATCTGGGATTCAATTTTGATCTGACTGGCAGACAATCGATTGTTGGGGTTTGACAATCGATTGTCAGTGAGTAAAATCAGCAACTCTTAATTGGCAATTAGGCAACGGTAATGCCAAGTTTTTCAACTATAAATACAGCTTCATTTCAGTGTTTAAAATACAACAACATACTACAACTGATCATTACATTGCTATAAGCTTGCATACTTTTGTTTATCATTTTATATTCAATTTCATAAAGCTTTTGAGAGCCATATTCTTGTCCAAAGTTGTTGTGATCCAGAGCTTATTTCTTTTACTCATATCTACTCATTAAGGAGTATTTTGTTTGAGTGTTTTAGCATTGTATACACTTGTAATTCTCTTGTTGTAAGGAACTTGTGTTTCCTTGGTTGAAGTCTTGGAGTGTTGTAACTCCGAGCAAAGGTGTTGTGGCTTGCGTCCTCAAGTTGTATAGGTTTGTTAAGCACCCGGAAGCTTGACACGTTAGTGGAAAATCTCGAGAGTCTCTCGGGGACTGGACTAGCCACACGTTGTGGTGAACCAGGATATATCTGTGTGTAAGTTATTATTTATCGCACTTATTTACTTCCTGCAAATTTTAATTTCCGCAAGTTTACGCTAAATTTTATTGTAACGCTATTCACCCCCCCCTCTAGTGTTAAGTGTGTTATCTAACAGAGCCCTCAACCTGAGGCGGAGAAAAAAGCTTACGATTCTGTTGGTGTTCAGTGAGCTCTAACAATCGAAGCGGCTAAAGGATCTTGCTTTGGTGACCCTAACAGGAAATGTTGCTCATTAAAGTCAGCTTCAAACTTCCAGTAACCACTTATCCCAAGATAGGTGGGAAATTCATTCCGGATGGATCTTATATTTCACATTTATAGGTGAGTTGAGCGTGATTCCTCTTTAGCCAATATCAGGGCTCCAATCCCTAAGTTGAGCGTTTTTCCCTTTAGCAAACACTAGGGCTCAAATCCTTGAGTTGAGCATTTTCCACTTTAACCAACATTTTGCTCCAATACCTGCATTGAGCGTTTTTCTCTTTAGCAAACATTAGGGCTCCAATCCCTGAGTAGAGTGTTTTTCCTTATCCAATATTAGGGCTTCATTCCCTGGGATTAGCGTTTTTCCTTTGCCAACATTAAGGCTTCAATCCATGAGATTAGCGTTTTTTCTTTAGCTAACTTTGAGGCTCCAATCCCTGAGCTGAGCGTTTTTCCCTTGGCAAATATTAAGGTTCAAATCCCCGAGTTAAGCATTTTCCTTAGTAGACATTAGGGCTCCAATCCCTCAGTTGAGTGTGATTCCTCTTTAGCCAGCAAGAGCATTTTTCCATTTAGCCAACATTAAGGCTGAATTCCCTGACTTGAGAATTCTTCCCTTTAGCCATCATTAGGGCTCCAATCATTGAGTTGAGGGATTTTTCTCTGCTGGCATTAGGGCTCCAATCCCTTAGTGGAGCATTTTTTGCTTAGCCCATATTAAGGATCAAACCCTTGAGCTGAGTTTTTTCCCTTTAGCCTACATTAGGGCTCTAATTCCTGTGTTGATCGTGATTCCTCTTTAGCCAACATTAGGCCTCCAATCCCTAAGTTGAGCGTCTTTTCCCTTTAGCCAACACTAGGGCTCCAATCCCTGAGCTTAGCTTTTTTTTTCACTTAAACAATTATTAGGGCTCCAATATCTGAGTTGAACGTCCTTCTATTTAGCTAACTTTAAGGCTCCAATCCCTGAGTTGAGCGTTTTTCCCTTGGCAAATATTAGGGCTCCAATCCCTGAGTTGAGCATTTTCTTTTGTACACATTAGGGCTCCAATCCCTGAGTTGAGTGTGATTCCTCTTTAGCCAGCATTAGGGCTCCAATCCATGAGTTGAGCATTTTTCCATTTAGCCAACATTAAGGCTGAATTCTCTGACTTGAGCGTTCTTCCCTTTAGCCAACATTAGGGCTCCAATCCTTGAGTTGAGGGATTTTTCTTAGCCGGCATTAGGGCTCCAATCCCTTAGTGGAGCATTTTTTCTTAGCCAATATTAAGGATCAAACCCCTGAGCTGAGTGTTTTCCCTTTAGCCAACATTAGGGCTCTAATTCCAGCGTTCATCGTGATTCCTCTTTAGCCAACATTAGGGCTCCAATCCCTAAGTTGAGCGTTTTTTCCCTTTAGCCAACACTAGGGCTCCAATCCCTGAGCTTAGGTATTTTTTTTACTTAAACATTTATTAGGGCTCCAATACCTGAGTTGAGCATCTTTCTATTTAGCCAATATTTGGGCTCCAATCCTTGAGTTGAGCATTTTCCCTTTAGCCGACATTAGGGCTCCTATCTCTAAGCTGAGTGTTTACCCTTTAGCCAATATTAGGGATCGAATCCCTAAGTTGACCGTGATTCTTCTTTATCAAACATTAGGGTTCCAATACCTAAGTTTAGCGTTTTCCCTTTAGCGAACACTAGGGCTCCAATACTTGAGTGGAGCACTTTTCTCTTTAGCCAACATTAGGGCTCCAATCCCTGAGTTGAGCGTTTTTCCTTAGCCGCCATTAGGGCTCCAATCGCTAAATTGAGCATTTTTCCTAGCCAACATTATGGCTCCAATCCTTGAGTTGAGCATTTTCCACTTTAACCAACATTTGGGCTACAATCCTAGAGTTGCGCATTTTTTCTTGGCAAACATTAGGGCTCCAATCTCTGAGTTGAGCGTTTTCGCTTTAGCCGACATTGGGGCTCCAATCCCTAAGCTGAGTGTTTTCCCTTTAGCCAATATTAGGGATCCAATCTCTGAGGTGATTGTTTTTCCTTATCAAACAGTAGGGCTCTAATCCCTGAGTTTAGCGTTATTCCTCTTTAGCCAGTATTTAGGCTCCAATATATGAGTCAAGCATTTTTTCCTTAGCTAACATTAGGGCTTCAATCCATGAGTTGAGCGTTTTCCCCTGTTGCAAACATTATGCCTCAATCCAGGATTTAAGCATTTTTTCCTTATATGTTGTAATAGTATAACATATAAAAGGGTCAGGGCACAACGGGGCTCTCACCCTCTCTGGTGCCCCCTTCCAGGGGACTTGGGCCCGGTCTGCCGCTGAGGACGCTTCTCCAGACTACAATTCGGACTACGGAGCCACCCGATTCTAAGGCTAGGCTGTTCCCCGTTCGCTCGCCGTTACTTGGGGAATCCTTGCAAGTTTCTTTTCCTCTACTTATTAATATGCTTAAACTCAGCGGGTAGTCCCGCTAACTTGGGGTCACGGTCGGAGCGCCTAAGCGCGATAAGGGTCGGGGAGCCCAAACATGCGACGGCTTGGAGCCGTGACATTACGAGAGTTGAGTTTCAACCACCACTTGTCGTGACGTCCGTCACTGTGGGCTCGCATTTAGGCCAACCGCACGCTCGATGAGCACAGGAGGCTAGTATCCATCCAACAACAGCACCGCGACCATGAGAATGGGCGCGGTGTGCGGGGGCGACACGATGCGTGACGCCCAAGCAGACGTGCCCTCAGCCTAATGGCATCGGGTGCAACTTGAGTTCAAAGACTCGATGGTTAAGGATATCCTG